>JADMNL010000025.1:140365000-140965000 GCA_016271365.2 Neoceratodus forsteri
TAAAAGAAGTTTCATTTACAGAAAATGGCATAGGTTCTGAACTTATTAGAACCAGTTCTCACATCCCTAGTGGATACTTGTGCTGTGGGAGGGAATTTAAATAACACTGCAAGGCATTATTTTGGTAGTTTAGTGAATGTGTGTGTCATGCAGTTACCAGACCTTGTTACATCTGCTCCTCGGAGCAGCTACAGCAGCTACACCCCTTTGAAGGGGTCCCTTGTACTCTGACACATGTACTTGGTAATAAACTCCTGTAGGGGGTCTTCCGGAGGCATTGCTTATATCCTGGACCATCTCGGAGGGGGGATGGAATGGGCAGGATTGAGAGTGTGGAACTGAGGAGGTGCTCTGGGAGTAGGCCTTGGCAGACAAGGGGTCACCCTTGCCTGGTTCCTATTCTGTAGGCTGCTGTAATTTCTGGCCAACAGGTAACTAATGGGCCAGTCAACTCAGCTCCTCCCTTTAGGATGGTTCTTTGTAACACCAAATCCCTAAGGAATAAAACAGCATTAATGGAGGCTGTCATGGACTCCTTGGGGGATATGACATGCATCACGGAGACTTGGTTAGGGGATGACTCTGGCCCTGTGCTAGAGGCAGCTATTCTACTGGGTTACTCCATGGTGCATTGCCCTAGGTGGGAGCGCAGGGGTGGAGGGGTGGCCATCTGTTTTAGCTCTATCTTGGGATTGATGGTGCACCCCATAGGGCTGTCCAGTTTGTTCGAATGCATGGCAGGGACAGGTGGGTGCAGTATAGGTTGCAAGATCATGTAGCTTACGGGTTATGGAAATGAATTCTTGTGGAAACTAAAGGGCTTCATGGCTTACCTGGTGATGGGTTCTCTCAAACCTCTTGTGTTAAGGTGATTTCAACATCTGGGTCAATGATGAAGCTTCTCCTTTTGGAATGCAGTTCCTCCAGATGATGTCCTCATTGGGCCTTGTAAAGGCATTTGCCACTGGTACTCACTAGCATGGCCATGCCCTGAAGAAAAAATTATTTACCATAGTAATCTTCTTTTTTCCCAGTGATGCTCAGATATTCATAACTTTGTGCAGTCAGCCTGGTGGATTGGACTGCCCGGAGAGATGGAACACACGCAAATGATGGAATTCTTTGCACGTGAGCATCTTTCAAATACTGCCTCTACCAACTGTAGTATTCTAAGCCCTTCAGATTTGTAAGAAGCCTGGAAGTCAGGCAACATGAAAAAATCCGGCAGCTAGTTAATTAAAACATTTTTTAGGATTAGCCTAATAAAACAACTTACTTCAAAAAATCTCCAAGGGAGGGACTATAGATAGAGAATAATGGATGGGTAAGGGTTTGATATGAGAATTTAATGCACACCTGAGTTGTGGGATGCTACATAAACCCCGAGGGCGAAGCCCGGGGGGTTTGTCAAACCATCCCACAACGAGGGTGTGCATTAAATTCTCATATGAAACACCCTCCCCATCTTTTATTTTTTTATAATAACAGACCAGCAATTTTTCTCCAGCAGTTTGTGAGACTGTTTGGCCCCACCCACATACAGAATGTTCGCCAGTGAGGCAGCAGCATAGCTTGACTGGCATGGCTCATGAATGTTATAACAACCAGCCGGTTGTTATGGAAAATATCAACCTGGTCAGTACACTGAGAGAAATTGCTGACCAGTTATTATATATATAATAATGGTGTTCACCATACAGTGAGAAAAACTATTAAGACAGACAGAAAACTCTGTTAAAATCTGTCTAGCATAGAGAAGTGTACCCAGAAGGGTATGGCTATGTGGCACTAGCATGCGGAATGCAGAGGCTGAAGTTCTGGAAGGGGAGGATGGGAGGGAGTTATGAATATCTGAGCATCACTGGGAAGAAAGAAGATTACCATGGTAAGTAATTTTTTTCTTCTAACCCCAGTAATGCTCAGAATATTCATAACTTTGTGCAGACTACCAAGCAGTACCCCCTGGCGGTGGGCACAGAACTTATTTTGGAAACAGACTTTGCAGGACTGCTGTGCCAAACGTGGCATCACTTCTGCACAAAATATCCAAATTACAATGCTTTGTAAAGGTGTGTACTGATTTCCAAGTAGCTGCTTTACAAATGTCCACTAATGGCACCTCCCTAGCAGCTGCAATAGTGGCAGCTGTTCCTCTTGTTGAGTGAGCCCTCAGCCCTGCTGGGGACTCCCTACCTGCTTTAGCGTAGCAGAATTGAATACACTGGACAATCTACCGAGAAATGGATCTTTTTGAGGCTGGTTTGCCCATTCCAACATCCCCATATGTAAGGAAAAGTTGTTTCTTGCCTTGCCTATGGCCTTTAGTAGCTGTCATGTACAGTAGTAGCTGAGAGCTCTTTTCACATCCAGACTGTGAAGCCTTCTTTCACCAGAGCTTGTATGGTCTGTGAAGAAGACAGGCAGAGTGATTGATTGGTTCAGATGGAAATCTGAAACAACTTTGGGAAGGAATTGTCTGTTCTGAGGACTACCTTATCCCTGTGGAAGGAAATGTAGTCCTGCTCAACACAGAGAGCCTGAAGCTCACCGATTCCTCTTGCTGAGGTAATTGCTACCAGGAAAACTGTTTTCCAGGTAACATACTTTAAATGGGCTGTAGCCATGGGCTCAAAAGGATCCCGCATCAATCTGGCTATAAATACATTAAGATCCCAAGCGAGCACTGGTGCCCTGTGAGGAGGGTGCAAATGCATCAGGCCTTTAAAAAATCTTTTGAAAATGGGATCTGATGCTACAGACACCTTTGTCCTAGCAGAAAGGTATGCAGATACTGCTGCAAGGTGAACTCTTAAAGAACTGGTTGCAGACCTTGTGAATGTAAGTGAGTCAGATAATCCAACACCACTGAGGCCCTGCATCATTTGGGTGAAGTTTCTACCAGAGCACCAGAAAGAGAATATTTTCCACTTAGCAGAATAAGTTTTCTTAGTGGAAGGCTTCCTATAACCTTTCAAGATGTTTAATACAGCTTCAGAAAGGTTCAAGCCTGCATACTCTAATTCCTCAAGAGACATGCCTTGAGGTGGAGGGACTTGAGATTTGGGAACAGCAATGTTCCCTGATTGGAAGTTAGAAGATTGTGCCTGAGAGGCAAGCTTATTGGCTTGCTCACTGACATGTAGAGCAGAAGAGAGTGCCATGGCTACCTGGGCCAATCTGGAGCTATCAATATCAGAGAAGCTGAGAGGGATCTGAGCTTCAGCAGTACCCTGAAAACTAGAGGAAAAGGGGGAAAGGCATAGAGAAACTTGCCTGACCAATCCAGTACCAGGGCGTCCAGAGGGATTGTGCCCTGGGCTGGTGGCCTGCAACTATACTGAGGCAACTGGTGGTTCTGGTGGGATGCGAACAAGTCTATCTCTGGAACACCCCACCTGCTGAAAATTACCTGCACCATCTGCTTCTTCAGTGTCCATTCGTGATGGGACTGATTGATCCGACTCAGTGTGTCTGCCAAGATATTGTCCTTTCCTGGCAGATGGATCGCTTGCAGGGACACCTTTAGAGAATATGCCAGAGTCCAAATTCTCATGGCTTCTGTGCATAGGGGACCTGATCTGGTGCCACCCTGCTTGTTTATGTAATACATAGTGGTGGTATTGTCTGTTCTGACTTGTATCACCTTGCCCATTACCAGTGTAGAGAAAACTTTTAGTGCTAGCCGCACTGCTCTGAGTTCCAGCAAATTTATATGCTGGAGGGACTCTGCCCCTGACCAGGTACCCTGAGTTGTATGCTCTCCTAGATGGGCACCCCAGCCCAGAAGGGATGCATCTGTTGTGAGGACTAGTGAAGGATCCTCCTTCTGGAAGGGGACTCCCTGCCCTAGGTTGGATTCCTTTTTCCACCACAAGAGGGCTTGTAACAGAGGCCTTGTCACTGGAATGAGTTTTGAAAAGGGATCTTTTTTCTGACTCCAATGATTCCTGAGGTGAAACTGGATGTCTCTCATGTGAAACCTGGAACCCTGCACTGTGCCTGTGGATGCAGCCATATGACCCAAGAGCTGCAGGAATTGCCTGGCTGTTTTTTGACCGTGCAACTTGAAGGAGTTTGCTATGGCCTGAAGACTTTGCACCCTGCCTAGTGGTAAAAAGGCCCTGGCCTGTAGAGTACTGATATCTGCCCCTATGAACTATAAAGTCTGTGTAGGGGTGAAGACAGATTTTTCCTGGTTTACTATGAAACCCAAGGACTCCAAAAGATCATGTGTGAGCTTTAGAGAGGTTGTGACTTGTTCTGGTGATTTGCCCACCACCAGCCAGTCGTCCAGGTATGGGAAGACAGTCATTCCCTGTCTTCGAAGAAATGCCACCACAGTTGCTAGGCATTTTGTAAACACCCTTAGTGCCGAGGAAAGGCCGAAGGGCAGGGTTGCAAATTGATAATGACCTGATGGGAGTCTGAATCGGAGATATTTCCTGTAAGATTCTTTTATGGGGATGTGGAAATAAGCGTCCTGTAAGTCCAGAGATGCGAGCCAGTCTCCTTTTTGGATTGTTGGCAGAATCTGAGCCAAAGTGACCGTTTTGAACTTTGGCTTTTTCCGGTGCTTGTTTAAAGCTCTGAGATCCAAAATTGGCCGCCACTCCCCATTTTTCTTTGTTAGGAAGTATCTGGAGTAAAAACCTCTTCCTCTCAGGGTTGCAGGGACTAGTTCCACTGCTTTGAGCTGAAGCAGCTTCTGAACCTCTGCCTCTAGCAACAAGATTTGTGCTAGGGGTTGGGAGGTGGAAATCCTGGATTTTTTTCGAGGAAGAAATTTGAACTGCAGAGACAGACCTTTGCCCACTACCTCCAACACCCACTTGTCTGTGGTGATGGTTGACCAGAGGGGGAGGAAATGGGACAGTCTGCCTCCAACAGGCAGGGAGGAGGCGGCCTGCATCTCAGGGGTTCTGTTTAGGCTGGGGTTGAGGTTGTGGCTGAGCCCCTCGCCTAGAGCCCCTTCTACCCCTACCCCTTGAGTAGCCATGTGGGGGTACTGCTGGTATTGGGGCATGGCTACTGGCTGGAAAAGGGGGTCTTGATAAGAAGGAACGACCCCTAGCCCCCCTTCCATAGGGCCTGGTGGATGAAGAAGCTCTGTCTCTAGCAGAGTTACTTCTGTAAGTAGCCTTATATTCATCCACCTTTTTCATATAGGCCACTGTGGACTCCCCAGAAAGCGCATTTCCTTCTAATGGGAAATCCAGGGCCTTTGACTGGGTATCCCGAGTGAGGTTTGTGGCCCTAAGCCAAGCAAACCTCCTCTGAGCCACTGTATTAGCCATCCATCTGGCTGCAGTGCCATTTAGATCAGCAACCATTTGGAACTGGTACTTGGCCACCTCTAGCCCAAACCTGGCAGTTTCCACCAGGTCATCTGACAAGGGTGAGGTGGCCTTCATGGACATTGCCAGTACCGACTGCCACAGGGATTTCTGATACTGGGCAGCATAAGCTTGAAAAGTAGCCTGTCTCATGGCCAGTGAGGCTGACAAATAGCCCTTTTTGGCCACACTGTCCAATTTTCTGGATTCCTTGTCCGGTGGGTGTGAGGACAGAGGGACTTTAGCCTTATCACAGGCAGCTTGCTGTATTACCCCTTGATGATCAGGATGGGAGAAGAGGAAGTCAGCTCCCTCCCTGTCCCGCTGGTATTTTTTATCTATTTGCTTGTCAATTGGAGGAATAGAATTTGGGTCTGCAGGAGCTTCATAGCATCCTTCTTGAAGAATTTATATTCTGGGAGGAGGAGGAGGGCCTTTGTGGGTGTTAAACCCATCATATTGAGGTACTCAATCTCCTCCTCATCTTCCACTTGTTCTGTTGTGGCAATATCCAGAGCATCTGCCATTTTCCTTACGAATGAAAAATGGGAGGAAAAACCCTCAGACACTCTGGGAGGCGAGCCAAATTCCTGCTCAGGGGACACCTCTGGGAGGATAGGTTCGTCCTCCTCATAAGGCTCCTCATCCTCTTCGAAATAGTGTTGCTCTAGATCAGGAGGCAACACAGTAGCAGCAGCAACCTGGGAGCCCTGGGAAGGGGTAGGAGGCTGAGGGATGATGCTCTGCAGAGCCTGAATAATTTTAAATGCCTGGGCTATGTTCTGAGCTGAAGGCATTACAGGCTGCTGCACAGAAGTCCCTGGTTTAGCAGGAGAGGGTTTTGCATGCTTGAGCTTCTTTAATTTCTTCAAGGGAACGGGAGAGTCAGCCGGTTCTTTCCCTCTTTTGCCCCTTTTTCTCCTGTATCAGGGGCAGGGGTAGTAGCACTTGTTACTTCAACCACAACAGACTGGGGTGTCAGCTGATCAGAGCCTGAGGGACCCCTAGGAAACTTTTTATTAAGCCTTTCAAGGTGCTTTTCAACAGTTTTTTCTGTGAATGTTTTACATATCTCACATTCCTGGTCCAAATGTTCAAAACCCAGACAAGCTACACATAAGGTGTGCTTGTCTGCCTTGGCAAACACATCTCCACACTTTAAACAGTTTTTAAAACCGGGCTCCCCGGTTCTCTTCTTAGGTTTCTCAGTCATGGTGAAAGATAAAGTGAAAAACCCCAACTGCTAAATGCCAAATGCGGTTATTTAAACAGCTTAAAAAGGGTTTTCCTCTTTTTTTTTATTTTGTGGTCTGTTCCGGAACCGATGGAACCGAGAGAGGAGATGAAATATGAACCGGTTCAGCAGTTCTGTAACCGATAAAAAGCAGTTATAAGTAAAGTTTTTCAGGCCCAAAATTTAGCGATAATGAACAGGTTCTTTAATTAGAGAACCGAAATAAAGTTAAAACTAACTCAGATCCCTCACGGTTATGCTGAACCGCGAGGAACCGAGAAAACAACAATTTAAACAATAATAAACTTAATGTAAACTAACAATTAATAGAGGCAGTAAAAGAAACTAAACATACTTATGGTTTTTGATTTTTTCTTTCTTCTTCACACGAAAGAGGGCGACAGAGATTCTGAGCGACCAGACTTTCAGGCGGAGAGAAAAATCTGAAGGGCTTAGAACACTACAGTTGGTAGAGGCAGTATTTGAAAGATGCTCACGTGCAAAGAATTCCATCATTTTCATGTGTTCCATCTCTCCGGGCAGTCCAACCCACCAGGCTGACTGCACAAAGTTATGAATATTCTGAGCATTACTGGGGTTAGAACCTGTTTTTTCTCATTGGGTCTTGACATTAATAATGTCAAAGTTGATCCAGTCATTTGGTCACATCATCATACCGTGCATTTCCTTTGTGGGGCACCCCATTTATTACCTCCTCAGTGGAGGTGGTTAGTTACCATCTAGTTTGGAATTTGGAGCCTCAGTCTCCTGGCAACACTGAATATCTTGGGCATGCAGATGGAGCCTCAGTCTCCTGGCGACACTGAATATCTTGGGCATGGAGATGGAGCCTCAGTCTCCTGGCAACACTGAATATCTTGGGCATGGAGATGGAGCCTCAGTCTCCTGGCGACACTGAATATCTTGGGCATGGAGATGGAGCCTCAGTCTTCTGGCAACACTGAATATCTTGGGCATGGAGATGGCTTGTGTTGAGAGAGCCAAGAGAACTGTGGAAGACTATAATCTGGCTCTTATGGCTACCTTCAACTCCCTGGCACTTCTGTGTGTTCACTCCATGGTTTTTCATTGCAGGTCACTGGGGATCAGCGATGACCTGAGGGATGTTGAAGGCAAAGGTTGGAGTATTGCTGGCGAACGTCTAGGTCTGATGAGGACAGATTGATGCGGAGGGCTCATTATGATGAGTATCAACAGGCAATCACTCTGAAAAAGTCAGTATTCCCGTCACAGGTGATTGCTGTTGGAAAGAACCAACCAGCTCAACTTTTCATCACTGTGGACAGATTATTAAATCCCATCTGTTTGCAGTTTTACAGAGTCCTTTCCACAGTAAAGTGTGATTAGTTGCATTAGTTCTTTCTGAACAAGGTGTCCTCTGTTCTTCTGGGATATCCTCAAGTGGCCTGTCACTGGCTGGCAGTGTCCATTAGATGGTGGGCAGAGGTACTCTGTCTTTGTGGGAATAGCTTAAACCAGTACTGGTGAATTATGTCTTCCAAGTAGTCTTGGGACTACACCCTACCTACTGTACACTGGATCCAGGGCCAATCCAGCTTCATCTTGGGTGCTGGGGTCCAGTTTTTGTGGAGATCATTTGGTGGCCTTAGGTGGGGGAGGGGTTCCTTCCACACTGAAGTGGGCAGCAGTGAAGCCTCTTCTCAAGACACCATTGTTGGACTCTGATGATCTCAAACTATAGACCTGTTTCGAACCATCCCCTTTTGGGGAAATTGATTAAGAAGGTGGTAGAGGAGCAGTTGGCACAGCACCTGGAAAATTATTACATCTGTGAGCCTTTCTAATCTAGTTTCTGACTTTGCCACAGTCCTAAGACTGCTCTGGGCAAGGTGCACAATGATCTCCTACAGGCGATGGAAAGCAGGTGTTGTTCCATCCTTTCCCTACTTGACCATTCCTTGGCATTTGACATGGTGGACTACGGGTTGCTGTTGGTTTGATTGAGACACTGTGTAGGACTCTCAGGAATGGTGTTACTTTGGTTTGAGTCCTGCTCATACAGCAGAATAGCACTGGGCTCAAATCTCAAGCAGTGCTGTGCTCTGCTGTAGTGTGACTCAAGGGTTGTTCCTGGCCCCCATGTTTTCTGTGTACATGCTGCAGCTGGAGGGAGAATATTACATGCTATTGTTTGTGTTTTCATTGTAATGCTGATAATACCCAGCTTTAAGTGTATTGTGTACCTGACAGGGTGTTGCAGTTTCGGAGCAGAGTGAGTGCCTTAGAAAAATTAAAGATGGGATGGCTGTTAGCAGGCTTAGACTTAATCTGAAGATAGAGATGTTGCTGGTGGAAAGAGGTCAGTATGGTTCAGCAATGATAAGCCGTGATGCTGCCCTTTGATCCTTAGATAGTATCACACTTGGAGCTGTGGATAGAGTGAGGAATCTGGGGGGGGTGTCTCTGTGGATTTTAAGCTAACCCTAGAACATCAGGTGTTGACTGTTGTCTGCAGTGACATGTGTCGTCTTTGTAACATCTCCCAGACCAAATCCTTTTTTGAAGGACAACACTTCTCTTCCCAGCACCCTATTTGCATGGTGGAGCATTCAGAACCATGCTGGGAATGTGAAATAGCACCACGCTGCTACAGCCATGTTTACATTACGTCTGATACATCGGGAGAGATATTATTAGAAAGAGGTAATGAAAAAAATATTTTTTAGGCTGGAAAGCCTAATCAGGGGGTTGTAGCTTGGGGAGTGGGGTGCTGGGAGGACGTCTGTTGTCCTTTAAATCTGCTGACTTGGTGGCCTTCATGCATGCCCTTATTACATGTAGACTATTACTGCAACACCCTGTACTTAGGGTAATCTGCAAGGTTGGTGCACTGCTTGCAGCTGGTCCAGAATGTGTCAACCCAGCTGGTTGCTGGAAACTCCTGGTTTGGGCAGATCACACTGGTACTCAGTGCTCTGCACTGGCTGCCAGTGCAATGGCACATAACTTTCAAGATATGCTTGTTAACGTATGGGACCCTGCCTGGTCTGGGTCCAGGCTGACTAAAAGACCTCCTGGTTCTAAATGCTTCTGGCTGCCCACTTCTGTTGGCAGAGAGAGTCTCCTCACGGTACACAGATCTAGGCTAACATCTTCAGGGGAATTGGGCATTCGGTGTAGCTGCTCTGATCTTATGGAACACTCTTCACCCAGAGGTACAGTAAGGGGAGCCCCTTTGCTTGACCTTTTTAAATCTCATCTTAAAACTCGTGTCTTTACTTTGAGTTTTGGGTCTGGGGTTGTTGTTTAATCATTCTTTAATAATATTTATACATTTTAAATCTGTTGTTTATATCCATGGTTTCGTTGTTCTGACAATAAGGCAGCTAGAGCCCCTGGGATTGGGTGCCATATAAAACAAAGTTGCCCTGCCTTGCCAGTATCTGTTCCTCCTACTTGATCATCAGCATTTGACCTCACTCACTGTTGCATCACAAGCCCTGCTGCCCGATTGGTAACATGTGTCACAAGTGACCAATCAAGCAGCAGAGGATTGGCTCTTCATGGTTACTAGTGACGTCACAGTCAGTGAGATCACAAGATAGATTATGTATAGGGAGAAACAGAACTATGTCAAACTCCAGGTAGAGAGCTGTTCCAGACACATCGTGTAGTGTCGGGTAGAAAATCTTCCAATTGAAAAATACTTCAGATATAAGAAATGATGGCCAACTTCCCCTGAAATTTACGATTAATTTCAGGCAGTGCATGTGTGTCTTTCAAGGCATGGGAAATGTGCTGACATACCATTGCTTTGGGAAAGGGTGACAAAGTTAGGGCTACACCAAGGCTACTCTGAGCAGCCATTCAAAACCAGAGAGACACCACATCACACATTGAAAGATCAAAGAATCAGGGGACCTTTTACCCTAATGTTGTACGTCCCTAATTTTGTGACTTCGGGTTTCTGCTCTGATATCCAAATATAGTCTTTTGCAATTAACATCTGTGCTTTTTAAAACTGAGGTGCAGTAACAAATACACATTGATTTTATAGACAGTGACAAGCCTTTGGCCAGTCACCATACATTAAGCTCCCGGGTGACATTATAAAAAATACAAGACTACTCAAGAAAATGATTTCCAAGAACAATTTCCCTTTCACAGAATTCGTACTTGGCCACCAAGTCATAGGGTTTTTTCTATGTGTGTTCACCAGTTCGGTTTCTTAAAGCAGTAGTATTGTAAAATCATGTTTTTAGTAATGTATAGTATTTCTGGCAGAACTATCACTAAACCAGTTTTCCATGTCATCTTCTTTCATTCTTGAACTGAGATACGAAGTTTTTAAGTATTTTAAAAGTTCTTGCTTTCTTATTATGCCCATCTTGAAAAAAAAATAAACATTTCGTTGTGGTGCTGTGCTAGAAACCTGTGCTGTCACCTCCATAATACATCCACAGCAGAAATACAGTATTTATAGTCTAAAGGTACCCTCAACAGAAGAGATTTTTTGAATAGTTATTACATATTAGAATATGTATTAAAAGGTTTTTTTTTTTTTTTTAACAGCACCTTTCTTGATACTTACAAGCAGAAATGGGGAGTCCCGCACCTGAATGAGAGTACCTCCATGATGTTTAATTATTTTTCCTGCAGCCCCCTAAGGAAGAGAAGGTATCATAATTTGCCCTGGAAGGGCTGGCCACACAATCCCTTCCACTTCCTGAAAGCTGTTTATGTGCCCCCCAACCACTCTGACATTTTGTGACATCTCGTGCTGGGGCATGCTGCCTTCATTTACATGGACTGTCTTTTGTAAAACCTATTTCCACAATTTTATAGCAGATTTTTGTACAGATCAATGCCAAGGTTCAACTAACAAGGGTCTTATTAGATGAACTCTGCTGGCATCCACCTGTACCAAAACCCGATACTACATAAAAACATAGACTTTGATGGCAGATAAGGACTGCTTGGCCCACCCAGTCTGCCCATTTCTCTATTGGATAAGCTACAGATCCTAGTTAACCAACAGCCTACTTCCTCCTGACCCCCACTAGAATGCCTTATGTCTGTCCCATGCATTCTTGAATTCCCCCACAGTTTTTGACCCCACGACCTCCTCAGGAGCACTTTTTACAACAAGATGGTCCACTTCGGTATTTAACATACTTAGTGACCCAGAAAATCAACTATATTAATTATAATACACAGAAGCCTCGGCTGAGGGAGGTGCCATTGAAGGAGCGGGATACCATGGACACTGGATAGGGTGACCAGGTCTTCTAGTTCAGGGGTACAGTCTCAGTTTTTCTTAGGAAATGTTGCATTGATCTCAGTTTTCCGACAGCCCCCTAATACTGGAGCTCTCATGACCTCGATTCAAACACAGAGCCATGAAATATTCTTAATGCCGTTTAAACTCAGTGCCATTCTTAAATAAATTCAGAAACTGTACACCTTGTTAATGGTGCTGAAGTTGAGGCCCTTTTGCTACTGTAATACTTGACTTGTAAGTCATTTCTACCCTGTCCATACTAGGACTTTAGTTTCATACCATATCAGTTCGGTTAAATAGTTAATCAATAGGGGCCAGTCCGGTGGTGCTGACTGTTGAGGTGAATGCCACACCTCATGCCACGCCAGTGACCTCAGTTTGGGAGTGAGCTCAGGCCACCAGGGGTCAGCTGGGGGGAGAGGACGAGGAGACATATCAAGCAGCCGCAAGGCAGCTCTCCTCTCCGGGAGGGAGGGTTTCCCTGGCTCTTAGCTGCCACCCTGTGGACGTTAGGTGGCAGTGCCAAGCCAAGTGGTGAATCTGGCATTAGGCAAGAAGAGTGGAAGGGGCCATCACCAGAGCCACAGAGCATGTGCGCGCCTCCACGTGCATGCGAGCTGCAGTCTGGGGTCCTGGGAATTAGTGGGAGGAAACCAGAAAAACCATGTCTCCCCCATTGCCAAGCAGGCAAGGTGGCAACAGGGGAGCAAAAAAGAGAGGGGAAAAAAATAGTTAATCAGTGTTTGAATCCAGATGATATCATGGTAAAAACCATGCTACAATCAGTGCTCATGAACTGCTGTCTAACCCTGTCAAACATAATTCTAGAGCACAGTTTCCTTAACATGAGTGGGGACAGGATCAGTGCTGTAACTTGGGTTAAGGAAACAGACTGCAAGAGAAAAACATAGATCGTGGCCTGCACAGAACCAAAACACATAGCAAAAGACCTATAGGCATAGCTCATACGGAGCTAAAAAGTGAGGTTATTACTTTTTCCCCACTGTCCTCAACAATTCCTGGTCATGGGTATCCCACAGTTCACTGGGACACCCAAAATACATTGGGCAGGAGCTGCGGTGCTACACAGGAACTCAAACACGCTAGCTCAAAGGCCGAGTAGATTGTGAATCTTCAAGCACTGTGCTAAAGTCCCATTTTAAAACATTTTTACTAATGTTTTTATAGGGTAGACACAGCATTAAAGCAATACTGTCATAAATCTTTTTGCCTAGTCCTACAAGATTTATATTAGGTTTGGCCTTTAAGAAGTAAAATCTCTCCATTTAAGCATTAGCAATATGTGGAAATGTACACCGGTGACCAAAACCACTGGATTTCATGCATTTCTTTTGCCATTTTTATAATTCTTCATCTGCTAAATTAACAATCTATGCCAGCTAGAAACATTTTCTTAGAAAACCAACAGTTTAAATGCATTTACCGAGTACAGAAATGCACAAGATTCAGTTTTTAAAATGTCAACTTTTCCAAATGTGGCCCTTAAAACTATTTTTGATCAGAAACAAAATAATTCCAACACTTAGTTTTCCTGAATCTCTTTTATATTATTTAAAGTAAACCACGGTCAATATAAGGCTTTCCATTCCAAAAATAATGTGGAATTTATAAGTGCTTAAATGTAAACAGCATAACATTTTAATGTTCAATTAGAGCATGATAAAAAGGAATGACCATCAGTAGGGAACCAGAAGCTTCCATATGCTAGAGGCCCTGGGTTCGAGGTCTCTCTGCAGAAACACAACCAGACTACGTGCCATCCAACTGGCAGGTCTGCTGCTGCATTTGCTACATATAAGAATTGCAACATTTTGTCTTCACAGTGCTTTCACATTCCAGAGCTAGGTGGACGTCACAACACCCAGCACAGTCGAGTAGCAAAAAGCTTATTCCTCAAATATTTCCAAAGGGGGCTGTCTGTCTGGACGGTCACACTGAAGGAGACCAGAGTCTTTAACCATGTTGTAAAAAACTCCTTCCCTTCTTTGAAGGTTTTCTGGAGTGTCAAACTCCACAACTTGGCCATTGTCTAGGACCATGATCCTATAAAAGAAAACAAGAGGAAGATTAGGTTCAAATTTTAGAGCTATTCTAATGGGGTTGTGGGGTTCAATCTCAGGTCTGCTGGGTATCCAAGTTCTTCAGTTCTTTGGGTGAGAGAATTACAAAGCAAAGCTGAGGATCTCTGGCACATAAAGGACTTTAGAAGAAACTCTTAAAACAACAAGAAACGTAGGAACTGTACATATAAACATTATAAATCACGCTGAAGACCTTTGTTTAAAAAAATTGAATTTAAAATCAAAATGCTTTACTCTGCAGAATATTAGAGTCCCCTTTGTTGTAAATTGATTTTGCTAACTCAGAACTTTATAATTTTAGAGCTATGTGCATGAGACACCCTCTTACGGTTATACGCATACCTGGAATGTTTAGAAATAAATAATCCTGATTGGCCAACAATTATGTCATGATTTACAATATAACATGGACAAGGAAATTTCTGTGTCCTGATTGGCTGAGACTTTGTTCTAGCCATGACAGTAAGAGTACACCACCAGTGGCTAAAAGCAAGTCCCTGCCAACTGGGGCAACTCACAGAATTCATAAGCCACTTATTTCCTAAGTTCCATCACAAACATGGCTGCAACCTTTACTCGTATATAAACAAATTTCAACTAGGCCCTAAAAATAAAAGTCCATTAAACACTGCTGTTTTTTTGATGACCACAAAAAATTCCCCTCCTACCTCTTTCAGTTTGCCAGAGAACTCCCTGATCCTTACCTAGCAACATATAAAATTGAGGTTCTGGCTCCACTTGAGGTGTGTGTGGGTGTGTGTGTGTCAGTGGAACGCTGAAGAATTTTGAATTCATGCATTCCATGTTACCATTCTGTGTGTGTGGGGGGGGCATTCTACTACTGGAATAATTTAATAAAGAAATTTAAGGTCTGCACCTGGGTACTGTGCTCAGATCCACATGTATAGATAAAAAGACTCAAAGTTTGCCAGCACCAGAATAAAACTGTATGATAGTATTATCAGGGCATTACCATCAGGGCTTATGGATGAAGCAGTGCTGTCCATGCACTAAAAAAGGAACCGAAATAGCGATGTATTCCATTATTAATTATTAATCATGATTAAGCGCTAGAGGGCGTGCAACGCGTTGGGACTCTTTTGGTGGGTGATTTTATGGATGTGGAAGCCGAGTGATGGTGAATAAACTTTGTGATAATGGAATACATCGCTATTTCGGTTCCTTTTTTAGTGCATGGACAGCACTGCTTCATCCATAAGCCCTGATGGTAATGCCCTGATAATACTATCATACAGTTTTATTCTGGTGCTGGCAAACTTTGAGTCTTTTTACTACTGGAATAATGCAGAGCTTTGAATTCTTCTATCCATGGTAACCAATCACACAATGTATTGAATGTGAAGAAAGACAGATGACCAACAGGTGAAAAACATCTGTGGAAGGACTATTTTACATTATTTAGTAACATTTTATTACTTTTCGTAGCTTTGAAAACTTTTTAGAGTGTTAGTATTTTAAAATTGCCCATGGGCACATTTTATCTAAGCAATAAGGCACTCTGGGGACATTGGTGGTACTAGGTTTTCCCCACAGTCAGGGGGCTGAAGGCAATCAGTTTTGTCTCGTGCCTCACTATGCCCCTGACTGTGGGGGTAAACCTAGTACCACCAATTCCCCATTGTGCCTTATTGCTGAAATATATTAATCAATGATTTTTGGCCACCAGATGGCAGAGCAGCATGCTATGCAGGTGACCTGGGTTTGGAAGTGAGCCCAGGGCACTGGCAATCAGAATGGCCATGGTCAAGGACTGATGCCTACTGTAGTGCATCCTTCACTAGGAAGGGTGGTGTCACACTTCTGCGGCAACAGTACTCTGTGGTAGGTCCCCAAGAGGTTCACCTTTCAGATGTAGGGATGCAAATGTCAATGTGCATGCCACCACAGGTGATGGGAGGCAGGGAATTAAAGGGGGGAAAAAACTCCAAGCTGCCACTTGGCTGAGGGTTCCCAAAACTCCAGGCCTCATGCCACAAAGCCACACAGAGAGTCACCTTCAGCAGTGATCAGTTTCTTGTATGATGGAGCTCGCTGCCATGCAGCCAGTTACCTATAGCAGAGATTCATTGCAAAAAACTTCGTTAATGCATCAGTTAGGGTTAAAGCGATGAAAGTGGGGAAATGAGACATTAGGGTTGAGCCCCTAACCCCACCACCACCCCATCCTCCACAGACTGACAGACACCGGGGTGTGCCATGGGGTCGCAAGGCCCAACTCTCACCCCATTCCATGTGTAAACAGGTTGACATGCTACAGTAAAGGAGAATGGGGTGAGAGACCTCGTGACCCTATGGCACATCCTGGCGTCTGTCGGTCTGTGGAGTATGGGGTGGTGGGAGTTAGGGGCTCAATCCTAATGTCTCATTTTGTCACTAACTCTAACTGATATATTAATGAAGTTTTTTGCAATGAATTTCCTTACTTTTTGAAAAAGTGCAATATAACTAGTAAATGGTATGTGCTGGTGGGCGCATGGGGCCTGAAACTGCACATTAGTGCATAATTATATGGGTCTGTGGGAGCGTGGGTCCCACTTGCACATAATTACGTAGCCATACAGCAGCCCTATAGGGCAAGGAATAGCTGTAACACTAATTTGCCAATATTTCAGCAACCGTAGCAGCTATGAAAAAAATTCCAGTGTCATCGTAATCATGACAGTGAGACCTCCATGCGACATAAATCCACCAAATCTGTATCTCACTTTGTTTACAAGATACGGGCACTGAAAAGCGCTCATAAGGCACCCTTGGAACCCTTGTGACACTAATTTGCCAATATCTCCGTAACCGTAGCAAGCAGGGAAAAAATTCCACTGCTGGTGTAATCTATGATTTCCAAATGTGTTTCTGCAGATTAGATCACCTAAAGGTGATCTAAACTGTAGGTTGTGGAAAAAAAAAAATCTTGCTTCATTTTCAAGATATGGGCACCGAAAGCAATCACGGGCGTCGCAATGTTATCCTATGGGAAATGTCTCAACTTTGGAATGTCATAAGTATGTAACCAATGCAGTTTTTTTTTTTTTTTTAAACACCAAACCAGCATACTGTGGGACACCCCCTTTGCACCCTGCAAATTTCAAGCCAAAAGTCCATACCGTTTCTTAGCATTGAACTGGCAAAGTTTAACAAATCCCCGTTCATGAGCTGAATCCCCGTTCATGAGGTGACAAAATCCCCATTCGTGAGATACGGCCATCTGGTATTCATCTCACAAACAGGGATTTTGCTAGCTCATGAATGGGGATTGGCTCACGAATGGCGATTTTGAAAGCGAGCCACGAACCGGGATTTTCAAATATAAAAACATCCATTTTTTTTAATTATCTGATGGAAACCAAACACATGGTTTTGTAGAGGGCATTGCCCTGAACAAAACCCATGCATTTGTTTTCACAAAATGCATCTGTGGGACAAGTAACATTTTGTTTTGGGCTAAAAGTGAAAACAAGATGGCGGCTCATGAACGGGGAATTTTTTTCTCACGAATGGGGATTTAATGAATCTCTGTTCATGAGCCAAAATCCTTGTTCGCAGCTGTGCATCTATCCAAAAGACTGAACTAAGCATGCTCAGAACCCGAATTTTCAAAATTGAATAACTTTGGATCAGAACAATATTTTTCACCAACTCTGGCTGGTTTCTTAGGGTAAGCTCTTTCTACCCTGAAAATTACAGGCTAAAATTCAAAATGGTGTGGGTGCAGAGCGATGAGAAAAATTCAGGAAAAATTGGCAAAAAAAAGCGAAAAACACTTTTTTCCCCTATGTGCTGCGTAACACTCATACATCCGATCGAAACAAAACTTGGCAAGTCAAAAGATCTACACCACGGGACAGCACATACCAGTTTTCATGCAAATCCTTTGAACGGTTGCAAAGCTATTAAGGTGGAAGATTTGGGGTTTAACATTAAACTGCTTACTCAACCCTAACTATAGAGGTGCGACTGTGCCTCTATAATAAGTTTAGTGAATGATGGGGTGGGATGCCATGGAGTCAACCACTTTCAGTAGCAATCATGTTAGTGGTTGATGTGGCTGAATTCCAGAGAGCCAGCCACTTTCAGCAGTGGTCACTTTAGTGGATAATGAGACAGGGCACCACAGAGAGACACTTTCATCAGTGGTCAGTTTAGTCAATAACAGGGCAGAGTGATTGCTAGGGACCAGAAGGGAGGACTGATGTGTAGACTAGCAGAGGAGAAAAAGCTATGTAGACGTAAGAAAATCATGATTTCTGGTGCATGGTATTCAACCACAGAAGGGTTTTTTTCTTCTGGCATTTACACCACTACTTTGAAAAACTGCTGCAGGTTTTCATATGCAAACTTAGCCCCAGAGTAAACTCATTTGTTTTGGTCTCAAAAGCATAGAAAAACATTCTTATTTCTTCATTTCTCTCATCTTGTTCTGGCAATAACATAGAAAAGTGTATGTTACAGTACACAAAATGTCAAGGCCACACAGGTCCCCTCAGGTCCCTTCATGAGGGGTTTTACTCACTTAGCCTAATAAAAGGTTATCACACAATGTAGTTGTCAAGGAAACCAATGCAGCTATGAACATTATTCTCTCTCACTAAAAGGACAACACCTGTCCCCCCACCACCCCACAGCCAAAACCAACCCCCGCCCCTCCATTTAAGCTTTTATGTCAAAAGAATAATATTTTCAAATTATCTCTGAAGCTTTATATGCGATCTGTAGCAGCCGTAATGTAAACTGTGCCGAAGCAGCAGAGCGCAATTTCCCATTTTCAACACCACTTATTGTATAACGTGATACTGAGCATGTGAAACAGTACCACTCTGCTCCGTCACAGATTACTACTTCTCAGTCATGTGGGGTTCCTCAGGGCTCTGTACTTTCACTCATGTTGTTTGCGGTGTACATGTTACCCCTCGGAGACATTGTAAGAAGGTATGGGCTGAGGTTTCACTGCTATGCTGATGATACCCAGCTCTACCTTTCTTTCACACTCGACCAGATTTGAGCTGTCTCGGTCTTTAATATTTGTCTGAAAGAAATCCGGGCGTGGATGGATTCCAGTTGGCTGAAGTTGAACTCAGAAAAAATGGAGGTGCTAGTTGTCGATCCAGGTCGCTGGATGGGGGGGTTGGTTCCCCCTTGGGAATTTTTCTCGGCGGTGTTTCACTCCCGACCTCTGAACAGGTGTGTAACCTGGGGGTAATTTTTGACGAAGGGCTGACCCTGCATTCGCAGGTATCGGCTGTCGTCAAATCTTCCTTTTACCATCTTAGGAATATCGCCAGGATTAGGCATCTGGTTCCATCCAACGAACTTCCTACACTGATCCATGCCTGTGTGTCCTCGTGCTTAGATTATTGCAACTCCCTTTACGTAGGGCTTTCTGGGGTAGAAATCCGCCACCTGCAGCTACTGCAGAACGCAGCAGCCGGCTTTTGTCGGGATCTGCCCGATCCTGTCATATTTCTCCGGTGCTGCGCAAACTGCACTGGTTGCCAGTACAGTGGTGGATCACCTTTAAAGTCGGCTTGCTGACTTTTACAGCCCTACACGTACTGGGCCCGGATTACCTGAAAGAGCTCCTGGTCCCCTACTGCCCTGGACGATCACTCTGCTCGGCCGATGAGGGGTTGCTAGAGATTCCAAGGCTATGTTTAAAATCTTCTGGCGTGAGAGCTTTTATCTATGCAGCCCCTACCCTTTGGAATTCTCTACCCTGTCAGCTATGGAAGTGCACAGCTGTGGAGGGATTTAAGCAATCCTTAAAAACGTATCTATGGCATCAAGCATTCAGCAGCTGAGTTCTCTGTTTTTTAGTGTATTGATATCTTGATGTTAATGTTATTGATGTCTATCATATTTTACATTGTTGTTGCTGTTTTAAAATGTGAGGCGCCTTGGTTACAGATAAGGCACCATATAAATACATTTTATTATTATTACTTTATGGCTGTAATAGTGACTTGCTCCTGCATAGATTCCTTTATGGCTGTAATGGTGACTTGCTCCTGCATAGATTCCTTTATGCTGCAATGGTAACTTGCTCCTGCACGGATTTCTTTATGGCTGTAATGGTGACTTGCTCCTGCACGGATTCCTTTATGGCTGTAATGGTAACTTGCTCTGGCACTGATAACTTTATGGCTGTAATGGTAACTTGCTCCGGCACCGATTACTTTATGGCTGTAATGGTGGCTTGCTCTACATTAAGTCGTATGAACAGTAGGTTGTTGGCACTGAGATGAAGGTATGATTTTTAAGTAGAGAAGAACAAGAAAGCGGATTTTATATGAGGTAACCGTTCATAGGATTTATAGAATATAGGAAAGGAGCAGTGCAGGACGAGTCATATATGTAATTATCTGTTGGTCTGTCACTTCATTTACATGTGCACAGTTAGGCAGTACATGCAGTGTTACCAGTATACCCTATATTGGTAACATGTTCATTGGGAAACATTGATTTCCAGGAAACTGTGCCATTTACATGTAGGTTTTGTTACTGGGATAGACCTGCAAAACTTTCTCTTTCCCAGTAACCAAAACTGCATGTATAAACATGACGTTTGATGTGGGCAGTGACATTCACTGTGTTTACATGCAGTTCTGTTACCGGGAAACTGAAATTTTTGGGGGTGTATATTAGTAATAAAACCTGTATTGTAAATGGCCTCATTTCCCAGAAACCAATGTTTCCCAATGAACATGTTGCCAGTATAGGGTATACCAGAAACACGTTTACCAGCTAACTGTGCACAGGTGCATGACCGGTCCTCTTTAATGTCTTTATAAGTGGCATTGCAGATGAGCTGAAAGGGAATGTCTGTCTCCTTAGGGATGACACCAGAATCTGCAGTAGGGCGGACACTCTAGGAGGGGTGGAAAGAATGTGCAGAGACCTCAGAAAACTTGAGGAGTGGTCAAGGGTATGGCAGCTGGGTTTCAGTGTGAAAAAGTGCAAAATCGTGCACTTAGGGCACAGAACCACCAGAAGTGGAGCACAAAATGGGTGGAGTGGTATTGACAGTCAACCACCAAACAGGAAAGAGACCGGGGGGGTGGGGTGGTAATCATATCTGATGACCTAAAAGTGGCCTGCCAGTACAACAAGGTAGTAGCAGGGACCAGTGGAATGCAGGGGTGCATAGGAAGGGGTATCACCAGCAGAAGGAGGGAAGTGGTGTTGCTTCTATATAGAATGCTGGTGAGACCCCACCTAGAGTACTGTGTCCACTTCCAGAAGCAACATCTCCAAAATCACACACACAGAAAGTGGAGGCAGTCCAGAGGAAGGCAACTAAAATGGTGCAGGGTTTGCATAAGAAGCTCTATGAGGAGAGACTGAAGGACCTCAATATGTACAAGCCGAAAGGGAGGACAGAGAGGGGGCACAGGACAGAGACCTATAAATACCTCACGGGAGGAAAATAAAGTACAGGATGGGAGTATTTCAGAACAAAAAGATGCTCAAAGACAAGGGACATGACCGGCCCGGTAGCGCGGAGGGCTGAGGCGCTGGACGCCACGCCGGCGACCTGGGTTCGGGAACGAACCTGGAGCGCTGGGAGTCAGCAGGGGAAGGGAAGGATTGAGCAGCCGGAGGATGGCTCTCCTTCCTCAGGGGGATCCAGGGACTATGCCTGGCACAGCAGCGACCTCTGGTGGAGACCAGAGGTACCGCCACGCTTCAGGGCCAGAGTAGAGGGTTGTGGAGCCACGGCAAGACGTTCCTTGGGGTCATTGCACATCGGGACTCCACCAGGGGAGGGAGAGGGCATAATGAGGGGAAAAATCCTCCGCTCCTGGAGCTAGGCGAAGGCACCACCCTACAGCCACACTCTACCGACCGAACTCATCTGGCCCGAATTTGCAGATAGAGCACCCTGGGAGGATAGGGTGGCCCCATCTTGGGAGGGCTCAGAACCGAGGGGATAGCCGGGCTGGTGCTAGGAAGCTGGTGAGTTTCAGACCAGGAGGTACAGCTGGAGGCGAGTGGATGCCTGAGAGAGTTCTCCGGGGCTCAAGCGGAGCTAGAAATAGAGTTAAAAAAAAAAAAAGACAAGGGACATGCAGTGAAGCTGGAGGAAGGTAAATTCAGGAGATGCGAGGAAATACTTCCAAAGAGTGATGAATGCCTGGAACATTCTTCCAGCAGAAGTGGTGGGGGCTAAACAGTGGTGTGGTTCAAGAATGCATGGGGTAGGTAGGCATAAGGGCATCTTAGCAGAAAGTAAGAGGTGGAAAGAGAGAGACAGAGGTCAAGTAGGGTCTGCTGTGATACTGTAGGAAGGGAAAAATGGGCAGATATGGTGGGCCTAGTGGTCCTTATCTGTCGTCAGATTCTATGTTTTATGTAAACGCGGTGACTGACATGCTGGACTGAGTGTTGGGCACAGGTAGATGAAAACTGTGATTTTGGCTTATTCCATTCTGAGGATGAGGGTGCAATGCTATGACATGTCTGTGCAAGAAAACTAGTGACATCACACATTTCTAAGGTATGGTGCAAGGAGGAGAAAAGGAATCATTGTACAATTAAGAATCATCAGTGTGCGCTGGAGTGGAAAGTCAAGCTGCGCTAACTGCTAATTTAGCGGAATGGTATGCTTGTGTTTTCGGTGGTCCAGAGAGGTCAAAGTTTTACTATGTTTAAGAAAGTAAAGAGCTGTGAGGTTTGTTTTAGCCATGGCTATATGAAAGGAGATGATTCACTGAATCACATAGTGGATCATGGAAGAATGGGATCACAGATACAAAACCAACATATAGGTTAAAAAAATTGACATGACTGGAGATGGTATTTAAAAAAAAAGTTTTATGCTGGATTGCCAATTGGAGATATTGTGACACTGTTCATGTTGTGTGGTGATAAAAAAAAAAATGGTGGCTTTTTCAAAAGTGAAAATTTTAAGGGTGCACATGGATATTTGGGTAAAGGGGAAAATCTGGAAGTGGGGACTTTAACCCACTGGTTGTATGTGAGAAACATATTAGAAACAGTCTCTGCAGGATATACCGAACCCATTTAATACAATAAGGTAACACGCTGTTCCCATGAATGGCAGAATCTCATAGAAACATAGAAATTGCCGACATACAAGGATTGCTAGGGCCATATAGTCTGCCCGTAATCCCTATCCTTGTTTGGGGCCCTGACTCTACTAGATCAACGACTTTCTCCTCTCCCTTCCCACTTCTAGTGTTCCATATGTCTGTCCCATGCATGTTTGAATCCTTCCACTGCCTCCTGTGGCAGTATTCCATGCGTCCATGGCTCTCTCTGTGAAGAAAAACTCTCACATTTCCTCTCAAACTGGCCACTACCAATTTCCTATCATGCCCCCTCGTCCTTGTACTCCTTCTATATTGGAAGATGTTGCCCCCCTGCATCTTGTTTATGCCTTTAAGGTACTTAAATGTTTCTATCATGTCACCCCGTCCCTCCTCTCCTCTAACGAGTACAGACTGAGGTCCTTTAATCTCTCCTTATACGTTTTCTGGCGTAAGCCCTGTACCATCTCTGTTCTCCTTCTCTGGACTGCCTCCACCCTGTCTATGTCCTTACAAAGATATGGCCTCCAGAACTGTACTCAGTACTCTAGGTGAGGCCTCACTAGAGTTTTATACAATGGCTTCATCACCTCCCTCCTTCTGCTAGTGATACCTCTGCCTATGCACATGAACATGCTACTGGCCTTCCCTGTGGCTTCTGCACTCTGCTTAGACACCTTCAGGTCATCTGAAATGATAACCCCCCGATCCCTTTCCCCCTTGGTGATCATCAACCCCCCAAATTGTGTAGTTCTCTCCAGGGTTTCCCTGTCCCAGGTACATTATTTTTCACTTCTTTGAACTGAATCTTAGCTGCCACACTTCCGACCATTTTTCAAGTTTCCCAGGTCCCTCACCTTCTCCACCCCTTCTGGAGTATCCATCCTGTTGCAGATGTTGGTGTCATCTGGAAACAGGCAGACATTTCCCTCCAGCCCTTCCACTATGTTCCTAGTTAAGACATTAAACAGGACTGGCCCTAGGACTGATCCCTGAGGTACCCCACTGGTCACCCCCCTCTCCCCACATTGGATCCCATTTACCACCACCCTCTGCCTCCTGTCTGCCAACCAGTTGCTAACCCAGTCTACCACCTTGTGGCCCATACCCAAACTACCCATCTTGTTTACCAGGCTTTTATGTGGGACAATGCTGAATGCCTTGCTGAAACTGAGGTAGGCAACATCTACTGCTCCTCCAATTTACCTTCTTGGTCACCCACTCAAAAAAAAAATCTATCAGATTCATTTGACACAACCTCCCCACACAATTGTTATAGATATTACTGTGGTCAGTGAGAAGTTAAATTGTTGTAGCACAACGTAAGTAACATTTTGGAAATTTTCCTAACTAGTTGGTGGTGTCATCAAGCAATGACTTATTTTCCTAGTATACTGCTTTGTTACTTAGAAACCTTTTTCTATTTTTAGATAGTTCTAAATCTAACGCTACCATTAAAAAAAAAAACTATCAGTGAATATAGTCCACAAATTTTAACCCACAGAACAACCTATTTTCAGGTATAGTGTGCACAGAATAAATGTACTTTGTTACTAAAACTGGGCAATCAGTAGCAGCCTGAAAGAACAGCAACAGTGGGCACCATTTGTCATGCTGGCAAACCAGATTTGTACTGGAAGACTGTGGCAAGCTGTCAGGGGTTTGCATCAAGAATCCCAGAAGGGCCAGCCTGCCAGTAGTGCTACCACTTGCGATGCAGACAGCCCAGGTTTGGGAACTAGCCTGAGGTGTCAGAGGGCTAGATGGGGCAGGAGGAAAAGGAGGAGGGTTGACCATCCACTGAACTGCTCTCCTCCAATAAACATGGGCTGTAGTGTCCAGTGACTGCCTGACCTCTTGCAGTGGCTAGATGGGAGGGGGGTAAAAATACCAAACGATGGGTGAGGGAGTGGCGGAAATGTACATACCATGTGTGGAACTGCACATGTTGGCGTGCCGACATCACAGCATGTACACTACCCTGGAGGACACTACAAGAAGAAACCCCCTTCATATGCGTAGAATCATGCCAGCAGTTCCTCCTTTGCCTGACCACCTGAAGTCAGAACAACAGGCCAGGACTCTGGGGATCTCAATCTCCCCAACCCAGCACCTGAAGAGAGCCCTGCCATGGAGTATAAGCCTCAGATTATACACCTGCGAAGGCAGACTTGGGAGATGGCAGTTTGGGGTTGGATGGCAGTGGCAAGTGGGCAGATGGGTACAGTACATCCCCCCAGGACTGGAATCCTGGTAGGCACTCTCCTCCCAGTGGTGTCTCATGTTCACTGTTCTTTAGAAACACTTGTGTGATCACCATAGGTGCCAGAATCTATGGATGTGAGGGCACTGTACCCCTCCAACACATACACTTTTGCCCATGAGCATTCAAGGTGACTCTTTGCTTGCAGAAACTACTTTTTTTGCCCTGTGTCCCTTTTGAGCTTCAGCACCTGACTTTTCCCAATGTTCTGGCACCCCTGGTGACCACAGGTGGCTGAGTGTAGCAGGGGGAGCATATTTGGAGGGAAGGACATGTATTTTGGTATGTCTGGCTTGCCAGCACCATGGAAATACCTGCCTCCTCAGGGAGAGATCAAAAGGGAGAAAGGCACTGAATGGGTAGATAATGTACTCTGTTCCTATGTCCTTCAGGCCTTCCTCCATCCACTCCAGGGATAGCTCTAGGTACCACCTCCTCCTATATCTGGTGGATGAATAAGTAATAGGAGCACTTGCCTAGGTGCTGAATGGTAAAGCAATAACCTGTGGCATACACTGGCACATTTTGCCACCATGGGCTGGACAAGTAGAATCCTGGAGACCCCAGGAGAGCAGATTGAGTGGCAATGGCACTAGCAGGGCTGAAGAAAGTCCTGGGCAGGCAAATGAAGGACAGCAAACAGAAAATTAAAAAATAACAGGCAGTCCAGATGAAATATTCATTACCTTTCATAGTCCATGATGGTGTTTAAACGATGTGCTATCGTTAAAACAGTGCAGTCTTCAAACTGAGTCCTGATTGTGGATTGGATGAGGTTATCTGTTTCCAGATCCACTGCTGCTGTCGCTTCATCTAGAACTAGAATTCTGGTCTTTTGAAGGAGGGCCCGTGCTAAACACAGCAGCTGCCGTTGGCCAACACTGCAATCAGATTACAGGCACATATTGGTTGAGACTTATAAATAAAGCCAACAGTACAATATAAATGTGTGGAATGGAAATACAGATGCATTGTTATTTAGATTCCAAATCTAATACTTTGTAACCCTTCTGGTTCTATACAGACAATATTAGTTATGTTTCCACAGTTGTGTGCAAATTCCTTATTTCAGCAAAAAAAAAAAAAATAAGTTTGCTATTTTTTCTTAATAGACAATTCCTGAAGAAGATCTATGGTTGAAATGTCAATTCTAACTCTATTTTATTTTTTTCAGAATGCAGGTACTATTACTTTTGTTTTGTTCCTTATTATAGATCGTGGAAGCATCATGTGATGCTCCTGACCAATCACAGGGCTTCATTCAGTTGTGCATGGGACACTTATTTACTTAACGCTCTCTGATGCCTTTACATGAAAGGTGATTAAGGGGAGCCCTACTAGTACTGTATGACTTCATACAGGATGTGTACCTCATGTCTGAGTTGAACCTCACTTTTAAACAAAGTAATATACAAACTAGAGGACACCCATTAATGTTAAACAGTCATTTTTTTAAGACTTCAACTAGAAAGTATTTCTTCACCTAGAGGGTGGCTGATTCATGGAATCAGTTACCAGAATATATACATAGCATGCCAGTTATGTTATGGGATCCTACAAAATCCTTGGGCTAACATCTACATGCATATCATCCTCTAAAATTTGTTTTGTCCATGCAGAGGTCATGAGAATCTGAGGAGTTAAGGTGGGAGTTGTTAAAATGCCACATTGTGTCCCCCCAAGTGATTCCCTTGTTCAATTGTAGGAGTAGTGGGCCATGATCAAAAAGGCAACTAGGTAAGTAAAAGTGTGCATTCTGCCACTAGTCCAATACATTCCATTGAAATATGTGGCAAGTTAGTTCTGGTATAAATTTTATGAGGACTTGAGCAATGTGTGTAACTGCAGGCCATGGATTTAAATACTGTCATTTATCCAGCCAGGCAAAAGTGTTGAGTAACAACTTTTTTCCAAGCCCCTCTTTCTTGAGGTGGAGAGGTATTTGTGGTGTCCAGTCTGCCATAACTCGTGTCATGACCTCCTCCCAAGAAGTGTGTCTCCTGTTGTTGTTGCAAGATTTTTTCTGAGCAAAGTAACAGTTGGGGTATTTGTACCTGGGGGGACACTCAAGTTGGACAATGTAATCTCTCTGCAGAGATATCTGCCACTCAATATGGCTAATCTTCCTTGGGGTCAGTCTACGTACCAGTAGCCTGAAATGGGGTAGAATGAGGAAATAATGCTGCCCCCCCCCCGCGCATTTATCTTTTTGGAAACTGGAAGTAATCACATAGGACAACCTGAATTTTTCCAGTATTTGATGCCCCACTGCTGGATAGATATGTCTGTTGCAACAGTAAAATTGCTCCCTGCATTTATTAACGGCACTAAGTATCTGTGACGTTCTGATGGGGCTGTTAAGCCCACTGGCATTATGGGAATAAATGATCGTAGGTTTGATATTAGCCATGATAGAAAAAAGGAAAATCAAGTCATACGCACACTGCACACCAGTGCTGAGAAGAGGGAGAGGGGGGATATGATCAAGACCTTTATATACCTCATTGGGATAAATACGGTACAGGAGGGGAGTATTTTTTCAGAAGAAAAGGTGTTCAAGAACAAGGAGACATGCTATGAAGCTGGAGGGGGTAGATTCAGGAGAGATGTGAGGAAGTACTTCTTCACAGAAGGAGTGGTGGATTCCTAAAATAGCCTTCCAGCAGAGAAGGTGGGGGCAAAAACAATAGTGGAGTTCAAAAATGCATGGGATAAGCACAAGGGAATCATAATGGAAAAAAAGGGGGGGGGAAGCTGTAGTTTAGACACGGTCTGCAGTAAAAGTGTAGGTAGGGAGAAATGGGCAGACTGGATGAGCCAAGCAGTCCTTATCTACCATCAAATTCTAGGTTTCTATGTCTGTAAAAACTAAAGGGTATGAAAGTATAAGCAAGTCATCGGTTGGCACTTGGGCAGAACACTCCATCCACCCAAGGGGAGACACCAGCCAAGGGAACAAAGCACAGATTATTAAAAAAGTTAACAGCACTACGATGCAGAAAAATTATAAAAGCAGCATATATACACAGCACAAAATAAGTGAATGAACAGTAAACAGAACTGGATGCAAACAGTGAAAACAGATAACTGAGACTCTCCAAGGGACTGAGGAGGTGCCAGAGTGGAAGTACAGAAATCCTCTATCGGGAGGGCTGGTGACCCCTTGGATGGGGTCAGGCCTTCCTGAAGTAGGCAAATCCCATCTAATGGGTAAGGGGAAAAGTAGCACCGGGAGGTGCTGGGAATTGTCGGAACACCAGGAAAAGCATAATAAGCCCCACAGGAACCAGATGGCATGGGTAAAATAGATGAATATATGTGCCCCTCCACCCTCATTATTTATTTATTTATTTTTATTTAGTTTTAGTTAACCGGGTAAGTGCACTAGCCAGTAGGTGACTATTTTCAGGCACGACCCGGGAGAATACAAGACAATACATACTGTGGGTGTTTACATAGACAATACAGTTTGTAAGGCAATAAAGTGTTTAGACAGTAGAGCCAGGTACATGACATGAGGCAATGAGGCTAAGATAGCAGTGAAGGCACGGATTGAAGTAAGACAGCACTGGTCAGTACAGAAATACAGCATTGTTCAGTACAGTATATAACAAGCAGAGTAGTTACAGTTTCAGAAGCAGGGTTATTCCGTGTTCTAGAGGTAGACATAAAGTACAAACAAGCAGGAGAGAGAAGGCCATAAGTAAGTAGATGAGTATAGGGAGATGCTAGGGGGAGGGGAGGGGAGGAAGGGGTGTGGTAGCAGGACAAATTGGTATGTAGGGAGGAGATAGGTGTGGGGCACGGTTTCATGGGCATGGTCAGGTAGGGTCAAAACAGGTACACTGTTCAGTAGTAGCTAGGTAATGTCGTAGCCCACGTTTAAAGTGGTAGTGAGATGAAGATCGCCTAAGGCCCAGTGGCAGCATGTTCCACATCTGGGGGGCAGCATACCTGAAGGCCCCGGTGCCTTTGGTGGTGTGACACTGGGGTATTCTTATTAATGATTTGTCAATTGACCTCAGACCATGGTTTGAGGTGACGGGACGTAGTAACTCAGCCAGTGATGCTGGGGTTTCCAGCCTAATAGTGGAGTCATATAGACAGCTGAGATGGTATAGTCTGGTAGCATAGGAGAGCGCCAGCCTAGGTCACTATACAGCTGACAACGATGCTTAAGCCGAGGGGCCTTAGATGCATAACGACAGACATTATTATAGGTGACGTCCCATTTCTGTAGAGCTGATTTATGGGCAGTAGCCAGGATAGGAGCACAGTAAGTTAGGGTTGAGAGAAGGATCCCCCTAGCAATGGCTAGCTTACCTGATGGTGTTAACATATAGCTAATTCTGTAGGCTGCCCCCAGCTTACAATTTACTGTTTTGCGGGTTGATTGAATGTGTAGGTTAAGGTCCAGAGATTGGTCAAGCAGAATTCCAAGATACTGAAAAGAGGTGACAGCCTTTAGTGAGTTCCCATCCAGGTCGAGTACTTTCAAGGGGGAGGTGCAGGATCTAAGTTTTTGGGCGGTGCCCAGAGCATGGCTTTGGTTTTGTGTGAGTTAAGGACAAGTCGATGTATGCTTAGCCAGTTTTGAATACTGTTGTAGGCCGTGGTCAAAGACGAGTTTAGGTAGTCTATGTTATGTGAGCTGGCATAGATGACCAAGTCATCAGCATAGAGAAGAGAGGAGCAGGATGAGACATTGCTTGGTACGTTGTTTATGAAGAGGGAAAAAAGAAGAGGGCCTAGAATTGAACCTTGGAACACTCCAATATTGATTGTGGTGCTGTCTGATGTTGCGGAATTGAATTTCACAGCTTGGGTCCTGTCGGTTAGATAGCTCCTGTACCAGTTTACAACAGAAGTGGAGAAACCTATGGATTGAAGGGTGGACAGGAGTAATGAGTGATCCACAAGATCAAAGGCCTTGGTAAGATCAATGAAAACAGCACCTGTTAGCCAACCATCATCCATGTTGGAGAGAGTATCTGATGTGAGTTTAGCAAGGGCTGTAGAAGTGCTATGTTTTTTTCCTAAAACCATGTTGAGCATCACAGAGCAGGTTTGTGGTTTCTATGTAGTCGAGGGTTTGGGTGGCGACAAGCTTTTCCAGTATTTTGCTTAGGACTGAGAGAATAGCTATCAGCCTGTAATTTGAGATCTCATTTCTGTCCCCTTTTTTGAATATGGGAGTTATTCTGGCAGTCTTCCAGAGATCAGGGACGGTGCCACTGGAAAGGGATAGTGTGAAGATTTTGGCCAATGGTTCGGCAATGAGATGTGCAACAATCTTCAAGAGGCGGGATTCGAGAGAATCAGATCCAGGGCTGGTGTTGTCAGAGATAGCTCTTAGTAATTTTAGAACTTGTGAGCTGGTTATGGCTTTAAAGTAAAAAGACCGAACTATCGGAGTCTCAGTTGGTGAGGCCAAGGGGCCAGCTTGCTTGCTAAAGTCAGAGGGCTGAGATGTGGTTGGTGCCTGTGGAAAGGTGGTGGTGTAGGGTGAGAGATCAGAGAACATTCTGTTGAAGGCATTCGCTATGGTGTAGGAGTCATTGCAGTGGGCACCATTGAGGATCATCTCAGAGGGTTATTGATTGTGGGGTGCCTAGGAAGGTCTTTATGTGGCCCAAAATTTCTGAGGGTAGTGGGCTGAGCTAGATAGTAGGTTCTGGCAGTACCTACTTTTGCTTGTCTTATCTGCTTTTGCAGGAATTTCTGTGTTGTTTGTATAATGAGTGATCTCTAGGCTCCAGTGTTTTTATAGTGCTTCCAGAGTTTGTCCCTATGCCGTAGCTGTAGGAGCAGGTCTTTTTGGAGCCATCTGGTTTGATTTCCTCTGACTCTTCTTTTCACTTTTGGTGCATGCCTGTTCTGGACTTCACTGAAATTTATCAGGAAAACTCGTAGGGCATCATCAACTTTTTTTAGCATGGTGGATTTCAGACCAGTCTATGGTGGAGACATCATGGAGGAAGGCGTCTATGTCCATGCTTGCAAAGTTGGTAAAGGTGACAAGGCGGGGTGGAGGAGGAGGTGGGGGACATGAGGACCATTGGCAGAATATGGGAGAGTGGTCAGTTATGGCATCTGCCAGGACACCGGCCTTAGTCACATGTTCAGGTCAATTGGTGAGAATCCAGTCAATAAGTGTACCAGTTTGAGTTGGTGTTACCGTCCTAGTGTTCTCGGTTATGAGCTGGTAAAAGTTAAAACTGTTGTCTAGTGACATGAGGGCACTATGAGAAGGACCCAGCCAGTTGAGGTTTACATCACAAAGGATTAGGGCCTCATTTAGGTTAACAGATTGTGATGTCAGTTTGAGTAGGTCCTGAAATCCATCCACTCCACCAGTAGGTGGGTTATAGAGGCAGACTATGTGAAGTTTCTTAGCACCGAGGGACACAGTCGTATGAATGGACTCACAGACCAATTGTGGGTCTTGGGCCGGGGCTGTTGTGATGCTGAGGTGGGTCCAGGATAGCAAGGAGCATTGTGGTCTGGAAGGCAGGAAGTAAAAAGCTTAGGCAGCATTAGATTAACTGCAATGTGTAAAAACCATAAAGAATACCAGGTCCTTTAAATGAGTAGAACACTGGTATTGCAATTATTTGTAATCATCAAGGCCCATTTCCATTTGGTGGGGTACAAACAGGGCCATTTTAGATACATAAAACAAGGAACAGATACCCATTTAAAAGCAAGCAGGAGATAGGAAGGAGAACATACCAGACCCCCCTTGGTGATATACACCACTTGAGGATATACCCAAGTAATACAGGACATGTATCAAAGTCCATCTGGAAAGTACAGGCATGAATCCTGAACAAAGTAGCTAACTTACTCCAATTGTAAGCCAGGCTGAATGAATCGCAGCAGCATAATGAAAAGGCAGAGAGCACCTCTACACCCCAGCTGGCTCCAGTGGCACTGAGCAGCTCCCTGCCATCAGTCAAAATACCAAAGCTGCATGCCTGGATGACGAGCCCCCCAACCAGCCCGAAGTCAGGCAGGCGCCTTGGCTGTTCACATTTACTTCAGCCCAAACTACTCGTGCATACTTTTTACTGTCTGCCTGAACTATGCATTGTATCATTGTGTTGCTTTTACTTTGGATGTTATCCCCTCTCCCCCCTGGGTTACACCTGGAAACGAGCCGCTGCTCAGCGTGCCTTTCCCGGTTACCAATTTGCAAATAAATAAATGAATAAAAATGGGTAAGAGAGCAGTGAGGCATAGAAAGACTTTGTGGCATAAGCAATGTAGTCTGAGATGGGCACTATAATAAACATGTCAAAAGGAGGCAAGCTCAGATGCTCCCCGCTGATAGTCCTCGGCCCTAAGTTCCCATGCACCATACTCATATGAGGCAAAATGTCCCAAAGTCCCGGATAGGAGCAGGCGTTAAATAAACAGTCTCCTCAAAGAAATTGAGAACACAGTGGTGGGGCTTCGGAAAAGGGCTGCGGCAAGTCCTGAATATTTTTCAATAAGGCTGCTGAGTGTGCTTTATGTTCCTGCAACAGGACGGAGTCCAAAGGTTGTGGTCAAGCATCCTTCTCAGCATGGGTTCAAGTCCTCGGTTTCTCAGGTTCAATCCCTTTCAGGCCTGCCAGCACTTCAGTGCTGGTATAGAGAAGAGAACAGGCCCACTGTGATAGAAATCTTTGAGGCAGGTGGGTTAGGGAGTCTGAAATGTAAGCTGTCTCTCCATCAATATGGATAACAGGGCTGCAACGTTTCCTCCGTTCCATAACTTGGGATGAATAATCATGGTCACTGTAGACCCTGGTCTGCTCGTAGAAGAGCACCTTTTGCTGCAAGAGCCAAAAAAAACAGGTTACTCACCTGTAACAGTAGTTCTAGGAGTGATATATGTTGTTCATCCACACTGTCTGGCATGTCCCTTTCCCCTTTAAATCTTGCTGGAAGTCTTCAAGCTGGCTCCTCCCACCCACCCGGGTGGTATATACCTCGGCTCCACCCCATGACGCCAGATCTTAGCCTGCTGGAAGCAAGGTGGTGCGCCTAAAGCCGAGGAGGTCGGGTGGGTGCGTGTGGATGAACAACATATACCACTCCTAGAACTACTGTTACAGGTGAGTAACCTGTTTTTCTAGGGCGTGGATATGTTGTTCATCCACACTGTCTGGAAGACTCCTAGCAGTTCTCTGGGAGGAGGGAGGCAAGGTGCACACCCCCTACTTAGGAAAGAGAGATTGGAGAACCGAGGCCCCAAAACCAGCATCTTGGCGTGACTCAAGATCGATGTGGTAGTGGGAAATGAAGGTGTTTGCTGACTTCCAAGTAGCAACCCGACAGATTTCCTGGATAGGGATGTCCCTGGAAGCAGCCACTGATGCAGCAGTATGGCGGGTAGAATGAGTTCTTAACCCTCTGGGAGGCTCCTTGCCCGCCAACTCACAACACAGACTTATGCATGATGTGATCCATCTTGCAATGGTCCGTTTGGCTGCAGGTCTGCCAGAAGCGGCTTCAGCGTAGGTGACAAACAGCTGGCAAACCTCTCCCCGAATTTCCGCCGTCCTCTCCTTATAATAGGAGAGAGCACATCTGAGGTCCAGAGTATGGAGCCTGTACTCGGCGTCCGAGGTGTAATTAGGGTAATATACCGCAGAGTCAACACCTGGTTAAGGTGAAACTCTGACACCACCTTCGGAAGGAATTTCAGGTGGGGGCGCAGGACAACTTTGTCCCTGTGAAAGACCAGATAAGGGGAGTCCACCAAGAGTGCCTGGAGCTCCCCTGTCCTTCTGGCTGATGTGATAGCCACCAGGAAGGCAGTCTTCCACGACAAGTGTGAGAGTTCACACTTGTGCATTGGTTCGAATGGCTTGCCCATGAGCTTTGCCAAAACCAGCAAAAGATCCAACGGAGGTGGAGGTTCATGCACTGGAGGGGATATGTGATCCAGGCCTTTGGAAAAACGCCCGACCACTGTCTCCTGTGCCAATGTCGACTGACCGCCCCGCGACCGGTAAGCAGAGATGGCTGCAGGTGCACCCTAAGGGTCGATGACTGAAGATCCCCTTTGGAGAGAGACCAAAGGTAGTTTAGAATGTTAGCCACAGAGCAGGATAAGGGGTCCAGACTCTTTTCCTGACACCAAATGGAAAACCTTTTCCATTTGAAGGCATAACATTTCCTGGTCGATTCCTTTCAAGATGCCTCCACCACAGTGTAGACATCCTCGGAAAGACCCAGAGCCTGGAACTCAAGCCACTCAGGTACCAGGCTGTGAGGTGCAGGGATTGAAGGTCCGAGTGGAATACCTTCCCCTGGTTCAATGATATCAGGTCTGGGCATGTACAAAGTTGCTCCAGGGCCCTGCAGCTGAGGCTGAGGAGATCTGGATACCAGAACTGGCGGGGCCAATCTGGGGCTAACAGGATCACCTTCGCCTTGTCCCTCCTCACCTTGAGTAACACCTTGTGGATCAAGGGAAATGGAGGGAAGGCATAAAAGAGGCCTGGGGTCCACGGCCTCAAGAAGGCATCCCCCTGCAGCGAGCCCTGCTGAGGCGGGCATGGTACAGCCTCAGCTTGGTGTTCTCCCTGGAGGCAAACAGGTCCATCAACGGTTTGCCCCAATGGGAGAACAGACTGTAAGCTACCTCTGGATGGAGAGACCACTTGTGGGATGTCTGGCCTATGCGGCTGAGAGCATCCGCCAGTTGGTTCGAGACTCCTGCCACATGGATGGCAAGGAGATCCGCCTCCAACCAGCTGATGAAGGTCCAGATCTGGAGCGCCTCCTTGCATAGCAGACGGGGTGCGTGCGCCTGTTTGTTGAGGTAGTACATGGTCGTGGTATTGTCCATCTGGACTTGAACCACTTGACCCCAGAGCTGAGGAGCAAGCTGACAGTGCCAGTCTGACTGCTCAGAGCTCCAACAGGTTGATGTGGCAATGGGACTCCTCAGGGTCCAGAACCTGTAGGCTCATGGTCCCCATGTGGGCTCCCCAGCCCACTTGAGATACTTCAGTGGCTGGGGCGGGCAAATCGGCTTGGGGCAGACAAGCAGGATCCCTTCCCAGATGACTCGGGACGGTCCACCATTGGAGAGCGTCCCACATCCTCTGGGTGACAGTGACCAGCTGGTCAAAAAGACCCTGACACTGAGACCATTGAGCAGCCAGCTCCCACTGGAGGGGGCACATGTGCAATCTGGCCCAATAGACCACTGAGGTGCATGCCGCCATGTAATCCAGAAGGCGCAGGAAGTCCCGGGCAGGGCGCAAGTGCCCAACCAGAAATGATTGGGCAAAGGAGGAAAGAACCTCCGCCATGTCCACCGGAAGCCGAGCTCTGGCTTGACGAGAGTCAAGTTCTGCCCCGATAAAGCCCATCACCTGAGAGGGCACAAGTTCTGACTTGGCCTCGTTGATCAGGAGGCCTAGATGGGAACAGGTTCGGAGGGTCAGGTCCCTGGACCTCTCCACCTCCTGCAGGGAGGAACCCACCAGGAGCCAATCGTTGAGGTAGGGGTATATACAAACCCCTTGATGCTGTAGATGGGCTGCCACCACTGCAATGCATTTGGTGAAGACCCACGGGGCTGATGACAGGCTGAACGGCATGGCTCGGAACTCGTACAGGGTCCCTTCGACCCTGAAGTGGAGGAACCGCTGGTGGGATGGACGGATCGGGATGTGAAAGAACACATCCTGTAGATCCAGTGAACAGAACCACATGTTTCACTCCAGAGATGGTATGATCTGGTTCAGAGTTACCATCCAGAAGGTGCGAGACCTGAGATATTGATTCAGGTCATGGAGATCTAGGATGGGGCGCCAACCCCCCATCAGCTTAGGCACCAGGAAATACCTGGACATGAAGTCTGGGTCTGTAGGAGGATCCAGCACTGGAGCTACCGCCTCTTTGCAGAGCAGCTGAGCAATGTCGACCTGAAGGGCCGACTGAGCGCTAACTGAGATCCTTTCCTCCTGTGGGGCATGGGCTTGGCTGGGGGGGGTACTGCTTGAACTCTAGAGGCAGTCCCTGACTGACCACTTCCAGAACCCACCTGTCCAAAGTGATACCAGACCAGGTGGAAAGAAAGTGGCAGAGCCAGCCCCCCAAGGGAGGATCCAGAACTGGCATGACGGGTGTAGGGGAGGCCACCCCTGACCCGTCACTGTGCAGGCTTGGAGGAGGAGGGGGCTCCAGGACCAGCACCTCAGCCTCCTTTGTGGGGCTGTTGGGGACCCTGCTTGGGTCTAGGGCACCAAGCTTGAGCCTGCTGTTGCTGTTGACCTCCCTGGAAGGAGGACTGTCTAACCACAGGGGAAGAGTGCCGAAAGGGCTTCTTCTTGCGCTTCTGCTGGTTCTTGCCCGAAGAACCCTTAGCAAAGGTGGCATCTAAGGTGGCATTAGACTGCTCAATGCACTGGACATGACCTGCCACTCCTGGACCGAAAAGGTCAGTGCCAAGGAAGGGCACGTCAGTTAGCTTGTGCTGAGTATCCGCTGGAAAGGAGGATAACCTCAGCCAGGCCCTGCAGCGAGTGGCCACTGTGGCAGCTAGTGAACGGGCACAGGAATCTCCAATGTCCAGAGCCATCTGGAGCTGCTGTTTTGCAACAGCACAGCCCTGGTCATGGACCTGCTTGACCGTTGTCTGCATGTCTGCATGTCTGCTGGGAGATGAGGGAGGACTTCATCAAGCAACCCCAGTAGGGCGTGACAAGTGTGCCATAATCACTGCCAAGCTGGCCTGACGAAGGCCCAGGGATGATGCTGCATAGACTTTCCGGGCAGAGTGGTCCATATTTTTGGACTTCTTGTCAGGAGGGCGGTCAATATCCGCAGAGCTAGCCATGTGCTGAAACACTGAGACACTCACAAGGCTCTCGGCCGAGGGATGCTCAGTGAAGCCTGCCAAGGACCCTATCAGTACCACGTACTTGCGAGCCATATGGGCAGACGGAGCCAGGCAAGAGGAAGGGTGCTGCCAAAGCTCAAGGGCCGGGCCAACAATGGCTTTGGCCACTGGAAAGGCCTCTGTCGGGGTTTCCCCCTCTCTTGAGGATATTCCGCCTTCTTTTGTATAGGCTGCAAAGGCATACCCGTGGACTCAGCAATGAGTCGAAGGATGTCCTGAAATGAATAAGGGCATTCCTCTAGGCCTGTCACTAACAATTCATCATCAGGGTGCGAGTGAAGGCCAGTAGTATCCGAGTCCGAGGAGTCAGGATACAGGGGTCTCCCACCTGTGTCCTCTTCGATGCGCCTAGGGTGATCAGGAGTAACAGTTATGGACAGCCTATGGGGCAAGCCCATATTTGTCTGATCCTCCTTAGAGGGAGCCCCTCCCTGAGGCTGTTTAAGTGGTGGTTCCACCAAAATTGGTGGGGAGACCAGAACAGGCCGACCAGAAATGCGTGCCGGTCCCACCGGAGTCCTTGGTACCGAAGGAGTCGCCGTCGGCCGAAGAGGCTGGGGCCAAGTAATGGCCAGTGCAGCCGGAGTGGATGGCTTTTGACCAGTCAAAAGTAGCTGCTGCCACATGAGGTCCTCATAACGTCGATGGAGCTTCCGTCCAAGTCTCTCCTCGTCCGAGGAGTATGAGGCTGAGGAACAGCGGCGGCGCCTCTTCCAGGAGTGTTTATGACCCTTTTTTGGCTTTTCGACCAATGGGGTCCTACTCCTCGATCGAGACCAATGGCGTTGCTCTGTCGATCGGGAGAAGCTGGATCCAGCGAAAACTGAGGGACCGGCTCTTGTCCCTCGATCGGGATACCCAAAGGACGGGTTTCCTCGTCGGGGAAGGAGAGGATGTGAGTCCTCTCCAAAGAGTTATCGACAGGTGTCGGCGACAAAGGCTCGATCGGGTCGAGAGAAATCTCAGCCGGTTCTGCCATATCCTTGGCTTCAGTGTCTTGCCCTGATGGAAGGTCGGAGAAGCCGGCAGCCAAGGAAGCGATCTCGACCGAGGCCGAGACCGCCTGATCCTGAGTATCAGACTGCTCTCAGTCCCAGGAACATCTTCTTCGACTAGAAGAAGAGGATTTGGGGTCCTTGTCCTTTTTCTTGGAGCGGGAGGAGTGTGAGCCTGAACGCACCTCACCCTTGGTAGGGAGAGACAGGCACAACTCCCGAAAGGACCCCGTAAAGGTGGAGCCCAGGTTGAGCGGGATGAAAAAACTTCGGTTGGCCGAAGCTTGGGCAGCTTCCTCCTCGAAAACCGCCATCTGTTCGAGCTGCTTTGAGGATCCCGCAGCCACGGAAACCGCCCACCTGGCCTCCTTCGATTTCACCGGTGGATTGTGAAGCTCCAGTCTCCCCAGCTGAAGGCGCACCTTGTGGTCCTCCAGGACGGTGGGATGGAAGGCCAAACAGATGGTGCAAGCCAAGGTATTGTGCACAGCCCCTAGGCAATAAACGCACGAGAGGTGGGGATCGGTGTGAGACATTTTCTGTCCGCAAGGACACCGGCAAAACCCGAGGGATGACTTGACCTCCATATCCGAAGCGTTCGGATCCGAGTTGTAAACTCTAACGAGTTTTAGAGACAGTAAATGTGGCGAAAACCGTCTATGAGACTCCAGGGCCTACGGTACTTGAAAAGTAGCACAAGGGAACCTTTATCTTCCAGTGGAAAGGAAGATCTGGTGTCATGGGGCAGAACCTAGGTATATACCACCCGGGTGGGTGGGAGGAGCCAGCTTGAAGACTTCCGGCAAGATTTAAAGGGGAAAGGGACATGCCAGACAGTGTGGATGAACAACATATCCACGCTCCTAGAAAGAACTCTGCTTAGTGCTGTAACTCATGAATCGCAGGATAATCTATCTAGGCCACTGCCGAGTGTGAGATGGCAGGGGACATAGTGCACAGTGAAATTTTTCTGTATTAAAATGAAAATCCTGGAGAAGATTGAGACGCTGCTGGAAAAAAAATCTAAAAAGGTGATAAGGTCAGAGCCTTCTGCCTTTTCCCTAATTCCATAAATTCTTATATTTTTGTGGTGTGACCTGTCCTCTAGGTTATCACATTTCACTGATAAGGTCTGGGTCTTCCTGAGGGCCTCCAACATCAGTCGGTCAGTGCGGTCAGCATGGGAGTCAAGGTCAGTTAATTCAGCCTGGTGTTCTGTTGCCATATTCTGTAGTTCAGTGATGTTGGCATATATTTGAGCAAAGTTCACTTTAGTGTCGCAGCGGAAGGTATGGAGCTCAGCTAGAATAATGTCCAGTCTTTTACTCTTGGTTTGGGAGGCCGTTGCCTTTCCACTCAAACTACCGGTCACCACATCTGCATGTTTTGAAACCTTGCTTAGCGAATCACCTGAAGCCCATCCAGTGGCATCCGAGGGCTCTGAGGCTGTGCTTTCAGATAAACGGTCCCCATAAAGTGGCAACAGCCTTGGTGAGCATTTAAGATTAGTGTTGTCTAGAAATAACTGCTCTCTGAAGGCTGTGTTTTTTTACAGGGCAGAGGAGCAGAGCTGAACTCTAAGCATCTATTCCTGGTGCTGACATCACCAAAAGTCCTGATTCACAGTTCTCATGCCCTAAGAACATACGAGGCAACACCTCCCGCCACTCGGAAGGTTTCCTCTGCCACCCTGACAGGTGCACATTCTGTTCGCCCCTCCTTTTGGAGCTGCTGGTTATGTTGTAATTCAGGATTTATGCAAAACTAATTGTGCACTATTATCAGGGCCCCTGGTGTTCTGCGGCAGAATTTTCTGATTTCTGTGGCATGATTTATTCATTTCTCTGGCAGAATGCAGTCCCGTCATTGACTAAATGTGATGTCATCGATGACATCATATGCTAAGCATAGAGGAGGGGCTTCAGGATAAACGAGGTGGGAAAGAAAGCCTGACACTATGGAAAAACAGTATATTTATATGAAAATTCACCAAAAACAATGAATTCTGTGGCACTATATATATTCTGCGGCATGATGCAAATTCTGCGGCAAATTCTGCAACAGTAGAATTCCAGGGGCCTTGACTATTATGAAAAAATTCTGGGTTAAAAAAATTTGTTTTCTGCATTTTGTGGAATAGGTATTTTCAAATGAACGACAGGGTCCCAGTTCATTTAAAAACTGAAAATAAGTTTTTCTCTCACCCCAAAACTATTCTGATGTATTTCCCTGGGATTAATTACACTTGGAACTAGGTTGCTAATTTATAGTTGTGATCTTGACATCAAGTGAAGCACAGAATTTGACAGCAGAAGGATTCTGAAAGGTCCATCAAATCTGCCCACACTATACTACCGCATATCACTTACCTACTGTCATGGTGGGCTGTATCCCCACCCCGAACTTTCCCACCCTTCAAACCCTTGCTGCACCTCCACCCCACCCCCTTTGGGGGCCCATGAGTCCCACTGCCCTGTTCCGGCCGTGTTTAAACCCATTAAGGGTAGTTGCCTTCACCACTTCTGCCGGCTGTCTGCTCCATGGTTCCACCATCCCCTCACCCTCTCAGTCACAGAATCCAGAAACCATTTCTCGGAGCAGTATAGTTACCTCAGATTCTCTCCTCCTTCAGAACATTCATGATTCAGTTTGTCCGGAAGACCAGATACAAAGTTCTGCAGGTGGGCCAGTTCCAAGGCTTGCCAAACTTGTTCATCGGAGTATTTATCAAACGGGTCCAAGTTCAGTCTCAGGGATCCACAAAATAACACAGGATCCTAAACAAGAAGCCTATGTTAATTTAGGATTGGGACAACTTAGTATAATGCATCTCATAAAAGCAGTAACACAAGACGGTGGGGAGTCCTTGTAGAATATTCACATACTTTTGTGTTTTATCTGCCTTGCACCTTTAATCACACCAAAGAAGTATGTGTATTCTACAAATGTTTGCACATGCTGGACTAGGTTATTTAAGCAATAAGCCACGAGGGGGTGTGGGTTATCGGGGGATTTACCACGGCTGGAATGGTTTGACCATGAAGCGCAGCCATGGTAAATCTCCCAATAATCCAGATCCCCCGAGTGGCTTATTGTGATTTTACCAAGTGCTGCTTTATTTATTATTTTAAAAAAAGCAGTGCTTGATATAATGCTTAATAAACCACTCAGTATTAAAGCAGTATTTTTATTTTGTTTTGTTTCCCTGATGTACAGAGCTGCTGTTTTATGGTCTCTGCTTAGCAGGGAAACAAAATGGTGGTCACAGTTCTGTGATTTCGGCGTCAGATTGTTTTTTCTGAAAGATGCGGCTGGCTGGCACCTTTTGCGGTGATTATCAGAGGATTTACAATGGAGGTAAGGTGCCAGCCTGCCGTTCTGATTGGCTGATGTCCGAGATCAATGGTATAATTAAGCAACAAAGCACAACAGGGTGTGGTATATCATGGGATATCATCACGCCTTGGGTGGTTGGGCACGAGGTTGCAGGCTGAGTGCATCAAACCACCCGAAAAGTGACAATATCCCACAATATACCACACCCTGGAGTGACTTATTGCTATTATGAACTGAGTTTCAAGTTTTTTAAATAAAAAAATAAAAGAAACATGTTTTAAAATGTTTTATGAATGAGTTTTTGGGTGGTGTAGGAGTACATTTTGAAAAAAATAGTTCTCAGACAGTAGAGAGCAAGGAGGCTGGTGGCGCCGTAACTTTTTTGAAGCCATGATGATGTAGCCCGATATCATCACAGCTTCAAAGAGCTCTCGGCCAATCAGATTCCTATATTTATGATCCTCCGTTCATAATTGTGCTTATACAGTGACTCCTTAAAGGAGAACTACATCCGGCCTGGTGGCGTAGAGGGCTGAGGCGTTGGCACCGTACCTCGCCCCACACTGCTGACCCGGGTTCGGGAACAGACTCGGGTCGCTGGGGGAGGAGAGGATTGAGTGTCCGGAGGACTGCTCTCCTCTCCTCTCCTGGGGTTGGCTGTGGGAGTGCGTCACACTGCAGTGACCTCCGGTGGAGACCAGGGGTAACGCAGTTTCGCACAAGAGAGGGCACACCACCAGAAAATGGAAACTGGCTCCATGCTTGACCAGATGACAGCCGCCTGGCAGTCCGATGCCATCAATGTCCTGGGGACCGTCCCTCAGCAGTACCCCAGGGCTAAGAAGTGCGCTTGCCTGTTCCACAGGTGCCTCTCCCCTCGGAGGAGGGGGCCCACCCAGCGAAGGGTTATGTCCGTGTCACCCTGGGGATGACTGCAGATATGAGGGACAGGGACACGGGAATGGGACAGATCGGAGGTGCCTTGGCACAGCCTGATGGAGTGGCCAAGCACGGTAGCACGTAAGGGAAAAAAAACACACAAAAAAAAGGAGAACTATCAGCAGAGGTGAAGCGCCGACCACTGCACAGACTGGGGATTCACCTCTCCGATCCCCCTACAGGCACCATGGTAAATAGTTTAGTTACCTGACTGCTTGTAAAATTTGAGCAAACGTCCGGTGGACCCGACATTTTAAGTATGGCACTCCTCAACCTGCTTGGATCTCTCTAGAAACATTGCGAGAAAATGACACTCCACTGTACCTTCCTTAATCGAATCCTTATGTACAGAAATTTTACAGTGTATGTTTCCCCAATGTCCAGCGCTATTTTCACAGAATTTTCCTAAATCTGGGATTTAGGCAAATTCTGGGAAAATAGCACTGGGCATCAGAGATTCATATACTGTAAAATCTCCGTATACAAGGATACTATTAAGGAAGGTACAGTGGAGCGTCATTTTCTCATGATGTTTCTAGCAAAATCCCAGGGTGGGGTGCGGTGTAAAATGCTGGGTCCACTGGAGGTTTGCTCAAATTTTACGAGTGGTCGGGTAAATAGACTATAAGTTACCATGGTGCCTGCAGGGGGGGTCGGAAAGGTGAAGCCCCGATCTGTGCAGCGGTCGGGGCTTCACCTCTGCTGGAAGACCCCCTTAAAGAAACAAATAGGCAAACAGATGACTTGGAAAAATGTTTAACTTAAGTTTAAGGAATTAATGTAGCAGGCATACACCAGAAAAGGATAGTTCTGAAGGACAGTTTTTGCATTTCCTATTAATTATTTGATCTACTATTTCATGTACTTATTTATTTAGTAACCAGCTGAATGGTCTGGGTATAGACTTTCTATGTCTAAAACAAAGAAGAAATCACTATAGCCTGACATTTTGTACAGGATGTAAATGTTACTATTTTCCTCTGTTGTGCTCTTGTTCCCAAATTGTTGTCTTTCCTACAGTTGCTTGTTAGCCTGAATCTGTTGAGCACTGTGTAATTCTGTAACCATTTTTATTCTGTTATGTTCTTATACAGTTGTTATTTTGCTGTAATTGCTTTGATAGTCCCCTTTCCCCCTCTCCCCTCTCCCCCAGGACACACCTGGAAATAAGTAGTGTTGCTCAGTGTGCACTTCCTGGTGAAACTTTTAAAATAAATAAATAGACTAAGCCTATGTTCAGGCACAACCCATGTCTAGTGGCAGACTGATTTCCTTTCATTTCTTTGGTAAACCAGGAAAATGGACTGGGTCACATTTCCCCTTTTTCAGCCATGTCTGACAAATAATAATTGATGGCCTTAGCCTGTGGTTCAGCTGTGGGACAGCGGGCAACACTCACCATATCCCACCAATAGCAGTACTTAACAGCGCATGCCGAGCATCCTTTGGATGTCCAGTCACTGTAACCACCGCATTGTAACCTGCCCCGCATTCCTTCCCTATCTGACTTGCTGCATATCTGCGGCTTGGAGCTTTCCAAAATTCTTCCCACTTGGCTCATCTTGTTCTCCTGGTCCTGCTTTGCAGCTTTTCTCCGACTTCCTGGTCTGTTGCTGCCAGCTTCCTGTGATGCTTTTGTCATGCTCCTGTTGGGGGCCACTGCTTCCTGTTACTCACTGCATCTGCCTGTGGTCCCCCATCTGCTGCTTTGGGGCATGGCAGTCCTGCTCTTGCCTTAGAGTGTTTGCTGGGGACCAGTCTCTCTCAGGCCAATGTGTGTTCCCTGCAGGGGACCAGTCTTTCTCAGGCCAATATGTGTTCCCTGCAACCCCCCCCCCCCAATCTACCTTTCTCTCTCTCTCACATCTCTCTGCTATGTCCTTCCTCCAGTTGTTTTCCCTGCTGCTGCTCTGCCCCTTTCCACTGATCTTGGCACACCGGATCCCCCTTTCCCTGGCCTTTGCCACCCCCCAGTTTTGCCCTCTGCTGGCGCTCTGGCTATCCTCATCTCTTTTGGGCTCAGTTCATTCCCTGCCACATCCAGTCATGTACCAAGCAATGCATGCTCCTTACCCTTCTTATTGTACTTACTGCCAGCTGGCATATGCCTCATTAATCAGGCTCACACCCCAAGAGCAATCAAGCACATGCCCTATGCCAATCAGTATCCCACCGTTTCAACAATCCTTGGGCATTCTCTCACCATATCTACTACATTTCCCTTGCCCTTCTTCTCCATCCAAGCTCTGCCCCCTTGTGTTTGCCCTTCTGACTGGATTGGGCCTTTAGCCAGCTGCCTTACCCCTTCTACCGTATCCTCCAGCTTGCCCAATCTCTCTCTCTCTCCCCTCAGGGCTTGCATTTATTGTATGCAACCATACTGGGTTATGCCCTCATTATCTTTCTACCTACATGGGCGTTTCCCCTTCTTATCATATTCGACACAATACAATACCTACACAGGCAATTGCCCTCCTCCTTCAGCCATCCTGGCCTTCAACCTCCTCGACATTCCTCAACTCCCAAGCACACGTCTGGCACAGCTTTACAACTCAGCCCTTTCATCTGCCCATTTGCACCTGCTCCTCAAGGAATCTCTTCTTTGCCCCTAAAGGCTCATCTCTTCGACCTTGCCCCAATGGACTTTGCTCCAACGTCGTCCCCAGTGGGCCTTGCGCTTCAAGAACATGTCTCCAGCCCCACGGGAGCCTTATCCAGAGCAGGGTATCAGGTCAACCAAACCTGAAGCACCTGTCAGCAAGTCTTCCTTTTCCTCTGGTTGTATTGAGTAATCCTGCTGTTCTTCTGCCTCATAGCACTTTCCCAGGGGTAAAATTCTTCAGCAAAGGGCTCCTTTAGTTTTATGACCATCCCTGCAACACCTTTAGGAGGGTAGAAGTCCACTGACAGAAGGAAAGACATTCTTCCATGACTAACTGGAGCAGCATGTTTGAGGTCCTCTTCTATAGAGTAATCCTTGACCTAGAGGATGGCAACCTAGGCCTTGGTTCCCCAGAGGATTCCTCCACTTGGGGGGGGGGTCCTCTACTCCACGTCAAAGGTCAAACAATTGTGTATATCCTGAATTCCTGCTCAGGGTTGCAGCTGGATTATTTCAATTTTATTTCTCACCCTTGAGATTGGGTTCTATCCAGGTCAGGGCCTTCTCCTTGCTACGTTTCCTCTTCCTAAGGGAAGTAAGTGCTTTTCCTTCATGTACTTTTTGAGCCTTCTTTCCTAAGGTGCCTTTGGGCTATAGGACCACATCTCATCAAATCTCTAGGGATGCAACCCTCAAAGAGAGGCCTGAATGGGTGGTAGCCCCTTAGCAGTAGCAGAGAAACTGTAAGCCAAAGTTACAATCATGTTGCAAAAGCATTTACATACTTCCTACCAGACAATCCAATACACCTCCCCGAATCATCCTATCTTCAGCACAATCCTCCTAACTCCGCCAGTTCCCCCTTATGAACACCTATATCAGGAACCCAATGACCCACTGAACCACCAGAAAACAGGCTAAGACAACACTGCAAAACTATTACATCATATGATTAAAGAGACAAATTGAATTTGCAAATGTTCAGACTGCATTTTAAACTTAAAAACATTCTACTGTAAACAGATTAACCCCCCTTTTTTTTTTTATTCATTCATTCTTTTCCCCCCTTCCCCAGCCATGGTTGCCATCTGCCTCAGTGGCAGTTGCCCAGCCTTGTCCATCCCCCAGGGTTTCCCTTCCCAGTGGTCAGAAACAAACCCCCCTGTGAAGTGCGATGTTGGTGGCTGAGCAGACAGGTGACATGGGGCTAGAGCAACTGATGAGGTGTCATCCTACCAGGCTGGAAAGGCATTTTCTACAGTAGTCTGTCCCCACGATGTTGGTGCAACATACTACAGAAGCACGCCAACAGGTGGGTGTGTAGCATGGCCACACATATCCCATTCCAAAACCATCCCCGAGTTGCCTATACTACCTGCGAGCCCCAGGTGGTGCAAGCACAGCAGGTGATGGAAGATTACCTTCTCTGAGGAGGCAAGCATCCTGTTGGAAAATCATTCCTCTTCCCCCTGCTGACCCTCCAATGTCCCTGGCTTTTTTTTTCAAACCCGGTTCATTGACATTGTAAGCAGCAACACTGGCAATGTTATATCCTTGCGTTAAACTCATAACGCTGCATGGACTATTCTTTAGGATGTTATTTGCCTCATCTGTATTTTATTGCTGTCTAATGTGTACAACCTATTGTTTAGAAATAATGTGTTGAATGATAGGTAGTGTGTGTTATACTGAGTTTAAATTATTGCTACTGTCGTGCTGTATATGCCGCCCTGTGCACTGGAACATGACCAGATCCAGGACAGTTTCCCAGTTTGTGCATTTGGATAACTAATTAGCTAGCTAATTAACTAACATACATTAACCACCAAGTGTAGCAGCAGCAGGGAGCCTCTTCCCCTATGTAAGGCCTAATTAGAAGACCACTGCTGAGCATTCACACCAAGCAGGACACTTGATTACATGCAGGTTGCTTTAGCATGGCAAGAAAGGTCCTTCCCTCTCAGCAGGAGGCCATTGTTAACAACTATACGCCTATGCTACAAAGCTCATGCTTGTAGTTACAAGACTAATGCACCTACCTGTGTACCCAGTTTACTTTCTCTGCAGTTTTGGTTTCTTGTATGGATATGACTGTAGTAATCAGATTACAAGCTACAGCCTGTGAGGTCATGGGAAACCTCCACAAGCCACAGAGCCAGTTACATTTATTTCAGACTGGTGCACTATGAGAAGGGGGACTTTTCCGTAACAGTACACCCTCCTGGCACAACATATTGTGGGGGCAGTAAGCAATCCAAACTACTTTAAGCTGCTCTGAGCTCAGCTAGTCTATTTACTACAGCAGGCCGGGTGGCACTGGACTGGAGAGCAGTGGTGCCCCCCCCCAACCAAAACAAGCTATGACAGTACAATGGGGTATGGTAGGCATGGTGTCAGACTTCCTATCCTATGATCTCCTTCTTCTGTGGAGCAGAGGATCTTTTACTGAATGGTAGCCTGGTGTCTCAAACAGCTCTACCTTGGGCCTTCCTCACCCTTTGCAACACATATTCATTAGGGTAGCTGGGGTCAGTGACTGCTGCCCACAAGATTCATTGAGCAGCTTTGGGGTACAGTGCTCCCTGGGCCTGTTATACACACAACAAAATTCACCTCTAAATTAATGTCTGTCTAGGATGATCACACCTCCCTTGAAGAACCAGGGTCCAAGGATCTCGACTGCCGAGAATCTCAGCTGAATTGCTTTTCAACAGGTGCTTGACCTTGCCTGAAGGACCTACAAGTCCTCTGGCTCCATTTCTGACCTTACAAATTGCCAGACCCTTGGTAATGCCTGTATGAAAGCTACTAGGCTTGCAAAGTCGGAATACTTTGTGTCTACACTCCAGAACAATCTTAATATCCCTCTAGGTTCTGGAAGGTAATTCATGCCCTTCTTCTTCCCTCCAACTCAGTCCCTCCCTCCCTGTTCTTAGGATGGGCAATACTCCTATCTATGACCCCACTGCAGTCGCCTCATCTTTCAATTCCATTTTCACCTACTGTGCATGTTCCTTCATCTCCTTTTTTTCTTCTCTATTTTCTCCTCTACCCATACTGCTGCCCCCTTCCTCCCTTTTTCTTTCTCACACACTACCCCTGTTATTGCTCTTCAGGCCCTCTTGACTATAAATCCACACAAGGGTGGGAGCTCTGATGGTCTTGACCCCAGACTCCTTTATCTCTGCTTATGGCACTGCCCATACCTATTACCCTCGTCCTCCTCCTCAACTTCTTTCTCTTAATCCTGTGTCCCTAGCTCTTGGACATTGGGTACTGTCATTGTTCCCCTTCCTAAAGTGGGTGACCTCTCTTCCCCTAGTAACTTCCATCCTATCTGTGTCCGCCCCACACTGGCTAAGCTCCAGGACTACCTTTGTTCTCTCCCAGCTCTCCCCTTTTCTTGACACAACCTCCTTCACTCTTTTCCATTCTGGCTTTAGAAAGTCACCCCTCCCTCCCTCCACTTCTCTTCTCCTTCTCACTGATAGTATCCTCTCTGGCACGGATCAGGACCTTGTCACCACCACCATTTTTGTCGATTTAGCCAAGTTTTCAAAACTGTTGCCAACCACATTCACCTCAAAAAGTTTAAGGCAGCTGTACTCTCTGCCTCCTCTGTTGAATGGTTCTGCTCCTACGTTGAGGGCGGGTCACAAGCTGTACAGATTCCCCCTCCCAATCAGCTCAGGTGTCCCCAAATGTCCCCAAGGTGTCTGTCTTTGGCCAATTGCCTTTCTCCATTTTTCTTAATGACCTCTCCACTGCCTGCTCCTCTGTGTCTATTCATATGTGCCTCTGGCTCCTCTATCCCTGACCTTATGAACCAGCTCCAACTGGACTTCTACAACATCCAGCTCTAGTTCTGAGACAATCAGTTGTCCCTCAGTGCAAAGAAAATGGGCTTTATGACTGGGAATTAGGCAGAGGCTTACTACAGTCTCCACCTCCCCCCCCCCTTTTCATTCATACCCTTGATGGTGCAGCTACTGAAGATATCTCCTCCTTCAAGGACCTCAAGGTCTGACTGATCGCCACCTTGATTTTTCTGTTCATGTGGATGCTATCCACAGGAAGCTTCACCCCAAACTTGGTACACTTTGTAGAAATAAGAGAAGCATCCCACTTCCTGTACGCACAGAAATCCTCACTAAAATTATTCTCCCCATTTTTAACACTGGAGACATTGTTTATAGTGGTGCTCCAAAGTCCACATTAGACAGATTGGAACCCCTCTTTTACTCCTGTCTATTTGCCCTTCACCAACCCCTGTGTGCCCACCACTGTTCTTTGTATACCTCCGTCTCCCTCCCATCTCTTGATGCCAAGCGCCTTACCCACTGTGCCTCCTTTGTCTCCAAATTTTGGTTTGGCTCCCTTCCCTCATATCTTGCTACTCTCCTCTCCCCCCCACCCCACCTCTTACTCCCTTCACACCACCTGCTTTCACTCACTTGCTCTCCCACCAATAAAATCAACTGCTGGCCAGGCTATCTTCTCCTGTCCCTTCCCTGAACTATGGGGGCTCTCCCCCCCCCCCTTCCATTCACTCCACTCCATCCTTTCTCATTCTGAAATTTCTCCTCTGTGGTTTTTCTAGTCACTCCTGCAGTTACTTCTGATATTGGGGTGGATTTTGTCAGCTGTCTCCCACCTCATACTGACACTAGCACTGCCTCTCTCCTCCAGCTCAGTCACTGCTCCCTGCTCCTCATATTACAGTTTTGTTACTCACTGTTTAATGCTCGTTTGCCTCTTTTGCAATTTACTGTGTGATGATTTACTGTATGACAATTTTATTCTTGAAGCATTCTTGTAATTTGTATATTTTGTTATAAATATTTCAGTTTTATTATATTCTTTGTACTTTGCATCTGTTCTCTTCTCTTTTCCTCCCTTCCCGGAGGCATCTAGAAACTGCATGATGCCAGCTCAATACGACTTTCCTGGTAAAACGTTTGAAATAAATAAAAAAATAACTCCTCTTTGCCAGGTTTATTAGTGCTTATGGCCCATGTCAATCAACAATATGGTAATTATAACATTTTGACCACTTTTCGAACATTGTAAGTGAAATGATCCACTCCAGGTGCGTAGCAAAGCTGCAAGAACTGCACTTCCTGGAAGGCTGAAGGCCCTTAGCTACAGCTCATGCCTCACAACCCACTCAGCGCTTGCAGTTACTGCACTATTGCCACAACTCTGACCCTGGATGATTTATTACGTGATTTACATAAGTCCATTCTTTTCTGTGTGGTGCTTAAGCAGCACTGTGTAAGCAGTATTTCAAAGAACTATGTTTATATGTATTCCTGCCTCCAATACCTGAGGAATTATGGTAATTTTAGATCTGAGGTCATGGAGGCCTATCTGTGCGATATTAACCCCATCGATTGAAATCTCTCCTTCAGAAGCCTCAATGATTCGGAACAGTGCCAACGTAAGAGAAGACTTCCCTGCTCCAGTTCTTCCGACTATACCAATCTGTTAAACAAAAAAGAATTAATTATTACAGTAGTTTAAAATGTCAACCCTATGACCGTGCTAGTAAAAAAAAAAAAAATATATATATACATATATATATATATTTTAAAGGAAAACTGTCATTTTACAGAAACCCCCACATCCCAACCCAGATTAGACTTTACAGATGGAGAAGTTGAAGTACCTTGAAGTTGAAAAAAAAATCATTTTGAATGCGTATCAAAATATAAGTATGGACGGCACTGTGTGGTGCTATCTTACATGACAGTGCAGCTCCAGACACTCATTTCTACTGAAATGCATACAAGTGAGCTGTGTGGAAGTGCACTGTTGTATGAGATGGTGCCATACAGCACCAGACATATTCCATGTAATGGAGCACACTCAAATTGGAATTGTTTTCAACTTGGAGGTACTTAAAAAAATGTTTCCATCTGAAAAGCCTAATCAGAGGGTTAGGCATTTGGAGAGCGAGTAGTATATAATGACAGTTTTCCTTTAAGAAAAGAAACATGCCAAGAAGCTAAATGTATTGCAAACTAAAATACGTTTTAGAATATAGTCAGCCCAGTGGAAATGCAGCATCTCATTCCCAGTCAGGAGTGAACAGACTTGTCCAAGGCAACAAAGTGACTAGAATTATATGTACTGGGTTTTCCAGTATGTTGGGTCATATCTGGGATCTATGTGATGACAGCAATCACAGAATAGCAATTGCCATTAGGGTGAATGGAAATCGCCCAAAAAATATTTCGGCGATGCAGTCTCCGGCGCACAGCAAAAGGGCACCGGGGACTTAGATTTTAAATGTAAATGCGGGGGGCGGCACCCCGCTATGTAAGGATTCTCAACTCCAGGGGGTAAACCTCCCCAAGAAAAATATTTTTGGACCGGGCGCAACAAAAGGCACCTGGACCCAAACCTAGCACCATTCGTGCCCCAGCCCTGAACCGCCCACCATGCCACAGGGCAGCTCGGCAGCTCAACTGCGGTGCCACCCCTCACAATCCTCCCTCACGTCCACCCATCAGCATGCTCGCTCCCCCGCATGTGTGTATACGTGTAGCGACAGGATGTCACTATATTCGTGCACCCCACATCCGGTCACCCTACCTCCCTCATCGCTGTGGTGTAAAACGCCACAATTGAGTCGCCATTTCAGCAGGCGCCCAATCTCGGTCACTCAACTCACAGGATACTTCATATCTGTCAGTGTTTGTGGCATAGCAGATTGCACTCTCACCTCTGAGGCCAGAAGAGCAGAAAGTTGCAAGTCCTAGGTGAGGTGCAATCTTTCAGATGAGATGTTAAACCAAGATTCAGTCTACCTGTTCTGGTGGTTCTTCCGATGGATGTTAAAAGATCCCATGGCATTTTCAGAAGAGATGGGGAGTTTCCCCAGTGTTCTGGGAAAATTTCCACCATTCACTAAAAACTCCACCAACAGTTTAATCTAGTTCAGTCCCCAGGACGAGGGCTCAAAATAGAATTGCTTAGTCCTCCTTTCCTGCCAGTAACATCTAAATAAATCAACTTGGCCCAGTTGGACTAAAGCCACACATTGAAGAGAATCTGATCACCAACTGCAGTAGCAAACAGTGACCAAGAAACCCCAATAAAATGTGTGACTGTGACCCAACAGTGTAGCTTGACCAAGGATTGACCAGGAAACACCATCTTTTGATGCTACAGGTGAATCCAATCCATGAAGCAATGATTGTGCTGGGATTTGAAGCAGGATCCCCCTGCTAACTGCTCTTTGTTCAGACACTCATCCATTTAGTAAAACTATATAGCGTGAAATTGGTAGCATGTCTCATGGAATCAATTTACTTTAAATATTAGGATATCATATTAGTTATATTAATGACCTTTTAAACTAAATACTTTCTGGAATCACATTTTTATCTTGTTACTAGACAGGGTATCATTTTTAAAATAAATTCAATAAGTTACAGTAGTGTACATCAAGTTGCAAAATGGCAGACAAGAAAGCTCCAATCTGATGGCCTGTCTCCCATCCCAAGCCCAGTGTGTTATTTAATAACTCTGCCACATCTCACCAACTAATCTGGTTGTTTTCCAGCTGCCATTATGCCTCAATAGCTCTGGAATTGTAATGTTTAGGTAACAATGTCAGAGAGATTTTTTTAAGCCTAGCAAAAGGCTCTTTTTCTTTAAAAAAAAATCAAGAGAACACATTAGGTGAAAGGCATTTCAAGAAATTGGGCCCTGCCAAAAAATGCCCCAACCTGTAGTTTCTGTATGGGACTCCCAAGTGTGGCACAGTCAGTTATAAAACATTGGTTATTATCACCTGAGGGCCATGGCTGATGCCACGTCCTCATTCTGTCTTCTTTTTCTGGCAGGTCCTCCATCATACTTTTGCCCTGGTCACCCCCGGTGCTCCCACCAACCATCAATTGCCAGCATTCTCCCAGTCACCCCCGGCTTCCTCCCCGGAGGACGGGGCCACGGCATCAGTTCCCCAGTTCTGGTTCCATGGAACTAGTAACTGCTTGGGAGTGTTGGCGACGGTGGCTAATTGAAGCCCAGGGAGGGCTTCATGGAAATGGAGGACCCGCCCCTCCTGATTTTCTATTTTTTTCTTCCGGGAGGCGGGGACGTGCAATGATGTCCAGCATCCGCCCCGCCTCCATTGCATTCAAGCACCGGCAGCTGCACGACTCCTGGCCTCTGCCAGGGGTCCATCTTGCACCAGGCACTACCCCTCCCTCCCTCCCGGAGAAGGAGAGCAGTCTATAGGATGTTCTATCCTTCTCCCCCCGGCCAGCCCTCCAGTAACCCGAGTCCGTTCCTGAACCTGGGTTGCCGGCGTCGCAAGCGGAAATCCAACCGCTGCTCCGATGGGCCGGTCCTCATTCTGTGTTCTAAGAATAAGCACAATAAATCTTCCCCCTCCCTCACATTTTTGGGATTCTATTTAGAAAAGTACTGATGCATTATACAATGAGAAAAAAAGAGTTCTTAACTTTTACAATTCTGCTTCATAGGGTTCACATCTAACAACACTCCCCTGAGTCCAGATTCATGCATGTGGAAGTTGCAAATTGCAAAAAAAGAGGCCCAAGTAGAAAAGAGTTACAACTCTCTCGAGTTTCCAACTTAGCTGCATACATTCCTAGTCTACACAAGACAAACTGAGCAAGTTACTCCCCAGAGACCCAAAGTATTTGTTCAGGAGATGAGTAAGTGATACACTATCTACTTAATATAGGAAATTATTGGTAGAAAAGGACCACTTGGCCCACCCAATCTGCCCAAGGGTTTCCTGCCTTCTGCACCTCCACAAATGCCAACTGGCCTCTGGGGACACCCCACTCCCTGTTTCTGAAATATGCCCCTGTGTCTATCTATGCCTTCTACCATTCTAGCTTCAACAATTGTAGCTGGCAATTTGTTCCATGCTTCCACCCCTCACCCTTTCTGTGAATAAGTATTTTCTCACATTCTTCGTGAAATTACCCCTTAAAAATGTCATTGCATTCCCCCCCACCCCCGACTCCTGGTGCTCATATTCTCTTGGAAGAGGGTCCCTCCTTGCACTTTATTCACCCTTGTGAGGGAACTTGAAAGTCTAGATCATGTCAACCCTCACTCTTCTTTCCTCCAAAGTTATCTCTCAGTCTCTCTTAATAAAGCTTCCCTTGCAACCCCTGCACCATCTTGGTTGCCCTTCTCTGGACTGCCTCCACCCTGTCTATGTCTTTCCTGAGGTGAGGTCTCCAAAATTGGATACGGTACTCTATGCGGGGGCATACTAGAAAACAGTACAGTGGTGAGCCAGCTCCCTACTCCTGCTGGTGATGTCCTTCCCTATGCACGAGCCGGGGAATTACAGAGCTGTAAGTTTTACATCCATTGTGGGGAAGCTGATGTACTTTTATTACATTTTCTATTTTAAGACAGCAAGTATACATACATGACAGAAAGTATATAATAAGTCCACACTAAGACATAAAATGAATAGTAATACATACATGTAGACAGTTATAAAAATAAAATCAAAGGAAAGGGAGAAAACAAAGACATGATAACAATACCCCTTCCTTGGTATAGACAATCGGAAGAGGCAAAAATAAAAAGGTTTACAACATAACTATACAGCATAAATTAAATGTGGTGGTGACACTGGAGGTGGTAGGATGGAATTTCATTGAGTAGGAATTGATACTTGAAACGGAAAGCGGCAAACATGAAATTAGATTCCAACCATAAGTTTAGTAGTTTGGTAAATCTGCAAAGGGGATAATAATTTATCTATATGTAGAGATTGCACCTGATGTTAGCAAAAGTGAGTACCGGGGGGAACAGGGCCAGCTGATTTGGGGTTGGGGCCCAACTCTGAGGTGCAACTATATGTTTATATTACGGGGTCCCAGGTTGGGGGGTTTGTACCTCACACATTTCAAAATGCTTACAACTCAGACCAAGCACCTTTCCACCAGCACATATCTCTAGGGTCCAGAACTTGAAGCCCAAATTTCCAATATTGTTTTGTTCTCCCTTTCAGCTTGATAATGGAAGAAGGGCAACCATCTCCCTTGAAATTTTTGTTTATTTAATCTCAAATGTGCCACAATTCTTTCCATTTCCTGCACTTGAATACATATGGAATATCATAAACTGAGGGTTGGTGGAGTCTTATCTAACCAAAGTTTTGTAATAGTTTTTTGTGCCCCTGCTAAGAGGATCAGAAACAAATATTTCTGACCTCTGGTCTTAATCTGTGGGGGGTGGAAGGCCCAGCAGCCAATACCAAGGTTCTTTTGGGAACTGAACTTGAAATATTTGCTCAATGGCTTGAATTATCTGTTGCCAAAAAAACTTAATCTTGAGACAACCCCAAAATATATGCGTATGTGTACCCCTTTCCCCACATTCTCTCCAGCACAAGTCTGAGGCTGTAGTTCCATAATGTGCCGCAATGGCTGGGGTACAAATGTATCTCACATTTACTTTCCACCTAAACTCTTTCCATAAAGGGGAGGCTGAAGTAGTGTGCACCCCCTCCCAGATCCGTTGCCAATCTTTTTCCCCCAAGAGAGCAGTTCAATTCTTTGGCCCATCTTGCTTCTAGGTTTCCTATGAGTGGAGTCCCCATTAGAAAAAAAAGCCACTAACTTAGAGATTAAGCTTTTATCATCCCCACCAACCAACAGAGAAAGAAGGAAGTCTGTCAAAGGGTTGACATCCTCCAGCTCCTGTACACTTACGTTTTTACTTTGTACAAAGTGACGGATTTGCAAAAATCTAAAATGATCATGAGGGGACAAGCCAAATTCCCTGGTGAGCTGATGAAATGTCTTGAAACCTTGTGAGTCAAATAACTGTCCTATGCGGTGAAGGCCTGCCCTTTCCCATCTAGAAAAACCCAAGTCCACGTGATTCGTGAGACAATCCAGACAAGCCCAAATAGGAGTCTGGATGGATAACCTTAACTGCAAACCCAAATTCCTAACAACCCAGAGCCACACTTGTTTTAGCACTGTCGACCAGGGATTGGTCAGCCAAAATTTCGAAACACCAGCTTGATCTACAAATATTATATCAGTCAACTGAACCTTTGGTATAGCTGACCTCCCCATGTCTGTCCACAAGGGATGATCTGTGCCTGGCCACAACTGGAACAGGACCTGGAGCTGAGCTGCACAATAATATCTGATAAAGTTTAGGAGCCCCACACCCCCCTTCCCTTTGGGCCATTGTAATGTCTGCCATTTGACCCTGGGTGGTTTGTAATTCCAGACAAACTTTGATGTTGCTGATTTCAAACTCCTCCAAAATGAGATGGGGGGTCTAAGTGGTAAAACTGAAGAGAGAAACAAGTGAGGTAATACATTCACTCGTATAGTTTCTATACGGGCTGAAAAGGATAATGGTAGATCCTTCCACCTGTTATAATCCATTTGTATATTCTGAAGTAATTTAAGATAATTAGTGTGATATAACAGGTTTATTTTATCTGGAATCCACACCCCCAATTACCGAAAACCCTTATTCGCCCACTTGAACTGCCTCACCTGCGGAAGAATATCTTGCTCTGGTTTGGAGATGGAGAGCATCTCAGTTTTTGTTTAATTTATTTTAAATCCATAAATGGAGCCAAATTCTTGTATAAGATCAAGGGCATGGGTTCTGAGTGCTCTGGGTCTTCCAGGTACAATAAGGTGTCATCCGCATACATGGAAATCCAGACCTCCCCACCTCCAAACTGAATCCCCTTGTATTGTTCCGACTGTCTTATTTTAGCTGCAAAAGGTTCCATATTTAAAGTGAACAGCAGCAGGGAGAGAGGGCATCCCTGCCTAGTACCATGTGTTATATTGAATGTATCAGATAAAATTCTGTCCACTCTGACTCGAGCTCTTGGGTCACTATATACATTAGTAATCCAGCCCCTAAATTTTGATCCAAATCCAAACTTAATTAGGGTTTTATTTAGAAATAGCCAATCGAGACGATCAAAGGCCTTTTCAGCATCTAATGCAAAAACTGTTCTAAGATTTTAAGAGGGTGGGGAGGAACCCGTTACCAAAACATTTAATATTAACCGAATGTTATCTTGAATGTGTCGACCAGAGACAAACCCCGTCTGATCACCATGGACCAGATACGGGATCAACTCCTTTAGTCTTTCTTCTATCAATTTAGCAAAAATCTTTGCATCAACATTTAATAAAGATATTGGCCGGTAACTGGCACATCAAATGGGGTCTTTCCCCAACTTTGGGAGACCTGAGATGGTGGCTTCCTTCCAAGTTTCAGGGATCGACCTCCTTTCATGTGCTTCATTGCATACTTTCAACAGGGTTGGGATCAGTTCCTTCCAGAATATTTTATAAAATTCAACTGTGAATCCATCAGGGCCAGGAGATTTCCCAGAGCTCAGGGATGTTCAAGTTTATTGCAGGAAAGACTCCATTGAGCAAGCTCATTCACAAGGAGGTCCTGAGGTACATACACATACAGTTCACAATTACATAGACAGGAGATATAAAATGTAGAACAACAAAGAAAAAATATATAATACAAGAGGTATACACAATAGAAGTTCTTATGCTATATATGCAGTACATTCCAGCTTTAACCTTGCCCTAAGTTATGCCACATCTTTCAGCTTAATTAGTAGAGGGCCAGTTGGTACCTAGGAAGTTGACTTGGCGTTGGGGGCCTAGTAGCACCTACATATGTCTTAATTTAGAGATAGCTAGTGTTTTGTAGGAGTTAATTGATACGATGCTGATTAGCTTCAGCATGGCTTGTAGTTGGTTCCAAATGTTTGGGAGGGCATATGAGACAACTCTTTGGCCAGCTGTGGTACATGTCCTGGGAACATATAGTAGGATAAGGTTGGATTTCCTTAGGGAGTAGGCGCTATGTGAGATGTGTATGAGAGACGTTAAATAGACAGGCAGTTTGTGGAGTAGTAATTTGAGGGTCCAAATGCCAGCATGGGAGGGCGTCTGGTGGCAAGAGGGTCACCCAACTGCTGCATATAGATCACAGTGGTGGGTCCTGTACGCAGAGTTAGTAATGAAGTGAACAGCACGGTGATAGAGTACGTCCAGTTTAGACAGGCTTAAGGTTGGGGAGGAGATAAAGATAATGTCTCCATAGTCAAGCAAGGGGAGGAATGTTGCTTGGACAAGTCTTTTGTGGGTTGCGAGAGGAAAGAGGGTCCTATTTCTAAAGAAGAAACCCAAGCGTGCTTTAAGCCTCTTTGATAGATCCTCAATGTGGTCGTTGAAGGAAAGCTTGTTGTAATCACTGAATCTAATTCTTTTGCTGTAAATGGTTGCTCAAGACTACAGACATAGGTCCTAGACAACCTGGGGAGTTGTACTGAGGCTAAAAATGTGTCTATTCTCTGCTCATGATCTACATGTCTTTCTCTAATATATAGTTGTGAATAAAAGTCAACAAAAGCCCCCACTATCTTTGAAGGCTGGTCCAGTACAACCCCTGGATTTCTAAAACTTTTAATTTTGGGGATAGACCTGTCCATCTCTTGCTTTCTAAGGTGCATGGCCAGTAATTTTTCTGCTCGGTCTCCCCCTTCATAATATTTTTGATTCATATATCTTAAGAAATTAAGGGTGCGATGTAACATCAACTTATTGTATTCCTCCTGGGCTTCATGTAGCTTTTGATATACAAGGGGGTCATGAGTAAGCTTATGTTCAGTCTCTAGATATGTCAAGACATTGAGAGCCTTGTTGATCCTTACTTTATGTAATTTATTCCTGTGTGCTGAGTGGCTAATAAATTTGCCCCTTAGTACTGCCTTGAACCCATCCCAAACGAATTTCAACTGGGTATCTGATTCTAAATTCTCCTCAAAATACCACTTAATTTATTCTCTAAGTGCAGTGACTAAGGCTTTATCAGCTAATAGTCCCGGGTCTAATCTCCATCGTCCCCTTTTCATTGGGGGATCCCACTCCACCCGTGTCTGAACTATGCATTTATTTATTTATTGAAAATAATCAGAATTACAGTCCTTTGAGTCAAAGACTCTTTTGCAAAGGTTCCATGTGAGGAAATGTAAAGGAAGGCGTAAGACACAATACAGATACATTTACAGAAGCAATTAAAGAAGCAGGTTAGAAATCTTGGCTTACATAACTCGGTAGGATATTTCATCTGGGAGTTCGCCGGAGACCCCGAGTCAAAGTTAGGGCAAGAAACATTTTTGTAAGGTCCTGAAGGACCCAGAGTCATAGTACTTGCATAAGGGGGGTAGGGAAAGATGGGTGCCTAGGGAGGGAGGCTAGCAGCAGTCTACCAAGGGATTATAGGAGGTTAACTAAGACAGAGGTGGTTTCTGAGTAAACTGAGTTCAGGTATGGGGTGAGGGGGAGGTTGGGAAGAGGGATAGGCAGGGGTTTAATTACAGTCACAGGTTGTAGAGGCAAGGAGTAGGGTTTTGAGCCCTGTCTTAAATTGGTTGAGACTGTGGGTCATTGAGATGGAGGACAGGAGGCTATTGCATGATCTGAGAAAGATAACAGCAATATCTGGACTGGTTTAAAGAGACGTGTTTCCAAACGCCAAGTGTAGATCCGATTCAATCTGGAGTATGTGTTAGTGGCAGGGGAGTAAAAAGTAAAATATTTTAACACTGGGTGTTGCCACCTCCACAAGTCCACCAGACCAGCTTCTGTGATTAAGATTTGGAGTCCTAGAACATGTCCCTGCCCCACTCCTCCCGGGCGGAGTTCTATCTATATTAAGATTCTCTATGCAATTCCAGTCCCCCACCAGCACAAGGCGCCCTGGAGGGAGATCAGCCAGAGCCGAGAACAACTCTCAGAAGAAGTCCCCCGAGGATGGAGTGGGAGCATAGACAGACCCTGCGTTTATGGGAAGGCCTCTTAATTCCCCCAAAACAATAACCCATCGGCCTGATCCCTCTCTTAAAACCATCTTCTGTGTAAAAGAAAGCCCTTTCTTAACCAGGATAGCTGCCCCAGCTTTAGCTGCAGTTGGATGAGAATCTGAAAAGATTGTACCCACCCGTGATCGCCTTAATTTATCATGTTCCTGTGCAGATAGTTTTGTTTCTTGTAGGCATACGAGATCGCAGTGTTAATCCTGCAATTCTTTTAGAATTCTGGCTCTTTTTATGACATTGTTAATCCCCTTTACATTACTCGTGCATATATTAAGTGAACCCATTTTTAAATTGGACATATTTCTTTTGTAGCTTTCCCTCCTCTCCCTCCCATCTCTTGGTGCTCATTCCAACAACATAAAATAATAAATCAAAAACACGCAAACATAACACACAACACATTAACACCAGATCAGTGTCCCATATTACCATATTACCAATTTAACTATAATAAAGTCTCAACAGGAGACTGGAAACTGAAGTCTATAAGCTAAAGAATAGTCCGCTAAGACCTGGGCGTATATGTTGGAATCTCGCCCAAATAAAGGACAAACTTAATTGCCCAACTGAGACACCCTGCAGCCGCAGGGCGAGTCATGAAGACACGAGTCTTCAGGAATGAAAGAAGAGTGCAGCACTCAGTGTGCCAAGGGATTTCTGCTGACTGCCATCAGCAGAAAGACACCTTCCCTTCTAGTGGGGTGACTTATGTATGGGTCCCAGACCCAACTACCAGCCCCGGACCATTTTCTTCAATAAAAAATAAGAAAAGCCATCCTCATATTACATCAAACTTATAAATGCCACCTTTCTTTTCAGTGCCTATGATAAGAAGGGGAGTTTCATTTTGACTAGTCATGAGCAAATAAACTGTGAAAGGTCAGTACTCAATGGTCAGATTCATTAAATACAGAAAAAGGAAAAATATAATTTCCTGAACTCAACAGGTATTAATTATTATCTCTTACCTTTCCACATTATCTTCCCTGACAACCCCCTAAACATTATTTTAAGATCCAAAGTGCAGAGGCAAGAGGTCGCTATATGAATTTTAATGACTACTTCTCAGAGTCAGCTGCTAAAGCAAATAAAATACTACACAATTATAAACCCCCCTTCATAGAAAGTCTAATGTTTCAACTGGGAATTTCAAATATCGATTGGAATCTTCCAGTCGTGCGGAGTATGTGATTTGTGGTCACTGGGAGCATAAATACAGATGTACCACCGGGGGAGGTCCCTTTTTATCTGTCTCCCCCTGTGAAACATGAGCCTGGAATATTGAGATCCATGTCCTGCTAGTCTGGAAAGAGTTCCCCCGACCTCGTGGAGTATTATCACTGGCTTCAGCCAACTTAACTACGTTGGCTCTCCACGGTGCACAGAAAGAGATGAAAAGAAAGGCTCCATCCGACCTGCAGGTCCCAAAGGTAAACTAAGTACCTGTAACCCCATTTATGCTTCATGGAGGTGGGTGACGAGGGAGGAGCCAGTGGGCCACATCTGCGTGAAGCGGTAGAAGAGAATCCTGTCTTCTTCTCTGGGGGTGCTGCCTCCCTGGTGCCAGACCCCACAGCAGATTTTCAATCTCTTGTTCAGCCAACTCTTCATTAGCATCAGGAAGGGTGATCCCTAGTCACTCCAGTGTTGAGGTAGCCTGAAATAAACTGTCACAAATCTGTATCCCCTCCGCATCTTGCTTCCACAATCTTGCTGGTTATTGGAGATACGCTTTGACCCCTTTCTCTCTTAACTGCTTAACCACCTGAAGAACTTTCTTCCTCTTAGCCATCATGCCTGGCGGAAAATCTTGGTCAAAATAAACCTTTTGCCTGTCAAGATTCAGATCTTTTTTTGCCCCAAGCTAGGTGGAATATTTTTTCCTTTATTGGAAACTTGAGAAATTTGACCACAATTGACTGTGGAGGGACCGCTGGTTTAGGTTTGGCTAACTCAAAGTTCTCTGGTAATGAGAGCTCTTGCTGTAGCCGGGACTCTAAATAGGCAATCATGTCGTCCTGTTCGCTACCCTCTGGAACTCCAAATATTTGGATATTGTTCCGTCGAGCTGTTGCCTCTACGTCTTCTGCTCTTTGAGTTAACTCTCGTTCTCTCCGGTGCAAAAAGGCCAATGATCGCTCAAACGCCATATGCTCATTTTGAAGAGTTTCCTCTACAGCGGTAGTATGATTTTCTAACTTAAAGTCTGTCTGCAAACAAGAGATTTTCGAATCAATTTGTTGTAAGATGCTGAGCATTCTCTTGCCGTCGGCCTTGGTGAAAGTCGAGGTGGTCTCCGAAGTGGAGTCATCCTCTCTGGAGGCAGTTAACAGAGGACCATGATGGAGAGGGGCTGGTAGGCTGTTTTTCAGTAAGTGGCGTAGAACGTTTATGAGTTGAAGAGATATCTTTCTTTTTTGTCCTTCCCATCTTGCTAAACCACAACGGGACCTTAATTAGTGCCGATTCTTTATGTAGGCACTTGAATGGCTCGAGATTAGCATTGCTAATGATCTGAGGCTCAGGAGCTGAAAGTCTAGGCTGCCATTCAGCTCGCTACATCACCGGAAGTATTCAGAAATATGAAAATGATGTACCTACCGCAATTCTTGATCTTATTGTATATATCTTCACTATTCATCACTGGTGGGTGCTATGCCAGAGGTGCTAGGACCCTGGGGGAAGCTTTTTAGCATTAAAAAATGTTCTCTTCCTAGGAGGAGAGGCAGACTTTGAGAATGGTGCTGCCCTTGAGGCCGACATATTGCATGGTGTTCATGTGTTGGCCAGTAACTGACGCTGGCCCCTTCAATACCTCAGTTCTGCTCGCTGGAGAGGAAAAACAGATACAGAGAAAAAGGGTAGGAGAGTGGGGCAAGGGAGCCCAAGGGACAGAAAAAGGAAAGGATGTAAACTGAAAAAGGATAAGCTGACCAGAGAAGTAGAGGTTGCAGCCTAGCAGGTTCTGGGAGATGGACCCCAACCTCTGGGTAGGCTAGGGAGGGAGGCGAGGTGAAGAGAAGGAAGGAGAAGTGAAAGAAGAAGAGGAGCAAGAGGAAGAAAGAGGTAGGTGGAGGTGGAGATGGAGGGAGAGGATGGACATCCAACCAATATGCTCCACAAGTCCCTGTGGACCAAGAGGTAGACTTAACTTCTCTGTCCTTCACCCTCTTGCGATATGAAAATCTTTTTATACTGGGAGGAAGCCCAAGATGAGGTGATTGAATCCAGAGAACTGGATCTTCCCATGAGGAAAGGGGGAAAGAAAAAACCCTTAACAGCAAGAGGTGCTCGACAGGCAACATTGGTCGACAGACCAGGAGCTAACCTCAGGTCTACCAGGGAGGAGATACATGATCCTAAAAATGCTCCTTCTTCCCCTTCCCCTTCCTCTGAGACCGGAGGGTTGGAAATCCCATCCTCAGACCAAAGTTCACTTCGGGACCCAGGGGAAAATCCCGGGGTGTAAGAAGATAAAAACTCCTAATTTACCACCACTGGGAGGTGATTTAACAAGAGAAGAAGACCTCAATGAGGTTCTTAACTCCTGGGAAGTCTGAGGGGACTGTGTGTTACCAAGAGACCCAGTCAAGGGTGTCTTGCAATGGAGAAAAGAAGATGAAAAACTTATGTGGAGAGGAGGATCCACAGCACCCTAGTTTCTGCAGAGGGGCCCTAGCTAGAAGGTAAGCATCCCGCCAGAAGGAAGTCTGAGGCAGGACTCCTAGAACAGGAAGACCTAAAAACCCCTCCTTCTGTCAAGAGGGCCCCGGAGAGCCAAGGGAAAGAGGGCAAGAGCTTCTGCTTGCTCCCCCCCCCACTGAGTGTGTCCATGATGCCTCCAAGAAGTGTCAGGGAACCTGGAGGTAGCAGTGGGACTTTGCCCACAATTGGCCTCAATGGGGGTGGGGAGGCAAGCAGGGAGGAGGCACTGCCCAGAAGTTGGGGCCCAAGAGGGAATAGTGGGTGGGGAGCAGTGATGAATGGTGAAGGTACACAGTAAGAGCGAGAATTACGGCAGGTACATAATTTTCATATCTTAACTATCAATTTTCACCATTCATCACTGGTGGTGAGTACCAAGCACCACCAGGTGATACCGGTACCTCCCTGAAGGCTAGATAGCCTTCAGCCTCCCATGGGGACTCACGAGAGGAGAGGGCACCCAGACAGTTCTTGCCTGACCCTACAGGAGAAAAACCAGGTCCCCTGGAATGGCGAGGCAGTCACCCTACACCAGGCCAAGGGTGACAACCAGGAAAGGTAAAGCCACGCCATCCTCCTAATGCAGACCTGGAGGCTACCGCGTTGGCATCATAAAATACCCACGTCTGGTATCTCGCTAGCTCTAGACCTCTCATGGAGATAGATGGGCCATCGCCATCAGGCATGGCCACCAGGATTTGTCCCAACAAAGCCCACAGGCACCTTTCATAGGCCACCATGTGTGCCTAATGAGCAGCTATGGAGAGCAAGATATGCACTGACATGAAGAACCTTCTGCCACAGCGTTCGAACTCCACAGGGTCTGCATTCAGAGGACAGTCTCTTGTTAGGTGCAGATGCCCAGAAGGGATATCCAGCCACTACAAGCCCAATGTGGGGTAGGGCAAAGACCCTGGAGACCCCAAGGGAGTGCAATACCTGTGCTGGCAGTCCCTAGGGGCCAGGGAAGTGGAGGCAGGGGACTGCCAGACACTGTGCAACTTCTCTATAAAATGCCAAGGCCATGGAGGGATCACCACTGATTCTTGGCTATATTCCCCAAGCAACACCATCGTCGCACGCACAGGACTGCATTGAGTTGTTGAGGAAAGATTGAGCTCCACCATCACTGTCACCAGGAACTGCTAATACTCTGTGAAATCAGCATCAGAAGACCGGTACAAGGTGGAGTCCTCTTCCTCGAAGGAGGTAGCTGACAAAGTGGAAGGGCTCTGCATTGGGAATGACGGTGCAGGAAGAAGGGATGCGAACACCATCTCATCCATGGCCCTATAATAGATGGGGAGAGCACTCACCGTCGCCCTATACTACTCCCAAGTGAGAGGTTCCAAGGGACCAGAAAGATCCTAGAGAAGGGAGGGAGGATGCTGAGGGGTTGACGGCTGGGTAGAATGGTCCTGAGGGACCAAACCCCTCTGCCAGGGCTGTGGGGACAAGCAGGGGAACCCTCTGAAGTGAGGGGGCTGCGCTGTCCAGACCCCATCTGCTGCTCAAACCTCCCATAGTCAGCAGGAGGAAGCACTAGGGGAGGGGACCAAGCCAAGCAGGCCCAGAAGGGAGGCCCCTGTCCCCACCTGTTGCAGGACTGTGACCCCTAGACAGGGAGGGGGTACCCAGCCCAGCACTCTGACTCTGCCCCAGGGTGATAGAGGTCACTGGGGCAGAGCGGGAGGCTGACCAATCCCCCAGTCCCCAAGGACCGAGACCTGCCCCTCGAGAGAGATCCCACCATGGCCACCGCTGTCAGGGAGGAGGAAAAGAGAGAAGCCGGCACCAGGGTAAGTCTCTGACTTCCCCTAGGACTCTGTGTTGGCACTGAAGACAATTTGGCACCAAAGCTGGTGTTCCCTACAGGGACAGCTACTAAGGTGGTGCCATCACCCAAGGTGGCACAGACCATGGCGCTGACATTGTCCATGGCACAGACATTGGTACCATCACTAGAAGCAGCTCTGACATAGTCACTGACTGTGGTGTTGACCTCAAATGCTGCATCGACTTTGGGTATGGTGCTGACCACAGCACCGACCCCAAAAACAGCATTTTGACTGTGGTACAGACACCAAGTACAGCACTTACCGTGGTGTCACTGCCAGGCGTGGCACCAACCATGGCATCGGACTGCAGCACTGACCACAGCACCATCATTGGGCATAGTGCCACAAGTGGCACCATCAACTGAGACGGCACCACAGTGCTCAGTGGCTCCGAGCACGGCACCAACAGAAAAAGGGCAGTGTCACATATGGTGTTGACCCTTTGAATGGAACTCATGAATGATGACCTCGTGCGGATCCTGGGGAGGGACCATCACTCCGGAGAGCTCTGTTGCCAATTCAAATCAGCTTAATCATCCTCTGAATCAGAGGAGAAGAGCACAGTGATCCCAACAGAGGTAGCCCCAGCCACACTACCTGTCCTGGCACCAAGAGTGGTGTCAGGAGGGGACTCCGTGGCAGCGGGGGTTTGGCCTCACTCACCAACACCAGAATCAGTGCCAGGAGCTGAGGCCACACTCCCCGAAGCCGTCAAAGGTACCAGCAATGCTAGCCCCATGTGTAGCCGAGGCCTCGACATTGGGGTTGGCTAGTTCCCCAAAGGGGAACCAGGCCACGAGCGATCCAATGCCGGCCCCTCAGAGGAGGCCGACTATTCCACCGACCATTCCCCCAGGTATCTAGGCTCAGTGAGACTTGAGCCAGCGGGGGCTGCATGTAGCAGTAGGGGAGACCCAGGGGATGGGTCCCAAGGACCTTACCTTAGCAGTCCTTGCGCAACACTGATCACTGAAGGTTGGAGGGCCATGGACCAACCTCGCTGCGTGGATCTCCAAGGTGCGGTAATCCATACTGAAACAGGCACTGCAGCAATCCATGTCATTGCTTGGCCCTAGGCAGGTAATGCATCGGTCATCAATAGATTCCATTATGGAAAACAGAGCTTCAGACTTCCATAGAGCTGCCGGCGTAGGAAGTACCCCTTTGAACATTTTGCCCCAAACCCAACATGATCCGACTGCACACAAACTAAACAAAAATGAAAGGGAAAGACTCTACACTGAGCAAGAACTTTTTAGGATAAAATAAAAAAAATTATGCCAACACGGCATTGAACTAGTACGCCATTGAGTATTCAAACCAAATGAACAGAACCAACAGATCTGGGAGCCCTCCTCCTAGGAGGGAGAAAGCTTTTTAAATTTAAAAAGCTTCCCGCGGGGCCCTAGCACCTCTGGTGTAGTACCCACCAGCAGGGGTGTAGCCAGGGATTTCAGATCTGCACACCAAGTGGACTCACTGCTACCCCCCCCCGGGGTGTAGCCAGACAATATACAAATGTACACCAGGACCGTGTAAATACAGCATTTGTATCTCATGACAATGGTTGTTGCCATGCATGGGTAAATACAAATGCCATGCATTGCTCCCTAAGGCACCCACATACCAGCCCAGAGCCTGTAAAGTTGTATTGTCCTTGGGGTGCAAAGACAGTATTAGTGACCAGTCCTTCTAGTTTTGACTCCTATGAATAAAATTACAGAAAGGTTCAGCATTTTGTTAGATTTCATGGGAAAAGGAAGCAGTTCAGAGGCTATTTGCTACCCCCCTTAAATAAAATTGCACACCATGGAGTACTTGGAGTATGCCTGGCTACACCCATGCCCACCAGTGATGAATGGTGAGGATTGATACAGTTAAGATCCATCAGATTTGTCTGGCGTGACCTTCCCCTTGTGAACCCATGCTGCCTGTGATCCTGCTACTCAGTAGCTGGATTGCTCCCTGCTGCTGCTCTCAGGCAGCAGGACCACATCAGCCCTTTTCCAGTCCTCTGGAACCACTCCTGTTTCCAGAGAGCTGTTGAACAAGTCTGTCAGTGGAGCAGCTAGCACTTCTTAGAGTTCCCTCAGTACCCTAGGATGTATCCCATCTGGTCCGATAGACTTATCCACTTTCAGGGCTGCAAGTCCTTTCAGTACTCTTTTCTCTGAAAATGGCTGTATGTTTATCCCCTCCCCATCTATGTAATTTCTCCTCTCTGGTGGTCCGTTCCATCTTCCCTCTACTGTTAAGTGAACAAAAGTGCCTGTTTAAAAACACCAGCTTTTTATGATCTCCTTTGGCACAGTCATCTCCCCCTTCCACCCTTCATAACCTCACTATTCCACCCCTAGCTTTTCTCTTCCCACTAACTTATCTAAAAAAAAGTCTTATCCTCCTTCCTCACTTCCCTTGCAGTCCTTTCTTCCATCTGTGAAACAGGTGCAAGGTAGCAACTTAAAACAATGACTGGAGCCACGGATGTGAGGTAACACAAAACCAAAGAGCTAAGTCGGGCTAACAGTCAACTGGTAATAAAAGACCTTATATAATAGGTACCCCAATTAAGCTTTTGCAGGAAAGCCTTTAGTTATGTACTGGAACTTCTGCAATTTTAATTTTGTAAAGTCCAGAAGTGGGAACATGGCGGAAGATGCATGGTTCCATTTGAGTGTGAAAGTGTGGCGCCCGCACCGCTCGCTTAATACAAATGTATTGAAGTGGCGGTGTGTCCTTTCACACTAAATAAATTTCACCCAGCCTCTACTCCATGTTCCGGTTCGAACTTTCAAAAAAAAAAAATTCAGTAAGTTACTGCACATCAATAAAGGCACTCTCTTGGCGCTTGAAAACAGGGGGGGTGAGAGCAGTGAGTTCGACAGTATTCCTTTAATGGTCACAAACTACTCCCAGGTCCCTTTCCATTTTGTTGTTGTTAGTACCTCCCCTGCTATTGTGTACTCTTCTCCTGGGTTTTGTTTCCCAGGTGCATTACTTCACTTCTTTGCATTGAATCTAAGTTGCCATATGTCTGACCATTCCTCCAACCTTGCCAAGTCCTTCTCATCTTTTCTACCCCTCTTGTGTATCAACTCTGTTACAGATCTTTGTGTCATCTGCAAGAGGCATACCTTTCCTCGAGACCCTCTGCAATGTCACTTATAAAGATGTTAAAGGATTGGACCAGTACTGGCCCTGAGCCAGGGCTCAGTACTGGGTCCAACCTCTTTAACATCTTTATAAGGACATTGCAGAGGGTCTCGAGGGAAAGGTATGCCTCTTTGCAGATGACACAAAGATCTGTAACAGAGTTGATACACAAGAGGGGTGGAAAAGATGAGAAGGGACTTGGCAAGGTTGGAGGAATGTGGCTGATATTGGCAACTTAGATTCAATGCAAAGAAGTGAAGTAATGCACCTGGGAAACAAAACCCAGGAGAAGAGTACACAATAGCAGGGGAGGTACTAACAACAACAAAATGGAAAGGGACCTGGGAGTAGTCATATCAGATGACCTACAGGTGGGTAAGCAATGTGAGAAGTCAGTAAGGAGAGCCAGGGGGATACTGGGATGCATAGGAAGGGGCATCACAAGTAGAAAAAGGGAAGTGATTATCCCTCTATACAGACAGTTGGTGAGACCCCATCTGGAGTACTGTGTGCAGTTTTGGAGACCTCATCTATGCAAGGACATAGACAGGATGGAAGCAGTCCAGAGGAGGGCAACTAAAATGTGCAGGGTCTACATCAGAAACCATATGAAGAGAGACTGAGAGAGCTTAATATGTATACCCTTGCTGAAAGGAGGGACGGGGGACATGATAGAAACGCTCAAGTACCTCAAGGGAATCAACAAAGTCCAGGAGGGTAGCATCTTTCAGAAAAAGAGATGTGTAAGAACAAGGGGGCACAGTTTAAAGATAGAGGGGGGACGGCTCAGGGGTAATGTGAAGAAATTCTTTTTCACTGAGAGAGTGGTGGATACACGGAACAGCCTTCCTGAGGAGGTCGTTGGGTCTAAAACAGTGGGGGAATTCAAACATGCTTGAGACAGACACAAAGCAATTATAGTGCGGGGTTGCAGGAAGCAGGCTGTTGGTTAACTAGAATCTGCAGCTTATCCAGTAGGTAGGGAAATGGGCAGACTGGGTGGGCCAAGTGGTCCTTTTCTACCGTCAAAGTCTATGTTTCTATGTTTCTAATGGTGTTCAAGTATGTGTTGCATGTATGTTGTGAGGTGCCCTGGATCCAAGAAAAAGGTGCCAGCATCTTATCTTTTACCTAATGCATGTTGCTCTCTACCTTTCTGGAAAAACAACAGGTGGCATCTTTTGCCAAGATAAATAATGCCCCCCTGAATTAAACAAATTAAAAATACCTTACCTTTTCCCCTCCACATATAGTCACATTAATGTTCCTTAATACCAGCTCTCGGTCCTTCCTGTATCGAAGTCCATAATTCTTAAATTCTACTCTGCCTCTGGATGGCCAAGCACCAGGTAAGGAATTGTATTCTGTGGTCCACACAGCCTGAAACCAGAAATTGACCACAGCTGATAAATATTAATTACAGAAACATGCTACAAAACACTAACTAGATTTTAACTAATCCAAGAAGGCCCTGTCCACACTTATAATTAAAATTTGTTAATGGTTTTTAAACCGTTACGGAAATTAACGTGCCGTCGCATCCACACTAGTCGGGACCGTGTCTTAACACGGTTCTGTGCCTGTCCACACCTCCTGAAATGAAAGCGTGTTTTAACACGCTGTCAGCTCACTTGCCAGTGCAGATGAAATGCTGCATCGTGGGCACCAGGAGGATCACCGCAGGGAACATGAATCGGACACCCGTACACACTAGTAAGTAAAAACGTTACTCAAACCATTTTCAAAACCATTCTAAAACCCTGATTGTATCAGGGTTTAAACAAGGTTTTGAAACTCGGTTCGGTGACGTTACCAGTGTGGACACGAATTGTGTACCCCGATTTTAAAGCGTTACAGGGTGTCTGTAACATTTTAAGATCCCCAGTGTGGACAGGGCCTAATTGTCTGTATTATTCTGTGCTCTACTCCATCCACAAATGCAAGTTTTTGTGTCGCTCAGGTTTGGAAAAAATGAAGCTGCCCCCCCACCCCCAAAAAAAAAAGAAAACATATTTGGGAGGTTGATTGCTTTATAGCATTCTGCACAGGTGAAATGATGTATTCCTTCACACTGGCTTTATCTGGTTAACCATACTCATAATAAATTACCAGCCCTTTGTCTACAGGAGAAAATGACATGGAGAAATTTAGATTTGTCATCAGTCTAGCTTAAATCCTTGTAAAGTATTTTGGAAAAATCTAAAAATTAACCCACTGTTGAAAAGACTTCAATATAAATATTATGACTTCCCCGGCATATACATTATCAAAAGTAAAATCTATTAAGCAGCTCAGCAAGAGGATGTGGAGAAATTAAAGATTTTAAAAACCGTGCATGGTTTCGTGAAAATAGAATGTCTCACTTTGTTAAAGACTATTAATTACTCCCGATTCAGCCCCGAATCAAGGCAAGTGATCATGATAATGAGATAGGAACTTTTTCAGCCAAATATTTAATCACAAAAAAAATATCGAAATAAGCACATGATGCTTGGGAGCACTTGGGAGCTTAAGCAGCAGGCAGGTAGGAAAGAGGGTTGGAGTTATATTCTGTTTTAACTGAAATATTTGAATAGTTTGTAAGTGAAATTAGTTTTATGTGTTAAAAATTATTACCTTGAATTAGAACTGTTACATTGTAACTTTGGTGGCTTGGGGAAAGTTGTTTGGCAGGGATACTTAGAGGGAAATTTAAATGTGTTGTTTGCCAGGTGGTTGGGGGAGGGGACATTAGCTGCAATTACCTTGTCTTTAAATAGAATTACCTTGGCTTTCATTGTTCACTTGGGAGCTTAAGAGCAGGCAGGTAGGAAAGAGGGTTGGAGTTATATTCTGTTTTAACTGAAATATTTGAATAGTTTGTAAGTGAAATTAGTTTTATGTGTTAAAATTATTACCTTGAATTAGAACTGTTACATTGTAACTTTGGTGGTTTGGGATAGTTGTTTGGCAGGGATACTTAGAGGAAATTTAAATGTGTTGTTTGCCTGGTGTTTGGTAAGAGCCCTCCACCACCCTGTTTTGTATGCCTTCTTAAATACTGAAAAGCCACTGGGGTTGGGATTGAAGGGCTGAGTATTTCTGTTTGGGACTGAAATTGAAGCAACAGGAGCTGTGAGGGCCTGTGACATCATATGGTACCTGATGTCTGCTTACACACACTGTTAGTGGGACCGAACACACTGGACTGTATGTGTTTGTGAGACTTGGGAACGTTATTGGTGGAGTTGAAATTGGGTTTGTAAATAACTACAGTCAGTATAGAGAGAAACTGTACTCCAGGGAAAGGGACTGAGAAAGGGGTGTGCTATTATAAACAGAGGGGATAATCAGGGTGGCCATATTCCACCATGGCAGGCATCTTCGGAAGGGGTTGTAGGCTGCACAGGCTGAGGATGGCAATAATTCTAAATTGGGCCTGGAGAGGAGGCTGCCCACTCTGTAGACAGCTATCTTGTATCAGGAGTGAGGTATATTGGTTAAGGAGTAAGCTGTGGGAGCTGGGGGATGTCCAAGGATAAGGGTGTGGATATGGGCAGCAGAAGGGTGGGGCTGAGGGAGGCTGGGGCAACGCCTGAAATTACAGGACGTTATGTTACAGCAAGCAGGAGGGGGATATTAGGGACAGAGGACCCTTAGATAGGAAGTTGATGCTAAGGGGAAAGCGACGTGGTGAACATTCTGAATACAAAGAGACTGGAGGGGGAAGAGTCAGGAGGGGCTGTTGAGCGGAAGCCTAAAACAGCAGACTGTGGGAAGGGAGCTCCTAAGGTGAACAGTGCAAGAGAGGAAGAAGAGGGCCAGTTTAGAGATGCAGTCAGGGGAAACTCGGGTTACTTGATGGAGGCTGACATAGAGTGTCACAATAAATTTGAGCTACTAAGCAACCTAGAGGGGGAGGAAGGGGTTGGTGGAAATGAAGAAACTTATACAGAGGCCGGGGGGAAGGAGTCGGATACCCATAGGGCATCACAGACCAGCTATGGAAAGGACAGACATAGTCCCAGAGGGAAAAGGGGAAACATATATGTTAAGCAAATGGGGGAGATGCAACATATTCCAGACATGAGGGAGGAGAGCATGATTGGAGAGAAACTGGGAGACAAGGAGGTGGGAGAGGAGCCCCCCTTCAGCAGGGAGGTCAGTACCAAGGATGGGGCCCTAGCTAAAGGGGACCCACAGAGAGCCTCTGGAGGCAGGGGTACTATTACAAGGGGGGAGGATGGTGTGTGGGGAAGGGAAACCATCAGGCCAGGATAAATGGTTCAGATATGAGAGGGTTAAAGGGGACACCTATTCAGAGCGGGTTTGAGTTAAGTGGGCAAAATAGCAAGGGAGGCAGAAAGGGGAGGGTGACAAGGGGTTCTCTAATAAGGGAGGAAGACTCCCATGAAATTGAGATCATGAATAAAGGAGGGGAAGGGGGGCTGAGGGGGCATAGTGGAGGTAACCATAAGGATGATGGCGGTGTTAAGGTTCTGTTACTGGGAGACTCAATGATTAGGGGTGTCCATTGGGAGGGACGGGGGGGTGGATGCCATAGCCAGGTGAAGGTAGTGAGTATCTCTGGGCCGACAGTGCACAGAGCAAAGTTCATGGTGTATGAAATGGTTAGGGATTGTGGAGGGAAACCGGATTTCTGGGCATTTGGGAACTAATGATCTAGAGGAAATAGCATTTTGAAACCAAGCAAGGTTCCAAGAACTTGCCAGAGTCTGTCGGGATAATGGATGCAACATTTCCTTTCGGAGATATTGCCAGTACCAAAGGCCTCAGTGGAGAAAAAAAAGAAGCTTACAGAGGTTAATGACTGGCTCAGGAAGTGGGGTGAAGAGAATGGATTGGGGGTGTTAGAGAACTGGAATGGAGTTTGGGAGGATAAGGGACTATATGCCAAGGACAGGTTTCATCTTGCCCCATTAGGGAAGTCCTTAAACAGGGGATGGCTGACTACATACAAGAAAGGTGGGGTTTAAACTTGTAAGGGGAAGGGATGAGAGAGGGCTGACCAGAAGCCTCTCCTCCAGATGAGGGAGTAGCCCAAGCCCAAGAGGGGAGGGGGAAACAGACTGGAGGTGGAGGTTTCGGAGGAGCAGGGGAGGATGGAAGTATAAGGAATCTGGGTGGGGTCTACAAAGAGGATCAGGGATAAGGGTGGGGGTTGGTGTTAGTAAATGCCAAGAGCTTGGGAAACAAGTTGCGGAGTTCCAGGCCATGCTGTTCAGGGGTGGGTGGGGGTGGATGTGGCAGCGGTCACGGAGACGTGGACAACAAAACCATGACTGGGACCTAAATGTACAGGGGTACACTATGCTTAGGAAGGATAGAAAGGAGGTCAGAGGGGTGGAGTGGCTATGTTCATTAGAGATGATATAGAAATTGCTATGGTAGAAGAGGCAGAGGGAAACGTGGAGGCCTTATGGGTCACTTACGATCCCCAGCAGGAGATAAGGTCAAGCTGGGAGTAGCATATAGGCCCCGGGATGAGTGATGTTCTAGAGGATGGTTTGCTGGACAACATCATTGCCCAGTGGTCCAAAAGGGAAGGAGTGGTGTTGATGGGGACCTTAATATGCCAGGTACAAACTGGGGAACCATGTCCTCTAAGGTGGCTAAGGAGCAGAGGCTGCTGGATGGCTTCCAGGATGTGTTCTTAACACAGCATGTGATGGAGCCCACAAGGGAGGGCATGTCCTGGATGTGGTTCTGGCAGATGGGGATCTGTAGGGACATAGTTGTACAGGACCCCTGACTGGGAGTGACCACAATACTGTCTGGTTTCAAATAAGCATGGGAGGAGTGGGGGTGAGATCTAGGACACTGGCAGTGGACTTCAAGGGGGCAGACTTTATGGGCATGGGAAATATTCTCAAGGATCACTTGAAGGGGATTACCTCAACAACAAGTGTGAAAAGAAGATGGGAGGTCATAAAACCGGGACTTCATGAAGCAGTCAGGATCTGCGCTAAGTTGAAACGTAAGGGAGCAAGGTCACGTAAACCATGCTGGTGGTCCAGTGAGGTACAGGTAGCAGTCAGAGAAAAGAAGGCGGCCTACAAAAAATATAAAACAACAAGAGGGGATAGAGATAAGGAAATGTACCAGCTTGCATCTAGAAAAGTCACCCGTATGGTGAGGGAGCAAAGTCCAGTAAAGAGCAGCAGCTGGCACAGGGATACATGGAGGGAAAGGGTTCTCCGTACATTGGGGAGCGGAGAAAACTAAGGGCCATCTCAGCAGATTGAGATCAGAAGGAGGGTGGGTGGAAGAGGCGAGGACCAGGCAGAGGTATTTAACGAGTACTTTGCCTCTGTGTTCACTAGGAGGGGATGGGATATCTACAGCAAGGCATGAAGGGATAGAAGCGAAGGGAGTGGGATCAGGGGCAACAGAAATGGAGCAAGAGGGAGGAAAAGGTACCCCAGGGTGTCACATCTGGATAAGGATAAAAAGACCAGTCAGAGAGAGGGACAGATGATACTATCTCCACCAAAGATTGTAGATTTAGCCCTCAAGGCCCTAAAGAAAAACAAATCTCCTGGGCGGATGGCATTCATCCGAGAGTACTATGGGAATTGGCGGATACGGTCACGCCTCGGCGGAGCGCTTTTCAGCAGGTCACTTGAGACAGGAGGTACCTAGGGATTGGCGAGCAGGCACATGGTACCAATCCACAAAGGGGGTCGAGGGAAGTACCAGGTAACATAGACCCATCAGTTTGACCTGGTGGTGGGAAAATTAATGGAGAGTATACTAAAGGAACGTTGGGGGTGTACTTGGAGGAGGTGGAGGTCTGGACAGTCGGCAACATGGGTTTGTGCCAGGTAGATCATGTCAAACCAACCTTGTGGAGTTCTATGAATGGGTAACATCAGAACTGGACAGGGTAAGCCTGTGGATGTATTATTCTTGGACTTCAGCAAGGCTTTTGACCTGTCCCCACAATGGTCTGGTGGAGAAACTGATGGGGTTAGGAGTAGGCCCTTTGATGGTCAGGCGGATTGAAAACTGGCTAGCTGGACGACTCAGAGAGTAGTGGTCTGTGGGAGCTCTCTAACCCTAGAGAGGTTGGTAGTGGGCACCACAGGGCTCGGTCCTGGGTCTGATCCTGTTTAATGCATACATATCGACATCAGGAGGGTATAGGGTGTGAAATGAGTCTCTTCATGGATGACTCCAAGATGGGAGCAGTAGTTGAGGGAGAAGAGGGAGGGTGGCCCTGCAAGGGACCTGGACACCCTGGAAAGCTGGGCTCACACATGGAAATTAAATTTCAATATCACCAAGTGCAAGGTGTTGCATCTTGGTCGGGAAACCCAAACACAGGTACACCCTGGGAGGGAGGCGCTGGAGGCCTCAATAGGGGAAAAGACCTAGGGGTCATGGTGGATACATGTATGAATAACTCTGAGCAGTGCAGGAGAGCAGCTAGCAAGGCAAACAGGATGTTGGGATGCATTGTAAGGGGATCACCTCTAGGAGAAGCAAGTGATTCTGGCTGTACAATGGACTGGTTAGACCACACCTTGAGTACTGTGTACAGTACTGGAGACCACACTTGAAGAGGGACATACAGCTCCTGGAGAGGGTACAGAGGAGGGCAACAAAGATGATACGAGGGCTAGGGATTTGACTTATGAGGACAGACTTGAGGAGCTCTGCCTGTTTCATTGGAGGAGAGGAGACAGGGGACATGATTGAGGTCTCAAGCACCTCAAGGGAATAAATAGGGTAAACATGGAGGGATCTTTAGACTAAAGCAGGGAGGTATCACCAGAGGGCATGGTTTGAAGTTGGAAGGTGGAAGGGTGAGGGGGAAAAGAGGAGGAGGTTTTTCACCGAGAGGGTGGTGGACCCTTGGAATGCACTGCCTGGTGAGCTGGTTCAGAGATCCACAGTGGAGGGCTTCAAGAGAGGGTGGGACAGACACAGAAAGTGGATGTATCAGATGATGGCCTGTCCGGGGGTGGGGATGGATGATAGGGGTTTCTGGAGATCAAGGGATGGGAGGGTCTCGGCATCCAACTAAGGATCTAGGGTCGAGCAGACTCGATAGACCGTAAGGCCTAATCTGCTGGCAAATAGTATGTTAGTATGCTCCCCAGATTTTCCCTTACAAATTGGTTTATATAGAATCTCTTTTTCATGTAATAGTTCAATGTCCCTTATACGAGAATTTAAGAAATTGTTATATCGGTACTCATTTAAAGCTATAGTGGGTTACACTTTGTGTCAGTTAATTACAGTGTAGTTACAGTGCAACAACACTGTAACTACAGTGCAGCTGCAATGTAGTTGTATGCAACAAACATGTAACTACAATACCACCAACAGCTTAATCTGGTTCAAAGTCAGTTGGCAGTCATCTGTATCCCCCTCCCCGGGTAGTGCCTGAAAATAGGCAGAATTTGTCTAGTGCATTTACCCAGCCAACAAAAACTAAACAAATAAAAAATAAAACTACCCCTGCTGCACATATTATTCTGTTAATTTTACTGCATCCAGTGACAGTAACTCAAGCTGAAGAAGTCACGAGCTTCTTCAAGGTGATTACTGAAAGAAACTATGAATCATGTAGTAAATTTCAGGCAGGACTGTACAGCTAACATTCTTTTGCTTCTTCTGAAGTCTTATCTGCTATAGAGATTATCTATTCAGCTCACTATTTTGGTGAAAGGATGGCAAGCCCTGTGATTATGTGGAATAGATTTACATGACGCCTGTGCTAATTGGCATTTGTTAACGCTCACTTTTCCATGCCTGACTGGAGATAAAAACATCTTGAAAAAATGTTAGCTCTATTATAGATCCACACAAGCTATATTTCAATATTTTCCTTTCAATATGAGTAACACCTATCATTAGGTCATATTGCACATGTTCAGTGCATAACTGAAATTTATATCCCTTGTCTTATGTATATTTATTTATTTATTAAATTTTGGTGACCGGGTAAGCCCACTGAGCTCCGAAGGTCCCTTTTTCAGGGGCAACCCGGGAAATCACATAATACCAGAGACAAATACAGCGTTAGTTCAGTATACAGGAATTACAGTAACACAGTTATGGTGACAGGGCAGAAACATAGCAGTCCAAATGGAATACATAGTTAGAGCATCAGTGATAACTTAGAGCGAATATTAGCGGTTTGTCATGGAGTTAAACAGTGGTGGAGGAGTAGGACCTGTCTAGTCAGTTATCTCTGGGTTCCTGTCAGGAGCTGGTGCAATTACAGGAGCTGAATACAGATAGATGGGCCTTAAGCCTGATGCGGAAGTTTTTGATAGTGGGGGCTTCCTGCACCCCAGGAGGGAGCTGGTTCCACAGTGTGGGAGCAGTGAAGGCAAATGACATACTGCCTGCCTTAGTTCTAACCCTGGGAGCATCAAGGAGAGTACGGCCCGTTGAGCGCAAGAGGCGGTGGTTGGCCTTCAGAGCAACGAGGCCAGAGAGACTGGGGGCGGGCCGACTAACTTGTAGGCTAGGCAGAGCAGGGGGTATTGGAAGCGTGCATCCAGTGAGGGCCAGTTTAGAAAGGATAGGGAGTTACAATGGTGATCCCTAGGGTTGGCATGGGAGGTGAACCTTGCCGCCTTGTTATAGAGGACCTGGAGTCTGTTTCTCTCCAGCTTTCCCAGCCCTTGCACGACTGGGGCAGCATAAGTGAGTGTTGGGAGGAGGACACTGGTGGCGATTGAGATTCTGGCCTGGGCACGAGCTGGTCTTTCAGGCGGTAGAGGGTTCCCAGTTTCCGTAAGGTTTTAGTGACAGAGTCCACATGGTTCTTCAGGGTGCGGCCCTGGTCCAGGGTTAGGCTGAGGTATTTCAGGGAGGGTACTACTTCTAGGCTGTTGCCAGCTGCAGTGGTGAGGTGTAGGTGCTGTGTTCTGTCCTGACCAAGGGATCTAGGGCCGAACAGCATTGCCTAAGTTTTGGATGTGTTGAGGACCATTCTGTTTGCGGTGAACCAGTGCTCCAGTGACTGGAGATCATCTTGGAGTAGGGGACTAAGGCTTGCCAGATTAGCGGTGGACCGGTAGATGACTGCATCATCCACGTACTGGAAAACGGAGCTCGCGCCACAGTGATCCGATAGTTCATTGGTGAACAGGGAGGAGAGGAGGGGGCAGAGTATCAACCCTTGAGGCACCCCCTCTTTTAGCGGAAGTGGCCCCGAAATGGTGTCCTTCCACTTTACCCTCTGTGTCCGGCCGGTCAAGTAACTCTCGAACCACTTCAGAGCATGGCTATCTAGGCCTATGTTGCTCAGCTTAGTGAGAAGGAGCTCCTGGTGGACCAGGTCGAAGGCCTTGGAAAGGTCAATGAAGACCGCACCAGTGGGGGTGCCCTTATCCAGGCCATGGAATACATCTGTTGTAAATTTGGTAAGAGCTGTGTCTGTCCCATGGCCGGTTCTGAAGCCATGATGGGAGGGTGACAGGATTTTATGTGCCTCTAAGTAGTCGCGTAGTTGTCCATAGATCAGTTTTTCCTGGATTTTTGACAGGATGCAGAGTAAGGAGATTGGTCTATAGTTGCCAATAGACTCCCGGCGGCAGCTCTTGTGGATTGGGACCACATGGGCCTGTTTCCACTGTGTAGGAACGATGCCCTCCTTCACTGAGCGGTTGATAAGCCAGGATAGGGGTCTGGCCAGGGCCGGGGCCCCATCCTTCAGCAGCTTGGATATATAATATGTAAAGTTGACATGACATACGTTTTTATACATGGTCAAACAATAAAGTCTACCACTACTACACTGTTTTGTAGCTGTGCTTCTTGAATGTGAGTTACAAGACAGAACTGGAGACTAAAGTCTTTATACAGCCATCCAGTGTGGGAGGGCTCTAGAATACAATTCCAGCAATGAACATTAACAAGAGACTTGGTGCTGCTGTCCATCAGTTATGAGATGAACTGTTCTTTACAATGACAGTCATTATGTGGGCAACAACACACATTATAAAAAGGATTGATGAAAGAGAGCTTCCTGATTGGCTGTAAACATTCTATTAGGCCTATGTCAATCATAGGTAAACATGTATGTACAGTCTAAACAGGCTAGAACTTATAAGAGCAGTAATTCACTCCCGGGGTTATGTTATTGTTTAATTAAATCACCCTCTAGGGGCATGTAGTACTCGGCTACACCTCATGCCACCATTAAACGTTAACATAACCCTGGTATCCCTTATTGTTTAAAGGGAGGGTGCAATTGTTGGGAGATTAAGGAAATCCAATGCAAAGCAAGACACAAGGTCACAGGCAGTTCCTGTATCTCATCTGGAGAAAAACAGCAGCACCCAGGGGAATCTAGTACAAACACAAAGGAGGAAAAGACAAAGCAAACTGTGCAGCTACTCTCCTGCTTCTAATATGGGATTGGGAGAGCCCAACTGATCTAATGATCAAATACTATTGGGGAAATTGTTTAACCAGGAGTAACCAGGAAAGGCACACTAAGCTGAGGCTCGTTTTCATGTGCGACCTGGGAGCACAAGGAAGTTAAGTGACTTGTTCAGAGTCACACAGTGTGCAAGTGGGGGCTGACAGGTTTCAAACCAGGTCTCTAGGTTTGCAGCTCAGTGCCCTTAACCACTGCACTATATTGCCTCCAACAATGATCCGTACTGTACTGAAGCACAGTACTTCATTTTTAACCAGTTTTATTTATTTGTTTAGTTTTTGTTTACTGAGTAGGTGCACTAGCCATAGCAATGACTATTTCAGGGCACGACCCAGGAGGGTACAGAACAGCAATGCAGATAAACATTGGTTACAATTTAGACTTGGTAGACAAAAGAAAATACAAAGCAGGTGGGGAAAAAATAAACAGGCAAGGTAAATACATAACAGTGTCAAAATATATACAGTTTACAGTACATTAACCTAGGCTAGGGAACATTGTTGTAGTTGTGGAGAAAAACAAATGAGTGAGCAAAACATAGCAGTCTTGTGGGATAGGTAATAGGAGAGTTGAGGGAAGGTATAGGGGTATGGAAGAATAGAGGTAAGAGGGCAGAAATAGAGTTAAGAAAGCGAGAAGGTGAGGACTATAAAGCTTTAGGATTAGCAAGATAGAACAGACTGGAAGGGGAAAAGTGCTGTGCATTTGGAAGGCAAGTCAGAAGTGGCAAGATGAGAAGAGGTTAGGAAAAAATGAGTGGGCTAGGGTGGTTTGAAGCAGGAGCATTTGCAGGAGAGACGAGATGGTTATGTAACCCTATCTTAAAAGAGGCGTGGGATAGGGATTGGTGTAAAGTTAGTGGGAGGGTGTTCCAGTATGGGGGGCATGACAGGCAAAAGCACTTGCTCTTTTGGAGGTATCATGTCTGGGGATGTAGACAGGGGCTTTGTCCGCAGATCGTAGACCATAGCTGGGTTTCTGATTTAAGAAGAGACCAGCCAGGGGCTTGGGTATTTGTATCTTACTTCAAAAGGTCCCACTGGGTTGCTTTCCAAGACTTTTCGTGGGCCCCACAACAGTGTACTACTTTTAATATGACGTGGCTCCTTCTCAGCAGTCAGCATAAATGCACTGTGGGAGATTAGGCCCCTGATTCTTGACAAAACACCAACCTAAGGGTACGATATGCATTGGGTAGTCTTAGGGAGGCATGACTTTTTCCAGCTTTGCACACATTTTTGCATATAGCCATGTCATTTTACTAGCACCCGAATTATTTATTTATTCAAGTACTATTGAAGGATATAGCTATAACCAATTGGATATAACTATGATTAAGATCAAAATGTACATCAAGGGAGTGAACGATGAGCAAGAGGGGAGGCTCTTTCACAAGGGGAGGAGCACCAGAACATGGGGGCATGCTATGAAGCTTGGGGAGGAGTTTAAGAATGACATGAGGAAATACTTTGTCACAGAAAGGGTGGACGATACCTGGAACGGCCTGCCAGAAGAGGTGGTGGGGTGAAAACAGTGGGAAGCTTCACACTTGCATGGGTTAGGCACATGGTAGAGGTAAGGGAGGAGGAGGGGACACCTATTACTAAATAGGGTCCAGTGTGTAGCAACAGGCAGGGAAAATAGGCAGACTAGACAGGCCTACTGGGCCTGCTCTGCCAACACATTCTATGTTGCTATTACACTATGATTTTGTACCTCTGGTGTGCTTTTTTAAACTTCAGGTTTCTGGGTGCAGAACAGTTTGCTCCATCAGTGCCAGTATTTACCAATGAATGCTCATGGTTCATGCTATTACACTTCCACCTTATTGCACACACTTCCACAGAGATCAAGTCCCACCTCAGCCTTCATTTCTCCAGGGAGAACATGTTAAGGGCCTGCAGTCACTCCTCCTAGCTTTTGTCCTCCATCCACCTAACGATTTTGTCAGCCCGGTGTTGCACCTTCTCAGCTGCATCAATGTCCTTTTGTATTGCGGAGCTCAGAACTGCACACAGAGGCTTAAATCTGATGGCTTGACTGGCACTTTCTCTCTATGCCTTGTACTCTGCAGCTTGCCACAAATTTAACTTATTTTAATGTGAAAGACTGCTCTATTCTACTTTTTTTTTTTGCTAAGACTGCTGTAATTTTACTGCTTAAACTGTTGGGCTATTTAAATGTGTAGCTAAATGTATACATCTTGGGCTGGGTCATGGACTGTAAATACAGGTTACTCACCTGTAACAGGAGTTCTAGGAGTGATACATGTTGCTCATCCACACTGTCTGACAGGTTCCTTGCCACTTTAAATCTTGCCGGAAGGTCTTCAAGCTGGCTCCTCCCACCCATCCAGGTGGTAAAACCCTCGGCTCCAGCCCATGACACCAGATCTAGCCCGCTGGAAGCCAGGTTGCGTGTTTAAGCCAGGGAGGTCGGGTGGGTCATGTGGATGAACAACATATACCACTCCTAGAACTCCTGTTACAGGTGAGTAACCTGTATTTCTAGAGACGTGGATATGTTGTTCAATCCACACTGTCTGGCAGACTCCTAGCAGTTCTCCAGGAGGAGGGAGGCAAGGCACACACTTCCTACTTAGGAAATAAGGACTGGAGAACCGAGGTCCCAAAACCAGCAGCCCAGCACGACTCTAGGTCAATGTGGTAATGGGAAATGAAGGTGTGTGCTGACTTCCAGGTAGCAGTCCTGCAGATTTCCTGGATAGGGACATCCCTAGAAGCAGCCACCGAAGCAGCAGTATGGTGGGTAGAATGAGCTCTTATCCCTCTGGGAGGCTCCATGCCCACCAACCTATAGCAGAGATCTATGCAGGAGGTGACCCACCCGTTTATCGTCCACTTGGCTGCAGGTCTGCCAGGTGCGACTTCAGCATAGGTGACAAACAGCTGGCGAACCTCTCCCCGAACTTCAGCTGTTTGCTCCTTATAATAAGCGAGTGCTCTTCTAGGGTCCAAAGTATGAAGCCTATATTCGGCCTCCAATGTGTGATTGGGGTAGAACACCGGCAGAGTCGACATCTGATTCAGGTGAAACTCCGACGCCACCTTCGGAAGGAATTTCGGGTGGGGGCGAAAGACAACCTTGTCCCTGCAGAAGACCAGATAAGGAGACTCGATGGAAAGCACCTGGATCTCTCCCATCCTTCTGGCTGACATGATAGCGACCAAGAAGGCGGTCTTCCACAACAGGTGGGAGATATCGCACCTGTGCATTGGTTCGAATGGCTTGCCCATGAGCTTAGCCATTACCAGCAATAAATCCCACAGAGGTGGAGGTTCTTGCACCAGAGGGGATATGTGATCAAGGCCTCTGAAAAAGCGCCCAACCACCTTCTCCTGCGCCACCGACTGCTTGCCGACCCACACCCGGTAAGCAGAGATGGCTGCCAGGTGCACCTTGAGGGTCATCAACCGAAGCTCTAGCTGAGAAAGGGACCACAGGTAGTCCAAAATACTAGCCAAGGGACAGGAAGAGGGGTCCAACCCTTTGTCCTGACACCAAATGGAGAATCTCTTCCATTTGAAGGCGTAGCATTTTCTGGTCGACTCCTTACAGGACACCTCAACAATGTTGAGGACCTCGTCGGAAAGACCCAAGGCCTGGAACTCTAGCCACTCAGGAACCAGGCCGTCAGGTGCAGGGACTGAAGGTCTGGATGGAGAACCTTCCCCTTGTCAACTGAGATCAGGTCCGGGCAGGCTGGAAGCCGCCTTGGGAGCCTAGAGCTGAGGCTGAGGAGATCTGGGTACCAGAACTGGCGAGGCTAGTCTGGGGCTACCAGAATCACCTGAGCCTTGTCCCTCTTTGCCTGGAGAAGCACCTTGTGGATCAAGGGAAATGGAGGGAAGGCGTAGAAGAGTCCCGGGGTCCACAGCCTCGAGAAGGCATCCCCATGCAGCGAGCCCTGCTGAGGGGGGCAGGCGTGAAACAGCCTCAGCTTTGCATTCTCCTTGGAGGCGAACAGGTCCACCTGAGAGGTGCTCCAATGGGAGAACAGTTCTTGCACTACCTCCGGCAGGAGTGATCACTCATGAGATGCAGCACCTATCCGGCTGAGGGCATCGGCCAGACTGTTGGAGGCTCCTGCCACATGTATGGCTAGGAGATCCGCCTCCAGGCTGATCACGAGAGACCAAATGTGGGGAGCTTCCTTGCACAGAGGCAAGGAGTGCATCCCACCCTGACGGTTGACATAGTACATGGTCATGGTGTTGTCCGTCTGGACCTGAACCACCTGACCCCGTACAAATGGGGCGAAGGTGGTGAGGGCTAGTCGAACCACTCGAAGTTCCAGCAGGTTGATGTGGCATCGAGACTCCTGAGGGAACCAGAGACTGTGGGCCCAAAGTTCCCCCAGATGAGCACCCCAACTGATCAGAGAGGTGTCGGTCATAAGAGTGACCATCTGCTCAGGGAGGACAAACAGGATACCCTCCTGCAGATGAGCTGGGACAAGCCACCACTGCAGGCCATACCACATCTTCTGGGTCACTGTCACCAGCTGGCCCAGAGGACCAGAGTGCTGTGACTACTGGCTGGCCAGCCCCCATTGCAGGGGCACATATGCCAGTGGGCTCAATGGACCACGCTGGTGCAGGCCACCATGAGGCCCAGAAGGCACAGGAAGTCCCAGGCAGGGTGCAAGTGCCCAACCAGAAATGACTGGGAAAAGGAGGAAAGGACCTCAGCCCTGTCCGCCGGGAGCTGAGCTCTGGCTCGAAGGCAGTCGAGCTCTGCCCCAATGAACTGAATCACCTGCCATGGCACGAGTTCCAATTTGGCCTTGTTGATGAGGAGGCCAATCTGAGAGCAGACCTGGAGGGCCAGATCCCTGGACTGCTCCACCTCCAACTTGGAGGGGGCTGCAATCAGCCAGTCATCCAGGTAAGGGTACACCCTGGCTCCTCAGCACTGCAGGAATGCTGTCACCACTGCCATGCATTTGGTTAAGACCCTGGAAGCCGGAGAGAGAGGTCGAAGGGCATGGACTGGAACTTGTAAAGAGATCCCTCTGCTCTGAAGCGGAGGAATCGCTGATGAGACGGACGAATTGGGATGAGAAAGAACATGTCCTGGAGATCCAGACAGCAGAACCACATGCCTAGTTCCAAGGATGGAATGATCTGTGCCAGAGGAACCATCCTGAAGGTGCACGGCCTTAGGAACTTGTTCAGGTCATGCAGATCGAGAATGGGAGGCCAGCCCCCCGTCCGTTTTGGGGCCAGGAAATACCTGGACACAAACCCTGGGTCTGGAGGAGGGTCTGCCACCTCCCTGATCACCTCCTTTTGGAGAAGCAGGGCAATGTCAGCTCGACAAGCTGACAAAGAGGCTGCAGAACCCGTTGCCCCATGGGGCGACAGCTCGATAGGGAGGGGACTGCTCGAACTCCAAAGGCAGACCCCTGCCAACCACTTCCAGCACCCAGCGGTCCATGGTGAAAGCAGACCAGGCAGAAAGAAAGTAGCGGAGTCGTCCCCCCATGGGGGGAACCCAGGGAGGAGTGACGAGGCTGGGGGCATCACCCCTCAACCCATCACTGGGCAGGCTTGGAGGAAGGACCGGTCGAGGGGCCTCCTGGACCTTTCCCTCCAGGCTTCCTATTGGAGGAAGTGGCAGACTTGGCCTTAGGGTGCCAAGTGTGAGCCTGCTGGCCCTGTTGCTGGTGCTGCTGGGCCGTATGTGCCGCAGGAGCGGAAGGGAAAAAAGGGCTTACACTGCTGCTGGTGGCCTTTGTCCTTCTGGGCAGACTTAACTGAGTCCAAGATGGCACTGGACTTCTTGATCCTCTGGAGATGGCCTTCCACCCCAGTCCAAACAAGCTGGTGCTCAGGAAGGAAACATCTGTCAGCTTATGCTGGGTGTCTGCCGTGAAGGTGGAGATCCGCAGCAAGCTCTGTGGTGAATAGCTACTGCTGCTGCTACTGACCGGGCACAAGAGCCACCGATGTCCAAAGTAGTTTGGAGCTGCTGTTTAGCCACTGCCCTTCCCTGATCCTGAACCTGCTGGACCGTCATCTGAAGGTCAGCTGCGAGATGGGGAATCACCTCATCCAGGGAACCCATGAGGGCATGTGAGAAATGTGCCATCAGTACAGCCAAGCTAGCCTGTCGAAGGCCTAGGGAGGAAGCAGCATAAACCTTCAGCCCCGAGTAATCCAGCTTCTTGGATTCTTTGTCGGGCGGTTTGTCCACATCCCTAGCGTTTCTGGAATGCTGGAAAACACTATCGGTCACCAGCCACTCTGCAGAGGGATGCTTCAAGAAACCGGAGGGTGAAACGGTGGGAACTGAGTACTTGCAGGCCATCCTGGCCAAAGGTGTGGGACAAGAAGCAGGCCACTGCCACAACTCCAGGGCCGGGCCAACAATGGCTTCTGCCACCAGGAAGTCGTCCGTAGGAGAATCTCCTTGGTCCAGTATCTCTGTGAGGAGATACCTGGCCCATTTCTGGACAGGTTCAAGCTGCATCCCAGTAGACTCTGAGATGAGTCAAAGAATGCCCAGGAATGAGGATAGGCTCTCATCCACCGACTGACCCCCAGCGGATTCCAGGTCAATGGGCCTGGAGAACAGGGAGGAGTCATTGTCAGACTCCGAGAAGTGTGCAAACAGCTGTCAAGCACCTGAGCCACCCTCCATCTGCCGAGATCGATCGGGAGTGAGGGTGACCGACAACCTGTGGGGCAAGCCCTGACCCGACCGAGAGAATCCTTGGTTGGGGCCCCAGTCTTCGGTTGAGGAGGTGGGTGTTCCACCACAATGGGCAGAGCAGCCCGTTTTGGCCGAACAACTGGCGCCAGGGTTGGCTCCTCGATGACTACCAGGGGTTACTTCGGTCACTCCGGTGACAGCCACTTAATTGCCAGAGAAGGCGATGGAGTCGGCTTACCAGTCAATAAAAGTTGCTGCCACATCATGTCCTTGTAGTGCCGATGTAACTTACGTCGGATCCTATCCTCCTAAGAGGACGAGGAGGATGAGCGGCGGCAGCGTCGCTTTCCATGGTGTCGAGACCGAGACCGCTGGCGTTGGCAGGATCTACTCAACTTGGAAGAGGACCGAGACCTCTGGGGATGCCGAGGGTGGGTCAAAGAGGTGGTGGGAGAAACTCGCTCATCCGTTGGTTCAGGGTCCTTTACCAGGGACCTCAACACAGGAGACACGGGCAAGTCCTCAGTTACCACCGGGGGAACCAGTGAAGAAGGGTTGTCGGCTTCTCCAGTCGACAAACCGTCTAATGGGTCGAGAAAAATCTCAACCACATTGACGGATGTCTCAGCCAGCTGACCTGATGGGGACACCATGAAGCCAGAGGCCTTAGCCACAACCTTGACCGAAGTTGAGAGCCGACGGTCCGGTGAAGGAGATCTCTCCCGCTCCCACGAACGTCGACGGTGGGACTTACCTTTTGGTTCTTTTTTCTTAGACTGACTGGAATGCCCTGATGGCCCTTCTCCCTTGGTTTAGAGGGACTGGCAAAGCTCCTTAAAAGAAGCAGTATAGGAGGAGCCCAAGGAGAGCGGGATAAATGCCGCAACTGAGGAGGGAGATGAAGCGGCATGGGCCACCTCCTCCTCGAGGGCGATCAACTGTTCCAGCTGCTCCGTGGAGCCCGCAGCTGTGGACACCACCCAAAAGGACTCCTTTGACTTCACCGACAGGTACAGTTTCTCGGGATGCCCAAGTTGCAGTCTGGCAGCGCAGTCTTCTAGAACTGAAGCCGAGAAGGACTTGCACAGATTGCAGGCCTGCGGATCGTGAGCAAGACCCAGGCAGTAAATGCATGTGGAGTGTGGATTGGTCCAGGACATCTTCTGCCCGCAAGGGCACCGATGGAAGCTGGGAGTGGATTTGTCCATCGCAGCCACGAAGGAAGAAGAAGACTGAAGTCTTGAGAATTTGAAAACAATTTTTGGTAAACCCGAAGAGTTAGGATCCAGGCCTAAAACGCAGAGCGCTAAGGAGGGAACCTGAGCTTCCAAGCAGTAAGGAAGATCCGGCGTCATGGGGTGGAGCCGAGGGTTTTACCACCCGGGTGGGTGGGAGGAGCCAGCTTGAAGACCTTCCGGCAAGATTTAAAGCGGCAAGGAACCTGCCAGACAGTGTGGATTAAACAACATATCCACATCCCTAGAATGTATGTTTAAAACTGCAGCTGTAACTAGTTTCCCTTCTTTGCCATTTTATTTATTTATTTATTTTGTCTTTTTCCTAATTCTGAGATAACCACCTTCTAGCGCCTGGCAGGACTGCCCCCACCCCCACCCAGCTTCTTCTCTCTTCCTCTCACTCCATCCTTTGCTAACACCCCTACTTTTTCTTTTATTATCTCCTGCCCATGCTCCTGCTGGCTATCTGTTTCCTCATACTGTCTCCCTCTGCCTTCCTATCTCTACTCTGGATCCTAGTATTTACTAACCTCCCCCCCATTTCATTCTCTTTCTCTCCAGCCCTCCCTCTGATCAGGTTGAAAGGGCACTGCCTCTCTTCTGTGGCACTCCCAGCATTTCAGCTGCCACCCACTCCCCAGGACCTTCAGCTGTATCCTCTGGACCCCAGGTACATCTAAGCTCCTCTGCTACAGCAGAAGCCACCTCGGAACACAAGTAGAGCTTTCCTTACTTTGAATTAAGGGCACTTCTGAAGCTTAAATCTAATGGCTTGACTGGCACTTTCTCTCTATGCCCTGTACTCTGTAGCTTGCCACAAATTTAACTTATTTTAATGGGAAAGGCTGCTAAATCTGATGCCGGGAGATCAGAGGGCTGTGAGTTCAGTTCCCACATCTGGCACTTGGGTTAATATCCCAGTACTGACACTGTAGTGCAGCATGAGAGGAGTGTTGCACTTCTGAGGTGCCGTCTTTTGGATGAGATGTTAAACCGAGGTCCCATCTGCCTGGACTGGTGGGAGTTCAGGTGGATGTTAAAGATCCCATGGCACTTATCGAAAAGAGAAGGGGAATTTTTTATTCAAAACTTCAAAACAAAAATATACAGGAATGTACTGCAGTATACAGTATCATAAAGGGAATCAAGAAAAAAACATAAATAAGTATTGCAGCATACAGAAATGTCAAACAAAAACAAATCATATTACTGGACCCCAAAAAAAAGAATAGGGGAGTTTGTAACTGGAACAAAAATACCAAAAACATAACAAAAATCATACAGCAAACAAAACAGAAAAAATATGAAAACCATCAGTGAACATATGAAATCCTAAGGAAAGGTAACTGGGTGAGAAAAAACACACAAAAAATGAAGCTATGACAACAAAAGCAGAATACAAAAGGTAAATAAATCATCCAATCTTGTCCTTCAGGAAAGGGATAACATTCCAATGAAGTTTCCAAACAGAATCAGAATACAGAAGTTTATCACACATACACTGCACACATAATTCATTGTCAATCTGTTGAATCATCTGGAGTGGGGTGATGACCAGTTGCTGAAAAAGAAACTTACATCTGCTTTGCCAGAAGGTAACTTTAATACAGGTAAAGATAAGTCGTATTGTACCCCCATCATTGTCAGAAAACTGAAAAGAAAACCCTCCCATCAACTCCAGGTATGTCACTTGTAGCCAACGAGTGTCACCCCATGTTTGAGACAACAACTGCCAAAAATCACAGGCAAATGGACAAGAAATATAAAACCGTTCCATGGTTTCCAACTGTGCAGTACAAGTAGGTCTAGGACAGATCCTGTCTTGAATACTTTTATGCTTCGCATTACGCTTAACAGGGAGTTTTCCATGGCAACATAACCACAAAACTTCCCACATCCTAGGGGGGGTTCTAACATCAAGTAAAGTACAAAGAATATCAAGATGATATTGTCCGTCCAACCCACCAAAAGTAGGGGAAACAGCAAAATGAAGGTCTTCAATAGACTGATATAAAAGTTTCCTCAGTTTACCAAGAACTTGTAAAGGGGTCAGTTTCCATTTCCTCAATTTAGTAAGGACAGGTTTAAAAAAATGGGGAACAGTGTGAAAGGAATTAGGAACAATATTTTTCTGAGTCCAACAGAGAAAAAAGGGCCTATACCAGCGAACTGCCAATAATGTCCACAAGCCAGGATTCGGAGCAGATAAGTTCCAAATAGTATAGTGAAAAAATATACTAAAATAATGCCCAATGGGATTCAGAAGAGCCAGACCACTTTTAGCAACTGGTAAATACAATATATCTCATTTAATGGGATTCAAACGACTACTCCATATAATCTGGAATATTAAACTCAACAATACCACTTCCAATGAGGCAGGAATAGGATATACCCTACTAAAGTATAAAAACAATGGAAAAAAATGTTTTTAGCATCATCGTCTTTTTCTTTTTAGATTGTTGCCAAGATTTCCATAGCATGACTTTACGTTTACCAATGTCCAACTTAGCAGTCCAGTTTAACAAAGAGTTGTCACCCCTTCCAAAAGCAACACTCAATATGGTTAAATTATCAGAAGAAACTTATATACCCAAAATATCATGTACTATCCTCATAGAAGGACTAAGTAGATATCCCCTACTTTTGGACGTATTTAAAGAAGCCCCCGTTACACTCCATAAGCATTAAGCAATTCAAAGGCATGCAGAGCAGAAGTATAGTCACGTGCCACAAGGCAAATGTCATCCGCATAGGCCAGGACTTTAATCTCCATGTCAACATGCTGAGGACGGACTCCCATAAAGAGAGGTGCCAATCGCAAACTTCAGAGAAGTGGGTCAAGGCAAAAAACATAAAGGAGGGGGCTCAGTGGACAACCCTGTTGCACTCCTCTCCGGAGAGGGACATAGGAACCCAAATGTCCATTAAACACAGGAATTACAGAGGCAGCAGTATGAACCAAAGACAACCAATTACAGAATCTCTCAGGAATGCCATAATAAAAACGAAACAAAAAACATGCGATACCTTATCAAATGCCTTTTGCTGATCAAGGGAAAGGACACAGCAATGTAACAAATCTTTTTCCCCTGTTCAATCAATTCCCGAACAAGCAGTAAACTGTCAGAAACACAACGACCCAGGACGGAACACATCTGCATTTGTGTTATTAGAAATAAGGAAACAGAAGCCAATCTAGACGTTAAGATTTTCATAAAGAGCTTAAAATCAACATTAAGGAGGCAAAGGGGTCTCCAATTAGCAATATCACTTTTCTCACCTTTCTTATGCAAAAAATTTCTGTAAGGCAACACAAAAGTGAGGATTAAATGATTCAGAGGATAACATCCAATTGAAAACAACAAAGAGAACATCCACCAAAATGTCAAGCAATGCCTTATGAAATTCTACAGTAAGACCGTCAAGGCCAGGGGTCGTATTAACTTTCAAAGCCTTAATGGCCATTTCAATGTCCTGTTTAGAAATAGGGGCTACCAGGCAATCCAATGTGTCTGGGGGACATACAGGGAAGGGTATGGTAGCTAAATAACGCTGAATATCCTGCTCTGATGAGTCTGAAACAGTATGAAAAGTACACAAATAATGTTGCACAAGGCCTAAAATGTTCTCAGAACCAGACACAACAGTACCATCAGGACCTTCAAAGTTGCCATAACAACTGGGTTAACTGCCCTAGTTCTACAACTAGAAAACACATCACCACAGGAAGATTTCCCAGGGATGCATATCCTATGTTCATACAGCATGGAAGAAGCTCTTGTAAATTGCAGCCCACTCAGTTCTTTCTTCAGGTTAGACAACTGACCGGGGTACACGTGACAACCCTCATTAACAAAAGAATATAGTTTCGCTAATTGATTTCTAAGGGTCAAATATCTATGGTATTGTGAAATATGCTTAGTAGAAGCATGTTTCCGTAACAAGGTTTGAATTTGTGACTTAGTCTCCACTCACCAAAGACCAAGATCAGGTTGCAAACGTCCCACAGACATCCGAGCCTTCAACAAATCCCGGACATTATCACAGACGAGGAGTAAATCCAATAAAGTTTTGTTTAACTTCCAATAACCCCGACCAATAGGAACTAGTTCCTCCAGACCAAAACCAGTAGAAACAACAGCATGATCAGTAGTTTCTAAAGGTAGGTGTCGTGCAGTATGAATTTTAATAAATTTCAACAAAAATACAAAATCAATGCAGGATGAGAGACCACCTTTATAAAAGGAGCGCCCTCCAGTGGGGTGAATGGAGTGATATGCATCTAAGAGGCCTGCATTCTGGACAATGGATTTTAAGGCAGTTGGTGTCACAAAATTCCTTCTGACTCTTTGCCCCCCTATCCTGAATTTCCAGAACACAATTAAAGTCCCCAGCCCAGATAATGTGCTTTGTTGTAAATAAATAAGGCTGAACAGCAATAAAAAGCAGAACCCTATCTTTTTTTGTTTGAGGTGCATATACCACCATCAGCCTCCAATAAGCATTGTCGAAAGATACATCTAACAGCAGTGCCCATCCATGAAAAATATCCAAGACTCGAGTAACACAAAATCTATCTCCACGAAACAAAATACCCACCCTATCACAGACCTCAGTACCATAGGAAAAAAAAAGGAAGGGCCCCAGCACCACAATCTACGTGCTGCCATAATAAGGCAGGAGGTATTCAGCCTGGTATCCTGTAGGAAAATTACATCAAAACCCAAGTCATAAAGGGTAGAAAAGGAAAGGAGTCTCCTTTTAGCGTTTTTCACACTGTTAACATTCACAGTGGCAATACACAAGGAGGAAGAAGACAGAAAAATGGAGGAAAAGAAAAATTCAGGAGCAATCAAGACACCTTACCCCATCTGGAGCTTTTACGAGTAGATTTACCCCGAGTAACTATCTGTTCAGGAGGTGCAGGAAGGAGAGTCAGTTCTCCCTCAGCGTCAGAGGAGAGAATCTGTTGGGAGGAGAAAGTGGAAGAGGATTCAGAATCATCCCCCAAATCTGAGTCAGACAATAAGTAAGGGGGGTAAACTTATTCTGAGTGGAAAGGCAAGTGGGGAGAAGCAGCAGATTTAGCAATTTTAGATTTGGGTCTGTTCTGCTTCAGGGTTCTTTTATGAGTAGTCACGACAGAAGCCCCTGGGGGGGGGGAGGCAAAACACAACAGGGTCTGTAACGGTGAGAGAAGGTTCAGACAGCGGTAAGGAAGAAATTATGGGGAGGACAGGGTCAGGCATTAAAAGGATCAGAGCAGGTGTAACCGGAGAAATAGCAGATTCCTCATGGACAAAAGGTAGAGGATCAGGGTCAGGAGGAATGTCCATCCCCTCAGAAGGAACCAGGGGCTGAGACGGCAAAGAGATTTGGACAGTAGCAGCGGGAGGAGGAGGAGGGTGCTGAACCTTTTGTGATGCCATACTCTTTTTCTGCACATCAACAACAATGGAATCCTGACAGGTCTGGTTAGTCCTATTATGGGACGCCCAAGCACCGGAGCGATAGGTATGCCCCACTTCTTCGCACAAATTGCACATCATAGGATTCTGACAAGAGGAACTAGAGTGTCCAAACTCCAAACGCAAACTACAAAGAAGTCTGTCACAGGTGGAACTGAGATGAAGGGAAGAGCCACATTTGAAACATGTTTTAGGTTGGCCAGGGTGGAAACAGTGACCTCTAGCTCTTCCTAAAAAGAAACTACTAGGGAGATGTTGGGGACCAGTACTACTAGATCTAAGCTTAACTTTATACTTCCACCCCCAAGTCCAAATATGCTCAGCATCCATAATGGGTTGTGGGGGGCCCAAAAGATCACAGCACTGACCCAACCAATGAGAAATATCATGCACAGCAACACTTTCATGTCAGAAAAGGACAGTAACAAACTTAATAGAAGGTTTAGTAAGAGGAATCGCCTGAAAAGGTAACCATGAAGCAGAATGTTTCAGCTTTTCATATTTAGTCCAAAATCTATCTAGCCCCTTAAAGTCTTAAAGCTCACATCATACAAAATGTCACCAGACGCATTAATCAAGGCACATAATTCACTGGAAAAAAAACTAAAGATTCTTTAAGCAATTTTCGTCCCACATATAGTCTGTCTGGTGGAACGTCCAGGCCCCCTAAATACTGTAAACGCACAGCATTACGAAGCTGTGCAGGAAGAGGTTGTTGTGAAAAATGGTCCTGTTTTCTTAAAGAAGCCCAGGTATTCCTAGCAATGTCAGCTGCAGATTCTTTAGGGACAGGTAAATCAGTATCCATGCGGTCTCCCCAAGAAGTAGGCCTCCTACTCAGACCTTCATCCCCAGAGTCAAGCAAAGACTCAATGGCAGGCTGAGATAGTAATGCAGGAGGGGGTTCAGGATGCTGAACATCACCCGTGTGTAAGTCGAGGTCGGAATCTGTAACAAAGAGAACGGGAAGAGAAACCGGCTGATGTGGAGCCAAACCCTGCTGGTGTTGCGCTTCCCATTTAGGAAAGCCAGGTATGGGGCTATGGGAAGGATCAGGAAGTCATTTCACTTGCGGCGTTTTTGACCAACCAGCCTCACCAAGGAAAGCTCAAGTGCCTTAGATAAGTTCAGGAGGGAGGGAACTGACGAAGGCTGGGAATCTACCCTTCCATGCCGCAAGCCCAATACAGTCCCCACATCAGGAGAAGCATCTGCAATTTCAGACAGAGTACTCACGGGCAACAAAGTCAGATCCAAAGAAGTGGCAGGGCTAAGGGTAGAAACAGCACAACCATCCAGAGAAACTGCACGTGAGAAGGAAGCAGATGATGGAGGAACTCCAGTCGGATAAGACTCCACGGCAACAGCAGCATCAGAACTCCCAGGGAGCGTGTCAAAAGATGCAGGCGCAGCAGGAAAACAGTCCGGTGCAGAACTCTGCAAAAAAGGGCTGTAGTGTTTCACTCACAGACTCAAGTTGCAACAAGGAAAGAACATACCATGGATTACTTTTACAAACTGAACGCAACCACGCTTCTTCCAAGGTTGTAGCAGACTGGAGAACTGCAGAGTCCTCAGCAGATGCATCCGGACAAGACACAGACATGTCAGGAGGTATGCCACTCTCCACAGCGGCAAGATCAGGAACTTCGATCTCCATAGCTAGACCAGCAGGGAGGGAAATCAGCTCACCTGTCGGTACACCAGCAGACTGACTTCCATCTGAGACAGAGGTCATGGGTACAGCAGCTCCCCCTACTGAGAATAGGGGAATTTCCCTCATTCACTAAAAATACCATCAACAGCTTAATCTGGTTCAAGGTCAGTTGGCATTCATTTGTATTCCCCTTCCCTGGGCCGTGCCTGAAAATAGGCAGGATTTGTCTAGTGCACTTACCTGGTCAACAAAAACTAAATAAATATATAAAAATAAATTATATTTGTTGTTCCTGTCCTGTTTCCCATTAGCAGATTATAAAGTTCTACCACTAGATGACCCTTAGTTCTTTTTTGTAACGTGACTGAAGTAAGATATTTCTCAGTCAACTCCCTCGGAGATTGCTCTGTAGTTACATGCTCAGCTGTTTGTCCAACTATTCTCTGGGTATGGCCTTGAATCTCAGTGAGGTGCTGCTATTCCATTTTCTTCACACTCCCTTCTTGTACTAGTTTTTTTCCCCCAAAACAAATCATGCCCTTGTTGCAATGCAGATCCCTCTTTCCTCCCTTCCCCTTTTTCTACTTCTATCCCTCTCTGTAAAAACCCCTCTTGCTCATAACACACAAATGCAAAATAACTCAACAACCCCCTTCATCCCCCTCCTCTAGTCTCCCACTTTCATCCTCACTATTACTCCCTCTCCCCCCTCTGAACTATGGTCTCATTTCTCTAAGATTCCACATGCGTCACTACTGTCTGTGCCATCTATCCTTGCTGTTCTTTTATTTATTTACATTTATTTAAGATTCAGATTAATACCTTTGAGCCAGAGGCTCGTTTACAAAGGTTCCAAGTCAGGTGACACAATACAGAGCCACTGAGTTACATCAGTGAAAACACTGTACAGAGAGAGGAACAAGGGTGACACTAGACAGCAATAAACACTTATTTAATTATTGATTGAAATATTTCACTGGGAGGGCACACTGAACAACAAGTTGCTCATCTCACGGTGCAATCTGGGGGGAAGGGGTTGTGAAGGATGATCAGTTACAATAGTATGTGGGTAGTACAAACAATATAACATTGTAAGATTGTGCAACAGTTGGAACACAAGGTATCGTACTATAAACAGTAGTGGAATATTGGGTAAATTACAATACATGTCCAAAATCATACAAAAGAACATATACATGTACAAAATAGTAATAATGCTCTAGAACCATTTATAGTGCATGACTGTACCAGGAGCAAGTTCAAGGTACTATGCAAGTGCTATTGGAGTAAAAAGGATGGAGTTAGGTTGTGCACACTGGTGACCCAGAAGGGCAGGTGGAGAAGTGGGGTGGGGAGAGGTAAGAACTGAATACTAGGAGAAGGGGTAGCCATTTCCTGATTTCCCTTAGGATGTTGGAGAACCCTGCCGGGGGTCATTGTAAAAGGCAGAAACTGGGACGGTATTAAGGTGGGTTAAAGCAGGAACAGTTGAGAAAGGTAATTGTGTAGGGCAGAGGTAAGAGATAGTTGGAAGTGTCATATTTAGGGGTGGAATTCCAGATTTTAGGAAATGATGGGCGGGGAAACCAGTCTGACCGAGACGAGGGTGGAGCGGTGAAGGACCCACAAGGTGCGGGCGCTTTTTGAGCTAAGAGAATGGGTGGGGGGTGGAGGGAGAGAGAGGATAAGAGATAGAGGGAGCCCCCCGAACCAGAATTTGGAGGTTAGTTTGACACAGCGACACATGCGTCTGTGAGATAATGGAAGGAAGGTTAGAGAGCGATAGATTTCACAGTGGTGGGAGTGGGAAGGGGAGTTGATAGCAAAGCAGCAGAAGGAGTTAAAGAGAGTGTCCAACTTGGTCAGGGAAGATTTGGGAGCAGCACCATAGACCACGTCACAGTAGTCAAAGATAGGGAGTATCATCTTCTGGACAATTTCACACCTCACAGTCAGCGGGATGCAACTACGATTCCTGTACAGAGCACCAAGCTTGGGACACAGTTTCTTCAGGATAGCATCGATATGCACAGAGAAGGTGAGGTACTGGTCCAGCCAAACCCACAATATCTAAATGAGGAAGTGTCCTCCAAGATGATCCCATCAAGGGTGTGGAAAGTGGGTAGGGCCAGGAGCCCTAGAGAGTCTCTGCCTGGTGCCAAAGGTCATTGAGACTGTCTTCTTGGCGTTTAGAAAAAGCTGGTGAGAAGCAAACCAGAGCTGAACTTGGTTGAAGTCATGCTGTAAGCTGGTTTGCACAGCAGCAGGGTTTTTGCTGGAACTGTACAAAACAGTATAGTCAGCGTACATGTGGATAGAAGTGGATGAGCAGGCTGTGGGAAGATTATTAAGGAAAATGGAGAAGAGTAGGGGACCAAGCACTGAGCTCTGAGGGTCACCAGTGTTGATGGGTAGTGGAGGTGAGATGGAATCAAGGATTCTCACCAATTGGGTCCTGCCAATGAGGTAGGATTTAAACCAGTTGATGGCTGATGGAGCAAGGCCAGCTGAGGAGAGTGAATTAAGAAGCAGGGGATGGGAAACAATGTAGAAAGCTTTGGCTAGGTTGACAAAGATGGCGGAGGTGATCAGGCCATCGTCCATCCCTGAAAGGATGGAGTCAGTAAGCCTGAGGAGGGAGGTGGTGAATTTAACTCCTACTATACCACCTGTGCCACTGAGCTACTGCAATCCCTCTCTTCCTACCCTCACCCCTCTCTCCAATGGTACTTCTCCTCTCACCCCCTCTTCTCCTTTGATACAGTCTCCCCAAATGACACACTACAAGCCCTCCTCACTATCAACCCCCTCAAAAGGCTCCTCCCTAGATGGCCTAGACCCCAAACTCCTCTCTCTCTCTCTGCCTCAGCCATTGCCTATCCCATTTCTCCAATTGCAAACCTCTCATTTTCTACTGCATCAGTCCCTACCCCATGGAGACATGCTCTAGTCCTCCCTCTTCCCAAAGGCGGTGACCCATCTTCCCCTGGAAATCACCGACCTATCTCTCTCTCCTCCCTACCCTAGCTAAATTACAACACCACCTTGTCCTCTCCCAGCTTACCTCATGTCTAATTGACACTTTCTACTTCACCCCTTTCCCATCTGGCTTCAGGGAAAATCACTCCACCACTACCTCCCTACTTTGGTTCACTGACTCTATCCTTACCGGGATGGACAATGGCCAAATCACCTCAGCCATCTTTGTCGACCTCACCGAAGCTTTTAACACTGTTTCCCACTCCCTCCTCCTTGACTCCCTTTCAACAGCTGGCCTATTATTCTCCATCTTCCAAAACGACCTTTCATCTGCCTGCTCCTCTGTCACCACCATACACGTGTATACTGATGATACGGTCCTGTATGCGTCTGACTCTTGCCCAGCTGAGATTACATCCAACTTTCAGCAAGACTGACAATATTCAGCTCTGGTTTGCTAACTATCAACTTTTTCTCAATGCCAAGAAGACTGTCTCCATGACCTTTGGCACAAGGCAGAGACTCTCTAGGCTTCCCTCCCTGCCCACTTTCCACACCCTTGATGGGACTTCACTTGAGGACACATCCTCCTTCAGGTACCTAGGAGTTTGGCTGGATCAACACCTAAACTTCTCCAGACATATTGACACCATCCAAAATAAATTGAGCCCCAAGCTTGGTGCCCGGTTCAGGAACCATAGTTGTATCCCCTCTACAGTTAGGCGTGAACTTGTTCAGAAGATGATCCTGCCCATCTTCAACTACTGTGACATAGTCTACGGTGCTGCTCCCAAGTTCTCCCTGGCCAGATTTGATACCATCTTCAATTCCTTCAGCTGTTTTGCCATTGATGCTCCCTCTTGCACCCTCCACTGTGATCACTATCATGCCCTGTCCTTCCCCTCTCTTACAAACAGACAACTCTCCCACTGTGCTAAATTCACCTCCAAGCACTGGCTGGATGAACTCCCTCCCTACCTCTCCCCCTCATTTATAAACACCTCTCACTCCCTTAGATCATCCAACTCCTGTACTCTGGCGGTCCCCCGTACAGCCACCCTCGTTGGTCAATCCAGTTACTCCCCCCTCCTCCTACTACTCCATCAGCTCTGCCCTTAAAAACTTCCTTGCACCTAGCTGTTCCTACTACAACCCTCCCTAACTGCCCCCTCCAAGCTCCTGACAAACCCTACCCCTCTTCAGTACCCATGCAATGTCCCTGCTGCAGCTCCAGTCCTGGCACCCACCCACCTAAAAACCAGCATTCCTTCCAATCCTCCAGTTCCTTCCCTTCAGACCTTCCATTGTTCTCTTACTGTGATTTCTCAATCATCCAAAGTTGTACCAAGGGCCTGTCCCTACCCTACCCTTACACCATTAACCCAACTCTTCCCTCCACTTCTCCACATCCTGACAGGCTGGGATCCCCACCTCTCTTCTCTCACACCTTCACCCTCTCTTCTGTTCTTCTGAAGCCTATTCCCCCTTGCTGCCTACAATCTGCTCCCTTCCTGTCGTGCTTGACCCCTGCCTTGTGCAGGCAGGGTCGTCAGCATACCAGAGGTGGTCAGGCCCCGGCAGACCTTTCTCCTCCTACCTCTGCCTTTGCCTCCTCATTCCATCACCTTCCACCACCACCCCGCTTCTCTGCCTACCGACATACCTACCTCTCTCTCACCTTCCCTTCTCCCCCTTACGTAGCCCTAGCTATGGCTAACCCCTAATCTCTAATGCACTTGTAGTTAACTTGCACTTCTGTTATACCTTAGCCAACCTGTTCTGCCTGTGTTTACTCCTCACTTACTTCCCTAGATCAAACTACAACAATTCTATTCAGCCATTTTCTAGTTACAGTCATGTGTCATTTAGTGTATGCCTAAATGTTATTTTGTGTTGTATCTATCTAGTCCACAAACGTTGGCATAGTAATCATCTAGTTCAAAACTGTTAGCATCCCACTATTTCATAACTCCTGTATAGTCTGCTCAAATTATTTGAATGTAATCTACTGTAAATTTATATTGTGTACCAAATCTCTGTAAACTATCCTCATGTTTCCATACCCTCCAGGTCGCACCAGGAGACGAGCAACTTGTTGCTTAGCGTGCCTTCCTCGTAAAACATTTCAATAAATAAATAAAACAGTACTCTAGGTAGAGTTTGACCAGGGCCTTGTAAAGTGGCAGGATTACTTCCCTTGCTGTGCAGGTCATCCCTTCCTCCTTTTGATGCACTCCAGCATTCTTTACACCTTCTAACAGCAGCCTGGCACTGCTTGTCATGCTTGAGCCACTGTCTGTTATGCCCCCTTCAAGGTTCTTGTCCTCCAGCAATGCAGCAAGATGAACCCCAGACGAGGTAGAGGTCCTACCTCAGTTTTTCCTCCTCAAGTGTTGCACCCTTGCATTTGGTTGCATTGAATTTAAGACTCAAGAGGTCTGACCAGTTGCCCAGTTTGTTCAGGTCCTCCTGAGGTTTGTCTCCATCCTCAAGGGAGTCTACTACACTGGCCACCTTATTGTCATTGGTGAATGTAAGTAGCCCATTGGAGACTTCAGCTTTCAGATCGTTGATCAAAACATTTAACAGCGTTGGCCTAGACATTGATCTTTGAGGCACGCCACAGAGTATCCCTCTCCATTCGGAGTAGTATCCATTACCCACAACTCTCTGCTTCCTGCCTCCAAGACTGTTAGCAGTCCACCTTGCTTATGCCTTGTGTACACAGCACTAGTAGACTTTGATCAGATATTTATAATGCACCACAATTTAAAGGCTTTACTAATGTCCAAGTCCGTGGTCCTGTCCGGGTCCAATGTTTTTATTTATTTATTCATTTGGTCACAGGGTAGGCTCACTGGAACCAGGGTTCCTTTTACAGGGCAACTCAGATTTCAGTGTGACAGAGCAGGTATACCAGAGAAGACAGGTTTAGGCAATATACAGTGCAGCAACTACAGAGGCTAGGTCAGTGCTCATCAATGGCCAGTTGTCACCCTGGTCACTCCCCCCTGAAGATGATGATCAGATTGGTTTGGAATGATCCATCTGTCATAAAGCCATGCTGAGAGGAGATGAGAATTTTGTCCTCAATCAAGGAAATCATTATTCAGTCTCTATAATGGATTCCAGAATCTTGCCCTGCATCAGTGTCAAAACTAGTCTGTAGTGGTCCCAGGTTATCCCCCCCCCACACTGAGCAATTTCCAGTCTTCTGGTGCCATGCCATTATAAAGTCATGAAACATTACTGCAAGCAGTCCTTACAACTGTTCCTATAGCTCCTCTATGATGCTGGAATGTATCTCATTCACCCCTTGGTATTTACCTGGCTTGATCATTGACAGGTATTCAGCTACCATGGTGGACATGATGTTCCCAGGTTACATCATGGTTACCCTTGATCCCTTAGCCTTAACAATTAGTACACCTTCCCCCATGGGAGCCTTTGTTGATCATAGAAGTGAAGTATTCATTCAACATTTAAGTCATCACCCCTTGATCTCTTACAGGTTTTTCCACCCCTTCCCCCAATTTTCAGGTGCACAGTCCCCTCCTTTATTATCCTCTTTCTATTTACAGTAGGTACTAGAAGGTGGCTTTGGTGTCATATACAGCTCTTACTGTAATACTGGTTTCCAGCCCCTCCTTGTCCTCCTTAATTTTAGTCGGGGTATCCCTCCATGCTGCTCTGTACTACCTGATGAAGAATCAGTGGATTTGAAATGCTGGGGTTTCCTGTGTAGGTTTCTTTTTCTTGCCATTGTAGCCAAGTACTCACTGTCACAGAGCTTTTTTTCTCAATGCACTGCTTTTTTCTTGTTTTTCCAAGCTGTGCAGTTTTTGGTGGCTGCAACGTTTCCCCTTTGCCAAGAGTACAGTGTTAGTGGAGCTGTTGCTCTGTACTCCTCTCTTGCCTGGAGACAACCTGTTTCTTTCCAGCAGTTAGAAACCCTTTGTTTGCGCAGGATCAATTGCTTTAAGTTACTGATGAGCCATGGAGGGGTCACTTCTTGGCCCTTTTTCCCCCTTATTTCTTACAGGGAGTCAGATCTCGGTGGCTGCTTTCAACAACTCCTTGAATAAACCCCACATGTGCTCTGCAACATCAGCCTCATACAGCTGTTCCAGATCCTTGGACCCCAGATCTCTCACCTTGGTAATATCTTACTTTCTTTAGTTCCACAGAAACACAGAATCAGCAGAAAAGGACTGGTAGGCCTATCTAGTTTGCCCTATTTCTCTGCCTATTACTACTCTCCAGACCCTATTCTGTCTCTGGTGTCTTACCCTCCGCTCTTACCTTTAATAATATGCCCATGTGCCTATCCCACACATGCTTGAAAACCCCAACCAGTCCCATATGACTCAGATTTGTTCCTGAACCCAGATCATCATCATCATCATCATGAGTGGCAAATGCTATTTTAAGGTCTCTTTTGAGGGCATTTTTGCCACATTTGAGTTCCAAGTTCGGCATCATCATACCTGACAGTTTTCTAATGCTCCCAGCTTTATTTTGTCATCTTTATGAAGTCCACCAGGCAGCATATTACAGGGCTGTAGTTAGTATGTGTAATGTTTGTAGGCAGAGGGCTCTTAAAATACCAGGAATTGCTTCCCAGAAATTGTTAATATATTTAAAGAGCTGCTGACACCACTGCAAAAACATTGGAAAACAAAATACTTAGCCATAATTCAGTTTGCATTTCATACATCTTTTGTAGACTTTGGCTGTCCCTCTTTTTCTAAACAATTTTGCGTAAAAACATTATTGTTATCCCTTAAGAGTTCATCAACCCTACAGTTTATTAATGTCATAATCCCTTGTTATAAAGTCAGTCTGTTGCTGTGGCAACAAAAACTGATGTCTAGGAGGTGACAAACTCTCAAGGAACAAAGATCCTATTTTAATACCTCAGTAAATAAATAATAGGATAAGAAATACAGCGTTAATGTGAAATATGAGCTGAATTGTGTCCAGCTATTATGTTTCTCAAAGTTCTCCTGGGGACATTGGCTAAGGTCTTTCATGCTTTAAAGGTACAGTGCAAACCATGGCTGGATCACACTTATGTACACAACAAAAAGACCCTCATCCCCAATAAAGGGATGTTAAATCATACCCAAGGGGATATAACAGGAAATTAGCACTGGTACTAACATTAATCTAACCATCAAGTTTGTGCACTATACTAACAGCAATGGTTAAACACCCATTACCTCGACAAATGGGATTCCTGATCCAATCTACTATAAATATTTCTGAACTGAATCCTTACATAGTAACCCACATCTGCAACAAACATCACTGCACAGTAAAGTTTCTAGCTTATATTTGGTCATAAATAAGCAGGGATTAGAATGTACTGAATATGTTCCTTGTATGCACTTTTATGAAAATGTGTGTAACCCCCCTACAAATGAGGGTTCCCGAAAAGTCTTCCTTGAGCTTGCTTAAATGCTCACTGCCAGGCTGGTGTCCTGCGTTTTAGCAGTTTAAATGTATTGCCAGAGTGTGTCTGTATAGCCTCTGTGTACTGTCTCTTTAAGAGCTGCCTGGATTGCGGTCATAATTAATCCGAGAGGGAGCTCTGTTAGAAGATGTACTTGTTTGTTATTTGTTAGAGTAGTAATAATATTGCAGTTTGTTCTAACCTGCCTTCTTTGCAGCATGGACAGTTCTGCTTGTTTTCATCATCTTGGTCCCGGACTGTCAGAATGGGCCAGTCAGTACATTTGGGACTCTAAAATGGAGCCTGCCTACAGGGGGGCTTGGTGGGGCCAAAACTTGTAGGAATTGTAGTTTTGGGCTTTTGGTGCCTAAAATAACCTGGAGGGGGAGCCCTTGTTGTGACTGACAGACAGATCAGCCAACCAAACCTTTTGGATCTTGGGGAAAGTCCCACACTGCTTGCAGTTTCAGTTAGATCCGAGTTGGGAAGTGAAGAAGTAACAGCTCGAGATAGTTCAAGAACCAATCCATAGTGGATTCACGCGGGAGAACTGTGGAAAGGCCTGAGTTTGGCCTGCATGCCTGCCTGCTGTTCCTGAGAGGGAACTTGTGCTTTTTTCAGACTGAATCCAAACTTGGAGAGTGAATTAAGCCACTGAATTGTGACCAGGCTTTAACCTGAAGAAGACCAAAGATGTGCTGAATTCAATTGGCCTGTCAAGACTTCCAGGTACTTTTGAACTCCCGGATTGTGCAGAGACTCTGTAATTGTGAACGGAGAGCCATTGCCTGGTACAGTGGAATTTCCTTACATGTGAATGTGCTGTGTGCTTATAGTGGGTCGTGATTTGGTTCCCCACTATGTGTCTGAACTGTGTTTTGCTTGCTGGAGGCTGTATCCAGCTACACGGACTGAATCCGTATCCATTTCCATTTGCCTGGGCCCTGCTACACTGGCCCAGCCAGAATACCTGCTACGCAGAGAAAGTCATCAATGAGAGACCGGCCTGGGGATCAGCCCCCCTGCTCAATGCCTTGAACAGGAATGATGCCTTGGTGATTCGTGTGGGCCCTGCTTCTCCGGGCACTCCAGCTCAATAGCCTGCAGTCTTGATTTCATCCTGCCTGTGTCCAGTATTGGGTATCATGAGTAAACATCAGGGTAGCTCCCTGCAACAACAGCTAAATCTAAAAGTGTTGTCATCTGATTCTCTTGTTGCCTTTTTCTTTCACGAACTGAGACCTCCAGCTCCGGATTACAAATAGTGTGTGTTGTGCATGTCGCTTTCTTCCATCACAGGACCCCAACCAGCTGCAACATTCCTGGCTAGCCCACCGTTTTTCCTACCTGGGTACGCTGAGTGTGTGACTGTGTAGGGACTCTGAACTGCATGCATAACTGTCTGATTAATATAGTTTTTAAGCAAATCAAGCTGATTACGCCCCTCCCTTGTTCAAGTCCCCTGAATAAATCACATTTAACTTTGTTTACATTTAACCTGACTGTGGTCCCAGTTTGTGCCAAAAGCATTGTACTGTCGCTATTTGCTGTGCTTAACCTTGTTTTACAGGGGGGTCCCTAGGGTCAAGCTAGAGGAACCAGCCCTGGTGGTAAGTGCAAACAGTGTGGGTAATTGCCTGGTGAATAAGGGTCATTGTGAAAGTAATTACTGTATATTGTTCAGGCCACTAGAAGGGAAAGAGGGGGGTTACAGTGTCCTGGAGGGCTGCGCCCAGGTTAGCTTGACCACTAAAAACCCTGACCTCCGGGTGGAGGCACCCATTTCATTACTCAGGCCCCTTAACCTGCTACTAGACAAACAGGCAGGGGTAGTAGCCCTTGGGATAGCGCCACCTAGAGGTTACATATGATTATATAAAAACAACAATGCACACAAAATCTATTGTCCCTGGACTTTTTTACTGGGTAATACATAACATTCTGGAAGGCTGGCCTACTCATTTACTGTGGCTGAAGCAGAGTTACAGTCATATACAAGTGAACAATCTGAGTTAATTGTTGAGAAATGTTACTTTTTAAGAGTTTTTGGAACAATAGTTGCAATGACATCACAACCAAGACCGCTTGCGAATTCCCAATCAGATTCATGGTGCTGAGAAAGTTTTTAGCCCACTGTTTGTTTCCTGGTGGAAAATTTAGGATTTGGATACTAAAACTGGAGTAACTCTAAAAGGGATCTAGGTCATACCGATTTGTATGTACAGTTACAGCTTCTCTTATAAACCGTGTTTACAAGACGGCAGTGCTCCGACCTTTGCTCTGCTCCGTTCCTGAATCACTGTTGCAGCTTACTTCTGCCTTTACACAGCCTCCCATCACAATGATGCAGGTTGCACCAGAGAGGGGCTATGGGGCCAGTTTAGGAGCAGTGGAGGAGTCTGGTAGCTACTGTTTTTAATCGAAGCAAGCATGGCAGCTCATTTACGCTGCCATATAATATGCTTCTTCCGACAAATGTATCCACTCCTGTGCCGGTGCAGAAAATGGATCTGAAGCACTCCTTACATACCCTGGTGTGTGACCACACTGCTAACTTTGCAGCTCATCAACCTATGTGTACAGGTTGATGCAGTGCAACGGTGGTAGTGTAAACATGGCTATATAGTTATAACAGTCAAAAGCTCATTTCCAGCTCCACTCACCACACGTGTCTGCAGTGCCACTAATGCACAAACTGAGACGATGAGGAACACTGTGCAACATTCTTTAATTTGAGGTACATGCAGAAGAGATATGAGGTGGACACCTGACCAGTTTTGCATAGTGTGCGCCTTCAGGAGGACCTCCTGAAGACGCACGCCATGTGCGCGAACTGGTCAGGCGTGCGTCCAACTGTCATGCGACTGCTTCTGCAATTTGAGCACTTTTTCAAATTAAATGAATTTCTTTGCACAGTGTTTATCGTGGTGCCATGTTTGGTTTGTGTACAGTTATAACAGTGCCTTCTCGAGTTCTTTGGGTAAGAGACCTGCCAAGCGAAGCTGAGCAATTCCACCCACAGGACTTGAGAGGACACCCCTAGACCTAAGAGATGTTGTAGCTGCATGTATAAATATGTTATAGCTTGTGTTAAAGATTTCAGTTGTTTTCTAATGGAAAGTCAAAATGGTTTATTTTCTACAAAATTAGAGAAACCCCTGTATATGGATTCTCCAACTGAACTTAAAACTTCAGAGCTTTAGAACTGATTGCATGAGACCTTCTTATAGTTATGAGAGTGACTGGAATGTTTAAAAACAATCCAGAACGCCCAATAAGACGATCATGATTTACTATGTATGGTTATCTGTACAGTTCCAGCATCTCTCATGGTTACTACAGATGCCTTCTTGAGTTCTTTAGGTGAGAGAATTGCAAAGTGAAGCTGGGCAGTACTGGAACACAGAGAACTCGAGAAGAAACCCACGATGCCTGAACTGTACATACAGAGCACATCATGATAAAAGCTTCTGTTTGAAAAAAATGGAACTCTGAATTCAAAATCAGCACGCTTTGCTTTGTTGACAATAATAGAAACCCCGGCGTGGTAAATGGACTCTTGCAAACTGAACTTAGAACTTTAACATTTTAGAACGGTTTGTATTAATGACCATCTTATGGTTATAAGAGTGTCTGGAATTTTTAGAAATAAACAATCCTAACTGGCTAAACATGATGCCATTATAATTATGCACTGGACAGGAAAAATCTGAAAGGCAATGGCTCTGGAATGCTGCCAACCAATTACTTATATTCCTTCATAACGGAATGGTGAAAAACAAGACCCCTAACCAGAAAACAATATTCCTGAGCCCTCTCAAGACACTCATTCTAATCAGTTAAAAGTTAGGGCAGTTACCGGATTAATTAACATTCACCAAAAACGTGGCTTGCTTTATCGACTAAGCGTGAACATGATACCCGAGACTAGACTGGCAATCACACAGGGTATCCTCCTCCCCTTACCTACGCTGCGCCAACACTATTGGGCATAGCAAAACTTGACCATGCTAGACTACAAACTTTGTACCATAAAATTGCACATTTCACCACTAACGTTCACCCAAGGACCCACCATTGTGAAGCCCTCACCTCCCTCAACTGGGCCCCCAAACCATGGGCTCCAGTACCCCCTCTTAAGCTGCACGTATGAGCTTCTAGATGTCGACCCCCCTGCAGGGCTAACTGGGCTACTTGCCCCAAAGCAACCCAGTCGACTGCTCAGGACCTCTGGCAAAAAAATCCTGGACCTGCCCAGGGCCAGCTCCGCAGCTAGCAGTAAATCCTTTGCCCATATCTCCCCTGCACAATGGAACAAACTCCCCAGACACCTTCAGGGAGCTCCCTTCCTGGCCACACTCCGGAAAGGTCTGCATGCACATCTCCTAAACCACAGCCCCTGCTCCTGCCCTGAAGGCTAGCCTACTCTTCCTTTGTGGCTTGGCCACAAAAAATCCAATGTCCTAAACCCGTCAGCTGCCACTGTTGAATTGTGTAACTGTTCGGTAAATAACCGCACTTCTCAATGAAAACTGTATAACTGTATACTATCTTTGTATTACTGTACTCTGTGTCCTGCACCGTTTCACTTTTATGTACAGTATTTGCACTGTTTTTTTTTGTAACTAACTCCAGGTCGGCCCTAAAAAAGGGACCTTCGGGGCCCAGTGTGCTTACCCGGTTAACAAAATTTTATAAATAAATAAATAGTGACTCCAACAATGGACTATTTTATGCACTTATGTACTGCCACAGTTTAAAAACAGTAAAAAAATTAATTTTTAGTACGGTTTTTGTGCTTTTTTTACTTTACTGTATGGGTCCAGTGCATAATCGTAATAACACACTCCAGGGTGTGCTTTATCATAGGATATCGACACTTCTCGGGTGTGCAAGGCACTTGGCTTCACCTCAAGCCTTACAATGCACCTGAGGCATGCCAGTATCCTATGATAAAGCACACCCTGTCATGTGTTATTGCTTAATTATGAAATGGGTGTAAAATATCTAGATACCTGATGGGGGAGAAGCTTGGAACCCAGTGCTGATATTCTAGCACAACAGTACAGGAAAAATATCCATAACCTGTTTTTTCTTTTTACTAATAAAAACACTATTCTGTCTAAAAGTCATAGAATTTGATGGCAGATAAGGACCGCTTGTCCCACCTAGTCTGCCCATTTCCCTACCTAATGGATAAGCTGCAGATCCTTGTTAACCAACAGCCTACTTCCTTCTACACCCCACTAGAATTGCCTTATGTCTGTCCTATGCATTCTTGAATTCCCCCACTGTTTTTGACTCTATGGCCTCTTCAGGAAGGCCATTCCATGCATCTACAACCCTCTCTATGAAGGAATACTTCCTCACATTACCGCTGAGCCATCCCCCCTCTACCTTCAGATTGTGCCCCCTTGTTCGTGCACATCTCTTTTTCCGAAAGACACTACCCTCTTGGACTTTGTTGATTCCCTTGAGGTATTTGAAAGCTTCTATCATGTCCCCAATCTCCCTCCTTTCCTTGAGGCTATACATCTTAAGCTCCTTTAGTCTTTCTTCTTATGTCTTCTGGTGCAGACCCTGCACCATTTTGGTCGCCCTCCTCTGGACAGCCTCCACCCTGTCTATATCTTTGCGGAGATGGGGTCTCCGGAACTGTACAAAGTACTCCAGATGTTGTCTTACCAACTGTCTGTACAGAGGGACAACAACTTCCTGTTTTCTACTGGTGATGCCTCCCCCATGCATCCCAGTATCCCTCCAGCCCTCCTTACTGCCTTCTCACATTGCTGGCCCACCTTTAGGTCGTCTGATATGATTACCCCCAGGTCCCTTTCCATTTTTGTTGTCAGTATCTCACCCCCCATTGTGTACTCTTTCCCTGGGGTATTTGTTTCCCAGGTGCATTACTTTGCACTTCTTTGCACTGAATCTAAGCTGCCATACATTTGACCATTCCTCCAACCTTGCCAAGTCCTTTTTCATCCTTTCCACCCCACCTTGCGTATCAACCCTGTTGCAGATCTTTGTGCCATCTGCAAAGAGACATACTTTCCCTTCTAGTCCCTCTGCAATGTCACTTATAAAGACATTAAAAAGGACTGGCCCCAATACTGAACTCTGCGGTGCCCCACTAGTAACCCCACTTTCTTCACTGCGGACCCCATTTATTATTACCCTTTGCATCCTGTTGTCCAGCCAGTGTTTTATCCAGGCTACCACCTTGGGACCCACTCCAAGGCTGGCTAACTTGTATATTAATCTTTTGTGTGGGACTGTGTCATATGCCTTGCTAAAATCTAGGCAGGCCATATCCACAGCCCCTCCCTGGTCTACTACTTTGGTCACCCAGTCAAAGAAATCTATTAGGTTCGTCTAACATGACCTTTCTGCTGTGAATCCATGCTGCCTTGGATCCTATGCCCCACTGGCCTCTAGGTACTCAACAATTCTTTCCTTCAGAAGTGATTCCATCATTTTCCCTACCACTGAGGTCAAACTGACAGGTCTGTAGTTCCCTGCCTCTGTCTTGCTCCCACTTTTGTGAAGGGGAATCACATCCGCTCCTCCAGTCCTCAGGTACCACACCATCCTCCCATGATTTATTAAAAAGGGTAGTCAGTGGTGTTACTAGTTCTTTTAGAATTCTGGGTGAATCCCATCAGGCCCCATTGCTTTATCCACCTTCAGTTTTAGGAGTTCTTTCAGAACCTTTTCTTCTGTGAAAGGACTAATATCAACCTCTCTATCCAGAGTGCGTCTATTGACTTGATTAGGTATCGCCCCCTGCTTTTCCATTGTGAATACTGAGCAGAAGTATTCATTCAGTATCCCTGATTTTTCACTGTCGCTCTCTGCCCAACCACCTTCCTCTTTATTCAGCCTCAATATCCCTGCCTTAGTCTTTCTTTGCTCCCTAATGTACCTATAAAAGGTTTTATCCCCCTTCTGTCAGGTTGGCTATCTTTTCCTCGGTTTGGGCCTTTGTTATTCTGACTGCCTTCCCACTTCCTCTGCTTTAACTGGTACAATTCTCTGTCCTGCTCCTTCTGTGTTTCCTTATATTTCCTGAATGCTATCTTTTTCTCCCTTACCTTCCCCACCACTTCTTTTGAAAACCATAGTGTTTTTTTCTTTCATTTTGATTTGTTTATTTGCTTCACATAAAGGCTTGTTGCCTCTGTGATGGCGGTTTTGATGTTTCCCCATTGTTGCTCCACCCCACCTTCTTGCCTGTTTGCTAGTGCTTTTAGGAGGCACTCTCCCATTTTGACAAAATTAGCCCCCTTGAAGTCCAGTACCTTCACTTTTGTATGGCTTGACTCTACAGCTAAGTTTATCGTGAACCACACTGTATGGTGGTCACTGGTTCCCAGTTAGCTACCCACTTCTAAATCTGAGATCCTTTCTTCTTCCCCATTTGAGAGTACCAGGTCTAAGATTGCTCCCTCCCAAGTGGGTTCCAACACTAGCTGTCTGAGGCATGCCCCTTGTAGGGCATCAAGAATGACCCCGCTCTTGGATGTTCCTGCAGCAAAGGTACTCCAGTTAACATCTGGCATACTGAGGTCCCCCATCAACAATATCTCCCCTTTTTCTGCCATTTTAAGAATGCCTTCTATCATTTCCTTGTCCATTTCCTCCCCCTGAGATGGGGGTCTGTACACAACCCCACTGGGGATTGTGGTGCCATTTCCTGTCTCCAGGGTGACCCATAGTGACTCATCAACTTCCTGTTTACTCTTTAGTTCTGTTGCTTTAATCTCTTCCCTTATATAGAGAGCTACTCCTTCTGCTCTTTTACCCACCCTGTCCCTCCTGTAGACTGTGTATCCTGGTATGTTGACATTACAGTTATGGTTCTCTGTGTACCATGTTTGAGTGACTGACACAATATCCAGGCATCCCTCTTCCATCAAGGCCACTAGTTCAGGGAGCTTGTTGCACAGACTGTGGGCATTGGTTTTCATCATCTTCCATTTACTTTTTATGGCCTTACCCCCCCTTTTTTTTTTAAATTTCTTTTTCTCCCCTCCTACATCCCTGCCAGAGCCACCTCTTCAGGAGTCGGCAATGAAACCCATCCCTGCCACCAACTTACCTGCTGCTTAGGGTCCCTCATCCTGCCATGGATTGCCCCCCGGGGTTTGGGGTGGGGCGAAATCCCTGTACCTTAATGTCTTCGCTGGTTCCTGAGACAGTGGCAGTCGGTGGCACTTCAGGACTGGGTTCGGCACTCCGTCTACCTGGCTCTGGAGGGTGGTTTTTCCCTGTTCTATGAGGATGTTGCTAGCCCTTGATGTCAAGGCATGAGCGTCAATGTCCACAACATCCTCCCCCTTGATGATGCAGCCCCTAGAGGTGATTGGTCCACAGGCCTCCACCTGTGACCAATCAAACCCCCAAGGTGCTGACGAGATGTCATGCCCCAGCCTCCACCAGAGGTCACTGCTTGCTGGGATGGCTCCCCACCCTCCCCCCAGAGAAGGCAAGCTGTCGTCGGACACTCAGCCTTTCTCCCCCTGGCCGACCCCCGGTGACCCGAGTCCACTCCCGAACCCGGGTTGCCAGCATGGTGCGAGGTGTGGTGTCCAGCGCCTCAACCCTCAGTGCCACTGGGCCTGCTCTGGTCTTACCCCTTTTAACCCCATCCCTATCCTTACTGCCTTTTTCTGCATTTACCCCTTTCCTGCTCCTTACTGACTTCTCTACCTTGGTGTTTATCTCTCTAACTACTATGTTTTGTGGGGGGAGGCTGGGATTCCCCTACTCCTTTTCAGTGCCTCCCCCCTTGGCTAGTTTAAATGCTTGCCAATGAAGCATTAAAACCTGTCACCTAGGATTCTGGTTCCCCCCCTGACAGATGCAGACCATCGCACCAGTATAAGCCTGCATCCCTCCAGGTGGCTCCACAGTCCCCAATGAAGCCAAAACTCTGAGCTCCACACCAGTTTTTCAACCATTCATTGAAACCCATGGTGCGGAATACCCTAGCATCATCCTTGCCATAGACAGGCAGCACCTCCGAGAAAGTTACCGTGTATGCTACTTGTCTAAGGCCCCTCCCCAACCCCGCAAACTCCTCTTGCACTGTTCTGATCCCATTCACAGTCAGGTCATTTGTCCCTAGGTGGACAATGATATCCAGCTCCTTCCCTTGTGCAGCTGCTTCTGTGATCCTGAGGATTTGCTTCCTGTCCCTCCGAGCTGTGGCGCCAGGCAGGCACCTTACCTCCCTATCCCCTTCTTCCCCCACTTCTACCCCCCTAATGATCGAGTCCCCCACCAGGAGTTGTTTCCTTCCCCTGTGGGGTCTCATGCCACCTCCTGTGGGTCTCCTTTGTGGAGGTTCCCAGCATCCTCCTTGGTCTCCACTGCAGGTGCCTCCATAGAGGAACCACTCTTTGCCAGAACAGCATATTAATTGTGGAGAGGTACAAATGGAGAGATGCACCTCTGTTCCACCACCCTCTCCTTCCCTTCCCTGAGCCCACCTTGGTCCAGCTGCTCCTCTTTCTTGGTAACCTCTGAGGTAATGGTGGTGGTGGCCCTGGTGGTCCCTGGGTGGGGGAAGAGGTTTCACGAATCCTAGCCAGGTCAGCCTGGAGACGAGCAACCTCCTCCCTCAGACCAGAGAGGTGTCTGCAAACAGGGCAGCATCGCAGCCTCCAGAATGTCTCCCAGAACACTGCTGACCCACAGCCATTGCACTGCCCCACTCCCATCTTAACTGATTTTGTGCCCCCTCTCCTGTTGCTTTGTATGCTTACTGTCTCCTCCCTCTATGTATTTTTACATTTACTTGCCTACTGTCTATGTGCCCTTACAACTCTTGCCCTTCCTGTTCTGGGACAGAAACTTCCTGTAGTCTTCAGTAGTCTCCTTCCTCCATGAATGGATTCAGACCTCCAGCAGCCAGAGGGGGAGGAAGAGTTATTTTTTTAGGTTCCTTCAAGGTTGATGAAACTAATGTGTCTCAGTGATCCTTCCCTTCCTACCGCCATACAGGAAGTTCCTGTTGTCAGTCAAATCCAGTGGCTATAAAAGTAGAACTGGCTTAGGGTGGAGGGGTGGAAAGGAGGGCATTTAGTAAAAAATCTGTAGTTCTAGACTGCTGTTTCTTGCTCTGAAACCAAAGTTCTCCTATGTCAAAAACATCGGGAAGCTGTAATTGGAGACACCTACTTTTGTACTCCTAAGCTCCTAAATCACACCCCCAATTAGATTCACCCTCTGCTCCTGACTCAGTAAATTAAGCTGATATAGCCCCCTTCTTCAGAGAAACACAGTGACTTTCTTCTTTTTTTTACTTTAATGAGACCCCCTTCTTCTAATAAAGAATATGTTTGCTTAATCCAAACAGGTACTGACTCCTGCCGAGATAGAAGTGATTTATCAGTAACAAATCTGTAGTTCTAGACTGTTTCTTTTTCTGAAACCAAAGTTCTTCTCTGTCAAAAACAGCAGGAGCTATAGAACTTATCTTTTTTCCCCATTTTTTTGTTTTCATTTTAACCTTTTTATTAAATGAAATCGCACAAAATGTTTTTTGTTAAAAATATTTTTTAAAACTGATGGACCCATTTCATAATCACAATAAGCCATTCCAGAATGTGCATTGTGTGGGATAATGGCACCTCCTGGGCAGTGAAAGCACTCTGCCTTCAGCCTTGTACTTCAACCCACCAAGGCATGCTGTTATCCCAGCACAACACATAAAATTCGCAAACAGATGGCAACAGGAACTTGCAATTACAAAAATCCATTTGAAAACCCACCCATGGTCTTTTGAGACAAGAACGTATGGACAAAGGTCATAGTTAACCTATAAAGTATTTTTGGAATAACGGAATGCTAATCAAATTAAAGACAACAAATCTATAGCATGCTACCATGCCAAACATTTGTTGGTGCAGAACGTAAAGGTTTTTGGCAAAAACAGGGTTGGCCGTAGCTATCCCAGGGCCCTGTGTGAACGTCCTTACCGGGGCCCCTTATCAGAAGTCAGGAAGCCCCCAAGGAACATCCACATCCCTACCATGGCCTTCTTATATCTTCATTTTCAGCTAGTTTTGTGTCATTTTTGCATTTTCTTTGAATTAGAACATAATAGCTAGGCAATGAGGAGATGCACGCATCAGTGATAAATTCTGGAGAAATTTGGACAGACACACAAAGGACCAGGAAGAAAGGAGGCCAACTGGATAGCTAAGGTTTTTTGGGTGGACCCTCTGTGAATGCATAGTTCACACCATGCTAAGGCCTGCTCTGGCTAAGGAGCAAGTGACAGAACTAAAAGTACTGTAAGCATTACTGCACTTTCAGAGATGAGACATTTTCCTTTAGTTGAGTGGGTCTGAAAAAAACTGCATCTCAAACCATTTATTTCTCAGTGCAACAGCCTACATCAGACAGTCTGAGAGGCAAGGAGAAACAGAGACATCATGGAAAAAATATTTGGTTAAGTGGCAAAATCCTAAAGAGGCATGTAAGCCAACGTCTTTCTGTAACACAGAGAGACTATGATAATGTGCATAAAAATCTGGCCAGACATTCCTGGATTACAATGATTGATGGATGTTTGGAAAATACTAGTGATGATACTGTAACGGGCAAGGCCTGTGCTAAACAAAACAAACAAACAAAAAAGCTTCAGAGGAGAGTTCTTTTGACCATGAAGCAGAAATGCTTCAGAGCACAATTTGTCAATGGCCCACTTTGGAGAACTTTCCTGCACATCAAGAAACATCGATGGTCAAGTAGAAACTTGACAGGGCTCCAGTGGAGCATATGATTAGCAAGCGGTACTTCTAAAGCAGTACTGAGAAGAGAAGAGAAAAGAAGAGAAATGCCAGTGCTGAGTTCAAGCCTCACCTGGAGCATGTTTTCATGCACATGGTTTTGAAGAAAATGATTAAAGGGGAGATGATTAGAGTGCATACAATGGTACACAGGTAGGATAATGCATGTGTGCCAGAGAACAACAATGTATATATTTTAACTTCTGGTCAGGTCTCAATTATCAGGGGGATAGAACTGTGAATGGGAAAGGGGTCAGGGAGTGAGATCAGGTGCCGCCATGGCCCGGAGGGATGGGAAGCATATCCTATGGATCTCTAGAGCAGTAGGAAGAGAGAGGGAGTTGGATGTCGTTGTCCACCTGGGGACAAATGACCTGGCTAATGATGGGGCAGGAACAATACAGGGGGAGTTTAGGGAGCCGGGAAGGAGTAATGATGGCCCTCAGCCAATCAAGGTTTATGATTTTTCAAACCCGCTTCATAAGCAAGCAATAATACTCGACAGGGTGGGAGGTATTGGGTAATACCAGACCGCCCAGGGGTGTAATGAGGCCCCAACGCCACAGGCGGAGAGCCTTATAGCCCCGGAAGGTCTGGTATTGCCCATACCACCCACCCTGGAGGGTATTATAGCACTTAGAAAATGGGCGCCTGTGTAAATTTTACTTAAAGGGAAATGTCCGTGTACCATCAGGCCCCACCTGCATGTGAAGTGGGGCCCGATTAGCAAATACAAAAATAGTGTTAAATGTGGCACTTCCAGTTTAGTAATTTATTTAAATCCATATCTGGTTGATCCTGCGCCCTCCCCACCGGCATTTTAAGTTCAAACACCCTCCCTGTTGCGTCCACAAGCACCCGCAACTGTCCCCGTGATGACATGTTAGGTGGGGAGCAGCCGGGGGGTGGCTCCATAGGCTTGTCATCATAGCCCATACTACTAAACAGCTCCAGTTTGGAGCCCATGTACCGCCGTGACAAAGGGAGACCAGGTACAGATGGCTACTGTGCCTGTTAGTCTGTACCTGGTCTCAGTATTGCAAGAATACTGATAGACTCCAAACTGGAGCTATTTGAAGCTACCACAATACATATAATTTGTAACCCCTGGCCATGCCTTATTGGTTAATTACTGCTGAGCTACGTGGAGAGTTTCATTATTTTAAAGGGTGCTTTATCAGATGGTACATGAAAAATTAAAATATAGGAGTACTGTACCTCATTCTCTGTTTCACAATATTCTTTAATTCTCTCTGCAGCAACAATATTGGTTTCCAGTTCCGTCACCATATTGACTGTCACAGTTAAAGCACCTGTTAACTAGACAAATGAAGCAAGGTTGATCTTTTCAGTTGGCGGCTTAGTTTTGGATATATACTATGGGAGTGCAAATACATTTGGAAGATAAAAGCTGTTGACCGGAGACATAGCTACTATGCAGATAACATGGTATTTACATAGTAGCTATGTTGTTTACATAGTAGCCACAACTCATGCTTTTCACACAAACCAGCTCCCTTCAAGCAGGTCATCAAAGAGTGGAGCCATCACTTTAACAATAAAAGTAAACGGTTCAGCTTGTCAACATTAATAAAGTGGAAAAAGAAAGAAAATCTGCAAACAGATAATCAATTTACATAATACAGTATGCTTTTACCTGCAAGAAACACTGATGAGAAAAACAGGGACTCTCATGGTACACACCAATTATCCAATGAGGTAGCTTCAAATATTCCCGTTATTTGGTTTGTTTTTATTGCCATTCTACTCATGGATGTGCCACTTATGCACATATACAACAACAGCATTCCAAACCAGATAACAGAAAATAATATCACCCATGCTCCTCCTTGGCCCATAAGGCTGATCGGAGCCCACTGGGCTGGTACCGCTGACGCGGTCCCCTCCACAAGCAACCCACCTGCCTAGGACAGGCCGACAAGGTAACTGCTGCCCACACTCCTCCTTGGCCCATAAGGCTGATCAGAGCCCACTGAGTTGGTACCACTGACGTGGTCCCCTCCAGAAGCAACCTGCCTGCCTAGGACAGGCCGAGGAGGCACCTGCTGCCAACACTCTTCCTTGGCCCATAAGGTAACATCTGGTCCTGGACCCAGAACAAGGAAACAAGGATTTTTGAGCCTTCCTCCCAGTGAGAAGAAAAAATGACTCCATAGTAATGTTGTTTCTTCTAATGGAGTCTTGCTGAAAGTAAGTAAAGTAAGTAAGTAAATTTTATTTATATTAAGCGCCCTTCCCAAACTCAGGGCGCTTTTACAATAAGTCAAATCACTTAAAATCACATTTCAAAACAATAAATCAAGCAATCATACAATACACTTACTTATTATGTACCGGCAAATGCTAGGGCAAAAAGGAAAGTCTTTAGTTGTTTTTTAAAACTTCAACAGTTAGGCATTCTCGTATCTGACAAGGTGGAGAATTCCACAGGCTTGGTGCCATATAGGCAAAAGATCTACCTCCAGACATCTTTAGACATACCCTGGGAATCTCTAGCAATCCCTCGTCAGAGGAGCGATGAGAACGGGCAGGACAGTAAGGCACCAAGAGCTCTTTCTGTATTCTGACTGTATGTAGTTAGCTCCAGCACTTGAACTGCTCCAGAGAGTAAAGGGTTAACTCTATGCCAGGACACAGAAGTTTGAGTTTGAGCTCGGTTTTCAAACCTCCGTCCCTGGTACTCCTCAGTGTAACCATTAGATTCTTATGAGCACTATGCTAACTAGCTAACAATCTAGAAATTGTTTATAACATTTTGTGCCAAAGGGCAATAAACATTTTTTGTGGGTCTAAAAGACCAAGTTGAGAAACCCCAAAAAGAATCCAAGTAGGTAGTGAAAACAACCAATATATACTTAAATAAAGCCATAAAAAACATAAAAACCTCAAACAAATGTAACCCCCAGGTGGCGCTGTCCCAAGGGCTACTACCCCTGCCTGTTTGGCTACTGACAGGTTGAGAGGCCTAGGTTCTATGACAGGTGCCTCCACCCAGCGGTCAGGGTTATTAGTGGTTAAACTAGCTTGGGTACAGCCCTCTGGGACACTGCGACCCACCCCCCTTTGTTCCCACTAGTGGCCCACACAATGCACAGGAGTTACCTTCCCAATACCCCACATACGCACACTTTTTACACATAGAGGTACCACTTACCCTCGAGACTGATTCTGCAGCCTGTCTCGGAGGACCCCCTAAAACAAGGTTAAACAACCTACACAGCAATCTGCAATACAGTTCTAGATGCATCAACACCACAGTCAGTATATTGTATAACAATAATAAATCTGGTTTATTTGGGGGACAGTAACACGGGCAGGGGGTAATCAGGTGAATTAGTTTAGATCAGTTTGAATCACAGTACAGTGCACATATATTTAAGGCCCAAAATGTCACTCTCTGGGTACCCAGGATTGGGCTAGCCAGGTCCGTTGTCCGGGGTTGGCCGGCTGGTGCAGCTGGATGGGGCCCTGTAGGAAGAAAATATATGCACAAACAAATTGTAATCCAGAACTGGCTGGCTCAGTCCACAAACAGAAGAACACAAAACAATCAGTTGACACACTTTGATTAAATGAAGGTGAGGGGAGGTGCCCCTATTTGTACTCACAAACCCCAAACCTATAGCTGAATTGAGGAGGTGGCTCAGAATGGCCAGAATGAGCAGGGCATGGAGATGAGACCCCATTGACAGGGCCTAACCGATTGGGATAGCAGACGGATTCAGTCTGATTAGCTTGGAGTCCAGCTTCCAGCTTCAGCTCACAACTCACAAAACCAGGGGAAAAAGAATCACGATCCCCTACAAACACCAAGTACATTTATATGTAAAGGAAATTACTATACCAGGCAGCTGCTTCTTGATTCCGATCGCAAATACTGCAAAACCCGAGAACACCCACAGTAACAGAGTCCCTGATAGGTCGATCGCACTTCTGCAAATCTTAGGTCTTCTATGGGCAAGCCTGGATCTGCACACTTCTTCCTTTTTCTTCACAAACTCAGATTCAGTCCAATGAGCACTCGCTAACGGCTACAGGCCGACTTCAGGACCTGACACGCGCTTCCCGTGTGAACTGCACGCCACAGCAGAACAGACCTCCTACTCCCTTCACAGTCAACTCGCATCTGCCTTCCAAGAACAGTTCAGAGCATTTCCCTTAGGCTTCACACAGGTTCAGTTGGAGGATTCAACTGTCAGTCACTGCAGGGCTGCTTCTGTTGGTGCAAAAAAGGTGCCAAGGTCCAAACTACAGCTCCCACAAGCACCTGCCATACATTCCCCCATTAAGCAGGCTCCAGGTAAGAGTCCAAGCTCTGGTTGGCTCAGGCAGTCTCCATTTTAGGGCTATCCTTACCCAATTGGCCCAGATTAGCAGTTCAGATCCAAAATGGAGGAGCAACACACACACAGTCCCAGCTGCAATAAAAACAGGTTAGACAAACTGCAATTTCACAAATGCTGCTAAACAATTTCAGGAAACAGTTATATCTTTCAGATGGGCTCCCTCCGCCCTTCTTAGCGACTGCAGAAATGGAGTGATCAGACAGCACCTCAGGGCAGGATTTGAGCATTAACTACACAGTCCCCCCTGTAAAACTAATTTAGCCTGCGAGCAGGCAGCTCTTAAAGAGACAGTACCAGAGGCTCTAAAAGCACTCACAGATAAACGGCTTAAATGCCAAACACCATTCAGGCTGGGAGCACTTAGCCAGCTCCTGGAAGAGTTTTGGGAATCCCCATTTGCAGGGGGGTTACACAAAGATGAGGTATCCCAAGTACACCTCTGGGGTTCAGCACTGTATCTGCCAGACTACATCCCAAAACCACTAGGTTCCAGGAGGGAGATCGGGGGGGGTCAGCATACAGCAAGACTCCATTAGAAGACACATTACTATGGTAATTTTTTCTTCAAACAACATGAAGTCTTGCTGTATCCCGATTATATGCAGACTACCAAGCAGTGCCCCTTGGAAGAGGAAGTTACAGAACCTATTCTGGGAACAAACTCTGCAGCACTGCTGTGCCAAACCTAGCATCACTTCTGGACTGAATGTCAAGAGAGTAATGCTTGGTAAATGTGTGAACAGTTTTCCAGGTGACTGCTTTACAGATTTCCACTAATGGTATATCTCTAGCTGCTGCGACTGAAGCAGCTGTACTTCTGGTGGAGTGAGCCCACAGGCCTGAGGGAGATTCTTTCCCCAACTCTGAATAGCAGAACTGAATACAGGAGACAATCCATCTGGCAATAGTTCTTTTAGAAGCAGGTTTACCTTTTCCCACTTCTCCATAAGTGAGAAACAGCTGTAAACAGTCATTTATGTGGGCCTTAGTGTGTTCTATGTAATAACTAAGGGCTCTCTTCACATCCAGACTATGCAGTCTTCTCTCCCCAGAAGAAGAATGGTCAGTGAAAAATACAGGCAATGACAGACTGATTCAAATGAAAGTCTGATACCACCTTAGGAAGGAACTTTCCGTTGGTTTGAATGACCACCTTATCCCTGTGAAATGAAATGAAATGAAATCAGGTTCCACTGATAAGGCCTTAATTTCACTGATTCTCCTGGCAGAGGTAATGGCTACCAGGAGCACAGTTTTCAAGTCAAGTACTTTAGCTCAGCTGAAGATAATGGTTCAAAGGGGGCTGCACGAGCTGTGCAATACAGATATTCAGATACCAAACAAGAATAGGCTCCCTAAAAGGAGGATTAATGTGAACCAGACCTTTGAAAAATGTCTTAAAAACTGGATGAGAGGCTAGAGACGAGCCCTTCCCAGCTGAAAGGAAGGCAGATACAGCTGCCAGATGTACCTCGAGAGTGGTAGGCCTGAGGCCTAAACTGTTAAGATGCACCAAATAGTCCAAAGCAGTTGCAATATCAGTTGAATCTGGCTAAGTATGCCTCTCAGAACACCAGAAACCAAATCTTCCATTTGGGAATTGTACGTTTTTCTAGTAGAAGATTTTCTACTCACCTTAAGAATGTCCAAGACTGATTGGGAAAGGTGCAGGCTGCATACTCTAGCTCCTCAAGAGCCAGGCTTTAAGTCTGAGTCTGAAGGTTGGGATACAGAATTCTCCCATGAGGAGGTGAGGAGATTTTACTGTCTGGGAAGACAAAGTGGTATTGTCACCGGCACTGACAAAAGTAGGGGGTACCAAGGCTGTCTGGCCCGTCTGGAGCCACTAGAATCACTTTGCAAGGCTGAGATCTGGTCTTGACCAGAACTCTGAATATCAGAGGAAAAGGAGGAAAGACATACAGAAACTTGCTTGTCTGATCTAATAGGAGAGCATCTGGAGGAACAGACCCCAGAAGAGGGGGTCTGCAGCAGAACAGAGGAAGCTGGTGATTGTCCAGGGCTGCAAAGAGGTCCATCTCTGGAGTGCCCCACCTCTTGAAAATGGCAGAAGAATCAGAAAAGAGACCATCCGTGATGGCCTTGAGAAATCCTGCTGAGAGCATCTGCCAGTACATTGTCCTTCCCTTGGAGATGCACAGCTATCAGGGAAACCTGAAGGGGAATAGGCCAATTACCATATTTTCATGGCTTCTGTACACAAGGCTAAGGACTGAGTGCCTCCATGCTTGTTGATGTACCACATGGTTGTGGTGTTGTCTGTCCTGATTTGTACCACTTTCCCCTGAATTGTGCTTGAGAATGTCTGAAGTGCTAGAAAGTCAGCTCGTGAGTTCGAGAAGATTTATGTGCAGTAAAGACTCCTGATGAGACCATGTTCTCTGAGCAGTGAGCTTGTCCATATGAGCTCCCCATCCAAGTAGAGAGGCATCTGTGGTGAGAATCACTGCAGGAGCCTGACTGAGGAAGGGGACACCTTGTCTTAGATTGTCCTTCTTCTCCAGCCACCACTGGAGAGCCTGAACCAGAGTCTTAGACACACAAACTAATTTGGAGAGGGGGTCTTTTCTCTGAGACCAGTAAGATCTTAGATGAAACTGAATATCTTTCATTTGAAATCTTGCCCCTTGCACCACTGCAGTGGAAGCTGCCATGTGACCTAGCAACTGAAGGAAGTGTCTGGCTGGTCGAGACACTAGTGAATGAAAGGAGGAAGCCAGAGTGATGAGGGATTGTACCCTTGACAGAGGAAGAAATGCCCTTGCCTGGACAGTGTTCAGTTCCACCCCTATAAATGTGAGAAGCTGGGATGGTTCCAGAACAGACTTTTCTAGGTTCAAAACAAATCCTAAGGAGTCCAGAAGCTTTTGAGTGACCTTTAGAGATGACTTGACTTGGTCTGAGGACTGACCCACTATGAGCCAGTCATCCAGGTATAGGAAAAGTGAGATGTCCCATCTCCTGAGAAAGGCCACCACTACTGCTAGGCACCTGGTGAACACGCTTGAAGCAGATGTTAGGCTGAAAGGCAATGCTCTGAACTGATAATGACCTGAAGGCAACTCAGACCTCAGGTACTTTCTGTGGGAATGTCTGATAGGTATGTGGAAATAGGCATCCTTGAGATCCAGGGAGGCTAGCCAGTCTCCTGGTCTCAATGAGGGAAGGATTATTCCAAGAGTCAGCATTTTGAACTTTGGCTTTAGTAAATGTTTGTTCAGGTATCTTAGATCTAGGATGGATCACCACTCCCCTGTCTTTTTAGGGATAAGGAAGTATCTGAAATACAGTCCTTTCCCCTGTGACAATGAGGTACCTTCTCTACTGCTTACAGAAGTAGTAGGGAGGAGACTTCTGCCTCTAAGGCCTTTATCTCCAAGGGAGAGGGAGGACTGAAAGACTTTGCTCTCATTTTTGGGAACCTTTTGAAACTGAGAGCAAGTCCCTGGCTCACTACTTCCAGGACCCACTTGTCTGAAGTAATAGACTTTCAGGCCTAGAAATAGTGAGTCAGCCTGCCCCCTACTGGAACTGGGGAGGCAACCCAGACTGACACCTCAGGGTGTCTGTTTGGCAAGGGGCTTGGACTGAGTGGATGATGGGGACCTGGTCATCCCTTATCTGCCTCTTCCCCTAAAGAACCCCCCTGCTGGAAAGAAGAGGAGGCCTAGGCTTGGCGAAAAGGCCTGCCCCTGCCAGCTCTAAACTGCTGCCTCTGAGGAGTGGCCTGATTTTCGTTTGCTGCAACACTCCTGTAGGTGGTCCTGTACTCATCCATCTTCTTCATGTAAGCCTCTGTTTTCTCCCCAAACAGAGAGTTACCGGCAACAGGAAAATCCATGGCCTTAGTCTGTGTATCCTGTGACAAACTGGTACATCTGAGCCAAGCAAATCTCCTCATGGAGACAGATGTAGCCATGACCCTGGAATGTACATCATTCGAATCCACAGCAGCAGCATGGAATTGAACTTTGGATGCCTCAACACCATCCACAGCCACCTGCTCCAGCTCCTTGGCCAGCCTGGGAGGGACATTCTTAGCCAGCTCCAGAACCATATCCCACATAGATTTCTGGTATCTGGCTGTATATGCCATGTAATTAGCTTGCCTGAGACCCAAGGATGATGCCAAGTATTGTTTTTTAGCCATGGCTTCCACTTTCCTGGAATCCTTATCTGGGGGTGAGATGCCAGGGGAAGGTTAGCCGTATCACAGGCTGCAGCTTGCACTACCCCAACATGGCTGCAATGATTTGTGAGGAATTCCATCCCAGGACCTGACAAGGTATACCTCCTGTCCATCCTTTTATCCACAGGAGGTATAGATGTTGGAAACTGCAGAATTTTCTGTGTCTGTTTCCCCAGGGATTTATGCAAAGGGATAAACACTCTCTTTGACTCTGGGGCATCCATAATTTCAACATAGTCATGTTCCTCCTGATCCTGTTCAGCCTCTTCCACTGGAAGCTGAAGAGTATCAGCCACTTTCTTGAAGAACAAGAAATGGAAGGAGGGGGACTCATTAAGTCTGAGAGGAGACACATTGGAAGGCCTGTCTGGGGAGATGTCATGCTCTACTGGCTCATCTAGGCCTTCATATTCCTCTTCTTCATATTCTTCTTCTTCTCCTCCTTCCCAGTTGCCCTCATAGAATGCTTCAGATTCAATTTCAGAAGCAACTATTTCCAACTGAACCGATTGTTTTTGAGTCTGTGTCGGTTCGGTCGGAACCGAGCAAAGCGACTGAACAACAGTAATCACTTTTTCAATTTCTTAAGTGGTCGGAACAATGGAATCAGGATCCAAACTGGCTGACTTGTGTTTTCTCTTAGACGGAACCAGCTCCACAGAGTCGGCCCTCCTTTTGCCCAAGGAGGTATTGCCCAGGTCAGTGGGCACCCCCTCAGGTTCAGTCGGGACCGAACCGGGCTGGCCATCTGGATCAGCGACTTCCTGGCCTCCTTTCCTTCAGCCTACTTAAATGTTTTTCCAAAGTGGCCTTGGGAAAGTTTTTACATGTTTGGCAGTCTTCTTTGAGGTGGTCAAACCCCAGGCAATAAGCAAAGATGAGGTAGGGATCAGCCTTAGCAAAGGCCTCCCCACACTCGGTGAAGTGCTGAAATCCAGTGGGACCAGTTTTCTTTTTGGGTTTCTCAGACATGCCGGATTAAATAAAGTTACCCTTAACAGCGTTTAGTCCAGGTAACTACACACCTATTGGTTCCAACTATGTCACATGTCGTTAAAAAAAATGAAGAAAATCATCGGGTTTTATTTTTTTTTTTTTTTTAGGAACCAATTAGTACCGGAAATCACAATAATAATAAAAAGAGCACAAGAATTAACAGTTAAATAATTTGTTTCGGTTCCCACCCGGACTGATCGGGTGAAAACCGAACAAAAAAACAATTTCTACCAAATAAACTCTACCTACTAGCTACACTTACTGTACCGTAGACAGATCTAAATACCGAATAAAACAAGAAAAAGCAATTGAAAACCAACCGATTTTACTTAACCGAACCGTAGCGAAGGAGGGAATCTCTGGAGCGACTTCACAGTTTGGTGGAGTAAAGAATCTGACGGTTATACTGAGGAGTACCAGGAACAGAGGTCTGAAACCAAGCTTGAGCTCAACGTTCTATGCCATGGCATAGAGTTAACCCTTTACTCTCCAGAGCAGTTCAAGTGCTGGGGCTAACTGCATATAGTCAGAATACAGCAAGACTTCATGTTGTTTGAGCTGAAAGGTTCCAGTCAGCCCAGAGTGGTGACATTGGTTTCCTGCACAACGCTGCAGCCAGTGCTGAAATCATTGGACTAGGGCAAAAAATACTGCAAAGAAACACTGACCTTTGATGTTCTTCCTTTAGCAGCTATGTAGTGAAGTTGTGATCTTTTTGCTTGCCAATTCTCTCAGTTGCACACTTCTGTGAGCAGTTCAGTGCAGAGCAGCATGTGTGTACCCTGCACTACCTTTCAGTGATTTGTTGCTTTTTTTTTTCTACTTTTCCATTTGTAAATTATACTGTAAAGCCACTAGAGGGCAACAACACGAGTAGGTTGCAATCCTCTTCCCACAGTTCTCCCCTAACACTTCTAGTCCTGGGTCATTCATACCTAAAGCAAATTATCAATGTCCTAACATTCAGTGGTGTGATCTGAATCTGTAAGCCGGTACAAAGCCTCTACTACCCTACGCAGAATGGTTTCCATCTCCCTCCTACTCACACTCTTCCTGGTTCTTACCCTTATCACAGTCTCCCCCTCTACACCTATTGTCACTTCTCTCTCTCTCCTTCACGATACCTCCTTCATTGTGTCAATCACCCCCACAGCTCCCCTTGTAAACAGACCCCACCTTCCCTACTACCCTCCGGTCTCTTTGTTTTCCCTTCCTAGTCATGTTGCATTTCTTCGTTTCCTTATCTCATTCTCTCTATCCCTTCCTCCCTCTTCCCCTCCCTCACATATTTCCTACTCCAATTACAAAAGTCCTAAACTTCACTATTTCATCCTTGCCCTCCTCCTTTTTTCATCAGGGAACATCCACCCAACCCTGGCCTTATTTCTTCTCCTACCCAGGCTCCTTACCCAAATAACATGTCTCCAAACCCCACTTCCACTACAACCCTCCCTAATGGGTTGAAGCTCCTTCACCTGAACATATGCAGCCTGCTACCTAAAATCGACCTAATACAAACTCTTATGATTTCACACACCCTGATATCCTAATTATTACCGAGACATGGCTCAAAAAAAAAAAGCACCCCTGACAGTGCCATTGCTATCCCTGGGTATTCCATCTCCAGACAAGATCGGTCGAGTCGCGGAGGGAGAATGGCCATGTATATCCTGTCCTTAATGCAGTTTATTATCACCCAATCTACCTCCATCCCAGCTACCTATGAAGCCCTCGTCACCTGCATTACCCTTCCTTTCTCAATCCCAGTCTTTGTGGCTGGCATCTATTGCCACCCAAGCATTCAACCCTCGGTCATGACTGAACTCTTAGCCAATATCACCTCCCTCTCACAATCTGGTGAATGTTTCATAATGGGTTACGTGACTCTAAATTAGTTGTCTCCCAAGTTAAACAAGCTACGCAGGAACGTCACTGCTCTAAACCTCACTCAGCTTATACTTGAGCCCACACGGCCTAATCCCAAAACACAAAACCACACCCTGCTTGACTGGGCACTCACAACCCACTCCCACCACATCATTAAATCTGGTATCTCCCTAATGCCCTTAGTGACCACAACCCCATTTTCATTGTATGTAAGGTTCATCGTCTCAAACCTCTCCCTAAAATCATACAGCTCCAGTCCTTTAAATCTTTAGACCTTACCCCAATCAGCTCTGCACTCACTTCCACCAACTGGGCCCCCCTCTCCACTGCCATTTCTGTTGACCAAGTGCTTGACTATTTTAAGGATAAATTCATTGCCACCTGGAATGCCTTTGCTCCTTTCAGAAGGAGCACACTCCAAGGGCTTCACCTGCCCTGGATCACCCCAACCTACTGGCCTGCTTCAGGGAACATGACTGGGCCTGGAGAAAACACAAATCTATTAAACATCCAAATGGCTATGCCAAGTACAGAATGCTACGCAATTCATGTACTAAAGCTACCAGACTGGCTAAGTCTGATTATTTCAACACCTTGTTCCGGACTAACATTAACTCTCCATCTAAATTCTGGAGGGTAGTTCATGCCCTATTCTCTCCCCCCTCTCACCTTTCCCTACCAGTTCTCAAAATAAATAACTCCCTAGTGTCCGAACCTGGCTCCATGGCCAATGAATTTAATGCCTACTACACCTCGTGCGCCACATCTCTTCTAAATTCCCTCTCCCCATTGCCACCTACTAACTGCAGCCCTTTGCCTCAGCCAGTGCCTACCCCTCCCCCATTTTCCTTTTCTGCCATCTCCTCTGATGAAGCTGTTAATACTCTCCTATCCCTCAACCCCTCTAAAGGCTCCTCACCAGATGAGCATGATCCTAAACTTCTCTACTTTACTGCTCCTGCAATTGCTTATCCTATCTCCCTAATCCTTAACCTGTCCTTTATTTCTACCCAAGTACCCTCATCCTGGAAACAAGCTGTAGTCCTTCCTCTCCCCAAGAGTGGTGACACATTCACTCCTGGCAACTATAGCCCCATTTCCCTCCTTCCTACTCTTGCCAAACTTCAAGAACATTTAGTTCTCTCTCAACTATCACCCTTCCTCTCTGATTCCTCCTTCTTCATCCCTTTTCAATCTGGTTTTTGGAAGAACCACTCAACAACCACCTCCCTCCTGAGGCTTAATGACCCCATCCTTTCAGGGATGGACGACGGCCTGATCACCTCGCCCATCTTTGTCGACCTAGCCAAAGCTTTCGACACTGTTTCCCATCCCTGCTTCTTGATTCACTCTCCTCAGCTGGCCTTGCTCCATCAGCCACCAACTGGTTTAAATCCTACCTCATTGGCAGGACCCAATTGGTGAGAATCCTTGATTCCATCTCCCATCCACTACCCATCAACACTGGTGTCCCTCAGAGCTCAGTGCTTGGTCCCCTACTCTTCTCCATTTTCCTTAATGATCTTCCCATAGCCTGCTCATCCACTTCTATCCACATGTACACTGACTATACTGTTTTGTACAGTTACGGCTAAAACCCTGCTGCTGTGCAAACCAGCTTACAGCATGACTTCAACCAAGTTCAGCTCGGGTTTGCTTCTCACCAGCTTTTTCTAAATGCCAAGAAGACAGTCTCAATGACCTTTGGCACCAGGCCCAACCCACCTTCCACACCCTTGATGGGACCATCTTGGAGGACACTTCCTCATTTAGATATCTGGGGGTTTGGCTGGACCAGCACCTCAACTTCTCTGTGCATATTGATGCTATCCTGAAGAAACTGCACCCCAAGCTTGGCGCTCTTTACAGAAATCGTAGTTGCATCCCGCTGACTGCAAGGTGCGAACTTATCCAGAAGATGATACTCCCCATCTTTGACTACTGTGACGTAGTCTATGGTGCTGCTCCCAAATCTTTCCTGACCAAGTTGAACACTCTGTTTAACTCCTTCTGCCGCTCTGCTATCAACTTCCCTTACCGCTCCCACCACTGTGAACTCTACCACTCCCAAACCTTCCTTCCACTATCTCACAGACGCGCCTCTCACTGTGCCAAATTTACCTCCAAATTCTGGTTTGGGGGCTCCCCTCCTATCTCTCATCCTCTCTCTCCACTCCACCTCCCCCCACCCACTCTCTCAGATCAATTGACGCCCGCACCTTGACAGTCCCTCACCACTCCACCCTCATCATTTCCCTAAAATCTGGAATTCCCTCACCGCTGAAGTATGACACTCATCCTGGAATGACTCCCTTACCTCTGCCCTACACAATTACCTTTCCCTCAGCTGTTCCTGCTTTAACCCACCTTAATACCCATCCCAAGTTTCTGCCTTCCTACCATTACCCCCCAAGGAGGGTTCTCAACATCCTGAAGAGTGAAATCAGGAAGTGGCTACTCCTTCTCCTCATATTCAGTTCTTGCCTCTCCCCCTCACTTCTCCACCTGCCCTCCTGGGTCACCAGTGTGCTCAACCTAACCCCATCCTATTTACTCCAACAGCACTTACGTACTACCATGAGCCTACTCCTGGTACACTCATGCACTATAAATGGTTTTATCGCATTATTACTGTTCTGTACATTTATATGTTCTTTTGTATGATTTTGGACATGTATTGTAATTTACCCTATGTTGCACTACTGTTTATTGTACAGTACCTTGTGTTCCAACTGTTGCACAATCTTACAATGTTGTATTGTTTGTACTACCCACATACTATTGTAACTGATCATCCTTCACAATCCTATGTAACCCCTCCCCCCCCAGGTCGCACCATGAGATGTGCAACTTGTTGTTCAGTGTGCCATCCTGGTGAAACATTTCAATAAATAATGTATGGGCAACCATACACAACAAGGCTGTGTTTCCATTGAGGGGTTGAGATGACAGCATATGAACTGCGAGAGCAAAGCTCAAAAGGTTTCTGCTGTCATCTCATCTCTGAGATGGAAACACATGCCGAGTGTGTGGCAACCCGGGGAGACCGCAGGAAGCAGTGACGGGGAACCAGCACTGGCGATGTGGTGGTGGCACTGGCAGGGCTGTCGCCTATCCGATCTGGAAGGGTATGTCTCTCCTTCTCCTCCTGTAGGTGTCCAGAGCCCCTCCTCCATGCATGGTGCACATCTGACCCTGGCACACAGCAACCCTGCTTGCATCAGCCATGCTCCCTTACGTACAGCTCTGGCACTTTGTGGTGCTCCCAGTTTCCACCAGGGGCTGCCAGAGTGCCAAGCAATTCTGTACCCTTCCCCCAGTACAGGAGAGCAGACCTGCAGGCCCTCGATCCATCTCTCTCCCTTCCTGCTGACCCCTGACACCCGAGCTCGCTCCTGAACTTAGGTCATTGGCATGGCGCGAGGTGTGGCGTCCAGCGCCTCAACCCTCAGCACCACCAGGCTGGCCCTATTACATACATATACATACATACATACATACATACATACATACATACACACACACACACACACACACACACACACACACACACACAGTTTAATTTTTTAATTTATTTATTTTTTGTTGACCAGCCGAAGAAGGCCAAGGCAGGGCTAGGCAATACTGGCTAATTTCTGCCTCTTTTTTGGGTGGGAGGTGGAGAATATATACATGCAAACCAACCGAAATTCAACCAGATTAAGCTGTTGATGACATTTTACTGACTGGTGAAAATAAGGCAAGGACACCGGAGAAACTCCCCTGTTCTCCTGGTATCTGAAAATTGCACAAAGCAAATGTCTGCACTTTACATACTTTGTAGAGCAAAGTGAATTATTTGACAGCACATGCATCTTCCCGCTAGTCCACACTTGTCATTTACTTTTTAATGGGGTGTGAAATTCATAACTTTAGGAATGCAACTTTCCTACTGAGCACGGCTGCACTTTTTTTTTTTTAATACAAAACATAGCTCTGAAATTACATTAACTCACAGCAGCAGTGCAGTGTTTGACCGTCATCTGCTGACTTGTATTATATTCTTTAGTCCCAGTTTTGAGTTTCCTTTTGCACGTCTTTTTACATTTGAAAAAGCAAGCGCTCCCTTTGTAATGCGGCTATACTAACCATCCCAGTGGCAGAGAGGGCTGGGGTACTGGACGCCTCATTTCCCGCTGCACCAGTGACCCTGTTTCAGAAATGGATGCAGGTCACTCGGAGCTGGCATGGGGAAGGAGGACTGAGAGTCCCAAGGACAGCTTTCCTCCCTTGCGGAAGGGGGGGTATGTGCATCCCACTCAGTGACTGTCGCTTGGAGGATTTAGGTGGCACACAACCAGACACAAGAGAAGGGGTCCCCACCTCCTTAACACCAAGAGGCATCTCCATGGAGGTGGCACTTGAACCACATTATTACACATGTCATGGGCCCAGGGTAAAAACAGAGGAGAAAAAAAAACAACCATGATCATATGAAGGTTCAATCCCCCGCAATCCCCACAGCGGTGACTAGGCATCTCCGAAGCTCTGCAGCAGAGGACTACCCAAGGAGAAGGGTAAGTCCCAGGGAAGACACGTGATGGGGTTTGGGGGGGGCCAGTCCAGATGGGGTTATCCCCACATGTTCATGATTATTCTCTTTCTGAACACTCTTGACCTACAAAATTCAGGAAGCAGTATCTGCTGCAAGCTAGCTCATTTTAGTCACAGAAAATGGCATTAAACAATGGGTGTTCAAAAACCACAGAGACTACTAATGAAACCCTGGGGTAAGCTATATTAAAGAGTGCCTTTTTATTATTTTAAATGTGAACAAAAATGTGTAAAGTGGACTCATACTGGGGGGAATGCAACTTGCAAGACAGCAGATAAGGGGCAATCTAACAAAGAATAAATGAGTATAGGTCAAAGTGTCACTGTTAACATGCACCGCTGCTTTAAGGTTATACACCACAATGTATCTCTTGTCCTATTGGATGGTGCCCATTACACAGTCCAATAAAAGGCAACTGACAGGTGCAATCTGTGATCCGAAGAGTTTTTTGCCTCTGCTTTACATCTCAGATATCTAGTTTTATGCCCGTTCTAATTACCTTAAAAGTCAAATATTACTGCAACTTCAGCAAAAAGGGTACCCCCCCCCCACCGGAGAGGGTATCTCTCAACGTTGCTGAGCTGCCATATGCCACTAGAGGAAGCACTGCTTTGGAGATGCACTGAACTGTGCAAAAAGTGTTGCTGTTAATGGGCAATGTCACAGTGCATCACTGATGTGCACCAGCAGTCCAAGGAATGAACAGGGAAACAGAAAAAACAGGTTACTCACCTGTAACAGTAGTTCTAGGAGTGGTATATGTTGTTCATCCACGCTTATTGGTAGAGTCCCCTTCCCTTTACATCAGCCAGAAAGTCTTCAAGCTGGCTCCTCCCACCCACCCGGGTGGTATAACCCTCAGCTCCACCCCATGACGCCAGATCTTAGCCCGCTGGAAGCCAGGTTTGTGCATCCATAGCTGGGGAGGTTGGGTGGATCCGTATGGATGAACAACATATCACTCCTAGAACCACTGTTACAGGTGAGTAACCTGTTTTTCTAGGATCGTGGATATGTTGCTCATCCACACTTATTGGCAGACTTCTAGCAGTTCTCTGGGAGGAGGGAGGCAAGGCCCCCCACAGAAATATGTATTTGGGGAACAGAGACTGAAAAACTGAGGCCCCAAAAACAGCATCCTGGCATGACTCAAGGTTGATGTGGTAATGGGTGATAAAAGTGTCTGCTGTCTTCTAGGCAGCAGACTGACATATTTCCTGGATAGGGATGTCCCTGGAAGCAGTCACTGATGCATCGGTATGGCGGGTAGAATGAGCTCTTATTCCTTTGGGAGGCTCCTTGCCCGCCAACTCGTTACACAGACTAATGCAAGATGTTATCCATCGAGCAATCGTCTGCTTTGCTGCAGGTCTGCTAGAAGTGGCTTCAGCATAGGTGAAAAACAGCTGGAGAACCTCTCCCTGAATCTCCGCCGTCCTCTCCTTATAATAGGAGAGAGCTCCTCTCAGGTCCAAAGTAAGGAGCCTGTACTCAGCCTCCTAGGTGTAATTGAGGTAGTACACCAGCAGAGTTAAAACCTGATTAAGGTGAAACTCTGACACCACCTTCGGAAGGAATTTCGGGTTGGGGTGCAGGACAACCTTGTCCCTGTGGAAGACCAGATAAGCGGAGTCCACTGAGAGTGCCTGGAGCTCCCCATCCTTCTGGCAGACATGATAGCCACCAGGAAGGTCATCTTCCATGACAAGAGTGACAGCTCACACTTGTGCATCGGTTAGAATGGCTTGCCCAGGCCGGCCCGTCGGCACAGCGGTGGGATTTCCGCTTGCGATGCCGGTGACCCGGGTTCGGAACGGATCCGGTCGCCGGAGGGCCGCCGGGGACAGTAGGATCGAGCGTCTCGACGGACAGCTCCACTCCGGGAGGGCGAGGCAGCAATCGGTGCACTGGGACCCTGGTGGAGACCGGGAGTTCCACGCAACCGACGCCGACGTGGGGGGGGAGGCTGGGCGGACACTGGCGTCATTGCACGTCCCCGCCTCCCCCGGGAGAAAAAAAAAATGCAGGTGGAAAAAGATGGCGGGCAGGACCATGGATTAATGAAACCCTCCCTGGAGAGCCTCACATTGCCGCCGTCGCTGTGGGACCCCGACCAGTCACAGTTCCGGGGTCACGAAGGTGGCCCATGGCCCCACCCTCCGGGGGGCAAGCCGGGGGTGACCGAGGGTCCTCAGCAGCACTTGACGGTGGTAGAGGTCTCTGGGGGCCGTGACCAGGGCGGATGGCTGCCGGTGGTCCTGCCAGAAAAATAAAAAAAAAAAAAAAAAGAATGCCTTGCCCATAAGCTTTGCCAGTACCAGCAGTAGATCCTACAGAGATGGAGGTTCACACACCGGAGGGGATATGTGATACAGGCCTTTGAAAAAGCGCCCAACCACTGTCTCCTGCGCCAACATTGGCTGACCGACCCACACCGGTAAGCAGAAATTGCTGCCAGGTGCACCCTAAGGGTCGATAACCAAAGACCCCCTTTGGACAGAGACCAAAGGTAGTCGAGAAAGTTAGCCACTGGACTGGACAGGACAGAGGGTTCAGGCCCTTGCCCTGGCACCAAATGGAAAACCTTTTCCATTTGAAGGCATAACATTTCCTGGTCGATTCCTTTCTGGATGCCTTTACCACTGAGAGGACATCCTCGGAAAGACCCAAAGCCTAGAACTCTAGTCGCTCATGTACCAGACTGTGAGGTGCAGGGATTAAAGGTCCAGATGGAATACCTTCCCCTGGTTGACTGAGATCAGGTCCGGGCATGCAGGAAGCCACTCTGGGGGGCCTGTTGCTGAGGCTGAGTAGATCTGGGTACCAGAACTGGCCAGAATCACCTGTGCCTTGTCCCTCCTCACCTTGAGGAGCATGCTGTGGATCAAGGGAAATGGAGGGAAGGCATAGCAGAGGCCTGGGGTCCATGACCTCGAGAAGGCATCCCCCTGCAGTGAGCCCTGCTGAGGGGGGCGGACATGAAACAGCCTTAGCTTAGTGTTTTTCCTGGAAGCAAACAGGTCCACCAATGGTTTGCCCCAGTGGGAGAACAGATGGTACGCTACCTCTGGATGGAGAGACCACTCGTGGGTTGTCTCGCCTATGCAGCTGAGAGCATCCACCAGATGGTTTGAGACTCCTGCTATGTGGAAGGTTAGGAGATCTGCCTCCAGATGGCTCACCAGTGTCCAGATGCGGAGCGTTTCCATGCATAGCAGACAGAAATGTATTCTGCCCTGTTTGTTGTGGTAGTACATGGTCGTGGTATTGTCCATCTGGACTTGAACCACTTGACCCCAGAGTTGAGGAGCAAAAGCTGACAGTGCCAGTCTGACTGCTCTGAGCTCCAACAGGTTGATGTGATAACAAGACTCTTTGGGGGCCCAGAACCCATGGGCCACCCTGTTGTCCCCCATGTGAGCTCCCCAGCCCATGAGAGAGGCATCGGTTGTAAGAATGGCCATCGGCTCAGGGTGGACAAACGGGATCCCTTCCTGCAACCGGCCTGGGACAGTCCACCATGGGAGAGTGTCCCACATCTTCTGGGTCACAGTGATCAGCTGGTTGAAATGACCATGGCTTTGAGTCCATTGGGCAGCCAACCCCCACTGGAGGGGGTGCATGTGCTACTGGGCCCAATGGACAATAGAGGTGCACACCACTATGTAACACAGAAGGCACACAAAGTCCCGGGCAGGGCGCAATTGCCCAACCAGAAATGATTGGGCAAAGGAGGAGAGAACCTCCACCCTGCCTGCCGGGAGTCGAGCTCTGGCTTGACAAGAGTCGAGCTCTGCCCCAATGAAGCACATCACCTGAGAAGGCATGAGCTCCGACTTGACCTCATTGATCAGAAGGCTGAGTTGGGAGCAGGTCTGGAGGGCCAGGTCCCTGGACCTCTCCACCTCCTGCAGGGTGGAACCTGCTAAGAGCCAATCATCAAGCTAGGGGTAAATTCTTACCTCTCCCCCGATGCCTGAGGTGGGCTGCCACCACTGCAATGCACTTGGTGAAGACCCATGGGGCTGATGACAGGACGAATGGCATGGCTCAGAACTCGTAAAGGGTTCCCTCAGCTCTGAAGTAGAGGAACTGCTGGTGGGATGGACAGATTGGGACATGAAAAAATGCATCCTGGAGATCCAGTGAGCAGAACCACATGTTTCACTCCAGGAATGGTATGATCTGAGACAGAGTGACCATCCGGAAGGTGCATGATCTGAGATACTGATTCAGGTTGTGCAGATCTAGAATGGGGCACCAGTCCCCCATCCGCTTGGGAACCAGGAAGTACCTGGAAATGAAGACTGGGTCTGCTTGAGGATCCGCCACTGGAGCTACTACCTCCTTGAGGAGGAGCTGAGCAATGTCGTCTTGGAGAGCCGACTGAGTGTGGGTGGAAACCCTCTCCTCCTATGGGGCATGGGCTCAGCTTGGAGGGTACTGCTTAATTTCTAGAGTCAGCCCCTGACCGACCACTTCTAAGACCCACCTGTCCATGGTAACAGCGGACTAGGTGGATGGAGCTGGCCCCTCATGGGAGGACCCAGAGCTGGCGTGATAAGAATAGGGGTGGCAGCCCCCACCTCGTCACTGAGCAGGCTTGGAGGCAGAGGCTCCAGGACCTGAACCTTGGCCTCCCTTACAGGCCTGGGAGGGTCCAGGCTTGGGCCGGGGGTGCCAAGCTTGAGCCTGCTGCTGCTGCACCCCTTGAAAGGGAGGTTACTGCTGCTGCTTTTTAGGACCAGAAGAACCCTTAGCAGAAGTGGCATCCAAGGTGGCACTGGACTGCTCAATCCACTGAAGGTGACCAGCCACACCTGAGCCAAAGAGCTCAGTGCACAGGAAAGACACATCAGCTAGCTTGTGCTAAGTATCCACTGGAAAGAGAAGAGCCTCAGCCAAGCCCTGCGGCAAGATGCAACTGTGGCTGCCAACAAGAAGGCAAATGAGTCCCCTATTTCCAAAGCCATCTGGAACTGTTGTTTAGCAACAGCCCAGCCTTGCTCCCAGACCTGCTTGACTGTGGTCTGCAAGTCCGCGAGGAGATGTGGGAGGACTTCATCCAAGAACCCCAAAAGAGCATGGGAGAAGTGTGCCATGATGATGGCCAAGCTTGCCTGATGGAGGCCTAAAGAAGAGGCTGCATAGACCTTCTGGGCAGAGTGATCCAAATATTTGGATTCCGTCTCAGGAGGTCTGTTGGTATCGGTAGAACTACCAGTACGCCTGAACACAGAGGCAGTCACAAGGCTCTCGGCCAAAGGGTGCCCTGTGAACCCCACAAGGGACCCCATGGGCACCGCATACTTGCAAGCCATACGGGCAGATGGAACTGGACAGGAGGCAGGGTGCTGCCAAAGTTCTAAGGCCGAGCCAACAATGGACAGGAAAGGCTTCCGTCAGGGTAACCCCTTTCTTGAGGATGTCAGTGAGAGGGTACTCCGTCTTTTTCTCGATATGCTCCAGGGGCATCCCTGTAGACTCAGAGATGAGGCGAAGAATGCCCTGAAAGGATGAAGGACCTTCCTCAGTCTCTATCCCACCAGCCAATTCATTATCCCCTGGATGAGAATGTGGCCACTTTCATCTGAATCTGAGGAATCTGGATACAGCGGTCGACCGCCCACATCACCCTCAACCCGGCGGGTGCAGTCAGGAGTGACAGTGACCGAGAGATGCCGGGGAAGCCTGTTGTCTGGTCTAGCTTCCTTAGAAGGAGCCCCTCCCACAGGCTGCTTCATTGGCAGTTCCACCAAAATTGGTAGAGACCGGTTTAGGCTGGACTGGAGGTTTTGCTGGCTCCGCGGGCAGAGGAACTGGCTCAATTGGGTCCAGAGGAGTCTGCTTCAGCCTGGAAGGTGAAAGGCAAGTGTTGCCCAGGTTAGGAGCTGGGGAAGGCTTGTGCCTGGTGAAAATTGGCTGTTACCACATAAGGGCCTCGTAGCGCCGGAGTTTCCGCCAGAGCCTCTCCTCATCCGAGGAGGACGAGGATGACTGATGGCATAGCTTCTTTTTAGAGCACTTGTGGCCCTTCCTCAGCTGATCGGTAGAGGGGGGTCCAAGATCTCGATCGAGATAGGGCGGGCTGACTCAGGTGCTTGGGAGACACTGGTGGGACCGGTGACTTCCTGGGGTCAGGGATCACTTCTCCGGGGGGATTCCCAGCAGGCTGGGTCTCCTCGTTGGGGAAAACAAGGACTGGAGTCCAAGCAAGGGAGTCATGTACTGTAGTCGGTGACAAGGAGTTGATTGGGTCGAGAATTATCTCAACATCGTCGATCGACACTTCGGTCAACTGGCCAGACAGCAAGGCCAAAAAGCCAGCAGCCGAAGAGGTAATTTTGACCGAGGTCGAAATAATCGGTTCCTGGGACCGAGATCACTTCCAATCCAAAGAGAGTCTCCATTGAGATGAAGATGATCCCAGGTCCTTCTCCTGCTTACAGGACTGAGAGGAGTGCATGCCCACAGGACTCTCACCCTTGGTCGGGAGAGAGTGGCACAACTCTCAGAAGGAACTTGAGAAGGTGGAGCCCAGATTGAGTGGAATGAAGAAGCTCTGAGAGGAAGATTCCATGGCACGAGCCGTTTCCTCCTCAAAGGCTTGCATGCACTCCAACTGCTCAGCAGATCCCATGACAGTGGAAACCGCCCACAGGGCCTCCTTGGATTTCACTGGTGGGTTCCATTTTTCGGGTCTCCCCAGCTTAAGGCATGCGAGACGGTCGTTGAGGACGTTGGGTTGGAACGCAAGGCAAAACTCGCACATCATAGTGTCACGGCTGACACCAAAACAATAAACGCATGTGGCATGCAGGTCAGTGCATGACATCTTTTGGCCACAAGAACACCAGCGAAATCTGGGGGAAGACTTGTCTTCCATGATCAAAGAAAAGTAATTGCAAATGCTAACGCGAACAAGGCGAATTTTTGGAATTACCAAAGCTTCTGAAGCCATGACCTACAAAATGCAAGAGCACTAAGGAGGCAACCTGAATCTTCCAGCGGAAAGGAAGATCTGGCGTCATGGGGTGGAGCCGAGGGTTATACCACCCGGGTGGGTGGGAGGAGCCAGTCTGAAGACTTTCCAGCTGATTTAAAGGGAAAGGGACTCTGCCAATAAGTGTGGATGAACAACATATCCGCGATCCTAGAAACAAGGCTTTCTATCACAAGCCTTCAGGCATCAGACAGTTGAGATGAATGCAATGTCATCGCCACTGCCATTAAAATTTAGCAATGGTGCCAATGTAAAATCGTGTTTTACTTACCCTCAAGGCATGTGCAATTGCTAGACCAGCGAGACCTGGACTGACACGGTCTCTGGCAATCACAGCGAAAAATGCTGCAGAGAGTACGATACAGCTTGTGATGAAATCTAACCTTTGACACAGCCACCTAAAGAAAGCAATAAATAATTACTGGTATAGGGTTAGAATGGCTAGAACAATGCATATTAGTTTGGGCTTATTATAAGGGCACGTGGGTTACTGTTCCATTACACAGTTTATGTAATTCTTTAGTCCTCTAATATTAGCCAATGTAGATTGTTTCTCTGGTGGGGAAGCAACACTACAAGTATACATTTAACTAAAAGATAAGCAAGTGGAAGATCCATCATATTAATTATGCCCTGTATAAAGAAAGTTATCTCGATCTGCATACGTTCCCCTATTTAAGTTCCTACTCTGCAAATGCAACACCCCTCCTGCATTCTCTTCCCTAGTTCATTTAGTTCATTCCTTCCCCTATCACTCTAGCTTCCCACCACCCTTACCACTAAATCCTACTATCCCCCTTCTATCCCTCCATTAACCCTTACTCCTCTCTCTCTCTCTCTCCCCCCTCCTTGACCACTCCACTTTCCTCCACCAACTCCCCATCCCGTGGCAGGGTTCTCTGCATCCTGAAGGGGAGAAGGCTTTGGCTTCCCACTCCCTCAACTCTCCTGTAATTGCCACCCCTCCCACCCTACCCCCCGTCCTCCTGTACTTTCATCTGCCAGCTCCCAATCCCCTTGCAGGGTTCTCTGCACCCTGAAGGGGTGAACGCACCTCTCACCAATTTTACCTCCAACTCTTCCTTAACTGCCCCGCCCATCTCATACTATCCCAATTAACCCTCCCCCTAGTCCTTGTTCCCTCTTTCCCCTATCTTTCTACTATGGCTCCCTTGTCCCCTTGCAGGGTTTTTAGCACCCTGGGGGGGTGGGTGAAGGCTTTGGCTTCTCTCCTCCCTGTCCCTCACACACCCACACCCTAGTACCTTGCATACTAGGCAAATTCAGCTAGCACTTTGCTACTATCTTCCCAACTTATGCGCTTACTTCCTAAGGCCTTCCCAGGGCCTCCTCACACTTTCAGCGTACTAACACTGTAATCTGTTTCCAGTCTCTCCACACTGCTCTTTTTTGTTATTATCATCTGATATCAGTCCACTGTCATATCCAAACATGTTTGCTGCTCTGCTCACCACGAGTCTTTGATGTAATTTACTGTATGTTCATGTTTTTATTACCCTGGTCTGTAACTAAAATGCATTTTGATCCATACGTTGCACTTATACTTAATTATCTACTACCTGGTTATTGCTTGTAATGTCAGATTCTTTTCTCTGTTTTTCGTAAGTGTTGTGTCAAGCTTCTTCCTAAGTAACCTCCCCCCGATGCCTCTGGAAATCAGCTGTTTGCAGTACATGCTGCTTTCCTGGTAACTCTCTTCTAAATAAATAAAAATGTGTCTGATGTTTAACTCTTAAGTGATATTTACAATTAAATACTTTGCACTATTTTAGTATTTGTTTTGCTTTAATTAGCTAAAATTATTTCTTTTTATTATATTTCAAGAATGAGTAAATACATTTGATGTACATCTCAATATGATTTAATATACTGAACATTCAAAAATTAAAAATAAAAAGGAAAAACAAAAAAAAAAAACAAATAATGCTAAGGGCTGTTAGACTTAGACTCAACAGTTCTATCCCTTTAAAGTAGTTGCTGCTATTTATTTTGCAGAAAGTGAAATCACTGAACAAATAGAGAGACATTTAGTCTAAAGAAATCACGAAAACTGTTACAGCATTTTGCACTGAGCTACGCTATCAGCTTATCTCACAAGTACTTTGCAAATCTGCATTTTTGTATCCGACAGCATATGTATACTAAACTCAGATAAAGTCTTAACTTCACCCTCAGGCTGTGGTAGACTGCCTCCCTATGGCAGTAAGTAAAGCTTAAGAATTCAAATATTGAGAAAATGCACACAGTGCGCTTTTCAGAAGAGGTGGGGCCTCATAGATTTTGGTTTGCCAGTGAGCTGGAATTGGGGACTTATTCCACCTTAACTGTTGACAAGCAACAAAAACAAACCATCTTCCTCTTGGGGAATTGTTTATTCTAGAAGTCAGTTCCTAGCAGTTTACTATTTGAGTAATCAATTGGGTTGCACCACTCAGAACCAATTGGGTGGAGGCAGGGCGAGTGTCCCATGGACAGCTCGCCTCCTCCAGGGGGGTCATTGGCAACTGGCACCATAGTGACTCCCAGCAGAAGCTAGGAAAACATAGGTTGGGACCTCAAAAACGGGAGAGTGAATGACAGTGGACAACTACAGAGCATGTGTGAAGGTTCCACGATGATGTCATTGCCCGTCCTTGATCTCAGGGGAAAAACTAAGCCTGAAAACCCCTGTGGCTCATGCAGGATGATGTCAGGAGGCTAGCAACACCACCCCAGCCCATTCCAAGATGCCAGACTCCAGATTAGCATCTTGGTCCTCCCCCTTAGGGCAGGAGGGGAGTCCCACTGTGGGTTTTTAGCCACAGTCTCCTGGAGCTCCGGCAGTCCTGGGAACAGCATGGGGGTGAACCTGAAAGGAGTCCAGGGCTGATAGAGTGGGTACATCCCTGACTTTACAGTATGGATTGCTACATGGGCAATCATACACCAAAGCGTGTGTATTTGATGGGAGATATAGGCACTCCTCCTGTGCAGGCTGTGCTTCTCATCACCTGAATGTCTATATTTTCCATTACAGATCAAAGGAGTGCTTCCTACCAACTTTAGTGTTCCTTTCACTTGCACATTAGAAACTCTTATCTCATAAAGTGAGTCTTGCACAAAGGTGCCCTAAAAACTGGCGCACTTGGGGGAGGGTTTAAATTTTTTTTTTTTTGTAGGATTTGTTTATCCCTCCTCCTCGCCCCTGGTTGGCCACTCCTTCAGGTCCCTCTCAAGGTCTTCCCCATCTGCTTCCCCATCCTCTCACTAGCCACTTACCTCAAATTATGGCTCCTCCTGGGTAATCCGGTGTATCCCGTTCACCGGACGGGTCCCCCTTCTCAGAGAGGGAAGGCACAGGTGGCGGGATCCAGCACATTATTCCAAGTTGGCCCAGGGTGCCACTGAGGCAGGACCAGCTATCAAGGCTCAGCAACAGCAGGAAACTGGATTTGCCATCATCCAGTCAGCCTGGGCAGTTTCCTGGGTTTCCTCCCTGGGAGTGGCATGCCACTGATGTCATGGCATATGCCCGACGTCCACCACTCCCAGCTATTTTTCAGCTCAGGTAGCCATGTTGTGCTCCCACCCTCCACCAGGGGCCAGCAGGCTCCAAAGTGCTTCCCCACCCTCCCCCGGAGAAGGCAAGCTGTCTTGGGATGCTCCTTTCCTCCCTTCCCCGGAGGGGCCCCCTGGGTCGCCGGCGTTGCAGATGGAAATTCAACCACTGCATTGATGGGCCGGCAAAATGTTTTAATATATTACTGATTGACTTGAAGCAAAAATGTGTCACTACTGCTACAAGGGATAAACAAAAACAAAACAAAAAAGAGCACTAGACCAGTGAATGCTTAGAAAAGGTTTATTCCATAAAAAAAATCATTCGAATAGCCAAGTACGTGAAGAGGCAGTGTGCCTCTAAGCACCAAGGATTTGGCAGTGTTTCCATGCATTTACTGGGTCTGGTGCATTTTTTTTGGTTTTTGTTTATCCTGCCAGCTTTTGCCTTTACTCAGCTGCACCCATTTCCTGCCTGAACACATCCCTTTTGTCAGTTCCCAATACTGCCACAAAGACCCTTGTTAGAGTTGCAAACGTGGTCCCACTCACATTCTTAAGAGTATCTTAACCACAGATCTATGATTCCAACACTCTAGGAATGCATGTGAAAGCACTCTTACAACTGTAAGAGTGGTCTCTGCAGCAGAACCGACATAGAAATGCCATACCCTGCTGTGGATGATTGCAATTATAAGAGAACTTGGTTTAAAATCTTTTGGCTTAGAAAATGCAGTACCACACACTTCTTATGTACATATTGGTACCGGGATCATCCTGTCAGAGAGCAGTGTTTGTGGCAGCCATCTTGATCCATTTTATAATGTTTTTCAATGAGGCACGAGTAACATTTGCAAGGATGCTGTGACAATTAGATGTTTTCTGTGCATGTAATCATCATTTTCATTATTCCTAGTTACAGGATATGCAATACCAGAGAAAGGAAGTGTGTCTGAGAATATCCAGTCCAACCATGAAAACCTGTAGCTCATTGGTTAGAACAAAGGGGCAAGACTCCGGGGGCCTGGGTTCAATTCTCAGTAGGGTCACATTATTTCTTACTACAGTTGATGTTTTCAATGTTATTTGGTTGTACACTGACCCATGTTTTATGCTGTGGTGATGACACTTTGGGGAGACCGTTATGTTTTGAACCATTCAGGTTATCAGAATACGGAATATCTCTTAGCCAATCAGTGTTCATGTTTCTAGACAGTGGAATACAATCTGAAATATTTCTGCCAGAAGTCTAAATGTCATCAGACCTACCTGTTTGCAACAAAGCTGAGGTAATAGGATCTTTGGTTTTCATCCACTACCAATTCACTCTTCTGAGTAAACCTCCGATTTTCCCCAAAGGCCCTGATAACACTAACACCTTGCAGTGTTTCGTTGAAGTGTGTATATATCGGGGATTTACTCACGGATTCAAGTCGCTTCAGCTGACGTGAAGTAGCCACATAAAACCTCTAGAGCATAGGAAAAATGGTGTTGAGTGCTCAGTGCATAATACATACTTAACCTTTGTGGAAAAAAAAAAAACTTGACTGAATTGTAACATTAGAAAAATACAGCAACAATGTATGTGATAAAATATGCAATTTACAGATTAATTTAGGTAAACAGTTGGTGTCTCATTTTTCACTTTATATCCCCTAAACATTAACACTAAAACACACACACACTCTCACTCAGTTGAGCAACCAATTTTGGCCAAAAACTATAACCGAAAAATGTATTTCCATAACTTTTACTCTTTCATTCAGAGAAGCACAACACTGCAGGGCTAATGTATCCCCCCTCAGGTTCTGGTGCTGGACTGAATTAACAACCTGACCTTTCAAATGCCTATAGCTGGCATTGAAATATTATGTTATTTTCTATTTAAGTGTCAGCGTCTCACAGTAAAACTCCATTTGTAGTCTGGTGGCACTGCACAATTATAAACTATGGGGGGAAAAGGGATGCAAAGAAGAGGAGGAGACAAAAAAAAACAAGAATAAAATTTGTGACTGGAAGCCCTAGAAAAAAAAAAAATGTTCCCAGAAGGGGTGAAGAAAATTAAGAGGGATCTGGGGAAGCTTAAAAAATGGTCCAAGGACTGGCAACTGAAGTTTAATTCAAAAGTGCAAAATATGCACCTGGGACACAGACACCTGAGGAAAGCTACAGGATGTGGGGGGGGGGGGGTTGCTGACCGTCTCAAAGAAGGAAAGGGACCTTGGGGTTATTTTAGATGACCTGAAAATGTCAAAACAGAGTGCTAAGGCAGCTGGGAGGGCCATTGGCATGCTGGGATGCATAGGCAGGGGTTTCACCAGCAGAAGGAGGGAGGTAGTGATGCCAGTATAAAAAACCATAGTCAGGCCTCACATGGAGTACTGTGTGCAGTTCTGGAGATCGCACCTTCTTAAGGATATTAACAGGCTGAAGATGGTCCAGAGAAGGTGACTAAGATGGTACAGGGCTTGCAACACAAGACTTATGAGGAGAGATTAAGGGACCTCAATATGTACTCGCTGGAAGATAGGAGGGAAAGAGGGGACATGATAGAACATTCAAGTACCTAAAGGGTATAAACAAGGTGCAGGGGGGGAGACATTTTCCAATACAGGAGGAGCACAAGAACGAGGGGGCATGAGATGAAATTGGAAGGTGGGAGTTTAAGAGGGAATGTGACGAAGTTCTTCTTCACAGAGAGGGTGGTGGACACATAGAATGGTCTGCCACAGGAGGTGGTGGGAGCAAGCACTGTGGATGGATTCAAGCATGCTTGGAACAGGCATTTGGGAACCATAGAGGTACAGCAGCAGATTGGTCAGAAGCAGTAATCCAGTACAAGTACAGGCAGACTAGATGGGCCAGGCGGTCCTTATCTGCCGACAATTTCTGTGTTTCTATGTAATTGAAGAAAGAAGGGATATTAGAAAGAATGGAGAGAAGCTGAAGAAAGTTAAAAAGAGTGCAAACTAAAAGCACAACAGAGATCAGGAAAACAGATCAAAGTAATGAGGAGGAGCAAGGAAGAAGGCAAGATCATCCAAGCTGGCAGAATGCATGCAATGAAGATGACGTCCATCTGTGAGGCACAGCTACAGTGGTGCTAAGGAAAGGGAGATGGGGGGGGGTTCTAGGGCTTCCAGTCACAAAGAATGCCCTATGGTAAACCCTGCCTATGTCCTTGCCTCACTCCAGCTCCTTCTGCTGGGGTGCTCTTTGTGATTGGATAGCCTTAGGTAAACCCAGTCCTGATCTCACTCCAGCAGCACTTCCTGAATGGCCAATATCTTCAGACTGCATGCTGGCCACCAGCCTGGATGAGCCCACCATCTTCCTCCTGTCCAACTGGTCTCATATCCCTCAAAGGTGGGGTGCCCTTGAAGATATGGGGTTATTTTTATTTTGTTTAAATGAAGCAGAACCAGAACAGGAGCCCTTCCTCTGTGCAGGCTGAATGAGATTTCATCCTGCACAGCTCTCCGTGCATTTGCAAGGCTATACAAAGGGTCAGAGCCCCCTGACAAAAGCACATTGAGCAAAGCACTGGGGCAGGGTCCATCTGGCAGTTAAGTAGGAGGTCTGTGTTTTGGGGTATATTCCTGGCTATTTTGCACTGCTTTGTCCAACTAACCCCAAAGGGTATGCTGCTTGCATCGCTCTGCACCTTTATTGATCTCATTTTGTAGTGCTGCGTGTGCCTTAGTTGGCCGATATGATTTCTAGTATATCCTCAGCATTTTCTTTGTAATGCTTTACACTGCAAATCGTCATTTGCAGAGTTTGGCTCTCTGATTGCACACCAAACATTTGGAATAGGAATGTGTATGTTTAGGGTCAAGCCAATCCTGTGGTGTGTACCAACCCTATACCGGTTTTCCGACTTGCTTCTTGGTGTAACAGATAGACAGAGGGAGTCCCACTCCAGGGCACAATGGACTGCAAGCACACAGCATTGTGCCCCTGAAGATATCAGTGGAGAATTTCTATTCATAGCAAGGGTACTGGATGCATCTGAGGAGGGTATGGGGCCTTTTCTAGAGTAATAAGGTAGTAGTGTGCCAAATATGTTTCCTTACCTAAAACAATAAGTATTGGGACCAAATCTATAGTGAAGGTCATAATATTTGGGGTATTTGGGGTATTTGAAAAAGAATATTTGATTCTGTGTACACTCCTAATATCCATACAGCCACACCCTTACCCTCAACTGTGCCCTGTTAACTCCAATTATAGATTGAGGAAGTCCTCCCGACCAGTACGAACGCCCTTTTCCTTTGCATGTGAGATACTCTTATTCTGCAAAGAGTCTGTCATGCGCAGCTGCCCTGGAAATGGGCATGTTCGGGAAGGTTTAAAAAAAATATATATTATTGATCGATTTCAGTCAATAATATATTAAATATTGCCACCAAGACCACTCTTATGGTTTTAGGAGTCGTTCTTTGGTTCATGGTTCTCTTACCTAAAGAATGAATGCGAGACAACCGTTAAAGTGGTCTTGGTGATGGTATTAACATACACTATAGCGCTAGTTCAATGCTACAAAAAAAAAGCCAGAGAAACTATTACAGGACAGTGTGCTCACTGTCTGAGTCCGTCCTGACAGAAAACAACATGCCGAGGGAACACACACAATGTCACACAGCTGTACAATGAATAACCCAAACTAGAAATGCAGAAAAACTCTGTTCAAAGCTGGCAAAACAGAAGAGTTTAGTTAGAAAAGCCAGGCACTTCTCTCTCTCTCTATGGAATGTCATCAGCTTCTGCATTTGTAGTTTGGATTGTTTATTGTATAGCTGAGACTGCAAACGTTTTGTGTGGGCCCACATTTTCTCCCACTCACCAGTTTGTACTGCCAAGAAGTAACCTTCCTGCCAGGTGCCTCATGACCTTGGAACTCACTGCTGCTTGTCTTTGTGTACTCTGCGTTTGGCTTTATTGTAATTAATTCCAGGACACCCCTCAAAAAGGGACCTTGTCTCAGTGGGCCTAACCGGTCTGCCAAATCCAATAAATAAATAAATGAAGGAAGAATTAGACGGTTTATAACTGTTTCCTCTTGGCCACATTGGCTGCACCAAGATTCAAACTGAAAAGCTTGAGAAGCGAACACGAGGCTTAATCTGAGCAGTTGGGACCTTCAGCACTTTCCCAGTGAGAGGCTTTTCCTCTTGTGTGAATATCCCTAATAGAAAGTCAGCAATTTCAATGATACAAAGATCCTGATTGAAGCGATGGAGAAAAATCATACTGTCACATTGACTGTGATATTTCTGGGGGTACTCTTTTTTCGTAACATAGTAAAACAGTAACTTGTGGTAAGAATGGACTCTAGGACTATTGTGTCCACCCCCTGCTTCATAAACAAGTATAAATATGTATGGTTTGTAAATCTAAACTAACTCAAAGGGCTCTCTCCACACTCTACTACTACGATATCCAGTGATTCCCTGGGTAGGAATAAATGTGCCCGGATTTACTTTAAAGGCCTGTACTGTTTTCATGTCCAGTGACTCCCCCAGTAGCCAGTTCCATAGATTTCATTACTCATTTACAAAAGAGGGGATTTCTAACATCACCATGAATTGTAAGTGTAATTAATTATTCATGAGCCTAACAGGGCCCCTGATTTGCTACTGGATCAATCATTACCATCCTAGCTGCATACCCCCCTGCACATACCCAGGGTATCCTCTTACATGGGGAGGTAGAGCCATATCTGTGGCTGCCCCCACTCTATGAAACAACCTGCCCACCGAACTGCACACTACTGACTCACACCGCCAGTTCAAACCCTGTCTCAAGGACTGGCTCCTATTGGCATCTGCCTGCAAATGTTTCAGGGTGTAGCCCCCCCCCCCCACTCATGGCCTATAAACTATCCCTGCTGGTATGCATACAGTTATTTTCCTTACAACTGTTCAACCCATCTGGGTAAATTATCCTATCTGTGATACCACTGTACTATCTGTGATTTTGCTTGCACATTTTTTCTTGTGTCTACATTCCTGTTGTTTTAAATTTGTATTTATTATATAATATTATACACATGTGCAGTACAGATTTAGATTCAAACAATATTGCATCAATAAGTATCTTATAGGTACAGATTTCATCTTTAAAAATGACCAGGACAGATATTTATACTTTCTGGGTGGGATATTCAGAAAGATTTGTGCATGGCGCAACACGGTGCGCCATCTTAACCCACAATCTTGGCATGATATTCAAAAGGGGAAGTGCGTGGCACAAATCCCAATGTGCCGGGGTGCATCAGTAATGTATGCAGCGCAATTGGGGGGGGTGTGCCCATGCATACCCCTGCACATCCCGATATTCAGCCCCGGATGTGCGGAGCCCATGCAGGCGCAACCCCTACATACGCCACATACAGTTGTTCCAAAAAAATAAAGGAGCAACAGCCGGCCACCCACAGGTGAGCTGCCATATTGCAGGGCGCAACACAGCAGCTGCTAGCTGTGGGTGGCCACCTGAGCTCCGGCGGCACCCTCTGTCGGGTAGCGCCCCCCCATGCCCGATTGCGGGCAGAAGTTTAGAAATATGTAACTCCTATATCCCTGGTGGTCCAGTGGACTGCTCACAGCCCAATCGCGGGCAGATGTCTAAAACAAGATTAGATCCCATCCCTGGTGGTCCAGCAGTATCCCCCTCCCCACCCTCTCACTGAGCCGCGCCACCCTGCTCCCCCCCGGGTCAGTGGTGGGCAGCAGCTCCCATCCGCCAACTGACTGCGTACAGTACAGCTGTCGCCCATTGATCCACAGCATGGGCCAATGGGCATGCAGACCGTCGATACTGCACAGTCCAGATATGTGAATGGATCTATCTCACATATCTGACTGTGTAGTACGGCAAGTCTGCATGCCCATTGACCCATGCTGTGGACCAATGGGCATACTGCTGTACTGTACGAGTCAGTCAGCAGGCGGGAGCTGCTGTCCACCACTGACCGGGGGCGGTTGGGCCCAGTGGGAGGGTAGGGAGGGGGTACAGCTGGACCACCAGGATGGATCTAATCTTGTTTTAGACATCTGCCCGCGATCGTGCTGTGAGTGGTCCACTGGACCACCAGTGATATAGGAGTTTCATATACCTATACTTATGCCCATGATAGGGCTGCGAGCAGTCCACTGGACCACCAGGGATATGGGAGTTACATATTTCTATACTTATGCCTGCGATCGGGCTGTGGGGCACTTTGCCGCTTGTGCAGGGGATGTCAGTCCCTGATGGCTGCAGCCTCGCAGGGTGCCAGGCGCTAGTCACCGAGGATGGGTGCACCTGCATGCAAATTGGGCCATAATGACATGCAAATGACCCCATTTGCACCTTGCATGCATTATGGCCCCATCTGCATGTGCACCTTTGAATATCATGGTTGATGCACCTAGTGCAACGGCACTTGCGCTAGCACATCCCTCTGCCCCTCTCTGGCTACTTGCGCTGGTGCAGTGTCACTGCGCCACGCACAATGCAGGTGGCCTGGAGCGATATTCAATGGTGCTGAGCCATGGCACAGCACCGTTGAATATCACCTGTCACGCCTCCTACATCCCAGTTGTGCTGTGCCCAGGCTTGCGCCACAGCCTGGCAGTCTGAATATCCCACCACTATGTCCACTTCACCTAGAGCATCAATCCCCAGTAAATAAGAGTGATAGAAAGAGAGAGAGAGAGAGAAGAGAGGAGGAAACAAAAGAGAAGGAAAAAGGGGAGGGAAGGGGGTCCCCAGAAGGGGAGGGGAGAAGGAAAGGGTGGGGGAGAGAAAAGGGGAGGGTAAAGCACCATCACATTTTGCTTTAGGGGACAAAGGATGGTTCAATGCTTGAATAATACAATATCCATCCCTGCCAATGTTGTCTAAATTTCTGTGAACAATCCTGAATCTTGACTGTGAGGCTTTCTGTTTGATAAATTTCCATCATTATAGATCTCCAGTCTTGGATAGTGGGAGGCTGTGGGGACATCCACCTTCTGATAATGGTCTTCTTGACCACTATAAGTAATATAGGTAGCATGGTTCTGCACCACCAAGGGGAATGGCCTGGATAAATTGAAAGTAAAACCATTTCTCCTGTCAGTTCAATTGATTCTCCCAAACAGTTGGATAATTACAACTGAAGTCCACACCAAAAAGGCATTCGGTAAGGACAGTTTCAGAAAATATGACCCAGCCCAGCTACCGTACACCCACAGCATCTCCAGCAGCGGCCGTACTCCGCCGGAAGAAATTTTACTAAAATTTCTGGGGCGCGAAAGTATCTCGATTGGAATTTCCAAGAAAATTCCCGCCAAAAAGTGAAGGAGGTTACCTTGATAGCTGGCACCATAGTTGAAGTCCAGTCTGTCCACTAAACCTCAGATGCTAAGTCCTGATTCCATTTATCCAAGATGGACTTAGTTGAATTGCTCCCCAGGTCTCTCATGGCTTTATATTTATTTCCTATCAGGTGTCCACCTTGTTTCCCCTTTATGGAGTTGATAAAGATTTTTAATAAAGGTGGGGTAGGAGTCGGAAGTTTGGCCGTTAGTGTCCAATGTCTTAGTATGTGGTTCCATACCTGGAGATATCTAAAGAAGTCTGAGCCTCTAAGACCATAAGTATTTTTAAGTATCTCAAATGACAAGATCCCCTTCTCATCCAAAAATTGGAATAAATGAGATCGCCCGAGATGGCGCCACTGATCGAATACATTATCCATACACGAGGGTTGAAATAAATGGTCCTTAGATATTATTTTACAGTAATCATAAATAAGTTTCATCTCGGGTCTTTTCCTTAAGCCAAACCATATACGTAGAGTGTGAGCTGTTATTCGGGTAAAATGTAGGGTCAGGGTGTTCTCTATAGATGAGAAGAGAATGGTTGTGATGTCGTGCATATCATTCAGATCAAATTCCAGGATTTTCCACGGAGCTGAAAAACCATTTATTAGCCAATAAATAATAATTCGAAGAAAGGCTGCTTGTGCGTATAGCTTTAAATTGGGCAGGTTTGTGCCTCCCTGAGCCATAGGAAGTTGGAGAATAGAAAAGTGGATTCTCAGATGTTGGTTAACGCAGATAAACTTCAAAACTAGTCTGTACCAGGATTTAAAGTAAAAAGGGGCAGGACACCACACAGGTATCCAGTGCCTCAACCCTCAGCGCCACTGGGCCGGATCAGAATGACTATTTTTAAAAGGTAATAAGTAACATGATTTCCTTCTACCACAACACAACTGACACATCTATGTTTTAGGCACATCCTGATGTAAGGTCATCTCGTGCCAGTCTTCTCTACATTCAGGGGCCATAAAGATATGTGATAGAGAGAAAACAAGTTTGTATATTGATAAAATTGAAAAGGGAATAAGGAGGCGGTATTCCTCTAGTTTAAAATGTTTTGTCAGTTTTTTATGGACAGGGCTCTTTACTAAGAGTTCCTCTGGTACTCTTCTACAGCCAACACACTGGTCACATGGAGTGGTGGATGGCTCAGTGGATTGGTAGTAGAGGTAGGAAGAACCTCAAAAGGTTCTGAGGTTCCAAAAGGTTCCGATACACACCAAAAGGTTTTGATGTTTATCCAAACCTTTTAGATTAAGGAATAACTCCTCACCTAAACTGTGTTCTATGCCTAAACCGAGATTCTACAGCTAGAGATTCCCCACACCAGGCACTTGGGTTAAATCCCAATATTGACACTGTAGTGCAGAATGAGGGGAGTGCTGCACTCCTGAGGTGCCATCTGTCACAAACCCACTCAGCAGGTCAGGCCCTCTACTCCCAAAGTGCCAACCTCTGAGCACAGTCTTGTGAACAGTGTAACAGACAAGGTAACCCTCTTGTCTGTTTTTGTGAGCTCGGAGCAACCTTTGGTCTCAAGTTCTGGAGGGATTCAAACTGTTAACCTCTTGTTAGCATACCCAATGCACACTAGGCTCAGATATATCTGTCTTCGGGGGGCCAGATATCTTTGCCTACGGGCACCTAACCAGGTACACAGAGATGAACCCTTTAAAACGTTAATAAAGGCCTCAGATTTAAAACGCTTCTCTTTCCAGTTTGGTATCACCATTCAAGCTTATGCCTATTGTCTGCTATAACCATGTACTTTTCTTACAAATAAAAAGAAGTCAAAGACAGACCAAGTAAGTTCTAAAAAGAATTTTACTAAAATATTAAAAAATATGTAAAACACAAAATACAGAACTCTTCTATCACAAGACATACAAATCTATTACAAGAACAAGGTTTAAAACAGTGCAATTCCAACTACAGTACTTAGTCTCTAAATACTTGCTTAAAAGTGCTCCAAAGATGTGTCCTTGTCAGAGTCTAGGTAAAAAATGTGTCTCTGTGTAGTAAAACAGACTAAATTAAAAGCTGGATTTTACCTCACCCCTTTTCAGGAGGTCACCTAGCTCCTCCCTGTCAGGTTATAGGAAAATATATATGTTATACAAAAGTATTACATTCTGCAACTTCAGCATAATTTATGTCCATCAAATGACACTTTGTTTGATCCCATGCTGTAATCTCCCTCACACAGGCTTCACAGGGACATTTACAACCTTGCACCCCTGTGTAACAACCTAGGTTCCTCTCCAACGTCATAAATCTTCTTTATGATTTCTCTCTTCTTAAAATTAACTTGAATAAGTCTGTAATTAACTCAGAGAAACAGGATCCTTGATTAAAGTCTTCCATGTAACACACTGTCTATAAAAACTGAGTGCGTGTGATCTCACATGCTGTCAGCATTTCCTCATGGCTTCCATCTCTCAGCTGAAATTGGGGGTGGGATGAGTGATGTCACTCCTAGAACATTTGATTTTCAGCAGGAGACATTCAGTAATACATTTTATATTAAAAAGAAATGATACAGCACTCAGAGCTGGCTGTCTACGTCACACCGTCTTTCGAATGAGACGTTAAACAGAGGTCCCATCTGCCTGTTCTGGTGGTAGTTCAGGTGGATGTTGAAGATCCCATGGCACTTCTCGAAAAAGAGTAGGGGAAATTCCCCGGTGCCCTGACCAAATTCCCCCCCATTCACTAAAAATATACCACCAACAGCTTGATCTGGCCCAAGGTCAGTTGGCATTCATCTGTATCTCCCTCCCCCCCCCCACCGGGTCGTGCCTGGAAATAGGCAGAATATGTCTAGTGCAATTACCCAGTCAACAAAAACTAATAAAATAAAAATAATTTGTGTTGGCTCAGCCAAGAATTCAATACAGTTTCTGGCGCTCATAGCATCTGCACTTATTTTTTTAAACAGTTCCCTAAGATAGATCTGGCTGGGTAAAAAGAAAGCACTTTCTGCCTACGTTAAATCAAAGACTGAGGAGCTGCTTGATCCAGCTCTCTGATGAGAATTTTTGGCAAAGTAATACAGCTCTTCTGTGTAAAGTTTAGGTTAGGAACTTTCTTTAGAGCACTGTAGGCCTATGTTGTAATCAGCTGAGCTTTGAGGCCCAAGATTACTGTTTGTTTCTCTGCTTTTTTTCTCTTGACCTAATCTCTCCCTGAATTATACCTTCATACTCTACTCCCTCACTGATCTGCAACCCTCCCCGGGCACCTCAGTCTCAGCGCCCCCCCCAGCTGGAAGCCTCTTCCCAGACCTATCCCCCTCCACCCTCTCTTACTATTGTTTCCTTTGTTCTCAGCCACTCCAACTGATCAAGTCTTCTGCCTAATCCCCCCTGACCTTGTTAACTATCCCTCTCTGTTTTCCTCCCCCCTTAGGTTGCCGAGACCCTGACCGGGAAGCCCAGCTCCACTAGCGGCTCCTCCGCTACCACGGCGCCCCCGGAACTGAAGCTGCCAGCCACCATGTACAAACCGCTCACCCTACAGAATGAAAGGTACACTGAAACTTCCAGGTTCGAAACCCAGCACCACCATTGGCTGGGTGATGCTGCTCTGCCTTGCCAATGGCTGATTTTCACGGCTTTTCTTGTACGTGTAATTGCCGATAAATTTAAACTTAGACCTTAGTACTCTTGTAGATTAAGGAATAACTCTTCACCTAAACCGAGTTTTATGCCTACACAGAGATTCTACAACTAATCTGTGTTAGCCCAGCCTAGAATTCAATACAGTTGCTGGCGCTCGTAGCATTTGTGCTTATTTTTTAAACAGTTCCCCAAGACAGATCTGGCTAGGTAAAAAGAAAGCGCTTTCTACCTACGTTAAATCAAAGGCTGCAGCACTGCTTCGATCCAGTTCTCTTAGGATAATTTTTGGCCCTCTCACCCCCCCCCCATTAAATAGGCCTTCCTCCCAGAAGCCCTCTGTTGACTATTCCCCCACTGGTCTCTCTTTCCGTAATCTCCACCCTCTATCAGCGAAAGCCCTGTTCCTCCCAGCTTGAAATTCCACAAACATCTGTGCTTTACTCATCTAACCCTCTGTTTAACCTCCTGAAAAGGCCTTATTTGATTCACTCCCAACCACTTCTTGCTGTCTCTACTCTTCTTGTCCTTAGGTCTCCCACACCTCCTGGTCTGCAACTTACACCCATATTACCTCACGAGACAATCACCCTCCAACCATGGCACTCCTCTACCCAACCAGAGGACTCCTTTTCTGTCATTCCTTCCTGACACAACTACAGTTTGATGTGCCTGATGCCTCTTCAATTTCTTTGTCACATGTCTGCCTGTCTGTGTTACCTCTTACCCCACACCACCGACCGCTTTGCTCTAATGTGCCCCAGCCACACCTCGGTCTTCTGGCCATGGCACTGCATAATAAAACAATTGTAATCAGGCACCGTAGCAAGCGCATGCATAAGTTGCCTTTTCTCCGCCCACCCTCTTCTCACTCCCTTATGTGCCTCCTACTCCTATCAAAAGACAATAAACTAAACCCAGGACCCCACAGAACCCAAAGCAATAATAACTTTAAAAGGTCTAAGCTGAATCCCCCAATATTGAATTACATGTGGATCAATACAAAAGGGCTCAAAATAGCCCATATGAACATTCAAAGCATTAGGGGTAAGATGGTTGAACTACAACTCTGGATGCTGCACTACAAACCCGATGTCCTCTATATTACAGATTCCTGGCTAAAACCAACCAGCCTCTCACATGAAATTGATCTTTCCAGCTACTCCTCCTACCGTTGTGACTGGTCATACAAAAAGGGAGATGGGGCTATGATATATACCTGGGCTGGGTTGATGGTCAATGAATTGACCGGCCCCAAAATCAACTCAGCTGTGGAACACCTATTCATTAGTTACCCTAGTCCATGTTAAGCACATTACAATTGGATGTACATATCTACCCCTTAATCAAGTGTCTACCAACTTCATAGAATTTTTCTCTAGTCTTAATAACTTGCCATATCATGACCTTCTACTTTGTGGTGACTTTAACCTAGATTGGGATGGACCTAAAAGACTTCAATACCAAGCTGCACTACTAGACGTTAGTCTTGAGCAACTGTTAGACCAACCCACTAGACTTAATATGAAGTCAGGTAGACACAGCCTATTAGACTGGATTATAACCAATAAATCTACCTTTGTTAAGGCTATGGGTGTCCTTCCAGATTCTTTAAGTGACTATTCCCCAACCTTCTGTATCTAGAAAAACAGCGCCCCCCCCCAATCACTCTCAACACCAGGGATCTAACTAACTTCATTGACAAAGCATTCCTGCAAAGTCTAGCCTCTGTTGACTGGTCCCCATAACCTCCCTCCCTGATACAGACCAAGCATTAGACTATCTTACCAACACTTTTACCTCTATACTGGACTCTCATGCCCCATACAAACTCAGAAGATCCAAAGTTCTCCACTCCCCTTGGCTTACCCAGGAATTGAGGCACCGCATGCGCTCCTGAGATAAATCCTGGAAGGCCTACAAAAGATTGGGACTACAGTCAGATTGGATGATCTATCATCAACTACAGAACACTTGCAAAGCAAACATCAACAAGTCAAAAAGGGAACACTTCCGTAACCTACAGAAAAAGAACCTTGCCAACTCTAAATCCTTGTGGAAGCAAATAAACGCACCCATCAAGGACAAAGAGAGAATTATACCCTAAAGCATGACCACAAAAGGCACCACACCTCTGGAGTTAGCCACTAGCATCAACCACTTCTTTACCGACCTCAGTGGTTACAAAACTGACCTTCCCACTGTCCACCCGTCACAGTTATGCACTCGTCCAGAAGTTACCCACCACTACTTCCATCTAAAAACAACCTCTCAAAAAGTACTCAAACTTTTACAAGGTCTCAACCATGACAGTTCTCCTGGCTTCGACTCCCTGCCCCCTAAATTTCTCAAGATAGGAGCCCCTCCTCCAGCTTATCCCTTTACCCCTCTAATCAACAGATCCTCACTCAATCCATTCCTAGCAAATGGAAGACAGCAGTCTTTTATGCAGGACAGTATTGTGAACAGGCTTGCCTAATTACCCTATCCTGTCAAAATATAAGAAAGATAAACAGTCATCGTTCCTGTACACAAGAGTGGGCCAACCAACCCAATTGAAAACTATTGACCCATTTCCATTTTATGTCCAATCACTAAAATTCAAGAAAAGATACTAACTAACCAGCTATATTCTTATCTTGAAATGACCAATGCTCTCACCATTCACCAGCATGAATTCCATAAACTACACAGTGTGGAATCCGATCTCCTAAGAGTCACCACTGACATATTACAGGCCATAGATCATGGTGAAGCCACTGGGGCCGTCTTCGTGGACCTCATAAAGGCTTTTGATCTCATCAACCACCCTATTCTCATCTCCAAGCCTCACCATCTTGGCCTCAATGATAATTCATTTTCCTGGATTTGTCCCAATGTGTCAAATGGGCAGGAGCAGTATCACCCCTATCTCCTATCACAGAGTCCCTCAAGAGTCAATCCTTGGACCACTTCTATTCTCGATCTTCATTAATGATCTTTATTAATTTTTGTATTTATTTAAATCTAGGATTACAAGTACCTTTGAGGCAAGGCTCTTTTACAAAGGTTCCACGTCAGTTGGAGGACAGTACAACGAACTACAACAATGCATGGCAATACAACAAGGCAAGAAATAATAGGCAGGAGAAACAGGTTTACAATCAGTTACCCAAGATAAATGCATACATTTTGGAGAAGAGAGGGCAAGGGCAATTGAGGGTGTACAGCACCATTACAAGACATGGGTAGGACACAGGGAGGTAAGAGCTGCCAGAGGCATTGTCACATCACAAAGAGAAGTGCAGGTAGCTGGGTAGGGAGGAGAGGGTGGGGGGGAGGAGAGACAAGGGAAATGGAGCAAAGTGCTAGACTGGGGGACTGAGGCAGTACTGAAGTATAGCCAGGAGTGCTGGCTAGGTGAGGCAGTCGCAAGTACTGGAGGCAGAGAGAGCTCCGCCTTGATTTGAAGGGGCCACACTTGGGAATGGAGGAGATCTCATTGTTGAGACTATTCAACCGGCTTGGGGCAGTGTAGGCAAAAGAACATTGTGCCATTGATGTTCGGCAGCGAGGGATCAGCAGGAGTTGAGAATCAGATCCCCTAGTATGGTGGGGATTACTACATTGGCTGAGGAGAGCTTGGACACCAGGGGGAGCAAGGCCCAAGGTTATCTTCTTTGCCATAATGCAGGTTTGGTATTTTAGTCAGTTTGATAGTTGCAGCCTGCCAGTTTGGGTGTAGCGGTCACAGGTGCGGGTAAGACGATAGGCTCCAGTTATAAGACGACAGGCTTTGTTGAGGGAGGTGGAAATGCATCTGAGGGCTGTTAAAGTGGCAGAGCCATATATGATGATCTGACACAAAACTGTGGAGGGGCATCCTTCCAGCTATATGCTGACGATGCCATCCTGTACAGATCTTCCAGCGATGTCAATGGTATAAACTCTGACTGCAAAATGACTAACAAATCCTTGAAAAATGGTTCAAGGAAAACTTGTTGATCCTGAACACCAAAAAGACCAAATCCACATTGTTCCATCATACCTCCTTTGACACTTCCCTGACTCCCCTGGTAATCAAATCCTCCTCAGGAATATCGTTGGAAGTGGTTACATCTTTTAAATACCTGGGACTGACTCTTAATTAAAACCTACCTTCAATATGCATGTAACTAACATAGTAAAGACCACTAACCAAAAAAATAGGCCTCCTATACTGTGCTGCTCCCTACCGCTCCAACCGCATGTGGAGGACCACTGCCTCAGCTACCCTCATCCCAGGCCTCTTCTATGGGGCCCCAATAATTCACTCAGCCAAGACAACAATTCTGGACAAACTAAAAGTGGCCTATCACAGAATTGCTCACTTCACTTCCAAGGCCCTAGCTCGGGACCGCCACTGTAATGTTCTAGACACCCTGGGTTGGCCATCCTTCAAAGCCAAGATAGACTTCCAGTGGTCTGCGCCACCTTCAAATTCATCCACCTCCCCTCCCCTCCGAGCCTATCTAATCTCCTCACCCTTAAAACCTCCCAAAGGACTCTCAGATCCTCCCACCTTCCTATCTTAAGCCTACCTAGAACAAGACTAGCCATAGGAAGAAGATCCTTCTTCTTTGTGGTACCCCAAAAATGGAACAGCCGCCCACAATCGCTACTCGCATTGAAGTCACTCCCCATATTCAAACAACGGTATGAGGAAACTTTCTTCTTACCACCTATCTGCAATGAAAACTGTCACTAAAAACCTCTTCTAACTTCCAATATCCCCCTAGCCAAACTTGGCAGTGCCATCCTTAACCCCCCTTTTCCTTCCCTCTCGAACTTCTTTCTCTACCCCTTAACCTCACTTTGCCTCTCCTTACTATCTTATTCTCTTACGACTTTACCTCCTTTCCTTTAGGTACATGTATGAATGTCATTACTTGAAACCATACCATGCACTTGTTCCTTATACATACAATGTAAATCTACTGTAGAAATATGTTACATACTACTATTTTTTTGTCTTACAATGTATGCTGTTTAAACTGAAATTCCAGTATACTGTTTCCTGTAAATTGTATCACCTAGTTTTATAATGCCTGCTGAAGATATGTATTGTATGTACTGTTCCCCAGGTCACCCCTGAAAAAGGGACTGAGTTGTCTCAGTTGGGCCCACCCTGTCATCAAAATTCTAATAAATAATAAATGGAACCTTTTTATATGGTAACGATATGACAAAGCATAAATTTAACAGTTTTTAATTCACAAATCTGTAGCAAAGCAACTAAATTACTGTTCAGTAGTAATAAACAGCATGACTAATGAAATGAGTGAATTAAACTGTGGATGTGCCTATTGGAAGTGCCAGTGCTGTATTATGTAATACCCATGTTGAACTTTTCACCCTGACACCCCTGCCCCCACACCCAGATAATGATTTGGTTCAAAGGCAGTCAAGTTCCAATCTCTGACCAGCCCTTACAGATTGGTGTAACCCCCCTGCAAATGGGGGTTCCCAAAAGACTTCCAGGAGCTTGCTTGAATGCTCCAAGCCTGAATGGTGTTTGGCGTTTAAGCCATTTATCAGTGAGTGTTTTTAGAGCCTCTGGTACTGTCTCTTTAAGAGCCGTCTGCTTGCAGACATAATTAGTTTGTATGGGGGGGACTGTGTGTTTCTCTGTTTGAGTACCACTCGAACTGCTGCCAATTCACTCCATTTTGCAGTCACTAGGAGTACAAAGGGAACCTATCTGAAAGATGTAACTGTTTGCCAGAAATAATTTAGCGTAATAATGAAATTACAGTTTGTCTAACCTGCTTTCTTTGCAGTCAGAACTGTGTCTGCCTAGTTCCCCATTCTGGTTTTGAACTGCTGAACTGGACCAATCAGTAGGAAGTAAGCTAGCTCTAAAATGGTGCCTTGGACGAATCAGAACTTGGACTCATAATCTGAGCCAGCCACAAGAGGATTGTATGGGCAAGTGACTCTGGGAGATGTAGTTTAGACTTCGAGCCTTTTGGACCAACAGCAGCAGTCTATTGTGAGTGACAGCCAATCCAGTCAAGAACTGGGAGGAACTCAAAGGAAGTGCCGGTTTTGTCTGTTGGAGTTTCAGTTTAGCTCTGGCAGTGAAGGAAAAGAAACCCTGTGCTCCTTCAGTGCACAGTTTCAGTCAAAAACGTGTGTAAGGCCCAGAGTTCCGGTCTGCAGCTTGTGTAACTGCTTGTTAGGACTGAATCAGTCCTGTGAAAAGAATCAAAGGATCTCTGAAGAGTAGAAACCAGGCTCACCCTGTAGAAGACTGGAGAAATTGTTGAATTGCACTCGGTCTGTCAGGAACTAAATCTGCTGTGTGTTCTCCCGGTATTGTGCAGTAATTGCGATCGGATAGAGAAGCAGCCTGCCTGGTATAGTACTTTCTTTTTACCATATAAATGTGTGAAGAGTCTCGTGGAGCTCAAGAGTAGCCCTGCTGACGTTGAAGGACCCTATCTTGTTTGGAGGTCGTGAGTACTAATTCAGGGTCGTCCCTGTTGAATCACCACATTAAATCCAAATGGAATCACTGTACTGCTGACTGTTTAAACTAATTTTCTTTTCACTGTGTGAAAGGGCACCTACCAGCTGCCACAGTTTGGACTAGCCACTAGGGCTTGGGTACCCAGGGACAGTAACTGGTAGGGATAGGTCTGTGCACAGAGCCATAGGTAGATAGTAAAGTGATAAGCTAATTAACCTGATTTCCCCCTGTCCTTGTTATATCCCCCTAAATAAATCAGAGCTGCTTGTTTCAGCAAAGTTATACTGCCTGAGGTATTTGTCTATGTTAAAGTACTGTACTGTGATTGTTGCACTGTATCTTATTTCACAGGAGGTCCCAGTGCCGGAACTAGTCCTGGGGGTAAGTGTATACTGTGAAGGTAATTCTGATATATTGTGTGGGCCACTAGTGGGAAGAAAGGGGGGTTGCAGTGCCCCAGAGGGCTGTGACCAAGTAAGTTTAACTATTGCAAACCCTGACCTCTGGGTGGAGGCACCTGCAATTGGATCCAGGCCCCTCAACCTGTTAGTGGCAAATCAGGCAGGGGTAGTAGCCCCTGGGATAGCGCCATCTAGGGGTTACATTAGTAATCAGAGTACTAGTTGAATGAGAATATATAGCAGTTAGCAAACCTGTTTGTATGTGTGAACTCTGACAGCCACCCACCGTGATTTTATCAAAATAAAGGCAGGTAAGTACTAGAACTCTCTATAACTACACTTCGGTTTCGGACTTTTTTTAAATGCAATACTGTATATTTAGCTAATAGTCATAGTCACTTTGCTTTCTAACCAGGTACCACTGGGTTTAGAAATGTCTCATTTATGAATGAAGAAGAAATAAACACACCAGCACTAGGAAGATTCACAATGTAAGATAGCACTAGCCAGTTAGACAGCCAGTCAGCCCCTTCATTACTGCTTCTACCCCTACTATTGGGGGAAAAAACAGAACTACCAGCACTGAGATCTTTCTGGCTAAGGCACATCTACCAAAAAGGTCTTTTGAGAGAGACTGATGATTGAGAACAGGGACTTGTCTGCTACAGTTGCTGCCAGTACAGTGTCATGTACCGACTGCCCTCCCACCCACCCCCAGGACAACAATTTGGTCTAAAGGCAGGCAAGTCCTAGATCTTTCTTTGTAGCCACTCTCCTGAGTCTGCTTTTTTTTTTTTGAAGGTATTAGGTTTGTAGCTAGTTCTGTTTCTCAACAGTTGCAGGCACCACTTTGTTTAGCAATTATGAAGTAACACCTCACCATTAGGAAGAATCAGACTGTAAGAAAAACCAGAAACCAGTCACCACTTCACTAAGAAATAATGCAATCCGTTGTGATGGCAGACCCTGTCGTTCCTAGTTTCTGGAGCCTGAAGAAATCATAATACCCCAAGACTGGCGTCAATAAAGCAACAGCATGACAGTAAACCCTACCTCTGGGGCAAGAAGAAGTTATACCCAGAGGCTGGAGGCAAAAAAAAAGCAATTATGTGACAGTAAGTCCTCCTTCTGGGACCAGGAGAAATTATACTGAGACTGCAGGCAATATAGCAGCTTCAGCTTAGACCTTGGAGCGTAAACTCTGCCTCTGAGGTCAGAAGAGATATGCGAGACTGTAGGCAATGGCAGACCCTGTCTATTATTTTCTGGGGTTAGTACTCCAGCCACCATTAATTAGGGAAGCAGCTGAAGTCTGAAACAATAGGAGAAGGCAGCACGACAAGTGTTTTGACTCATTTATTTATTTATTGGTTTCTTTTTTTTATAAAGAAAATTATCTGAGGATCAGTGGCAGGATTTTTACGACAGTAAATTAATAAAAAGAGAACTAGGAGAGCTTCAGTAGCAGACAAGTAGTGGAATAGCAGTATAATTTCAGTATAATGTGGGGAGTGGTGCAATGCAGTGGCTGTGGGGCAGCCATATTCAGGCAGCTCTTCTGGACACTGAGGTGCTGCCCTATCTGCATGCATCTCTCTGGACTGCGGGATGAGGTAGCCAGACTCAGAGCGGAAGTAAACTGGGTCAGGAGTACCATCACCCCTATCCAGAGACCACCCAGTCCAATGCAACTGCCTCAAAGGATGCCGAGAACGAGGAGCACATGGATGACAGTGGGCTCAGGGAGGGTTAGAGCGGTCAGGCAGAGGCACATCCCAGATCCTATTCCGCTCAAGAACTCATATGCCACACTGGCAAACGAGGGCAACCAAATAGAGGTACCCAGAGAAGTGGAAGGAAAGGATGTGGAGGTTAGCCAAGGAGGTGACCTCAGTGGGGAAAGCAGTGGACCCCAGAGGAGGAGAAAGCAAATCCTGGTGGGGGACTCCATCATAAGAGGGATACAGCTAGGAACACAGGAGGGGGAGGACAGGGAGGTGAGGTGCCTACCAGGTGCCACGGCATGGAGGGATGGAAGGAAGATCCTGGGGATCACTGGGAAGGCAAGACAGGAGGGTGAGCTGTATGTCATTATCCACCTAGGTACTAATGATGTGGCAAATGGGGAGCCAAAGGAAGTTCAGGAAGAGTTCAGGAAATTGGGGAGGGGTCTCAAGCAAGTAGCTACTTCTGTCACTTTCTCAGAAGTACTTCCTGTGAGAGACAAGGGAGAGCATAGGAGTGCATGCACCAGGAACTTTAACTCATGGTTGAAGAACTGGTGCTGTGAGGAAGGGTTTGGATTCATTGATGACTGGGGACCCACCTGGAGGGATGGAGGTCTGTTCAAGCCTGATGGCCTGCATCCATCCTGGAGGGGAATCCAAGCACTCAATGATAAGTTTAAATGCTACATTGACAAGCATTTAAACTAGCAAAGGGGGGTGGCAGGCCAGCAAGGAGGGTACATACTTGCTCACCCCCCACATCTAGCAGTGGAACCAGTGAACCAGAGGAGTGGCTATCTCTGCAAAGCAGTGTGCAAAAGATGGAGATTAGTGCCTAAGAGGTGGATAGACAGAAAAGGGGCAAAATTCAGCAGAAGGGCAGACAGCAAGGAGAACCAGGGATAAATGACAACCAAGGAAGGGGCTGGAGTAGAACAGCAAAACAGTCTAGGGAGGTCAAATCATGGAAAGCCATGTGTGCAAATGGCAGGAGCCTTAGCAACAAGATGGAAGATCTGGAGGCTGTCATGGTGCAGTCAGACCTGGACATTGTGGCCATCACTGAAACCTGGTGTGATGATAAACACGACTGGGAGATGGCCATACCTGGCTACAACATATTCAGAAGAGACAGAGCAGGCAGGAAGGGAGGAGGAGTGGCAATGTATGTGAAAAATGACATAAGGGCCACAGAGATCCAGGAGGAACAAAATGGGGGAGAGATACTGTGGGTTAAGCTGGAAAGGAAAATGGGGACAGCCATCTGCACAGGTGTGGTCTATAGACCACCAGCCCAGGAGGAAGAAACAGATAGGGAGTTGATGCTAGCCATCCAAAGGATGGCAGACAAGGTGAGGTAGTACTGGTTGAGACTCAATATTCCAGATGTGGACTGGAGCATCCCAGCAGCAGCATCAACTAGGAGCAGATTTATCCTGGACTCCCTTCAGGGTGCCTTCCTCAAGCAACTGGTCATGGAACCAACTCGGCAGAAGGCAATACTGGACCTTGTGCTCACAAACAGGGACAGTGTGATGGGGGTAACAGTGGGGGAGCACCTGGGGAACAGTGGCCACCAGTCATTGTGGTTTAAAATTACAGAAAGAGCAGAACCAAACCACACAAAAACACGTATCCTGGATTAGGGGGGAAGACTTTGGGAAAATGGGGAGATACTTGAAAGAGGCATTAAGGGGAATGGGACAGGAATCAGGGGTTGAGGAACAGTGGGCAGTATTTAAAATGGGGATTACAAGAACAACAGAATTATGCATTAAGCAGGTTAGCAAGAAGAAAAGGAAGAGGAGACCATTATGGTTTTCCAAAGAGGTAGCAAAGAAAGTGAAAGCCAAAAAGATTGCATTCAGGCAATACAAAAAGACACAGGCAGAAGGGGATAGGGAGAAGTACCAGGAGAAGCAAAGGAGGCTGGGAGGTCAGTAAGGAAGCCAAAGCTCAGACAGAAGAACACATTGCAAATTCAGTGGGTAGAGGGGACAAAACCTTTTACAGGTACATAAGTGAAAAAAGAAAGACAAAGAGAGAGATAGTGAGACTGAAGGGGGAGGATGGATGCCACGTGGAGGATGACAACGGTAAAGCTGACATACTGAACAGGTATTTCTGCTCAGTCTTTACTGAGGAAGAGGAGGGTAATGGGTCTGAAGGGAGTACAAGGGGTGAGAATGGTGCAGAAATGGACACAAGTCCCTTTACACGAGAAAGGATCCGAAGGAACTGGAAGTAATAAGAGTTGTAAAGCAATGGGGCCAGATGGGGTGCACCCCAGGGTCCTTAAAGAACTAAGAGAGGTGGTGGCTGAACCTCTGGCTATTCTGTTTAGCCGATCACTGGAAACAGGAGAGGTACCCAAAGACTGGAGGACAGCAGATGTAGTCCCCTTATACAAAAGTGGGAACAAAGAGGAAGCAGGGAACTACAGACCAGTCAGCCTCACCTCGGTAGTGGGGAAGATCATGGAAGCACTACTGAAGGAGAGCTTGACGGAACATCTGGTTGTCAATGGACTACAGGACCCAAGGCAGCATGGTTTCACCAGGGAGGTCATGTCAGACCAACCTTGTTGAATTTTTGACTGGGTGACTAGGGAGGTGGATCAGGGAGGGCAGTGTACATGGCCTATCTGGACTTCAGCAAGGCCTTGACACTGTGCCACAGAAGACTATTACACAAACTGGGGAATATGGGTGTGGGCAGGACAGTAGTGTGGTGGGTAGGTAAATGGCTGGGTGGCAGGACACAGAGGTGTAGTGGTAAATGGCTGTCACTCCACAGAGGTAAGAGTGACCAGTGGGGTACCACAGGGATCAGTGCTGGGACGGTCCTATTCAACATCTTCATCAGTGACATTACCAGGACCTAGAAGGCAGAATTTCACTGTTCGCTGATGACATAAAGCTCTGTAAAGAGTAGACACACCAGAGGGTGTAGACAGAATGAGAAGTGACCTGCAGAAACTCGAAGAATGGTCAGGGTTTGGCAGTTGAAATTCAATGCAAGGAAGTGCAAGATAATGCATATGGGGCACAAAACCCTGGCACAATATATCAGTCGGGGGTGAGGATATAGCATGCACCAAGCAGGAAAGGGATCTTGGGGTTATCATCTCTGATGACCTCAAGGTAGGAAACAGTGACAAGGCAGCAGGTAAAGCAAATAGGATGCTGGGATGTATAGGCAGGGGCATCACCAGCAGAAAACGGAGGTCATAATTCCGCTATACAAGACACTAGTGAGGCCCCACCTGGAGTACAGTGCACAGTTCTGGAGACCATACCTATGTAAGGACATAGACAGGGTAGAGAAGGTTCAGAGGAGGGCAACAAAGATAGTGCATGGATTGCATCACAAGTCCTATGAAGACAGGTTGAAGGAACTGAACATGTACTCCCTGGAGGAGAGGCGGAGAGAGGGATATGATAGAGACATACAAGTATCTTACAGGGAGGAACAGGGTGCAGGAATACACTATTTTAAGCGAAAAGATGTTCCAGGACTAGAGGCATGGGATGAAGTTGGAGAGGACGATTCAGAGGAAACATGAGAAAGAATTTCTTCACAGAACGGGTGGTGGACAAGTGGAACACCCTGCCAGAGGAAGTGGTGGGGGCCGAAACAATCACGGGATTTAAGAATGCATGGGATAGACATAAAGGAATTCTGGAGTTCAGGGGTAAGGGGCAACAGACTTCTAGGAAAACAAACTGAACTTACAAGCTCAAATGGGCAGACTGGGTGGGCCAAAGGCCCTTATCTGCCGACACTGTCTATGTATCTATGTGAGGCAGACACATTCCAAAAATGAAAAACAGCTCTTATATTTAGACATAAAGACTTTCTTCTCCATTCCCAAAAGATGCAAGACTGGCCTGCATTATGATATTCTGACATTTGTAGTGTGATGCATAATGCTACCACCCACAATCAGCAGTAGACAAAAGCAGCTTCTGAGTGGCTCAGAGGATGGGCTAAGAAAAACCGAGACTTACCTGCCCAGTGTGCACCCCCTACTCCACTGTTAATGCAACTATATACTTTATTTTAACGTGTCAGCTGCATTGTTCACACAGGCCAAAGGCAAGCAAATTCCACATCTTTTACAAGCATCTTTAGAGAAAACTGAAAGTTGATGTTATCACTTAATCCACAGATGAATCATAGGTACTGCTATCAGACTCTTCTCCTTCTCCATCAGCATCACATATGTAGCCAAGGTTTGGCACGTTAACCTTCATGATAAATTCACCAGATCTAATGGAAAAATGTGGTCTAACACTCTCCAAAAGGAGACATGTTCCAAGACTGCATAATAAACAGCTTGAAGTAAAAACTTATAAAACCAGCAAAAGGGGAAACTTTTTTCCAATAAGAGCATCCATTGTATGGAACACCTTGCCACAAGAATTGGTAGAGGCAACTAGTGCCACTGTCTTTAAAAACAAATTAGATGTTTGGTTGAGGAATAATAGATAAATAATGTCCCACATAGTGTGGGGAACAGTCTCGATGGGCTCTGACCTTCTTCTGTTCTTTCATACCAAGTAATACCAAGTAAGTAACACTTGTTTCTCTAAATTGTTTGGTGTTAATCTTGTTTTCCTATCAGCTATGACATCCCCAGCAGAGCTAAATAAACATTTGGAATAGACACTGGAGGGTGGGCATCCATTATACTTTTGAGTCAGGATAGCCAGCTTTGGCAAGCATGATTTTTGTTTTTTCCAGTAACCTAAAGGGTCATCCTAAATACTATAGTTGGGCTCAGACAGGTATGCATCTACCACACTTACTACAGAACATGTGTTTTCTCGGTTTGTAATTTCAGTGTCCCGCAGCTGGCACCAAATGTCATCCTCCTCATTGTCTGTTTCTGTAGTGTTTTTCTGGTGCTGTCTGTTGAGATGGTATCATTTTAGTACTGCTTCCTTATGAAACGTCAGCTACTGCATCAGTCAAAAGTTGCCTATAGCCCAACTTCTCCATGTCCTGAGAAGTAACACTGGGAATAGGCATGTTCCGTAAATGTGGGTCTAACAATGTTGCTGAGATATATTCTTTGCTCCATGTCTTGGCTGATAATTTGTCATCCTTGCCAAGTCTGGCTGGCATGTTATTGACTAGAGATTTGCTCATATCCAAGTTGTTATTCATTTTGCCCAAGCTTTTTTGAGAAGTAGAATAAGTGGAATAACTTGGCAAAGGGATGCCTTTTCTGCATTGACCTCTTTTGTAGCACTCAAATGGCTTCAGAATGTGACACTGTTCCATTACAGATCATTGAGTAGAAATGAGTACATAGAGAATACTGGACGGGTAACTATACATAGCCAGTGTGTTCTGCTAAAGAGGGGTCAAATTCCTTGTGACCTCGAGAGCGAAGCTCAAGAGATCCTTGGGAATCAGACCCTGAGGTGGCAGAACACACTGATTCTGCATGGGGTTACCCAGCCTGCATTTTTTATAGTGTATGGTGCCCCTCAAATTATTTGAAAGTATTTTTTTTTCGGCTTTTAAACTGTATTTTGTTTGTCTCCCGCTTGATAAGATGGTGAGTTGTGTGGTTGCTAGGGACTGGGTATCCCTACATTAGCAGCGCACACTCACATTGGTTGTCATTCTTGTGTGGGTGGGATTTACAAAAAAAAACAAAAAAAAAAACATGGCGGACGGACGTCTTGCTTAGCAAGAAAAAAAAAACTCTTCATATGCCGAAATGTGTAAGTAAAAGGTTTATTAGAGACAAAATCCAGTTGATCTTGCTTTTAACATTGTTAATAATTAACTGATCCCTCATCTGCAGTCATTTTCAATGTGTTTTAAGAAATATTGGTGTGCAGCAGTTTTCAATTTGAGCTTTAAAAAAAGCACTCAAGCTTCACAGTCTAAATGAATGGAATGCTGTTCTGCATGTATGGTCAGTATAGCATTCCATTAATTCTTTTGTGTGTGGATGAACAGCATTTTGGTATGGTGGAATTTTGAGTGAGAACAACATTCCACCATACACTATAATCCCATCCCCAATATCACTGTACGTGATACACGCAATGATAGCGACCTTTTGTTCAAGGATACATTCATTCATAAGGTAAGTTGAATTCCACCTTGTCCGTATATCTATAACATGGTGGTGGTGAGGAAGACCTTTGTTTTTCTGGATATTGGAATATCATGGACTTTTACAGAGTAGTTGAAGTAGCCACACACTTTGCAAACTGTTCCTACAGTGGTTGACACTTGCTGGTCATTATCCAAGTCGCTTCGGACTCAAGTTAAAGAGCAGCTGTTTACTTCTAATAATTAGACAACTATTTTATTGTATTTTGATGTATTAGTAATTACCTTACATACTAACATACTAAAATGCCAGCAGAATAGGCCTAACGGTCTTTCGAGTCTGCTCGATTGGTCAGCCCCCACCCTGGGTGCTGACCTTGCTGCCCCCCTCGCCTTCTCTGGCTTCTCCCTTCCCAGTTCCGGATATTCTTGCTGCATTGGATTTTGCTTCCAGAACCCTTCCCCTGTACCTGTCCCATCCCCTCTTGAACCCCTCCACCGTCTCTGCCTCCACCAGCCCCCTAGGCAGTGCATTCCATGGCTCCACCACCCTCTCAGTGAAGTAGCACCTCCTCCTTTCTCCCCTGAATCTTCCCCCCTCCAGCTTCCACCCATGCCCTCTAGTGGTCCCCTCCTCCTTCCTTGAAGCACCCTGACTGTTCCTCCCTATTTACCCTCTTCATGTACTTAAGACCTCTATAATGTCCCCCCGGTCCCTTCTCTCTTCCAATGTGTACATATTTAGCTCTTTGAGCCTCTCCTCATAGGTCCTGTCCCCCAAGCCCCAAATCATTTTGGTTGCCCTCCTGTGGACCCTCTTCAGGAGTTTAATGTCCCTCTTTAAGTGTGGCCTCCAAAACTGCACGCAGTACTCAAGGTGTGGCCTCACCAAGCAGTTATACAGAGGGAGCATCACTTCCCTCCTTCTGGAGGTGATCCCCCTAGCGATGCATCCCAGCATCCTGTTGGCCTTGGCTGCTGCCCTCCTACAAGTCTCAGAGTTGTTCATTTTGACATCCACCAGGTCCCTCTCGGCCATCGAGACTTGTAGCATTCCCCCAGGGTGTACACTTGGCCCGGGTTTCTGGCCCCCAGGTGGAGTACCTTGCATTTCCCTGCATTGAACCTCAGCTTCCACTTTCTAGACCATCTTTCTAGAGCCTCCAGGTCCCCCTGTAGGGCCACCCTCCCCTCCTCCATCCACCACCGCCCCCAGTTTTGAGTCATCTGCAAAGAGACTCATCTCACTCCTGATTCCTGTCCTTATGTCAGAGACGTAGGCGTTGAACAGGAGGGGACCAAGGACTGATCCCTGTGGGACCCCACTAATGACCCTCTTTGGGGATGAGACTATCCCGCCAACTACAACCCTCTGGGTCCGGTCATGGAGCCAATTGCCTATCCATCTGATCATCTGGTTCCCCACCCCCATTTCTCCCAGCTTATCCAACAGGCCCATGTGAGGAACAGAGTCAAATGCCTTGCTGAAGTCTAGAAAGAGGACGTCCACTGGTCTACCAAGGTCCAAGGCACTCGTCACCCAGTCATAGAACTCCACAAGGTTTGTCTGACACGATTTCCCTGAGACGAATCCATGCTGTCTATCGTCCAGGCACCCTGACTTTTCCAGGTCCCCCCCTAGCCTCTCCTTGACAATGCCCTCCATCACCTTGCCCACCACCGATGTCAAGCTGACAGGCCTGTAGTTCTCTGCCATCTACCTTGATCCCCCCTTGTGGATAGGCACTATATGCACCACCTTCCAGTCCTGGGGCACCCACCCTGTCCTCAGAGAGATGGTGAAAAGCTCCACTAGGGGTTTCGCCAGGAGATCCACAAGTTCCTTCAGCACTCTGGGATGTAATTTATCCGGCCCTGGTGCTTTCTCCGTCTTAAGGGAGCTGAGGGCTTCCCTCACTCTCTCTGCTGTGATTTCCACTTCCAGTACCTCTTCTCCCTGCTTAGCCCTCCCCCCTCCTGCCAGTGATGCCTCCCCCTCTCCCCAGACCCGCCAATTGGTAAGGGCCCCCCCTCAGTATCTCTGTCTCCTCCCATGTATGATGCAGCACCCCCATTTTCCTTGGTGAAAACTGAGGTGAAGTACTCATTTAGTACCTCAGCCTGCTCCCCGGGTCTTGTGCCCATCTCTCCCCTGATTTAATCCTGCTAATCTGCCCCTTCACCCTTCGTTTTTCCCCAATGTATCTAAAGAACCCCTTGTTCCCTCTCCTGATTTCCCTGGCCAGCTTCTGCTCCTTCCTTGCCTTAGCCGCCCTCACCACCCTAGTGGCCCTTCTAGCAATCAGCTCATACTCCCCTCGATCCCTTTCACTCCTTGAGCACTTGAATTGCCTATAGGCTGCCTTCTTTCCTGCACCACCTCCTGGACCTCCCTGGTCCACCAGCAGGGTTTTCGGGCCCTACCGCATTTTCGTCTTACTCTTGCACAGGTGCTGGTAGCATCTTGAACCCCTCTCCTGATGATTTCCCACCTACTATCAGCGTCCATGTCTGACCCAATCCCATCCAAATGCTCCTTAAGGATCCTTCCCATTTCCTTAAAATCCGTTCTCCTGAAGTCAGTTACCTCCGTCTTTGTGCAGCTTTCTAGCCCCTCCTAGGTCCAGGCAGAACCAGACCGTGGCATGGTCACTCCCCGCCAATGGGTCCCTTACCTCCAGGCTCCTAATCTGGTCACTGTCTGCCAGGACCACATCCAGTACCCATGCCTCCCTGGTTGGTTCCCCCACCTGCTGAGTTAGGAACGCATCTTGAAAGACATCCAACAACCTCTGTTCCCTGGTCACAGAAGATGTCATAGTCTCCCAGTCTGTTCCTGGCATGTTTAAGTCCCCCAACACCACCACCATTCCTCTGCCCAGTCTGCAGTGTCTCTACAACATCTGCCACCAGACTCTCCTCCAGATCCTCCGCCAGGGCAGGGGGTCTATACACCACTCCTATTTTTACTCTCTTGCCCCCCCCTTGTTATCAAGGTGACCCAAATTGCTTCCACGGTTCCCTCTGCCTCCTCTACTCCCCCTATGCCAATGCAGTTTTTGACTATCATTGCTACCCTTCCTCCCCTTCCCCCCCTGTCCTTCCTGAACATAGTGTAACCCTCCAGGTTCAGGTCCCAGTCATGTTCTGCAGTGGCCCAGGTCTCAGTGACCGCTGCCACATCTACTGCTCCCTCAGTTAGCATCGCCTGGAGCTCAGGCATTTTATTTCCAAGCTCCTGGCATTTAGCAGGACTACCTTCCACCCTTTCCCTATACTTCCATTTCCCCTGCTCGTGTTCCCATGGGGATTCTGCTTTCCCCTGGTCTGCACTTTACCAGTCGGCCTTTTCCCGCAATCCTCCAGCTCCCCAGGGGGGTGGAGACAGAGTCCCTCCTTTATCGGCACCCCCTTGACAGCCTTTTCTCCCATCCCTCCCCTTCACAAGTTTAAACCCCACTTTTCACCAATGAACCCCTCTATTTTCAACTTAAGGATTCCCCTCCCCTCCAAACTGAGATGTAGTCTATCTCTAGCATACAGCTCCTTATCCTCCCAGGTCTCCCCCCAATCCCCCATCAACCCATACCCTCTGGCCTCACACCACTCCCTGAGCCACTGGTTTATCTCCCTAATCTTCCTTTTGTGTTCCCCACTAGCCCTTGGCACCGGCAGGATTTCTGAGAAGGAAACTGTGCATCCTACCTTCTACTTTTATAACAAAATACAAGTGCAGTGAAATAAATGGGTCCTCACCGTTGCCTTTCACATTGTTAGTAAAAAGAATTCAGCAGAATTCTGGTATTATGATGTCAAAAACTGCCAACTACTTATGAAAAACTATATATATATTTTTTTTTACCTTTTTCAAAAGAAATAGATGCTTCTTTCAGCAACAAACTTTGCCTTTTATAGGATTGCACTATTGTGGCCCATTTATATGATTTTACAATATCTGAAAATGTAATTGACTCCTCTTGTCTTCTTCCCAAGTAAAACTGGTTATGAAGAAAATGCTACATCCTAAATTATACCGAATTATAACAAAAGATCACAGGTTATCAAAAAATCACATGTCTATTAATATTTTGGAGCCAGAAAGTATTATTTCTCTAAAAAAAATCTGAAAACAGGTTTGCAGTTCCCCATTGAAATACCCTGGCAGCCTTAACAGTAAAGCTTTTCTGACAACATAATACAAGGATTCCATTGGATTCTTTTTTTTTTTTTTTACTAGTAGCTGGCAAAATACAAATAAAATGATGAAAAGGTAATTAAAGAAACAAATAAAAACCATACAAAATGCCGGCCTGGTGGCGTTGAGGGTTGAAGCGATGGACGCCACACCTCACATCACGCTGGCAACCCGGGTTCAAGAACAGAGGTCAGAGGGGGGAAGGAGGATTGGGCATCCCAACAGATGCCCTCCTCCTCCAGGGTGGGATCCTGGGGTGGCTCACACAGTCAACGCACCTATGCCAGTGGAAGCACAGGCACCGGTGCATAGGCGGCTCGACAAGAGTCAGAGAGGAGAGGATGTTGTGGGCATTTGTGGGTGACGTGCAACAGCATGCCGTATGACTGGACATCAGTCCTATGTGCCAATGTCCTCAGAGGGTAGGAGGGACTAAGCTGGAGAAAAATGGGAAAAAAAACCTCGGGCCAAGATGATGACTGATCCACCTCAGGATAGCCGACCTGCAGGACAGACTCCATTGTGCAGGCACTCCAAGAGGTAAGAAGAAGGTAGGAAGGATAAAGGAGTATGCCTGGCACTCTAGGGGCAGACTCTGTGGGAGGGACCTGCAGGAATGATCAATGGTCTGAAGGAGTGGGTCGAGGGGCAGTAAGGTGGGATAACAATGAAAGTAAAAAAAAAACATACAAAATGATTGCAGAGGCATCTAAAGGCCACACACCTTTATTATTTAAGATACATCATTACTAAGTACTTGGTCTTTATGACAATGTGCAAAACAACATACATGTACAAAATTGCCATCCTGAAGTGCTTTTCTCATATTTGAACCATTGTCTGCAACAAAAGTCAGCTTTCAAACCCTGTGAGATGACCCAGGCATTTGCTAGTCTTTCAAGTTCTTGGTGAATATGGTGTGTCTTGAAAGTGAACATGGGTATCTTGGCTAAAGGTGGGGGGGTGGACAACGACCCCCCAGTAGTGGCTTGGGGTAGCACTATTACGGGGAAATTTCCGGGCAGACTAGGTGGGCCAAGAGGTTCTTATCTGCCAAAAGAATCTATGAATGAAAAAAGCTGCATCAAGAACTGCCATTTTCTGAAACAGGAAGGGTTCCCCCCATGAGAGAGAGAGACAGAGACAGAGATCAGTGGTAGTAGCAGCTGGAGTGGTAGCAGGCAAAGTGGGTGTGTGAGGATGATGAGTTGCCTGCAGAACTGACCCAATGCGCAGTAAGAGAAAGATAGGCAACAGTTTGGGCTCTGGTCCACATGTTGGTAGTAAAGTGAACTACCTTGTCCACTGCACATCCTAGGTACAGCAGTGACTGAAAATAATTTTCTCCTTGGCATTAAATATCCTGGGTCTAAGTATTCTACAAGCCTCCAGAAACCCATATCTTTTACAATAGAGTATGGTGCAAGTCAAGTACAATCATTTCTGTTATTTTATTGTCAACATTGTCAGATGGTTTCATGACTATTTAGACTTTCTTTCTAAAATCTCTTGCAACTTTAACTACCTCTTATCAGGTATAAAGTTTGTCTTGGTTGAGGTGCTATATCCCCTGACTGGTAAAACAGAAGATTTCACAAAATAATTTGAAACAAAAGTGGTCTTTTAGACCTTGGCTGGTGACTGCTGTCTCCTACTTCAGAAGGACGTTCCTTCTCATAGACAGCCCTGCTAGATTTTCAGGCACCAATGTTTGACTGTTTGTTTGAACCATATATAATGGTAGGGTGAATTTGCATAAGATGACACATCATTGTTGTGATTCCAAGATGATCTTTATCCCTCCCTTCTCAGACTCACACAAGTCTTGCTGTGCACACATAATGCTTGGAAACATCCTTGGGGTTTATGTAAAAATGACTCCAAACAGTAGAGGTGGACTCTCTATTTCATTCTACTAACCAGCTCAGCAGGTGTCGATTGGCTGGGTTTAACTTGGGGAGACATCGGTGGAGGATGCTGGCTCATCAAGTGAAACAATTATAGAATCCTTTACATCAGCACCATGCCCTCATCACTACTGTCAGACTTTGTTCGGCTTGTGTCTTGGAAATTTTCCCTCTCCCTTTTGATGATGTAGTAGCAATACCCTTCCAGCATATCATCCACATTGACACCATCAGAAACAGGAAAAGTCAGACTTACAATTTCCATGTCATCATTACTATAGCTACCATTTTTACTTGGAGATGCATTTTGAATAAATCAATGTGTTGCAAACTGAGCAACTCTACTACAAGTTGTACCTGCAAGTGTTTTTAACTTTATGTATTATAGGAATACTCTGTTTTCACAATTTTCTCAGATGACTTGCTATTAGAAGCCTTGAAAGATATGGATGAGTCTTCAGAAACAGTTTTCTTGTGCAATACTGAGCCCTTCTACCATAGCCAGTCCTTTCCCAGTTGTCGAGATCTCAACATTTTGAGAGCTAGGTGGCAATACCTGGATAGTAGAAGCATTATCAATACCTTCAATACACTTTGGTACTTGAGCTTCAGGTTTTGATGAGATACTCCTTTCTGGACTACTGAATAAACTTGTATGTTTATTAACTTGTTTGCCACTGGTTTTTGTTTTACAGTGTTTCTGAGTGCTTATATTGGCAGGCTTTTTTGAGGGAATTGTTCAGAGTTACAGTCACACAGACAGTATGCAAGTGGTGGGTGGCTGTCAATAGTTTAATTCACACTCAGCTCTGTGCTCTAAGCACTAAGCTTTAAAGGTTGGTGCCAATGCTAGAGTTCAGGAAAAATAAATCAGGGGTTAGCAAGTTTGATCTACCTCTCTCGGAGTCCTTCCAAAGCACAGATTTTTTTTTTATTTGCCACAAAAGAAATTTTAATCAGGGGTCACCAAGTTGGCCTAACTCTCTCTAGTCTCTAGGAGTCTTTCCAAAGTAAGAATAATTTATTTCAACTGTCCACAACTGGCCCACTGAGCTGAAGATTGTAGGTGGTATGCCCCAGAAGCACAGCAAGGTACTTAAGGGACTTGTTCAGGGTCACACAAACAGTATGGAAGTGGTGGGTAGCTGCCAAAATTTAAATGGCCACACAGCTCTGCTATATATTATTCTGGTTCACACTGGTGCTCCATCATTTGCCCTGCATCTAACCCTCTCCAAGTCTTTCCAAAGTACAGATTTTTTTTTTTTTTTTTAAATCGGTCACAAAAAAACTAATTCAATTTGGGATCTCCAAGCTGACCTAATCTTCTGTGAATCCTTCTAAAGCCAGGATTTGGTATTTTTTTTTTTTTTTGGCTGTAAATGAGAAACTGATGAGTAAGGACGACTCTCAAAAGCACTTTTTGGAACAAGTTTTCAATTCCAAAATGAAATTGCTGCCTAGCTACTTTCCCGAATGTCTGCCACACACAGAAGCAACAGATGTAGCCAGCAGCATTATAGGAGGAACCACATGGATGCTTGTCTGCCTGAACCAAATCAGATCCACCCTTACACTGCTCACAGATTCCTCTGACCAATTCCATCATCTGAAACAGTCAGTCTCAGTCCGTCCCCCCCCCCCCCGGCACTCTCCAAGACATCTCCTGCCATCCTGCATGCCCCCCTCCAACACCTCCCACCCGTCTGACTTTTGTTACCTCTTCTCAGTACTCTCAAAAATGTCTCCTGCTCTCTACCACCCTCCTCCTTTCTGCTGCTTCTTCTGACCCTTTCCAGTGCTCTCAAGATTCCTCCTTGTCCCTCCAGTCCCAACCCCCACCCTTCCTGCTGCTCCAACCCTCCACCACCACTATCCCCCCTTTTCTGCTGCTCCATCCTCTCAGCAGTGCCTCGAAGATACCTCCTGCTCCCTACCTCTGCTCCCACCACATTAAAGTCATCATGATCTGAACCAATCAAAACTCAGCAGATGGTTCATAAGTGGTTCAGTGGCCACTTATGTTCCCAGTTCTGGGGGGGGTTGGATTTTCTCTGAACCAGTTCACCCACCACTAAATGGTAGAGGGTTAAGGAGCCTTTAACCTATAGATCATTTGTTTGAAACCAGCCAAGGTCAGTAGTGGCTGAAAGCCATTATCACCCATTGCTTGTTTGGTGGTCTATGGTGGTCTCAGTTCAGTTGTTAAATTTCTTCATGAGATTAAAAAACAGGACAACTTGCATTACTTGGCCCTGAGTTTGCCAGATTTTGAGAGGTCACAGACAGAATGGGCACAGAGTCTGTAAAACCCTCATACCAAAGTGCAGAGCCACTATTTCTCTGTGAGAATTCAGTCCTAATTTCAGTGGCAGGGCCCCTGGGATTCCATGGCAGTGTTTTGTTTTTTTTCATTCCTGTAGCATGAATTCTGCACTTCTGTTGCAGAATTAGTCCTCCCATTGGCTAAAATATGATGCGATGTAATCAGTGACATCACATGTTAAGCATGAAGAAATGACTTGTGGAAAATTGAGGAGAAAGAAGCCAGGCACCACGACAAAGCTGTATATTCACTGTAAATTAAAAAAATCACAAAAAGCAATGAATTATGTGGCATACATATATTCTATGGCATGATGGAAGTTCTACGGAAAATTTTGTGGCCATAGAATTGAAGAATTCCAGGAGCCTTGCCTATGTGGAGGTCCCTCCATGACAGGCTTGAGGCACATTGGCCCCTCCATGACAGGCTTGAGGCACATTGGGCCCCTTCCATGACAGGCTTGAGGCACATTGGCTCCTCCATGACAGGTCTGAGGCACACTGGCCCCACCATGACAGGTTTGAGGCACATTGGGCCCTCCATGACAGGCTTGAGGCACATTGGCCCCTCCATGACAGGCTTGAGGCACATTGGCCCCTCCATGACAGGCTTGAGGCACGTTGGCCCCTCCATGACAGGTTTAAGGCACATTGGGCCCCCTCCATGACAGGCTTGAAGCACACTGGAGATGGCAGTGAAGGTTTTCCTGTATTGCCCATACAGGAAAACCTGTACTGGCATCTCCAGTCTTGTACTGATCATGTGAATAAACAAACAGAGGACTTCAGTCTAGTGCAGTCAGTCCGGCATATTTCATGAGCAGTAACAAAAAAATTTAAAACAAAAAAAAAAAAACAATACAATCACATACCTGGATGAAGAAGTACAATAGGAATATTGGTATGAAGACGACTATAGCCATCGGTGATGCCACTGCGATGACAAGAAAAATCTCAAAGATAACCAAGAAGGGAGTCACACATATCACTATTGTCTTGGGGATTATGTTGTCTATGGTTTCCATTTCTTTTGCAAAGCGGTTAAGCAGGTTCCCAGTTGGAGTTCGCTCAAAAAAGCTCAACGGGCACCTTAAGATGTTGTTGAGAAGCTTGAGATGAAGACTGCGGGAAACGATTACTCCACCCATTATGGTAATCAGTGAAGCAGCAAACATCCCCACAGCTGTGGAACAGGAAACATTTTGCATACAGTCACAGTCTTCAAAATATTAATGGTGATATATACATATACAATCACAGCATCAACCCTAAAATGTTCATAACCATTCCTAGCCAAGGTCCAATTCTGCCATTGCTTCTTGATTTGTGATGCAATAGAATACTACCAAGCCCAACAATTTCTTAAAAGGAAACAATGGAAAAGGCAAAACTTTCCTCAGACACTACAGAAATTCTCAATTAGTGCTTTCAGACAGTTACAACTTTATTTAATGATTTAGAACAGCTACCCACAACTTCCACTTCCTGTTGCTGGCAGCAGCCATTTCATGAGCAGTAGTGAGCTTCCTGAGCTCACTTTGTGCTAATACAGTATATCTGTTTGACTTCAGCTATTGGTTGGCAGGACATATTAGCACAAAGTGAGCTCAAGAAGCTCTCTGCTACTCATGAAATGGTGGCTGCCAGCAGTAGAAAGTGAAAGTTGAAGGCCACTGTTTAAATTGCTAAAAAATTAATTAGAGTATTTTTTTTTTTTTAAATGTTACTGTCTGAAAGCACTGATCAGGAATTTTTGTAGTGCCTGGATAAAGCTGTGCCTTTTCCAGTGTTTCCCTTTAATAGTTCATTCAGCAATAAACTAAAATTATTCATAGTTGCCAAGGCCTCAGTGACCTCAAAACTGGCCACAGAACCTGCAAAATCCTCATTGTATTAAAAAAAAAAATACACGCTTTCCACAAATTTCAGGCTTTTCTTGTCTTTTTCTGATTCTTATGACCAGCATCTAATGTCATTATTGAGGACGTTTGCATGGAGCTGAGTAAGTAATAATACCCGACAGGGTGGGCGTTATTGGGATATAACGGACCGCCCAAGGGCGTAATGAGGCCCGACGCACATATGAGGGCCCTTATAGCCCCTGGAAGGTCCATTATATCCAATAATGCCCATCCTGGAGGGTATTATTACACTTAGAAAATGGGCTATAGGTGTAATTGTTTGAAAAAATAAAATAAAGAGTTACCTACAAAAATAAATAGAAAATAAAAGGTACATTTTATAGTAAAATAATCCCTGTGCTGCTGGAATCACCACAGGAGGCGCTACCATGTTTGCGTGTGTCACTTGAGCTCCTAAACTTGCTTTGTTTCTTCACGCACTGGCTCACAGACATGAGCGCTTTTCTCAGGTTGTTTTGGTTTCTGTCTCGTTCTTCGTCCCTTAGTCAGACACCTACAGAACTTGAAAGAAGGCTCGCTCGTCAGAACAGGGGAAATGTTGTTTAATTATCTATACTGCAAGGCAGGTAGGTTTTTTCCCCCTGTGCTGTGATATGTGGTGCCATGGGAGTTTGCAGCTCACTGAAAGAGTCGGCTAAATGTTGACACGGAGCGCAACCGCGGTCAGTGAGGAAAGTTTTAACTTTCTGAATAGAAAAAAATGAGTGTTTCAGGTTATGTTTTTTTTTTTTACACTGTCCAGTGACTCTGTCCACGAAGTTGGTCTCGCTAAGTGAGGCGGGGCAAAAGCGAGAGCTGGCGAGTTTGAAGTCAGGGTGCCCAAGGATAGTTTAGTAATAGGGCACCCCGAATTGGCACTTTTTCTGAGCGGGCCGTTGTTAAGAAATAACGGCCCGGGTGCCAGGCTGTTTGAACCAATCAGGAAGCGAGTTTGAATTTACCCATTATCTAATAAATAAAGGATGGGGAAGTGTGTGATATGAAAATTTATGCACACCCAAGGTATGGGACACTACATAAACCTCCGAGGGTAAAGCCCGTGGGATTTATCAAAACATCCCACACCGAGTGCGTGCGCTTTAAATTCTCATCTGTACACTTCCTCATCTTTTATTTTATATAATATACTGGTATGCAATTTTTCCCAGCCCTAGTGCTGTGACCCTATCAAACAAACACACACACACACACACACACACCCCTACACCATGTCTCTGTATTTCCTCAGGATGAGGATTTTTTTTTCTTATGGTCCTCTAGTATTTGGATCGCAGTTTTGATCCCTGTTCAGTAGAGCTGCTAGATGATGCTGTTTCCTGCTCGCAGTGTCGCCGAAGGAGACGAACAGCAGGATCAACCAGACAAAGCTTTTTCTGTGTTTATTTAAAAAAAAAAACAACATAAAAGCAGGATCATCCAGATAAATATTTGTACCATTCTAGGATGGTGTGATGGCTCCCTCGCTAGCGGAGATATGGAGCTGCCATGATTTAGAAACCATTCAGCCTGCCCAGATAGAAGCAGAGCCAATGAAGGAGGTTCTAGTTGGAGTGACAGAGTGCGTGTTTGCTGTAATTGCCCGTGGGTTATTACAGTGAATATCAACTGGCTGAGCACATTGAAAAAATTGCTTGCACCTTATCACGCTATGCCATACCATGCTACACTAATGAGTTTACATTTAGGTGACACTAGGTTATGCTGCATCATGCTGTACTATAGAACTGGCATATAACTGACACCACACTATGTTATACCACTATGTTTCACTAGAGTTTACGTGTTCTTAACACCACACTACACTACACCATGCTACTCTACAGAGTTTAGATGTGGTTGACGTCATGACACACTACAGATTTTACAAATAGTTGACATGATATTACAGAACTTACATGTGGTGCACACCATGGTATGCTACACCATGCTATATGACTGAGTTTATATGTTAAGACCAAACAAAAAACTGCATGCACATACTTGCTGTATGCACTAGATGAGTGAAAACTCCAGTACACAGTCAACTGAAAGTGCTGGGTTTTAATGACAGATTTTCATACAGATAAATCAGGCAAGTCACTGACCCAGCAAAAAGACCCTCAGCATTTCATGCATTAACCTCGAGTGCAGCATGGTGTAGCATAGTGTAGTGTCACCTACATGTAATCTCTGTAGTGTGGCATAGTCTAGTATCAACTATGTATAAACTATCTAGTGTGGCATAGTGTGTTGACATGAAAACTCTATGATGAAGACTCAGTTGTGGAAGACCTAGCTAGTACTCCCTCAGCTGGTGGGGGCAATCAGGACACAAAGGACAACACAGATGGGGAACAAAAACCACCTCATATGGGGAATGGGGTACAGAAATAAATACAAATCAGGGAACAGTTAAAACACAGAAGGCAGGGGTCCAAAAGGTTTTTTTCTTAAGTGCTAGAAGCCTTGGTAGTAAAATCACTGTTCTCCAGGCTATGGTAGCAGAAGGCAATCCAGATATAATGACAATAATAGAAATGTGGGTATCATCCAACAACAACTGGGAACTCACAGTATTAGGCTACATAATACTTAGGAGGGAGAGGGGTAAGAGCAGGGAAGGGGGATTGCATTATATGTTAGGGAAGGCATCAAGGGTGTTAAGAGGATAAGAACATAGGACGAGGGATGATGTTGAATCATTATGGGCTCAGCTGATGGCTACTAGGAAGTGCCATCCACATAATGGTAATCTACAGGGCCCATTGTCAGTCTGAGGAAGTATATAGGGCACTTGAGATCATCAGGAGGGTGGCAGGTGGTGAGAATGTTGTGCTGTTAGAGGACTTCAGTATGCCAGATGTGGACTGAAGTTTTCCTGGGGCATAGAGCACCGGGAACCACATGTTGGAGGATACCTTCCAAGACTTTTTTCCTGACCCAGCAGGTGGAGGATCAGACTAGTGATGGGCCATACCCGATTATGTTTTGACCAACCGGGATAGCACTGGTGGTAACAGTGGAGGATCTGCTCTTTACCACAGTTAAAGGGACACTGTCAACTCCCTAAGGCCTCAAAGAGTTTCTAGTTTTAAAAAACACATTTTATGATTGTTCATATTCTATAGAGACTGTTCATGCAGCTGTTAGTTTAGTTCAAAACCCATTTTTCTTTCAAAATGAGAAAAACTCAGTGCTCAACATACTGGTGTTACCACATCAAAACATGTTTGTTTACATTTCTTGACCAACTACCGCTGCATTTTTCCTGGACTCGAGAACACCCCAACACAATCTAGCCACTCATTATGCAGGGAGAGTACAGGAGACTATTGTATCATGAGTGGCGCCCTGTTTAAGGGTGTTTCTAGTGTTCAGTAAGTATGCAATAAGAGTAGTTCAATGATCTGAAGCAAAACAAGGCTCGGTATAGCTGTACATTACCATCCATTTCAGTTCTAATAAACAAGGAAGAAGATACAGCAACTAGCAACAGCAATGGATTTTAAAGAGGGTAAGCAGTCATAAAATGTGGGTTTTAACCTAAAAATAATATGAGCATGCCCCTTTAAGCAATGACTCATTACCAACAACCACAAAAGTGTGGTTCAGCATATTGTACTTCTGGAAACACAAAGCAGAAGTTCCAGACATTTGTCCTGGATTTTAGGAGGGTGGACTTCAGGAAGATGAAGCAGTATCTAAGGAAAATGCTAACGAGGTCTTGTCTACTAGTGAGGATGGAGAGAGAGAGAGAGAGCGCGAGAGAGAATTTTTCAAACATGATCCTTGATGTATTGAAGGGATGCCTCATCCAGGTAGGGAAAGGTAGGAGAAACAAGAGACCCATATAGTTTCTAATGAGTTTGGGGTAGCAGCAAGTGCAAGAAATTCAGCAGGTACAAGTCCAATTAGATGGAAGCTCTACCTCAACAAGGCAAAGGAAGCTAGTACGGCAGTAAGGAGAGCAAAAGCTGAGGCAGAGCTTAAAATTACAGAATGAGTGAGGGATAATTAAAAAGGCCTTCTGTAGTTATATCAAGGGAAAAAGAAACAACAAAAAGAGAATCAAGAGGTTGAGAAAGGGGAACTGGATGGAGGAAGATGGGCAAAAAGCTGATATTTTGAATGCGCTACTAGGTCTTCAGAGTCATGGAGGGAGGGCCACTGCCAGTATGTAGTATCGAAGTCGGGAGTAAAACAAACATGATAATGGGGATTATCACCAAAGAATAAGGTACTCAAAAGGTCCAAGAGGGTTACAGGTGGGTTAGTTTCTAGCACTGGATGGGTTGCACCCACGGATGCTCAGGGAGATGTGCCAGGATTTGAAAGCACCCCTGGCAGGCCTATTTAACTTGTTGATTGAGTAGTCCCTAGTGACTAGTGGATGCAGAATGTAGTCCCTCTGCACAAGAGTGAGAATAGGGGAGATTCAGGGAACTATAGACCAGTTAAATGACTTTCATTGCGGGAAAGCTCCTTCAGCCTTGTGGGAAAGCCCTTGAAACTATAGTCAAGGAACATCTTGTCGACTTCTTGGAGTCATGAGGTCTCCAGGGCAGCAGGCAGCATGTCTTTGTAAAGGGGAAGTCCAGTCAGAGGAATCTTGTAGAATTCTTCAATGCCATGTCCCAGGCAACAGACACAGGCCAAGCACTGGCTGTCCTGTATCCGAACTTTTAGCAAGGCTTTTTACTCTGTGCCCCACAAAAGCCTAGTGAAGAAACTGAAAGATGCAAAAGTTGTAGAGAACATCACAAGGTGGGTGCAGAACTGATGGGATGAACCCAAAGGCTGGTACTAAATGGCTCCCAATCAGAAGTCAGAGGGGTAATTAGTGGAGTGCCACAGGGGTCAGTCCCGGGTTGGTGGTCTTCACTGTGTTCTTTTGTGACCCTGGAAAAGGGGATCCAAGGCTAGATGTGTCCATTTGTGGATAACACCAAGATTGGTGGCATGGTGGGTAGCGATGAGGGTATAAGGGACTTAAAAAATAATCTGCATAAAATGGAAAGATGGTCCAAGATTTGGCAACTAAAAAGTTCAAGGTTATTTTTATTTATTTGAAAATTGGTGACCAGGAAAGGCACACTGAGCCGAGGCTCATTTCCAGGTGTGACTTAGGGTGAGGGGTACAAAGGATTGAAAAACATAGCAGAGACAAACTTTGCAGTTACAATAGAGTGCAGTCAGAGAACACAATGATACAGGAGTAAGTGGCTGGCAGTATAGCCTAGAGGTTAGAGTAATGAGCTGTGAATAAGCTTGGTACATCCAGCAGACCTGGGTTTGATTCCCACAATCTCCACTTGTGTACTGTGCAATTCCAAGCAAGTCACATAGCCTTCCCGGTGCTCCTGGGTCACCCCTTGGAAACAGGCACCTGTGCCTAGTGGGTCTTACCTCGTTACCAAAAATACAAAAAGGTGCACAATGAGCAAAAAAGGCAACAGCGTCAAACTGAGCATTTCATCCACACCAACACTGAGGGAGGTGGCAAATGCATAGGGAACCATTAGGGGAAGGGAAAACAGAAGTGCAGGAGGGAAGGAGTCTCTACTGATACCTGAGGGAGCCAGGGTAAGACAATGAAGTGGAGGGAAAAGGGGAGCTGGTTCCAAAATGATGGAAGATAATAGAAAAAGGCTGACTGCCCAGCAAAGGAGCAAGGCTGTGGAACAGCAAAGGAGAGAAGATCCCTGCAGCAGAAGGGATGAGAGAGAGAGAGTGATTAAAGGTAGGAGGGAAGGAACCAAATCAGTATTTAAATATAAAGGAGGCACAGTGAATCTGACAACATGAGGGTAGATGGAGAAAGGATAAGGATAAGTAACAGGAGCAATGAGGAGTTCACACATTATTCATTTAGGAAGAGGAATCAAAGAACTGAATAATGGATGGGGGGGACAAGTCTAGACAGACCACAGATGAGAGGGACCAGAGAGTTATAAAATGCAATAGCCTCCAGACCTCAGCCAAATGTAGCAAGGTATATGGAAAAGCTAGTAGGATGCTGGGGTGCATTGGGAGGGCCTTTTTAAGTAAAAGAAAAGTTAGTTATTCTACTCCTGAACAGATCCTTGGTGAGGACACACTTGGAGTACTGCCCACATTCTGGAACTCTCACATAAAAAAGACAGGAAACTCCTGGAAGAGGTCCAAGGAAAAGTACCCACAATGACCAACAGCCAATAGGGGAAGACTTGTAGGAAAGACTGTCTGACCTCAGCACGTACTCCCTGGAGGTTGGAGGGGGGGCATGAATGAAAGCATCAAATATCTGAAAGATATAAACAGGGTGGATTTCCAGATTGTTTCATCTTAGTAAGGGGTCCAGTACAAGGGGCCACAACTTTAAACTGATAGGGGGAAAATTTGGAGGGACGTGAGTAGGAATGTTTTCATGGAAAGGATGGAGAGAAAGTGGAACTTTTTTTTTTTTATAAATCTTTTTATTATATTTTTCTAATGCATATAAAAAGATAAGAAAGCAACCATAATGAGAATCCATTTGACATACTATTCCATCAACTAGAATACTAAAATATTTTCATAAAACCCGCACCCAAATCTAATTAGTTCAAATAAGCCATGGGTCAAAGTAAAAAAAAAAAAAATGCATACATATCCATTACTTATAGGATCATTAAGTTGCAACTATAAGTAGGGAAAAAAGGGTAAAATATTATTGCTTGAGATCAAATCTGAGCAGTGAGGGGTAAGCTGTTGACCATTGCCTTCCAACGTGATCCTAGGACATAATCTGCAGTTTCATTCACTTCATAAATTAACTTTTCTAATAATAAAGTTTCTTGGAATATATACCACCAATTATGGAGTTCAAAAGGGGATAATACCTTGTTTTTCCAATGTTTTAATATTAATCTTTTTACAGCCGTAGTTGCTAATGCAAAAATAATACTCAAGGAATATATTATCTGATGTGTTAAAGAGAAAAATTTCTGGCTTAAAAGGTATATTGTACCCCAACATTTCTTGTAAAATCTTTCTCATAGATTCCCACCAAGACTTTTTATACAGACAGTCCCATAGACAGTGTATCAAAGAGCCCCTCCCTTTACATCCATGCCATCATAAAGAACTATAGTCTGGATTGATTTTATTTATCCTATATGGTGTTATATAGGCTCTATCTGATATCTTTCTTTGTATAGTTTTATTTTTGACAGATTTATAAATCTTGTTCCCTCTTACTAGCAAATGTTCCCAATATGGAGATAAGGCATTATTTATTGCCATATTCCATCCATTATCTAGCTTATTAATAGTAGTTTTTACTTTACATAATAAGTATTCATATAATCTTGCTAATACCTTACTAAGCCCTTTATTAATTATGGATGCTTGCAGTTGAACCTCAAATTGTAAACTTAGATTATTACTGAAAATTTGCTTTAATTTTAGAATTTTTTTTCTGGAGAATATAATAGTATAATTTATTCCAGCAAGGGAGCCCCAGTTTAGACAAAATTTGATGATAAGTGGGAAAACCATTACCCCACAATAAATCATTCCAAGTAAGTAATTTGTTATAAAAAAAAAAATACTTTAAAGTCAAAATTATGTTCAGTGTTCCATATTTTTGAGTTTGGCCATATATGAGCATATAGCCAAGGAATTTGTCATTTTTGTGGATTTAACATTTCTTTCTTAACTAACAATAACCAAAGGGAATAAATATTATTTTTCGAGTCCAAAATATTAAAATCAAAAAAGAAATTATATGCTTGTTTTTCCCCCAAGGTCAACAAATAAAGTTATAAATAGATTAGAGTCCTTGTCTGGGAAAAAGATCCACTGATGCACCATTGACAATACCTGAGCTCTCATATATATCCTTGGATCTGGTCAGCTCATCCCTCCCTTATTCCTAAGTAAGGCAAGATTATTCTATGCAATTCTGGGTTTCCCTCCTCTCCACAAAAATTTAGACATAATGCATTTAATATCTTGAAACCAAGTTTCTGGGGGCGAACCCAATACATTTTGCAGAACAAACATATAATGCGGCATTACCATCATTTTTATTGTTGCAATTCTTCCCCACAATGAGAGAGTCAATCTAGACCAGTTGTGTAGTAAACCACTAATTTTTTATTTTACCTTATTAAAATTTACTTTAATATTTAATTGCAAATCTGGAAATAGTTCAATACCCAGCTATTTAATCGACTTTTGTATACTAAAGTCTTGCTCAAATTCTCTCAGATCATAATAGTTGTTCCCGGAAATCTTCATTATTACAGATTTACTTTTGTTTATCTGATATCCTGATATGGAGGAGAACTGGACCGATACAACTAAGAATTCTTTTAAAGATAGATCTATATTTTTCAATATCAATAAAATATCATCCGCAAAAACACTTAATTTTGTATGTTCCTGATTAAACTGTACACCTTGTACTGTATATTCGGGTTAGACCTAATAACTAGTAAAAAGGGTTCAAGGGCTAATAAAAATAAAGTTGGAGATACTGGACAGCTTTGTCTCACACCATTTAACATTTTGAAGTCTTCTATTAAAAGTTTGTTAATTTGGAATTTAACCAAAGTATTTTTATGTAATTGTTTGATTAAGATTGTAAGTTCCTGAGGAATGTTCCATTTTTCCAATAAAATCCACATATAGTTTCTGTTAATTAAATCAAATGCTTTGGTAGCATCTAAAGCTACAGCAAAAAATGTTTCTTTCTTTAAAGCATCATTATTGTTTATGTGGTAAATCAAGGCTTGAATCTTTCTTCTTGCTTGAGCTATAGTATGTCCCTTCATAAATCCATATTGATTGCCGTGTATAAAGGAAATTAAGTTAACTTGAATTCTATTATTAATAAGTTTAGCAATTAACTTATAGTCCGAGTTCAAAATTGCAATCAGCCTATAACTTCCTGGTTGATACTCTGGTTTACCTTCTTTATGAATAAGAATTACCTTAGCTATTTGCAGGGATGCAGGGCTATTATTATCTGGATTTTGAAGTTCCTCCACCAGTATTTTCAGCCATGGAAGTAGTTCTTTACAAAAAACCTGATAGAATTCATTTGTCAGCCTATCAAGGCCAGGTGATTTGTTTCCAGGTAATGATTTTATTGTATCAATTATTTCTTTCTCTCCAAATGGAGTGAATTGAAATTCCTCTGGTTTTAAATTAGCACCTTCCAAAAATGTTTCCAGGTTCTCCTTATTTACTTTAAGTTCTTTTTGATATATATTTTTGTAATGTTCCATAAACATTTTTTACAATATCTTCATCTTTAATTTTAACATCCCCATCTTTAAGCTTAGTTATAACATTCTTCATTTTTTCTTTTTTTAGTAAGTTCGCCAATAACTTACATGATTTATCTGTATTGTAATACTTTAATGACTTTAAATTAAAAGCCAATCTTATTTTCTGAAGTATCAAGTGGTATTTTTTAATTTTGTATTCTTCCTATTCCTTCTTATATAAACTGAAGTCTTCCAATACTAACTTGTCTAACTCTTTTAGTCTTCTCTTGCCCTTTAAACTATTCTCTCTTAATTTCATATTCCTTTTGCTTTGACAGATATAATCGATGCCCTAATTGTAGTTTTAAATGCATCCCATAAGCCGCTTATATTAATTTGACCAGAGTAATTCAAATACCAATATTCCTTTATCGTTGACCTTAGGGCAATAAATTCTGGATCTTTTAAAAAATCATCATTGAAGAACCACTGTAAACTATTTTTCCTATCAGGATTTATAAAGACTTCCAGGGACAATCTAGCATGATCCGAGATAAAAATAGAATCAATATTAGCAGAGACAATATTTTTTCCTATATTCTTAGCTATAAAGATATAATCAATTCTAGAAAATGTATTACATTTTTTATCATAATGTGTATACTCCTTAATTTGTGGTTTAATTTGGGACCAACTATCAATTAACTGTTCCTCATTTAGAAACATATTCAATTTCCTTGATATTTGGAGGTTCCCAAAGAGAGAAAGTGGAACTGTCCACAAAAAGAGCTGGTCAATGTTAAGATGGTTGATGGTTTCAAGAGAGGGTGGAACTGGTGATAATGACTATGAAGAGATGATGGTAATGGGGCAATGGAACTGGCCAAGTGGAACCATGGGATGAGGGCCCTGCATAAGGACCTATCTGTGCTAGACTGGTGGGGACATAGGTAGGAACCAAACATTCTTTTTTTTTATTATTATTTTTTTTCCACCCCATTCACTCCATCATGACAGTTATTCTTCTGGGATCCTTATGCTGGGAATCCCCTAGTTTCACCTTGGGTAACTCCCAGAGGAGCCAGGGGACCTACCCCCATCCTGTCACAGCCTAATCCCCCAGGTAGGGAGGAAGGGGGTCCTGGGCCATACCCCTCCCAGTCCATCAGAGTGTGCATTGGGGTGGTCCAGCAGTCTCTTCCCTAGGGAGCCTGGTTGTGAGATCTGGGGTAGCCAGGCCCCATCTACCAACTGCAAAGATGGGGTATTTCTCTTTGTTTTTTGTCCCTGTCCCCGAGCATGTCAGCATGCTAGGGGAACCAAGGAGGCAGAGCATGTTGAGACATGCCTCCCTTCCAGCTCCTGACTGACATCCTCCCCTCCCAGTCACTCTTCAGCCCCACTGCACCTTCACCCATGGTCACCCAGGTGATGATAAAGTGGTGGGACCTGCAGCCCACCCTCCCCGGAGGAGGGGTATAGCAGCCCCTCAGGTGCCAATCCTCCTCCGGAGGCCAGCCCTCCAGCAGCCCAGGCTCACTCCTGACCTTGGGTTGCTGGTGTCGCAAGCAGTAGCACTACCGATGTGCCAGTGGGCCAGCTGGAACTAAACATTCTTGATAGATAGTGAATCCTTCTGTTCATAAACTTTACTGTTTCTATTACTGTCCCAGCTTGGACACCCAAAAACCTAATTGCCAAGTGACCACTTGTATGTTTTTTATATCATCTGTTGATTTTCAAAGCAGCAGTGCAACAAAAAATGTTTTTCCAAATAAAGCAAGTTTCAACTGCAATTAAGAAAAATACTGGCATACCTGTCAAATGTAACTTGTCTAAGTACCTCCTATGCTGTGCACCATGAGTCTTATTTTATTGATTCTAACCCTTGCCATATCTACAAAGCTATCTCTATGCAAAATGTGGTGCTAATTCTTTTCTAAAGGAAAAAAATCAATTAACACATTTATAAAATACTCACATTTTCATGTAATTAGGGAATTGTACCACCAAATTAAACTGGATGATGCCTGGAATCTTTCATAGTAAAAAGTAGGGTAACATTTTTTGCCCAGTTTGATTGCACTGCTGCTTTAAGTACCCACTGTTTAGTTGTTTGGTTTAATCTATTCAAAAAGACAAACTGCGATGCTTCAGGGCTCAGAGAGCTCATGTGACATACCTTGCATTAGTCCCAGACCACCGTATACAGCCACTCTGACTTTGGTGTGCTGCTGTGTCCCATTGACGACAGGATCATCAACCCATAGACTGAGCCAGTAGTTATAGCTGAAGGAGGCCGCTTGCTGACTGATGTAGAACATTGAAGATACGATAAAGAGGAACACCCCCATCATTTTCAGGTAATCCATGTAAACCGCTAGTTTTACCTAAAAAACATAAAACGGTAGAGTAAACCTATGTATGGTCCAACATTTATACTTTTAAATTGACCTTCTTAGATTTAATAGTAGTTGTATTTATTAGAAACGGATACACCATTGAGTCAGGGACTCCTTTACAATGGTTTCCAGTTGCAGCTGGATCTAGTTACAGCTTAGAGAAGGTGCAATTTATACATTATAAGTATTTTATTTATTGAATTTTGGTAATCGGGTGAGCTCACCGGAACCAGAGGTCCCTTTTTCAGGGGCACCCTGGAGTCAATTACAGGCATGAGCTCATACATCACACAGGAACAAAGAATGCAACATTTCATACAGCAGAGGTTTGAATACATACAATTTGCAAACAGAGAATGGAAAACAATGTGAACATGTTACAATTAAGGGATCAGTTAGCTGACTAACACCACACATGACAAGTAGCAGGAGTGACATAAACACAATACTTAGTATACAGTGCAACTTAGGAACATTAAGCGGTTCAGCACAATAAGGAAGCAAATCAACAGTAGCAAATGCAATGCAAGCTGTCTAGCAGGAAGGCAATAGTAGCAAATGCAATTCGAGCAGTCTAATAGGAAGGCAATAGTAGCAAATGCGATGCGAGCTGTCTAGTAGGAAGATTATTAAGTTTTTCACCACAATTACAATCTGAAGTTAGTATTTCTGAATTTATATGGTATGATTTAATTTAAATATTTATAGGAGTTTATTACTTTATAAAAACAAATAGGAAAACAAGTGTGTACAGTATTGAGTGTCCCATTGTTAAAATCCACAAATGCCAGGAGTCTGGGTAACAAAATGGATGACCTCCCAGGCCATGATAATAGAGGGCTGAAAAAATCTGGTGGTGGGCAGAGAGGCCTGGACAACTGCGAACCACGACTGGGATCTGTCTGTTCCTGGACACATGTTCTATAGGAAGGACAGAACAAAGGGTAGGGGTGGCAATCTATTTTAGGGAAGGTAAAAAGGTCACAGGAGACGGCATGGGGAGAGTACAGCAATGCTATTGGTACTGTTACAGTCAGGGGTTGGGAAGAAAATAAGGATAGGCGTAGTGTACTGACCAACAAGTTAGAACAAACCACTGACAGGAGCTGGTGGATAAGATAAGAAAATCCGTGGGGGGGGGGAGAAGTGGTAATAGTGGGAAACTTAACATGCACAATGTGGACTGGGTGGTTTAGAGCATCCCACAGACCAGCAGCAGCAGCAAGAGCCAAGTGATCCTAGATGCATTACAGGATGATTTTCTGACATGGGGTAATGGAGCGGACAAGGAATCGAGCTACCCTTGACCTAGTTCTGGCAAACAGTGATCACGTTAAAAGCTTCAGGGTGACTGAGCCCCCTGGGAGGGAGTGACCACCAGTCTGTGTGATTTCAGATAGATAGGACATGAAGTGCTGAACATGAAAGCACATACTCTTGACTTCAAAAGGGAAGATTTTTTCATGCATGGGGATGATGTTAGGGGAAAGACTGAGAGAACTAAGGGAGGACATGGGTGTGGAGGAGAGATGTGCAGTAATTAGGGAGAGGGTCCAAGCAGTCACCACAACCCGCCTTAAGTGGAAGAATAAAAAGAGCAACAGGAGGAAGCCACTGTTTACAGAGAAGTTGGGCAGAGTAGTGAGGAAAAAAGAGTTTCTTACAGAAAATACAAGATGACCCAGAGGGAAGAGGACAGTGAAGAATATGCAGGGCAGTTGAAATCAACTTGCAAGGTGGTAAGGCAAGTCAAGGAAGAGACAGAACTAAGAATAACTGAGGGTGTCAAAGTAGGTGATAAGACCTTCTTCTGATGCATACAAGATACACCCAAGAGAAAAGAACAACAAAAGAGAAGATAGTAAAGCAAAGAAAGGGGACCAAATGGGTGAAAGAAAACAGGGAAAAGTTGGAGATACTAAAGGAATACTTCTGCTCAGTCTTCACTAAGGAGAAGGATGGGCCACTACCATGGGAAAATAGGGACTGAGGGCGGAAGCAATAACAGAGGATGGAGTCCTCAGAGGGCTCAATGCCCTCAGGGTGGACAAGTTACCAGGGCCAGATGGCAGCAGTCTTAGCAGTATCCTGCTAATCTTTTTAACTTCTTGCTGGACACAGGTGGTTCAGCTTGAGTGGAGGACAGCTGATGTGGTGCCCCTGCAGAAGAGTGGACCCAGGATTGAATCAGGAACTAGAGACTAGTCAGATTGGCAGCAATTTTTGGCACGCTGATGGAAACCACCCTAAAAGGAAGGGTTGACTGAGGTCCTTGATGCAGACAGACTCCAGGATAGTAGGCAGCATGGGTTCATGGCAGGGAGGTCATGCCAACAAATTTGTTCAGTTTCTTCAACTAGGTCACTAGGGCAGTAGACAAGGACCGAGTGGTGGACATACTGTACCTGGACTTCAGCAAGGCCTTTGACTCAGTTTCTCCCAAGAGCATGATCAAAAAACTGGTGAATATGGGGACAGAGGAGAACCTAACCAGGTGGAAGGCAAACTGGCTAGTGGGTAGAATGCAGTGGGTGGTGATGGTGGGGGGGAGGCATTCTATGATGAGAGAAGTTACTAGCGGGGTCTCACAGGGATCTGTGCTGGGTCCAGTCTTGTTCAGTTTGTTTAATCAGTCAATGACATTGGGGATGACATCAAAGGCACGATATGGCTTTTCACAGAGGATTCTAATTCTGTGGGAGGGTGAAGGGTGCAAGAACTCCAGGGCAGAGTACAGTTTCGGAGGGGGGGGAATGAAGGTCACAGTCGAGGAGGAGGAGGAGGAGAACAACCTGGAGATATCAATTACAAGTGACCTGAAACTGTCAACACAGTGCAAAAAAGGCAGTGGGAGAGGCAGACAAGATGTTGGATTACATATCAAGGGGATTCTCCAGCAGGAGAAAGGATTCTGCCCCGTATAGGTCCATGGTGCATCTGCATCTGGAGTATTGCACAGTGTGCAGTACTGGAGTCCTTACCTTAAGGGAGACATGAACCAGATGGAGGCAAGTACAGAGGAGGGCTACCAAGATGATTCAGGGGCAGTAGGATATCCTGTATCTACAGAGGCTGGTGAACCTGAAAATGCACTCACTGGAGGAGAGAGGACATGACAGAGACCTTCAAATACCTTAAAGGCATTAACAAGGTCTACATAGAGGGATCTTTTTTGGAAAAGTGAGAACAGAAACACCAGAGGGAACAACTGCAAATTAATGGGGTGAGGTACAGGAAGGCGGCTAGAAGGCATTTCTTCACTGAAAGGTAGTAAATCACAGTATGTTTTTTTGGGGGGGGGTTAAAAGAGAGTGGGATAGATTCAAGAGGAAGGTTACGGTGACGGGGTGGAGCAACACGTAGCAGACGCGCATGGGCTCCTCATCAAGCAGGTCCTATAGACCAGCGGGCCTTCTTCTGCTAGCCTTTGGTATGTTCATAAAATATTTTGGGAGCAGACACAAAACAAGAAATCAACAGAAACATACTGAAGACTCTCTTAACAGAAAAAGCCCCATGGCCCATAGTGTCTGCCCATTACCTACCTATCTTATGTGGAATGTGATAGCTCATGGTGGCTTCATTCCCTCCTCCCTCCCCTCTATTTTAACAGAAGCATAGTGATAGCTATGCACCATATTTCTAACAAGAGGAGAGGGAGTAGGGCATACAAGAACTGATGTATATTACCTTCTACTTCCACTGTGGGGTGTCATCACCTCATTGGTAAGCATTAGAGCCCAGCTCTTCTGTGTCTGTCTGTGATCTCCGTCCCCCTCTCCTACCTCTATGCAGATCTACCTTAATATTTAATTTAGATTTACTTTAAGTAATTACACTGCTTTGCATCAGAATGCAGTAGTCTCAACATCAATTTTGTTAGTCCAATAAAAGAGATCCCGGCAGCATATTTTTTCTTCTACATCACAGACTGGATTAACATGGCTGCCACATTTCTCCATAAGAATAGACCAAACTAGATTCACATTGTTATGCACAATGTCATCTGCAGAAATCAGTGGCAGTAGGGGAGGGGCAAAGAAAAGGATGAAAAAATTGAGTGCAGTAAGTTTTGTTTGGAAAGCACACTTCAGCACCTTTTTTTTTTTTTAAACTATTTTATAAGAAATCTTACAACGTTGATCCACAGCTAACACAAGAAATCAGCATCTTTTGGCCTTATTCATCATCAATTAATGTTATATGCTGTGTGAGTTTGTAACTTTTTATAATATGCTGTTAATATTAGATATTGTTCCAAACTTGGATTATACTGCAAGTCTTTGTAATGTAGTTCTTATCATAATAAGAAATGAACAAAAATTTGTGATAATGCCCTATACCTTGGGTTATCTGGAGGCAACCTCCACAGGCTGCAGCTAGTGCAGAACGTAGCAGCGAGATTTCTGACCGGAGTAAGAAGATGTGAACATATTACCCCAGTCCTCCATGGATTGTGCTGGTTGCCAGTCAGGCGGATGATTGTCTTCAAGATAGGCCTCCTTACCTATAAGACCCTGCATGAAGGGGATCCCGCCTATCTGCAAGAGCTCCTTGCCCTCTACCATCCGTCCCGGGCACTCCGTTCTGCCGAGTGAGGCCTTCTCGGGGTTCCCAGGGTTAGGTTGCATCACTCTGAAGATACAGCGTTTTCTGTGGCCACACCTACCCTGTGGAGGTCCTTGCCTGATGATCTAAGGAGGGCTGTCTCAGTAGAAGCCTTTAAAAGGGGATTAAAAACCTATCTGTTCCAACAGGCTTTTATTGATCTATTCAGAAATGCAATTGAATGTTTTTTATTATGATTTTATTGCATGTGCTGTATGATCTGATTAACTGTATGGTTGTACTGTTGCTTTTATTGTACAACGCTCAGAGTCTTACGAATTGAGAGCTTTATAAATAAAATGTCTCTCCGTCTATGATGGGGGGAAAAAAAAAGAAATCAACATCTGTTACAACACCCCAGTTTCTTCAACCTATACCTGAGCCATTTACTAAAGCACACTCCCCCTTACATAAACATTAAATGAGGATATTGGTGATTTGCCATGGTAGAGAGATAACCTAATGTGGTCATTGCCAAACCTAATTATAAAATGTGTTCCACAGAAAATGCCATGTCAGAAGTAACTTGCAACACCCTTTAACAAACACGCAAGCAAACAGAGAACATTTATAGAAAGGTGGTATGAACAGTGACAACTGTAAAACATTTGACATTAATCATGTCCAAAGCTGCCACTTGAGCCCTGAACCAGGGCTTAATTATGCGCTGTAAAAAAAAAAAAAAGTCACAGAAAAGTATTTGGGGTCAAAAGCAGAGCAAATCCCAGTTTAACCTGCTACAAAACACAACACTAGTTCCTGATATCCTGAACCTTGCACTTACACTTAGCTACTGCAGCTTGCTCAGGATAACAGTGAGTAGGTGGCTCTGGTGGGATTTGAACCCGAACTTGATGGTGCCCAAGCCTGCACTCTAACCACTACACCCCAATATCATCCCTCTATCACATTCTTAAGACTGCATAGTGAAGCTTAAAGAGCTAGTGTACTGCCTAAAACTAATATTAGATTTTAAAAGTAGTCAACCATGCTGGCCTGGTGTCACTGAGGGTTGAGGTGCTGGACACCACACCTTGTGCTACGTCAGCGACCTGGATTTGGGAACAGACTTGGTCACTCGGGGGTCAGCCAGGGTGAGGAAGGATTGAGCATCTGCCAACAGCTCACCTTCCTTGGGGGAAGGGGGGACAGTTCAGCACGCTGTAGACTTGACACCCAGCGGTTGCTGGTTGTTGTCACAGGCATGCAACCCAGAATGGGGAGGGCCCATGTCTAGAGCATTAGACTGCCTCCGCAGAGGCAGTCACCCCTCCTGCTGCATGCTTATGGGCTCTGGGGCATAAACCAGAGGAAAAGACGGAGCTGGCAGGCTCCATGATGGCCAGCTGCACCCGTGCCGATCCCTGGCAATCTGGATGTTGGCTTCCAGGGGTGGGGGAAGGCTGGTGCCCCTCACCACCAGCCCTGTCACAGACGGGGTAACCCGTTGGGGATGGCTGGGTGGGATGGGTGCAGGGAAACATGGCTGGAGAGAAGAGTCCCTTCCAAGGGAGGGGCTGGAGCCATCTGTCTGCTCCAAGGAGGAGCAGCAGAAAGTGTAAACAGAAAAAAAAGCAGTCAACCATTACTTTTTATATCTGAGGTACTTTTTCTTTTCCCTTTGTTTAATTAGAAGATTGTTTACCTGATGTTAGTAGGTGTGATGTGTGGAACAGCTCTTAGCCTGGCAGCTGACATATCTTGCTCTACTGCCCAACACTTCATCATCAACATTGTGACTTCACTGACTGTGACATCACTGCTGCTTAGGAAAAGCAAGTCAGTGATTGCCAGGTCATTCACCTGTGATGTCACAGTCAGTGAGATCATAATGCTGATTATGTAGTGTGGGGCAATAGAGTTAGACATGTCAGCTGCCAGGCTAAGAGCTGTTCCACACATCCAGCACAATATTATCACATAAAATACTTTCAGATACGAACATACGAAATTTGACAGCAGATAAAGGCCTAGAGGTCTATCAAGTCTGCTCGAATGTGCAGCTAGCCCCTTCCTTCCACCCTTCCCCTTCATTAACCCTCCACCTTGTCCTGTCCCATCCTCATTTGAAGCAGTCTACTGTTCTACTGCATACCACTTCAGCAGGTAACGCATTCCACCCAGCCACCACCCTCTCTGTAAAAAAGTGTCTCCTCATCTCCCTCCCGAACCTTCCTCGCTCCAGTCTTATATCATGGCCCCTGGTGGCCCTCCCCTTCCTTACTTTGAGCAGCCCCTCTGTACCGGTCTTGTTTATTCCTTTCATGTATTTAAAGGTTTCAATCATGTCATCCCTGTCTCTCCTCTCCTTCAGTGAGTACATGTTCAACTCCTTCAACCTCCTCTCGTATGATAAGTCCCCCAGCCCCTTGATCATCTTTGTCACTCTGGCTTGCACCCTCCAGTAACTTAATGTCCATCTTCAGATACGGATGCCAGTACTGCATGCAGTACTCCAGGTGTGGTCTAACTAATGACCTATACAGTGGCAGAATCACCTCCTCCCTCCTTGAGGATATACCCCTTGCAATACAACCCAGCATTTTGTTGGCCTTTGCAGCTGCCTTCCTACATTGTGCTGAGTTGTTCATTGACCCTGTAATGAGCACACCCAGATCCTTCTCCTCCTCTGTCTGGGCTAGCTGTACTCTCCCCAGCTGGTAACTCCTCCTTGGGTTCTTCATCCCAAAATGCAGCACCTTGCACTTTTTGGCATTAAAGCCCAGTTGCCAGGTGTCTGACCAGGTTTCAAGCTTTGCCAGATCATCCTGCAACCCCTGCCATCCCCCTAGGTCATCCACCAACGCGCCTACCTTGGTATCATCAGCAAACAGATTGATCTTGCTCTTGATGTCCCATGATATGTCTGCAATGAATATCCCAAACAACACTGGTCCCAACACCGAGCCCTGTGGAACACCGATTGTCACTGCCCTTGGGTGTGAGAACTCCTCACCCACCACCACCCTCTGTTGCCTTCCTGCAGCCAGTTTCCTACCCCACCAGCTTTGCACCGCCTCTGTGCCTACTAACTTCCTTCCCAGCCTTCCATTTGGCACTGAGTCGAATGCCTTACTGAAGTCCAGATACAGGACATCCACTGCATGGCCCCTGTCCAGTCTGCCTAGTTACCAGTCATAGAACTCAACCAGGTTGGTTTGGCAGGATCTGCCACGATGAAGCCATGCTGTCTGCTGTCCTGTAGTCCTTTGGCCTCTAGGAGGGCCACCAGCCTCTCCTTCAGGATAGTCTCCATTAGCTTACCCACAATGGATGTGAGGCTCACTGGTCTGTAGTTTCGGTTCATCCTTGGGGCCACTCTTGTGGAGGGGCACCACATGAGCCATTCTCCAGTCCTGAGGTACACACCCCGAATGTAGTGAGGCATTAAATAGGTCTGCCAAAGGTCCTGCAAGGATCTCTGCCAGCTCCTTCAGTACCCTGGGGTGGATGCCATCTGGGCCTGGCGCCTTGTCCACCCTCAGTGCCTTCAAACCCTCTCGAACTCTGCTCTCCATGATTTCCCCATCTGTCACCACTTCCCACCCTGCTTCTGCCATTTCTCCCACCTTGGGTGTCACCCCCCCCCTTCTCTTTCGAGAATACTGAGCAGAAGTACTATTTAGTGCTTCCGCCTTATCGCACCCTCCTTCCACCCAACCCCCCTCCTTCCTAATCCTTACTATGTAGATGAGCAAAAGGAAAAAGGAAAATACTTCAGAAATAAAAAAGTTACAACTGACTACTACTTAAAATTTGTATTATTTTCCTGTCTGCCTGTTTTGGCTCCACTTGCTCTTTAAAGCAGACAGTAGTAGAAATGGGAGGGAATCTGGGACATTTCAGTTCCAGGAGTGAAATTACCAGTCTGACTCAGTTCCAGGACTAAAATGAGGAAGGACTGCTTCAAATATACACACCTAAAACCATAAAACTGACTAAAGTGTAAAAATGGAACATACTATAAAATGAAAATATTGTACCCTTTTACTACTTCCTGTATCAGCCCTTCCTCTCCATCCCTCTCTCATCGCCTCGTCCCCTTTTTACTGTATGTATATATTGCCCTTTATATACATTGCCTCCCTCCCTGTTTTATGACAATCTGTAATAAAAAAAAATATGCACACAACTCTCCTAATTTATGTAACTACCCGTGTTGATGATTCCTCTTTACCCTTTCCCCAGTCACACCTGGCAACAGTCTGCCTTTCCCAGTCACCAACTTTTAATAAATAAATAAATATTCCCAGATCCCTGTCAGATATGTTCACTGTTAGATCACAGGTGATGGGTTCCCCTAACGGAATCCTTTCAATTTCCGACACTGCAAACATAGAAACATAGACTTTGACGGCAGATAAGGACTGCTTGGCCCATCTAGTCTGCCCATTTCCCTACCTACAGGATAGGCCGCAGATCCTAGTTCACCAACAGCCTATTTCTTCCTACCCCCCCCACAAGAATTGCCTTATGTCTGTCCCATGCATTCTTGAATTCTCCCACAGTTTTAGACCCCACAACCTCCTCAGGAAGGCTGTTCCATGCATCCACTACCCTCTCTGTGAAATAATACTTCCTCACATTGCCCCTGTACCGCCCTCCTTCTATCTTTAAATTGTGTCCCCTTGTTCTTGCAAGTCTCTTTTTTCTGAAAGATGCTACCCTCTTGGACTTTGTTGATTCCACAAACTTCTTGTTAGCATTCTGCTGGGTGTGGCCAAAACAGGAAAAGGTGAACTTTGCACTTCTGACCCCACCGAGGGGGGAAAAGTAAACGAGGTGCAGACCCCAATACAGTTGTAGTGCAGTCCTTTAGACTGCATAGGAATACAGTAACACTGAACACAAGATGGAAAAGGAAAACTGCAAACTTTTGATGACTCAGAAGAGGCTCTGAAAGCCTATGAAAGCATATATGAAGAAAATTGGGAGCATTACACTAACTCCTGCCCACTTTCTGTTCGCAGCCACTGAATGACCCTAAATCAGCTGACCATCTTAACACGGAGCACCCCTATGGCAACAGCTACAGCACTATAACATCTGTGCATAGCTGTGGCCCATGTGCCAACTGCATGCCTAACAGCACACCCTGGCCTACCTGGCCCAGAATGCATCCAGCTCGGCCAGGGCTTCCCGCTCCCACAGTCCTGCCTAAACTGGCCGTTCTCTCTGATAAGCGTGCACCTCAAATGAATCCACAAAGACAGCACAAAGCTAGCCTTAAACAATTTAAAAGTTAGCTGGCCTGATTGGTACTCCTGTTACTACTGCTCTCAGGCAACATCCACCCTAATCCCAGCCCTCCTCTATTTCAGGGGTTGAGTGCACCAAAACCAGGCACCTTAACCTTTATGTCACTAAACATCTGCAGCCTGACAGCAAAGTTTGACAACTTTCAAGCCTAGGTAGCCCTACATAATTCAGACGTACTGTCTGTGGTAGAGACATGGCTCACTCCCAAGATCCCTGATGGAACCATCAGTCTACCGGGCTATTTGATCTTTAGGCAAAATCATAAATCTAAAAGAGGTGGCAGCTGTGCAATCTACCTTAAGGAAAGCCTTCAAGGCATAGTCCTGAATTTACCCAGCCTAGGGTCATTCGCCCAGGCCCTTGCCATTAAGGTTCTTCTTGGGGCCCACAGCAAAACTGTCACAATTCTATCTGTCTACATCCCCCCAAAGAACTCGGCCCAAGGTCTCCATGCTGTCATAGACTGTCTTGGAAGCCTGACCCTAAGCTCTGAGGTTATACTCTTAGGTAATTTCAATATTAATTGGCTTGCCCCTGAAGCTAACCAATTCAAGGATGCAATTCAGGCCATCCACTTTACCCAGCTCACTGAAACACCCACTAGGACTAACTACAGGACATGTACTAGTACTCTGATTGACTGGGTGCTCACCAACTGACCTGAACATGCCTCTAATGACTCCGTCCTCCCTAACAACATCAGTGACCACTCCTCTGTCATGTTCAGTTGGGCTAATAATTTCTCCAAACTGCTTCCTAGAACAATCACCAGCAGGGTTCTCAAACCTGGTCACGCTGACTGCTTCAAAATGGATCTCCTCAATGCTGACTGGTCCTTGGTTTTTTGAGGCTTCTGACATTGACGATGAGCTTGACCATTTTATCCTCCTCTTCAATACAATCTGTGTCACCCATGCTCCCATAAAAATGCTGAAGATCAAAGGCTACTTTAACCCCTGGATGAGCCCTGATACTCTTGAGCTAATGAAAAACAGAGACCACCTCTAGCATATATTTAGGGCCACTGGCAAGCAGTCTGATATGCTGAACTACAAACGTGCAAGGAACAATTGTACCAGGACCATCAGATTAGCCAAAAATGTATACTATAAAGATGCCGTAACCAAGAACTGGAATGATGGGAGCAAATTCTGGGCTAACCTAAATGAGGTCACCGGGCAAGAGTCCAAAACGGCCGCTACCATGCTCTGCATTGATGGCTCCCCCATCCTTGACCCTAAATCTATTGGCAACACCTTTAACAATACCTTCACTGACTTGTAGCATGTTCTCCCCTCCGACTTCTTCTCCCCCACCATCCCTGTTGCTCCCATGCAATCCCCCTTGCATCCCCCTTTTCGCTTCAAGACTATTACCTTCGGAGAAACCAGGAAACATCTGCACAAAGTGCTTGGGAAAGGGAGATTCAGTGGGGATGACCTTGACCTGAAACTAATCTCGCTCTCACTTGAAGAAATCATGTCCCCTCTCACCCATATCCTTAACCTCTCGCTCCGTCTCGCAGTATTCCCCCCAAAAGGGAAGGCTGCAGTGGTCACCCCTGTGTACAAGAGTGGGGATCGAGCCCTCCCTTGGAATTATAGACCCATCTCTATAATACCACCACTTTTGAAGGCCTTTGAATGAATCGTTGCCAAGCAACTTGTCAAATATCTGGACAAGCACATGCTCCTATGCGCAGAGCAACATGGCTTTAGGGCTGGGCATAGCACCAATACAGCCCTCTTGGAATTCACAGGCTTCATCCACAAATCCCTCGATCTTGACCAGCTAGTTGGGGCTATCTATAGTGACCTAACAAAGGCCTTTGACATGGTCAACCATGCCCTCCTAGTTGACCAACTCATTGCCTTAGGCCTTGACCCTGAGGCGGCTGCATGGTTCCGCAGCTACCTACACTGACGAACACAGCAACTCAGGATAGATACCTTTCTCTCTGTGCTCAGGCATTCCACAGTGGTCAATACTGGGCCCCCTCCTTTTTAGCCTATTTCTGAATTGCCTCCCCCTAGCCAGTCAGTGCCATATCATCCTCTATGCAGATGATGCAGTTATCTTTTCTAATGGCTGTGATCCCACTGCTCTTGAGCAACAACTACAACGTGACTTCACCAGCGTTGAGTCATGGTTCAAAAATCATAAACTGATAATGAACTACAAAAAAAAAAAAAAAACATGTTGTTCACCAGCCTTAAGAACAAGCACAAAAACTACCCGCTATCAATATGTGATGGGGTGGTGTTCCTCTTGAACGTGTTCATCACTTCAGATATCTTGGAATTACTCTTGACAGCTCGCTCTCCTACGCCCTCCACATAGACATCACAGCTAAAGCAATCAACAAACGCTTAGGGCTACTTTATTGCCATAGGCAGAGCCTGACCCCTGAAGCCCTCAGCATGGCAGTCCACTGTTCAGTGTGTTCCCTAGTGGACTATGAACTGCCAATATATGGCTCTACCACAGATACTGCCCTTCGATGTATAAAAACTGCCCTTAACAATGTCTGCAGGCTCACCTTAGGGGCACACCAACTAACCCACACCTGTGATCTCTATGCAAAGGCTCACTGGCTAATGCTCTTTGGTCACTTTAAATATCAGTCCTGCCTCCTGGCCAAAAAGATCTGCCTTGGTCAACTCCCAACTGGGGTCCAACAACTCCTAGTTCCCAGCACTAATGTAAGGCCCACCCAAAATTCAGAACTGCAGTCCTTCCTGACTCCAAAATGTCAGACATCTCAAGGACAAAGGTCCTATGCCTATCGGGCACTGTTGTGGTTCATTTCCCTCCACAAGAACATTATTAGCCTGCTCACTCTGTGGACCTTCAAAAAGAACCATTTAATACAGGAATCTCAATGTTTCTGCCATCACTAGCACCTACCAAAATTATCTCCTACCATCTGCCCTTCTGCCAAACAGACCTCTCTCTCTCTCTCTCGGAAACCCTGCACTTGGGGCTTAACCCTCCACCCCGTATCTCCAGCACTTCTATGCGTTAATCCCCTTGTGTTGCTGACAACTAACAGGCTCCCTGCTGGGCACAGTTATTTAGTCTGTTCCTGTACATATCTGACTGTGTTTACCTATTTCAGTTTTAGTTTTCACTGTATTTTTTGCATTCCTTTATTCAAAGACCAAATGTACCCAAATGTTCTCATTCTAATGCTATTGCCTTGTTTGTCTCAGTCCTCTGTATAATCACCTACATGTTCTAAATTTACTAACGTGGAACCTATGTAAAGAGCTCTGAGCCCAAATGGGTAATCCAAGATCAGAAATAAATAAAAAATACATAAATAAATAAAAGAGACCACATAACCAGATCAAAGCTGTACTCTGCTTCATCTCAACCATCTCAGTCAGCTCAATCAAGCCAACAAGAGACAGAAAAGCAATAACAGAAAAAAAATATAATGCTTTTCTTACAATCTCTTTTGAGGAGAAGGTCATAAGGTGACTTTAAAGAAACGGGTTGGGGGGGACCACTCAGCATATCAGCTATAGGGACTTGAAAAAAGATGCCTATATGGGAACAATAATCAAATGTGAAATACTAGTTGCCTTTGTGAACTGAACTTAAAGTGAATGGAATAAAAATAATAGGGGACCTTTGAAGCAAAAAATAAAAAAAGAAGGATCACAGAGGGAGGCAGGAAGGAAAGCCCCAGGGTTTCAGTGTACAGCAATAGCTTCTCTCATTGCCATTTATGGAAAAGGGGGTAGAAGGATTCATCTGGACTCCTGGCTTTTAGTACTCAGGGGAGAGGGGAGGGAAAGGGGGGAATGGTTAGGTCAGTATCCACAAAAAGGGAGACCATTTCACAAAATAAAAATAATTGAAAAAAAAAAAATCTCAAAAGTTAGGGTCCAGGAACCAAGAACGGAAGAATAGAAAAAATAAAGAAGCATAAATACAGTATACTGATTGACAGTGGCCTAAGTTGGAATAAGGCAAAAACAAATAAATAAGTCAAAAGGAAGGTTAAAATAAGGAAATAAATATGTGTCAATATGGAAGTAACTACAAATTTATAGCATGGAATGTAAAAGGTTGAAGAAATAGAACAAAAACAAAGTTATAAAGTATTTAGATACAAGAAACATAAGTGGTGCCTTATTGCAAGAGACGCATTTCACAAAGAAAGATGCAGATTGGTTCAGAAATCAGTGGGGTCCAGGTACTTCCTCAGAATATTTAAACAACTCAAGAGGTGTAATGATGACATTCAATAAGACAAAACTAATTCCAAATAACTAACTAACTAAATATAATAAATACAATTAGAGATACACAAGGGAGATACATAATCACAGAAGTACAATTACAAAATTATAGATTTATACCATCTATAGTTTACGCACCAAGTCAGCATAATCCCCAACTTCTTTACAGAATATTTTCTACATTTATCAATGTTCATGGCTCCCTATATAATAGGGGGTGATTTTTATTTGGTGCTAAAACAACAAAGCTAGATAATACACACAAAACTACCAGGAACATCATAATAGGATTTATGACAGAATTAGGACTGGTGGACCCCTGGACAGAGTTACAAAGCAGTAATAATATCTACTCATGCTTCTCAGTGGTCCATCAGTCCTGCTCAAGAATTGATTATTTTTTACTTTCAGAAACAAAACAAATATAATATAATAGATATACAATATCCAGGTATCATGATTTCAGACCATTCACCATGTATTGTCACAATTAAATTTAATGAAGGGAAAATAGATGATAGAATATGGTGACTGGATCAATCAATTATGAAAATACCCACTATAGCAATAACATTACAACTGAAATAAGGGAATTTTTTTCAAAATAACACAACAGAGGAATTGTCAATTATAAGTATCTGGGAAGCCTTGAAGGTTTGATTCAGAGGAAGAATGATTACCTTAGAAATAGTGAAGAAAAAGAAAAGAAATGAAATATTAAAGGGACACTGTCAACCCCACTGGGTCTCAAAGTGTCCCTTGTTTAAAAAACACACATTTTATGATTGCTAACATTCTGTACAGATTGATGATGTAGCTGGTAGTTTGATTCCAATTTTTGTTTTCTTTTAAAAAGTGAAAAACAGACTGCCCACCATACTGGTGATGCCACACCAAAACAGGTTTGTTTACATTCCTTGATCAACTCCCACCTGCATCTTTCCTGGACTTGGGAACACCTCCAACACAGTCTAGCCACTCATGATGCAATGGCAGTTCAGGTGGCTACTGCCTCATGAGTGACTGCACTGTTTGGGGGTGCTTCTAATGTTTAGGAAGTATTCAAGAAGAACTGACTCATGATCTGAAACAAAACAAAGTTGCTTATAAATATATGTTATCATGCATTTCAGTATTACTAAACAAGGGGACAGACAAAACAAACAGCAACACTAATGCATTTTCAAAAAAGCAAGCAACCATAAAATGTGGGTTTTTAACTAAAAATAATATGATGCAAAACAGGTTGACAGTGTCCATTTAAAATAACTGGAAGATGAAATCTAAAACTTACAACAACTACATGGCATTACATTTGATAAAATAATGTATAATAAGCTGACACAAAATCAAGAAACATACAATTAGATAGTGACAGAAAAAATAGAAATACAAATCATGAGAACCAGATCAAATTATTATGTGATAGCTGACAAACCATTAAAACTATTGGCATGACAGACAAAGAAACAACAGAAAGAAGGCTCAATAATAAAAAAAGATCAAAATGGTAAATAGATAAGCCACAGGAAATAAACAATATTTATGTGGAATATTAACAAAATCTATATACATCACAGTTATAGAATAATGAAGAAGACCTTAAGAATTTTCTAGAACATTGATTGAAATATCTATTGGAAGAACCAATAACTACAGAAGAAGTGGAACAAGCAATTAAGAACCTCTCAAACGGCAAAGCACTTGTATAGCTATAGGATTATATAAACAATTCAGTAACAATTTACTGCCTAAATCATTAGAAATGTTCAACACCTTCAGAATAACTCAAAAATTCCAGATACTTTTAAGGACGCAATAATACAAGTTTTCTATAAGAAAGGGGGGGGGGATCTTCTGAGCTGTGCATCCTACAGACCCATTTCATTACTTAATGCTAACTATAAGATATTTGCAAAAATATTGTCCAGAAGATTAGAACAAATACTACCACTGTTGATACAACTGGATCAATGTGGATTTATAAAGGAAAATGCTTATCAGAAAACATTAGACACACAATAGACATTATAACATACAATGAATCAAAAGCTGCTATTTTGTTTGCAATGGATGCAGAAAAAGTATTCAATAGAATCAAATGGAAATATATATTCTTAACGATGGAGAAAGTGGGTCTGGGTGCATAACTCAGTGGATGGCTAAACCTAATATGAGATAAAACAACAGTTAGAATCAGAACAAACAATAACATATCCAAAACCATTAATTTGCAGAGAGGGACAAGGCAGGGATGCCCCTTGTCCTCATGGATTTTTATGTCAATTATGGAACCATATGCACTGGCAATAAAGAAAAATCCACAAATTAAAAGAATAAAAAGTAAAGACAAAATCAACAAAACAAGTCTGTATGCGGATGATGGTTTAACAAAACCAGAGAGCTCAATAAAAGAACTAAATATATTAATGGAAAAGTTTGGTAGAGCATCTGGTTATAAAATAAATTGATCAAAGTCAGTAATCCTCCAATTAGACCCACAATATACATTGAAAATAACAGAACAATGCCCATACCAACAAACAACTATACAAATACATTATTTAGGAGTAAAATCCTCTAATAAAAATTAACTATTTTTGGCAAATTGTGAAGATGTTTATACTGAAATCCAAACAGAAATAAATAGATGGGAGACATTACCATTAACATTAATAGCAAGGATAAATACAATAAAAATGAAAATACTGCCAAAATTACTTTATCAGACCTTACCAATACCAGTACTTCAAACATATTTTACCAAAATTTAAAGAATTATAACACAATTTTTATGGAAACATAAAAAGGCAAGAATAGCCTACACAACATTGGCACTACCAAAAATAAAAGAGGGATGGCATTACCAGATTTCTAGGTATATTATTTGGCAACTCAAATTACTAATATTTGGTACTAGATAACTGAACCAGATGATATTCCAGTATCTACACAGCTAGAACAAGAAATTCAACCTTACCAAAAATGACGTAATGTATTCTCAGGATATTATTAGAAGGTAAAGAATGCTCAAGAATTCATAACAATTAAAAACATGATAGACTGTTGGGTAAAAGCACAAATAACAAAACAAGACATAGAATGCACATCTGATTCACTTATATACAATAAATATAAATTTCCATCATCAGTGGCAGGTAATTTTAAATGGCAAGATAAGGGTATAACAGTGTTATTCCTAAACAATAAACTAAAAACATTCAACCAACTAGGAAGGGGGAAATTGTTTAACCAAGAGAGACACACTAACCTGAAGCTTGTTTCCAGGTGCGACCTGGGAGCACAGGGAAGTTAAGTGACTTGCTCAGGGTCACACAGTATGCAAGTGAGGGCTGTGGGATTCAAATTCAGGTCCCCAGGTTTGCAGCTCAGAGCCTTAAATCACTGCGCTATACTGTCTCCTCAATTACAATAACAACATAATCTACCCCAAACTCACAGGTTTCAATATATACAAATTAAAGATTTAATTAAATCTGCAAACAGAAATACCTCAAAAAATTATAATTCAATTATTTTACAGGTGTTACAGGATAAAAAGAATAAAAAATGATTTCTATGATCTATGAAATAATAGTATGAAAGATTTGAAAAAACTAAGAACTAAATGGGGAAAATATTTGGGAATAAATATTACAGATGAACTATGGTTGGAGATAAACACTTACACAACTAAAGTTAAAGCTCAAAACTACAACAGATTCAGTTAAATCCTGTACACAAAACATACTATACCCCTTCCAAATTACATCATTTTAATTGCACAGTCTGAGATAAATGCCCTAGATGCACAAGTACAATGAGAACATTAATACATTCTTGCCCCTACTTATTAAACTTTTGGTCTATAATAGCGGAGACATTAAATAAAATAATATTATTAATACCATCATTAACATTGCTAGTGATATCAACAATAAATGGACAGTTAGGTAAGCATCAACAAAGATTTATAGTAACAGCATCAGTTATAGCCAAAAAAAAAATTTATTCTGTTGAAGTGGAAGGACTCTAACCTACCAGTGTATATAAAACGTGGATAAATTTAATGACTGATATAATAATTTTGAAAATGGTTTTACTATATTAAAAATGAACAATCAGATATTTTTAACAAGATATGGGCACCATTCCACATTATATTTCAGCAAGGCTTAATGAGATAGGAATAAAAACAGATAAATTAAAATTGAAAGGCATAAAAACAGATAAATTAAAATTGAAAAGCAAGGGAAAGTTCCTCGACTACAAGGTAATGATGATGAATATGACCATGTGGGCTGATTAATAATCAGATGACAAAAAGGTCTCAATTTTCATCTGAGCCTAAAAAAAAGTTAGTAGTTCCTAGGGGGAAGCTGAATCCATGCCTCCAAAATGTTTTCTCTGCTGTCCAGTAAAATGAGGGATTTTTACATCACAATAATACAGCAAGTAAATTACAGCTAAGCCATACATTATTCTATATCCCTTAACAGGCCAATGCATTAGTAGCTGTATTGGCTCTGACCAGAACTTGTTTGAAATGTTTTTACTAGCCCCATGTGTCTGTCCAACCCACATTTGAATTTCCTCACCTTTTCTGCACAGACCACCTGTGACTGAGTGTGTGTCCATCATGCTCCTTTTACTCATAAACTGTTTTACAAGCCTGCAACACAGATAATGCAGGTTTTGACTGGGGATGTGGTGGGATTTGTACCAAACCCCTTTTGCTTTCAAGTTGGCCCTTTAAAAACCTCATTGCACTGCTTGTTCTCAATGTTGAGGAACAGGGTGCAGGAATACACTATTATTAAGTGAAAAAGATGTTCCAGGACTAGAGGGCATGGGATGAAGTTGGAGGGAGGAGGATTCAGAGGAAACATGAGGAAGAATTTCTTAAGTGGAACACCCTGCCAGAGGAAGTGGTAGGTGCTGAAACAATAACGGGATTTAAGAATGCATGGGATAGACATAAAGGAATTCTGGATGTCAGGGTTAAGGGGCAGCAGACTTCTAGGAAAACATAAAGTGAACTTACGGCTCAAATGGGCAGACTGGGTGGGCTGTAGGCTCTTATCTGCGACACTGTCTATGTATCTGGGGGATGGGTGTTATCAAGCAACACCTGGGCCCAATAAAAGGGAGAGAGGGAGTGGTTTCTGATTCAGTTAGATATAAGTGGAAACATGGAGAGAGAGAGAAAGAGAGAGACACAGTGAAATTAATTAATTAATTTATTTAGTTTTTGTTAACTGGATAGGTGCACTAGCCATAAAATGACTATTTTTAGGCACGTGAGAGTACATTACAGAATGCATACAACATTCAAGAAGTAAATAACATATCAGGTACAGTCAGTGGGAGGCAGTGAACAGTAATAAAAAATAAGGACAATCAAGTTGTGCAAGAACTTTGTGGATTGACTTAGATAACCTAAACAATGGAAGACTGAGAGCAAATGGCAACACAGAGCAGAACAGAAGGAAGGTAACGAATGACAGAGACATATATGACAAGTATTGTGACAGAGACAGGTGTAAGGAGTATTAGAGCTGAGGGGGAAGGAGGAAGCTAAGGTCAAGTACTCTAACCTAGGAGAAAAGCCTAGACTGAAAAGCAGCAACAAGAGTGGAAGGCAGGGTCTGAGGCAGGACAAGCGAAAAGGGAGGGTCACTGGTATGAGCAGGGAGTGAAAAGAGAGGAACAGGATATGGTAGAGGGGTAGGGTAAAGAGTAGCAATAGGAGATTGAGGGGGCAGTGTGGAGGACATAGCAGTGTCACATGGGGTCTAAACAGGTGCAAGAATCAGCAAGCAATAAGTACCGACATAGTTCTCTTTTGAAGAGGAGATGGGGCTTCAACTGTTTATGGCCAAGGGGCAGTGAGTTCCATAGCCGAGGGGCCATACATTGGAAGGTGCTAGAACCTTTAGAAGTGTGGCATCTGGCTACCTTCAGCAAAAATCTGCCTTCAGATTGAAGTCTGTGAGAAGAGGTTACCGGAGCAAGTAGTACTGCGAGTGAGGGGGAGGGAGTTCATTCCCCAAGGACTGAGTCGATGAGTGAGCCAAAGGAGTAGTTCCTACAAGGGAGTAGTTCCTACAAGCAGAGGGAGAGAGCCAACTGAGATCACTATGTAGTTGACAATGATGTCTGAGACGAGGAGGCATACCGGCATATATTGTTGTAGGTAACATCCCACTTCTGCATGGTTGCTTTGTGAGTTGCAGCAAAAATAGGAGCACCATAGGCAAGTGCAGGGAGAAGAATCCCTCTGGCTATAGCCAGCTTGGCAGATGGCGTGAGCAAGTAGCTGGTTTTGTAGGCCACCCCCAGCTTACAGTTGACAGCTTTGCAAATAGCCTGGATGTGTGAGCTGAAATCAAGGAATTGGTCAAGTAGGACCCCTAGATATTTGAAGTTTTCAATGATGTCAATTGGAGTCCCCTTTAGGTGACAAACCCTCAAGGGCATAGAGCAAGCCTTAAGCTTTGGGGCTGAGACCAGCAACATTCCTTTAGTCTTTTGTGCATTCAGCACAAGTTTATGGGCACAAAGCCAATTTTGGACATTCTTGAAGTCAGCAGCCAGCGATGCATTAATGGTGGCCACGCTTGAGGAACTAGTATAAAAGTGTTTGTTAAAGAGGAACAGTCAGCACAAAGGGCCCCACACTAAAGTAAGGGGCTAGTCCCAATGTGCACTTCATGTGCAAAAACACTGGTTTACTTACTTTAGTATAGTAGATTACATTAGACTAATTTTGCTTATTTTTAGACTATCTTTATTATAAATCTCAGAATCTCCTGCAGCTGACATCAGAGCAGTAGGTAGCACTGAGAAGATTCAATAGCCTACAGTGCATGTTAGATCTTTTATAATCTCCAATCGTATGTTTTCAGGTCTGCTTTACTCCCGGACTTATTACAGTCTTCTGTGACTGTACATAGCCCAGGGATGACAGCAGGACCAGCAAACAAAAGATCAGAGCTTGTATAAATGCAAGAAAGAAGCAAAAGGATCTTCATATGAAAAAAGAAATGAGGCTTATTTTATCCCCCAGTTCTTTCTTCATATGAAGGAATCCTTTTCCATGAGCTTTTTTCATTCATATGAAAAAGGATACCCTCATACAAAAAAGGAATTTGGACTTTTTTCCCCCAGATTCTTTTTTTTATATTAAGGGATCCTTTTTCTATGGATGAATTCTTTTTTTTGTATGGCCATATGAAAAAATGGAAGAGTTACGTAAAAAGATTTTAAAATTAACAAAAAAAAGCCAAACATTTGGGAGTCATTTTTCCAACAGTTAAGTGCAGAATCCACCTAACAGGGTCCCAATGACCATGATACATGTGTTGACGTCTGTCCAGGATGTCTTTTTTGTGGGTTTTGAAAATTATTTATTTTTAATAGAAACAAGATGAAGGAGCATTTTGTTTCCTCATAAAAAAGGATGGCCCCCATACGAATGAACCAAATTCTTTTTTTGTTCCAAGCAGCTAACCATAAGACTGTACTAAGGATACTTGGAACCAAAATTAAATTTAATAGCTTTGGAAAGGATTAATATTTTTTTACCAAAGCAGCGAAATACATATCTGTGGGCCATTCCCTTTCTACCCTGAAAAGTTTAGACCAAAATTCCAAACCATCTGAGCGCTGGGCAACGACAAAAACAGCAAAAACATTGTTTTTTCACACTTTTTCCACTATCCTCATTTCAGGATCTGCACATCCAGCTGGAATGAAGCTTGGCAGGTCAATAGATCCCCCCCCACCCAGACCATGCATGCAAAATTTTGTACAAATCCATTGAATGGTTGTGAAGATATTAAAGTGCAAAGTTTGAGATTTAACATAGAAACCCATGCTCAACCCTAACTGTAGTGGCATTACCACGCCACTATAATTAAGTAACTGTGACTGACCTTCACAAAGTTTTACAGTGTAAGGAATGAAACACAAGAAGTACTTTGTTGATGTTCTGTGTATCAACTGCCACTGTGCTGCTGTTCTTTGAATGAATATTTATGCATGCATTGTTGTTTTTTTTTCAAAATGCATTAAAAACACACAAAACAAAAACAAAAAAAGTCAGCAAATATGAAATCTCAGCCGAGTAACTTGACTAAAACTGCATCCGAGAACTGGTAATAAAATTGTCTGAAATTGTATATAAAATCTGGTATGAAATCACGGACACAGTTTTACAGGGATAAGTTGCCATCTGAGCCACAGAAATCATGATCCTTCCATCTGGAATAGCCATATATAAAGGCAAATTAACACATACAATGCAAAATCAGTTCAGTTCCCTTACCTTACCAGTAAGAACGGTGTCTGCTTCAGTCAGTTTTCCAGTTTTTAGCTTTTTCCTTTGGTCTTGTGTAGTCTGCTGTAGTGTGTTTTCTAAACGGGGATTACTTTCTTCCTTCACTGTATCTTTAGGGAAAAATATTGCATTTAATCTTAATTTCTTGTACTAATACTGTAAAGATAGCACTTACCCTAAGTTTTATTTAGAAAGACATTTCAGTTAAAAGTATAGAAAATGAGGTCTGCACTACAGCCTAGTAGCACAATCACTTGCCATGCTGGGGACCTACTTTAGGTTGGCACTCCAAATCTGGGATCTTAGTCAAGTCAGCAAGAAGATACCCTACAGTTGCTGGGGGTGTGCATGGCCCCAGGAAAGAGAAATTTGACATTTACTGTTGCATGACAGCCCCCTGGTGGCCAACAGGGGGAAGGGAGCCAGGCAGCCCAAGAGCCTTCCATGACTCCCTGGTATGAGGCAGTATAGTACAGTGGTCTAAGGCTCTGAGCTGCAAATTTGGTGACATCCAGCAGACCAGATCAGACCTGGGTTTGAATCCCACAGCTTCCACCTGTATACTGTGTGACCCTGAGCAAGTCACTTAACTTCCCTGTGATCCCAGGTTGCTCCTGTAAAAAAGCTTTCAGCTTAGTGTGCTATTCCTGGTTAAATAACTAAAAAAAAAAAACGAACATCATGCAAGCATAACTTGAGGCACAGTTGTGGAGGCATTCCTATCCCATTCACAATGCCAGCATCATGGCATGCCCCATCGAAAATGTAAAATGTCTTGAATGGGTTGCAAAAAAGTCACTTGAGTTTGTCATCAAAAGTGTTCCCCACTTGATGGTGCCCCACTGATGGCTGGGTCTTTTTCACCATTTTTCCTGGGTTCACCTCCTTAGATGGCAAGGCAAGGCAAATTTTATTTTTAGGCACCCAGTGCCAGAGGCTCTGGGCACCGTACAAGTAAAAACAACATGCAAACAATAAATACAATAAACACAAAAATAAATACGTTACAGCAATAATAAGTAAACAGACTACAGAAAGTGGAAAAAGTCCTGAGCTTAAAAACAGTTACTAAAAAGGGGGTAATCCCAGGAATAGAATCTAGAAGATAGTGTCTGGGAATGCCAGACTAAACAGAAAGGTCTTGAGGTGGGCCTTAAATGCCTCGAGTGAAGGGGCCCCCCCTTACAGCTGGAGGAAGCAAATTCCACAGGACGGGGCCAGCAACACTAAAAGCTCTGTTGCCAGTGGTTTTCAACTTCATCCTGGGAATCACTAGGAGGCCCCTAGAAGAGGAACGGAGGGAGTGGACAGAGGCAGCAAGTGTAAGAAGGTCTGACAGGTGGCCAGGGCCCAGTCCATGTAGGGCCTTAAAGGTGAGAAAGCCCACCTTGAAGAGGATCCTCCACCTGACTGGCAGCCAGTGCAGTTCACACAACAACAGGGTGATAATGGCAGTATTTAGACTGCCCCGTTTTAGCAACATACAGCATATATAGGGGTGTGCCTTTGATGCACACAGCAAGCTCCCTAACCTGCTAGCAGAAGCTGCTGTGACTTTGGAACATACCACCTCCCTTCTCAAGGCTGGAACATGCTGCCAGTGACAGCATGCTTCCCCCCAGCCTGATCACCCAAGCACGGGCACCAAAGGTCGCTCCCAAACCCAAGTCGCCAGCATAGAAGCATGACTTGCATCCACTGGGCCACTGAGGGACCCTCATCTATAGTTTTTTGAAGGGGAAGCAAACATTATAGGGGTGATTCAAACCGTGAAAGTCCATAAAGAACAGGTTACTCACCTGTAACAGTAGTTCTAGGAGTGGTATATGTTGTTCATTCACACTCTTTGGCATGTCCCTTTCCCCTTTAAGGATCACCAGAGGTCTTCAAGCTGGCTCTCCCATCCACCCAGGTGGTATATACCTTGGATCTGCCCCATGACACCAGATCGTAGCTCGCTGGAAGCCAGGTGTTGCACGTCCACAGGTGGAGAGGTCGGGTTGGTCCATGTGGATGAATAACATATACCACTCCTAGAACTACTATTACAGGCAAGTAACCTGTTCTTCTAGGATTGTGGATATGTTGTTCATCCACACTCTTTGGCAGACTCCTAGCAGTTCTCCAGGAGGAGGGAGGCAAGGTGCACACCCCCTACTTAGGGAACAAAGATTGGAGAACTGAGGCCCCAAAACCAGCATCCTGGCGTGACTCAAGGTTGATGTGGTAGTGGGTGATAAAAGTGTTTGCTGACTTCCAGGCAGCAGCCAGATAGATTTCCTGGATAGGGATGTCCCTGGAAGCAGCCACTGATGCAGCAGTATGGTGGGTAGAATGAGCTCTTATCCCTCTGGGAGGCTCCTTGCCCGCCAACTCAGCACAGACATATGCATGATGTAATCCATTTTACAATGATCTGCTTCACTGCAAGTCTGCCAGAAGCAGCTTCAGCATAGGTGACAAACAGCTGGAGAACCTCTCCCCGAATTTCTACCGTCCTCTCCTTATAATAGGAGAGAGCACGTCTCAGGTCTAAAGTATGGAGCATGTACTCAGTCTCCGAGGTGTAAGTTGGGTAGTATACCGGCAGGGTTAACAACTGGTTAAGGTGAAACTCTGACAGCACCTTTGGAAGGAATTTCAGGTGGGGGCACAGGACAACCTTGTCTCTGTGGAAGACCAGATAAGGGGAGCCCACCGAAAGCACCTGGAGCTCCCCTGTCCTTCTGGCTGACGTGATAGCCACCAGGAAGGATGTGTTCCATGACAAATGTGACAGCTCACACTTGTGCATGGGTTCGAATGGATTGCCCATGAACTTTGCCAGTACCAGCAGTAGATCCCACGGAGGTGGAGGTTCACGTACCCGGAGGCGATATGTGATCCAGGCCTTTGAAAAAGCACCCGACCACTGTCTCCTGCACCAATATTGGCTGACCGGCCTGCACCTGGTAAGCAGAGATGGCTGCCAGGTGCACCCTAAGGGTCGATGACTGTAGACCACCTTTGGAGAGAGACCAAAGATAGTCAAGAATGTTAGCCAATGGACAGGGCAAAGGGTCCAGGCCCTTGCCCTGACACCAAATGGAAAACCTTTTCCATTTGAAGGCATAACATTTCCTGGTTGATTCCTTTCTGGATGCCTCCACCATGGTGTAGACATCTTTGTAAATACCCTAAGCCTGGAACTCTAGCCGCTTAGGTACCATGCTGTGAGGTGCAGGGATTGAAGGTCCAGATGGAATACCTTCCCCATATTGAGAGAGAGAGATCAGGTCTAGGTGTGTGCAAAGCCACTCTGGGAGCCTGTAGTGGTGGCTGAGGAGATCTGGATACCAGAACTGGCATGGCCAATCTGGGGCTACCAGGATCACCTTCGCCTTGTCCCTCCTCACCTTGTGGAGCATCTTGTGAATCAAGGGAAATAGAGGGTAGGCGTAGAAGAGGCCTGGGGTCCATGACCTTGAGAAGGCATCCCCCTGCAGCGAGCCCTGTTGAGGGGGGTGGGCATGAAACCGCCTCAGCTTGGTGTTTTCCCTGGAGGCAAACAGGTCCACCATCGGGAGGACCCAGAGCTGTCATGATGGGAGTAGGGGTGGCAACCCCCAACCCCATCACTGGGCAGACTTGGAGGAGGAAGTGACAGCAGGACCTGACCCTCGGCCTCCTTTACAGGCCTTTTGGGGTCCGGGCTTGGGACGAGGGAGCCAAGCCTGAGCCTGCTGCTGATGTTGCTGTTCCCCTTGGAAGGAGGACTGCCGAGCTGCAGGGGAAGAGTGCTGAAAGGGCTTCTTCTTCTTTTTCTGCTAGTTCTTGCCCGAAGAACCCTTGGCAGAAGTAGCATCCAAGGTGGCGTTGGACTGCTCAATGCGCTGAAGGTGATCGGCCACTCCTGGGCCACACAAGTGAGTCCCAAGGAAGGGCACATCAGCTGATTTGTGCTGAGTGTCCACCAGGAGGGACAAGAGCCTCAGCCAAGCCCTGCAATGGGAGGCAACTGCAGCAGCCATTGAGCGAGCGTAAGAATCCCCTATGTCCAGGGCCATCTGGAGCTGCTGTTTTGCAACAGCTTGGCCCTGGTCTCGGACCTGTTTGACCATAGTCTGCATGTCCACAGGGAGATGTGGAAGGACTTCATCCAACAACCCAAGGAGGGCATGAGAGAAATTTGCCATGATGATGGCCAAACTTGCCTGACGAAGGCCCAAGGAGGAGGCCACATAGACCTTCCTTGCCGAATGGTCCAAAAGCTTGGCCACTTTGTCATGTCGGTCCATATCGGCAGAACTGCCAGTACACCTGAACACAGAGGTGGTCACCAGGCTCTCGGCCGAAGGGTGCTCTGTAAACCCTGCTAGGGACCCCATGGGTGCTGCGTACTTGTGGGCCATGCCGGCAGATGGAGCTGGACAAGAGGCAGAATGCTGTCAGAGTTCAAGTGCCGGACCAACAATGGCCTCAGCCACAGGAAAGGCCTCCGTCAGGGTATCCCCTCTTTTAAGGATGTCCGTAAGAGGGTACTCTGCCTTTTTCTGGATGGGTTCTGTGGACTCAGAGATGAGGCGAAGGATCCCTTGGAAGGAGGAAGAACCTTCCTCCATCCCTAGGCCAATGGACGGCTCATCATCCCCAGGATGAGAGTGAAGCCTGGTGATGTCTGAATCTGATGAGTCTGGATACAGTGGCCTGCCACCCAGATCACCTTCAACATGCCATGGGAGGTCTGTGGTGACCATGACCGATAAACGCCCGGGTAAGCCTGGGTTCCAGTCTATCTTCTTTAAAAGGAGCCCCTCCCACAGGCTGCTTAGGCAGTGGTTCTACCACAATCACTGGAGAGACTGGTTTAGGCTGAAGAGGTGGTCTCGCCAGCCCCACGGTGGAGGTACCAAAGATTTTGGATCCAGAGCGGTCGACTTCGGCCTAGGAGGTGAAAGCCAAATAAGGGCCAGGGTAGGAGCTGGAGTAGGCTTGTGCCCAGATAAGATCATCTGCTGCCACATGAGGTCCTCATAGCTTCGACGGAGTTTCCGCCGGAGCCTCTCCTCATCCGAGGAGGATGAGGATGACGATGGCGTTGCCTCTTTTCAGAGCGCTTATGGATCTTCCTCGGCCTTTCAGTCGAGGGGGTTCTAGACCTCGACTGAGAATGGGCAGGCTGACTCCATCGCTCCGGAGACACCGGCGGGACTGCTGACTTCTGGGGGTCCGGAACCGGATCCTCGATGGGGACACCAGTGGGCTGGGTCTCCTCATCGGGGAAGACAAGGACCGGAGTCCTCTCTAAGGAGTCGGTGACAGAGGGTCAATGGGGTCGATAAAAATTTTGACCTTGTCGACTGCATCCTCAGTCAGCTGGCCCAACGGAAGATCCAAGAAGCCGGTGGCCAAAGAAGCAATCTCGAGCAAAGTAGAGACCGCATGCTCCTGGGACTGGGACCTCTCTCGGTCCCAAGAGTGCCTTCCTTGAGACAAAGATTTACTCGGTTCCTTCTCCCACTTACTGGATCTAGAGGAGTGTGAGCCCGCAGACGCCTCTCCCCAGGTGGGAAGAGACTGGCACAACTCCTGGAAGGAGCCCGAGAAGGTGGAGCATAGGTTGAACAGAACGAAGAAGCCCTGAGAGTCGGCAGCATGAGCCACTTATTTCTCGAACACCTGCATGCGTTCCAATTGCTCGGCAGAGCCCGCAGCCTTGGAAACTGCCCACCTAACCTCCTTGGACTTCACTAGAGGGTTCCTTTTCTCCAGTCTTCCCAATTTCAAATGTGCAAGGCAGTCATCCAGAACGTTGGGATGGAAGGCTAAGCAAAAGCTGCAGGACGAGGTGTCATGGCTGACACCTAGGCAGTAGACGCACGTGAGGTGGGGGATCAGTAAGCAACATTTTCTGGCCACAAGGGCACCAGCAAAATCTGGGGGAAGATTTTTCTTCCATAATCGAAAAAACAAAAATGCAATTGCTAACTTGAACGATTTTTAATTTTGGCAAAACCGAAGTTTTGAAAGCCAGGGCCTACAAAACGCTTGAGCACAAGGGAAGCAACCCGAATCTTTCCGCAGAAAGGAAGAACTGGCCTCATGGGATGGAGTTGAGGTATATACCACCAGGATAGGTGGGAGGGGCTAGCTTGAAGACTTCCGGTGATCCTTAAAGGGGAAAGGGACATACCAAAGAGTGTGGATGAACAACACATCCACAATCCTAGAAAAGGTATTTCAAACAAGGTATTGTTTGTTTTCTTTATTAAGATCTTGTATTACACCTAAGAGCCAGGGCTCTTTTGCATAGGTTCCACATCAAATGAGAATATACACACAGCAATGAATATACAAACAATTGTGGGGAACAGAGAGAACTAGTATAGAAACCATTATTGGCATTGTACAATGTATGCCAGGTCAAATACGCACGAGGAGAGACAGGCAAGGATACAAAGGTCAGTGAATCAGCCAGGGGCCTTGTCATGTGGTAGAAGGAGGAAAGGGATGGGAAAGGAAGCAAGGGATGGGATAAGGCAGGGAATATATACAAAGATAGTATGCAGTCAGGAGGCCTTGTCTGGTTGAAGACAGGAGGGCGGAGAGGATGGGGAAGGGAGACAGGGCAGAGAAGGGAGGAGGAGGAGGAGGTAGGTATGAGAAAGAAAGAAAGAAAGGGAGGGAAAAGAGGAGTATGTGGACAGGAGGGAGGGAGGGACGGACCAGGTGGGAGCATGAATATCTAAATCATCTGTAAATCAAAACAAGGCAGCAGGTATTTCATGGACACTTGAGACAGGAAGTGATGTCACTGAAGGGCAAACTGTATGTTGCTAAGACTACATGAAATGGCTGCTGCCTTTATGTAATTTTCAGATTATTTATATATTCATACACCTCAGGACTCCCAACAGCTACAGCTAAGCCCAATACCTAATTTAAAAGTTTTTTTTCATGAGCTTTCACAATTTGGTGACCCCTGTGATGTTTACTTCCCCTTTAAGGAAAATCCTTGATACTGTAAAATACAATGGTCAAGTGGTGCATTTAGAATTGCTAGCCACATAGGGAATGGCCTCATAATTTGGGGCCGAAATTGGGTTCAGAAGTAAAAGCTTGATTGTTCCAGAATGATAATGTCACTGATCAAGTAAAAATGCTATGTTCAAATACGTAATTCTGAGTTCAAAACAGATACAGGCTTGATGAAAGGTATCAAAGCTGAACTTAATGTATCTGAAAACATGAGTCCAAAATTGTGCACCCTGTGCTCTGTAGGAAGCTGGAAATCAGTGACTGAAAAAAAAACAGGAAAAGGAGGGCTGTAATTCCCAGTAGTTTACAGTGAAGGAGCAACATTCATTGTGTGCAAACTCCAAAGAGATGAAGGGGGTCAGGATCTGTAGGGATTACAAGGGCACAATAAACCCTTGGCTGGATAAGGGCCCTTTTTATAGACCTCAGGATATGTTTACCATGGCAGCAGGAGTAAAAAATGTGCTAAGCTAGACAGATTGGTTACAAGCTTATCAGTAAGTTTTTGTTTCTTTTTAGTTATTTAAAATTTGATAATGGGAAACGCACACTGAGTCAAGGCTTGTTTCCAGGTGCGACCCCGGGGGAAGGGGAAAGTGGAGGCACGTACAATAAATAACAGTTGTTAGCATTCAAAGTGCAGCACACAAAACAAATTTCTCAGGCAGCAAAGCCAGAGTGACCCGTCAGAGCAATGCGTAGAAACAAGTTTGGTAGTAACTTATTAAGTTGCCGTGAAACAATGCGTGCTAGAGCAACAAAATGGAGTACAACGTACTGAAGAGCAGGTAGGGAGCCGAGAGCGCAGCAGACCGAGGTAGGTAATAGGATATAGACAGGGGAACAGGCGAGGCTATGAGGAGAGAGTGGAGAGAGGATTCACGAGGGGGGTGACAGGAATGGGGGGCAGGAATAGATTGTAGCATGTGTCTGAATGCAAGGAGGAATAGAGAGAAGCAAAAGGAAGAGGGGGGCTGGTTCCAGAGGGAGGGGAAACAGTAGAAGAAGGTAGCTTGCCCAGTGCATGAGTGAGGGTGAGGAATGGCAAAGGCTCTGGAATATCTGATGCATAGAGAGTAAAAGGAGGAGAGAGGAAAGGTAAGATGGGAGGGAGCCAAACCAGTATTTAGCAATAAAGGAGGTGCAGTGGGACAGGCAATGTTGAGGTTGCTAGAGGATGGAAAGGAATGAAAAAAGAGAGCAGTGGTGATTGTGGGGTGGGGAGTTAGTTGCAAAATGACAGAAGGCATTGCAGAGGGTGTCAAGTCTGACTAGGGATTTGGCAGGAGCAGTGCCATAGACTACGTCTGCACAGTCAAACACCAGGAAGATAATTTTAGTAACCAACTCTCAATGGACCTGCCGCTTGTGGTGAAGTTTGGTATGGGGTGACATTAAGATAGGCAAAGAAATCAAGCTGGCTATCAAGCCAGACCCCAAGGTATTTGAAGGCAGGCCAGTTTCAGTAGCGATGCCATCCAAAGTGGAGAAGATGAGGAAGGCAAAAGCCTTGCCAATTTCTGGCTGTGTCAAAGGTCATGGACATTGTCTTGTTAGTGCTTACCTTGAGCAGATTAGACTGGAGTTAGACTGGAACCAGTGCAGCATGTTGTGGAAATTGCACTGTAGTGAGACCGCCACAGCTGTGGTTGATGGGCTAGAGGAGCAGATGACCATGTCATCCACGTACACATGAATTTGCAAGGTGACAACCTGAGGGGGACGTCATTCAGGAAGATAGAAAAAATGATTGGGCCTAGGATGGGGCTCTGTGGGACCCCCTGCTAGCATTGGGAGGGGGAGAAGAGACAGGACACCACTCACCTGAACAGAGTGTTGACTGAGGTATGAATGGAACCAAGCCACAGCAGAAGCAGGCAGACAAGTCGAGTATAGTTTGTTCAGTAAGAGTGGGTGGGACACAGAGTTGAAAGCCTTGGCCAAAATCAATGAAGATGGCTGTAGTGATTTGTCCCTGATCCACCCTGGTGAGAATACACAGAATACACAGGTGGGTGGGTGTAACCAGAACTTTACACACACCCGAGGTGTGGGATGCTACATAAACCCCAAGGGGTTTATAAAAGCATCCCACACCAATGGTGAGTGCAAAATTCTGGTTTAACACACACCCATCCAGGTATTATTTTTATTTAATTACTGGTCTTTATTTTTTACAACATAGAGACACACACACACACACACACACACACACACACACACTCTAGCTCTCTTTCCAGTAGACACATTCCTTTCATTTTTTTTTTATTACAATGCAAGTTTCCATGTTGACAACAGTTGCAGTTTGGCTTACAGCACCACGCTTATTGCTGCCTTCCTCCTGTCTCTCTCTCTCTGTCTCACCCATACACCCCAACCCATGAGGCTTAGCAGTTGCCGCGGGAGTGGCTTTACTATCTGAGGGCTCCTACCACCTCTCGCTACAGTGGGTATTTAGAAAGGATTTAGAAAGGCGGGGTGTGGAGGCAGAATCAACCAGATATATATTAAAAAAAATGTTTCCGTTAGTACTTTTGGACTGTGAGGGTGCAAGGAAAATGATGAGTGCAGTGCTGGGTAATGGAGTCCCCATGTTGGATTAGATGTTCAGCCAGTGTATTGGCCAATGAGGTTCTCAAGCTTGACTATGAGAAGCATTGATTACAACCACTCGGGTTGTAATCCAAAATATCAACCAGGCAGTTGTAACATGATTTAAAAATCTGGTTATCCAGAGATAAAAAAAAAAAAATATATATATATATATAAAGACAAGTAATTAAAGCATTAGTTACACACAGTGAAATAGTTTTTCCTAAAACAAGTGGAATTGGATGAACAATCAAAGCCTTCCCTCAGCATGAATAAGCAGGTTAGACTGTAGCAATTTAATAAGTTCTTCTATGGGGTAAGTTGGTGCTATTGTTGTCTTTTAATGGGTTATGGATCATTTATTACAGGGACCAACTGGTGTGATTGTACAACCCTGATGATATTTTAATCACACGTGATGCTGAGTCACATTTACACAATCTGGAGGCAGTTTTTACAAAACTGTAGGATAAAGAATGGTGTGTTTAAAAATATAAATGTGCCCCCCAAGATACTTGTTCACAGAGTATATACGTGTTGCTGAGGTAGTCACCCATGGAGAAATATACAAAGGTCATTACTTAGGTCCCCACACCAATGAATTTAGCTGAACTGAAAACTTTTGTAGCCATGTTAATTAATAACAAACCTAACTACCATGATGAAGCCCATGATGCATCTTACCAATCAGAGGTCTTGTTTTTCGCTTACCCATTTTATGAACTCTCATAAAATTCCAGTTATTTGAGAAAAAAAATATTTCACATATATGCCTCATACTCTGACCAAGACAGAATAAGCGTAGACACAAAATGACATTTCTGGCTGGTGACTTCCATACTTACATGCTTTATACAAGTCTAACCAGCTGTCTCTGGCAATTCATAGGAAACTTCATTGGGCTACGCTCCTCCTATTTGTTCACAGTAATGCTTTGGGTTATCTCCTCTCAATATTAAATTACACCAAACATCCTCTGCCCTCCCCTCTCGATATTCCCTTAACATCTGCATTCTGAGAGTGAGGAAGACGCTTTGGAAATCTTCAGCATCCTTCCAGCAGCATGACTGGAATAACAGGTCAGCCAGTCTCAAATTGGTTCCAACACTCCCTGGCTTCAGGAGGGGTTTGTTGGATGACCTTTAATCCCAGTCAGGGCTATTAGCCCCAGACTGAGACTCCTTTAGGATATTTGTTACCTCCTTTATCTCATTTGTTCCCATAGATGCCACCAAAATTCTCCTAGGGGCCCATAATAAAATCTTACTATAGCCTCTGTATACATACTCCCAAAGGACTAGGCCAGTGGTTTCAACAGCATCATGGAATTCCTCATGGGACTACACCATAATTCAGAGACCATAATTTTGGGTGATTTTAACATAAACTACATTTCACCTGAGGCTTGCACCTACACGGATGCTGTCATGGCACAACACCTCACACAGCTTGTCCCCACCCCCACTAGGTGCAACTATAGGATAGGGACCTACGCTCTACTTGATTGGATACTGTCAAACCGCCCCAAAAGAATCTCTAAGGTGTCTGTACTCCCTGATACTTTAAGTGACCACTCACCTGTTATCTGCTCTTGGGCGAACAAATTCACCAAGCCCCTCCTAAAATAATACACACCAGGGAACTCAAACAGGGGCACCTTCAGCTGCTAAAATCACATCTAAATAGGCTGGACTGATCGATAATTGACTCACTCAATAATACAAAGTCTTGGAACTGTTCATCAGCCGCTTTACGGTGGTCTGTGATAGCCATGTACCACTTAAAAAGATGAAGGTTAAAGGCAGGTCTAACCCATGGATAAACTCCGAGCTTGTAACATGGCTCAAACAAAGGCACCACCTCTGGCACTGTGCTCGAGCAACATCATCGCAAGGGGACATTCAAAAATACAAAGCTGCAAGAAATGGCTGTACCCGAGCTTTACGGAAGACTAAAAGCAAATATTTTAGGGAGGCACTTTCTGACTCCTCGTGTGATGGGAAAACATTTTGGAATAACTTGAAAGACCTCACAGGCAAGGATACTAAGACACCACCCACCATGCTCAACATCAATGGAACTTCTACGCTAGCCCTAGATACCATCTCCAATACGTTCAACAATGCATTCTCCAACCTTGGCAGTGTCCTTCCACCTGATTTTTTTCAATGCCCCACCACCAATTCCCCCTTTGACACTGTGTCCCAAGTACACACAGCTCCACAATTCTTTTTCAAAGAGATCCCAATGCACTTAGCCAGAACCTATATATGCAAGGCCATCCACAAAATTGGCTACAGTGGTGACTCACTCAACCTGAAGTTGCTTGTACTAGTCCTAGATGAAATCCTTGAACCCCTGACAAAGATCTTCAACCTTTCCCTAAGACTGGGTCAATTCTCATCACTCTGGAAATGAGCGACTATCACACCTGTACACAAAAGTGGAGACAAGTCACTGCACACCAACTACAGACCCATCTCCATCCTCCCCCCCCACAACTTTACTAAAGTTCTGGAATAAATAGTCTTGGACCAGCTTGTCGAGTTCCTGGACAAATATGAAATCCAGTGCCCAGAACAGCATGGCTTCTGAAAAGGGCATAGTACCACCATGGTACTGTTGGAATTTACTGGATTCATCCAGGACACCCTCAACCAATGAATCTGTGGGGGGGGGGGCAATATTCATTGACCTGACAAAGGCCTTTGATACTGTTAACCACCCACTCCTACTCAGGTAACTGACCACTCTCAAGCTCTCCAAGGATGCACTGCCCTGGTTTGCTAGCTATCTTGGGGGAAGGGTTCAATGTGTTAGGATTGCTGGCATCACCTCTGATGGAAAACCAGTCCTCTCAGGTGTCCCACAGGGATCTATACTGGGGCCACTGCTCTTTTTTCTCTTCCTGAACAGTCTCCCTAGCATCTGCCAACAGAGAATATTACTCTATGTGGATGATGCAGTACTGTTTACCAGCAACCAAGATCTAAACTTGAGAGTCAGTTGCAGTGTGATTTCAAGCATGTAGAACAGTGGTTTAGCTCACATAAACTCATTCTGAACTACAGCAAAACTAAGGTCATGACATTCTGCAATGCACGGAGCAAATATAAACCTCTGTCCTTCACCATCAAGAACCACGTGGGGACTTCACTTGAACATGTTTCTGAGTTTAAATATCTCAGCATCACCTTGGACAGTTCCCTTTCTTACGTGTGGCACATTGGCAATGTAGCTAAGGCCGCCAACATACTGATCGGCCTGCTTCACAAGCACAAACACTGCATGACCACTGATGCCCTTAGACTGCCATCTACAGCTCCGTCACCTCCATCGTTGACTACAGTCTAGTCATCTATGGCTATGCTTCCCCTACTGCCTTCCGGAGGATATCGGTGACACTCATCAAGGCCTGCAGGCTTCTAATGGGTGCCACCTGCCTAACACACACCTGTGACCTGTACACCAAGGCTGGATGGCTACCACTCCTTAGTAGAATACAATACCAGACCTGCTTGATAACCAAAAAAGTTCTCCTTGGGCTCATGCCATCAGTAGTGGCGAAGCTACTTAGTGCCAACAGCAGTACCCAGCTTACATGCAGTGCTCTATTTCAAACCTTCCAGGTCCCCAGATGCTGGACCATAATGGGTCAGAGATCATTCACACACAGGGCTCCTCAGTGGTACAATACCCTTAACAAAGAAACACTTACAACTGCGATGCTTGGTCCCTTTAAAAGGCAACTCAGACTATTCCTCACCTCTACCACTCTATGTGACTGCCTCTACTAAGTAACTGCCTCCTCATTTTACCCTAGTCTAAGGTGACCTGTAACCTCCCTTAAAGCTTCACTTTTTTGGCACGTTTCCCCCCCCAAAAAAAATTGCCTCACCCACCCCTTCCCCTGTCTAATGGCACTTTCAGATATGGAGTCCCTCCAGCCCATCCACCTCTATCTGCCAACAATGGCCCTTTAGCCTGCTTACTTCTTCCTGACTCCCTCCTACCCTATACTAGCTATATACTGTTCACCCTGAAACTTGTCTGAAGCTGGCTTATGTTGTCTCTCTCCATTTTTGGCTGTATAATAAATGCTTAGACATCTTTGTGTTTTTAAGACTGTAACCATTGTTGACCTTTGTATGTATGTTACCCTACATCCTTTGACGCAGAACCTTTGTAAATGAGCAGTTCCTGCTCAAAAGTATTTGTAATCCTAGAGTTTAATAAAATAAAACCAAAATAATATGGCGTCAGAACCATCCATTGTTGGATCCAACCCCAAATGGCCACCAGGAGCAAACAAGTTATTTTTTACCAACGCTTACTGCACACAAATTGGAGCTGTGAGGAATTCTTGAAGTCTGTTTCCACAGAATGTCAGACATTTTGCCCAGTTCTACTGAATTCTGTCAGAAGCAGAATTCCAAAATCCCCCTAATATGATCGTGTGTATGTTAATATGTCCCCAAGACACACTTTACTGTAGAAGAGTGGTTTTACGTGCATTCGTCTTGAGTGAGAACAGCGATGCTGAGCTGTTCTGGTTCAAGCTGAAGGCAAGTGAAACCACTCTGACAGAGCAAAGAGTGGCAACGGGGGACATATTAGTATATTATTGATCGAGCATGATCAATAATATGATTTTTTTTTTTAATTCCCTGAACCTGCCCATTTCCAGAGCACCTGCACAGGAGACGCTCTTCACGGAATAAGAGTGTCTCACACACGGAGGAAAGAAGCACTCCGATTGGTCAGGAGTGCTCCCTCGATCTATAATGATGTTTGTTTGACTGCTGTCCCCATGGGACCCTCATAAATGAGGTGCTCCTTCCCACGAGGCTATCCTTGGCAGCAAAACATTGAAACAAATACTTTTAAAAGATTTTGCAATGTTTTACAGAAATACTTATGAACTTTGTGAAACCAGTCAGGGGAAAGTAATTCCCAGTTATAAAATGGGCTTAAGATATCATAGTTTGCTTTGCTGAAAAATATCATATTGATTGGCTGGAAAGTATCACATGACTGTGCAGTGATTCCCCCACATGTGACCAGCTGTGTATCTTAGCAATACAAGCAGTAATGATTAAAGATATGGTAACAATACACTTGCATTCTAAAAATGTAAACAAAACAACCATATGCTAGCAATGTGAACAAATTCCAATTCACCTCAAACTGATAGCATTCTGCTTTTTTCTTACATTTTCAGAAAAAGACCATTTTATAAGGGCAATAGCTCCTGAGGAGTTGGTATTGTGTGGAATGGATACACTTCTGGGTGGTTGAAGGCAGTTGGTGGCATCTCTCACTTCATATCGCACCTGTGGTACATCAGTGTCCCCCACAGTGCCTGCCCAGTGTGGCTCATTGCTTACTTCAAGCATAACAAGGGCAGGGAACTGGCAGCGGTCTCTGGTTGGATGGTTACCTGTGCATTTGTCGTCCTCTTTCTGTTCTGCATTGGCATATGTGCGGATGAACTCGGCAAATGCGCCATCTCGCATCAGAAGCTCTTGATAGGAGCCCATCTCAGAAATTTGACCATTAGCCATCACTAGAACTGTATTCACTTGAGAGAGATAGCCTATGCCATGGGTCACTAGGACTCGTGTCTAAAAAAAGCCAGAAAATGCAAAGAAGCTGATGAGTATTAATTCATAATGGGAGTATTTAAAAGCAGGCATTCTTATTATGGCAAAAACAAAAAGTTGCCTATTTCATTTAGTTGTCCTTTTTCCTTCATTCTTATATAAACACCCCTTTTCCCCTGTTTTGAGTCTGCTTTAACATTTTTTGTACAGACTTGAAATAATTAAAGTAAAGTTGATTTAATTATGCCTTCCCTAAGGTTTTCATCAGGTGTTCTCAGCTGTTTTTGTAACACCCTGTGCCCCATTCTCAGTCCAATGTAGATGGCACAGTGTGGTTAGTGGAACTGGTTGCAGCCACTTAGCCCCGCCCTTGAAATGGTGACCCCAATGAGCAATGCTCAACAAGGGTTGAAACCCTTGCCAAGCAGCCAGAATGTTCTTTGCAGCTCATCATGTTAGGAAGGGGAAGAGTGCCATGAAAATATCCTACACAGCCCCATTCCAAAACACATGGTAGCCCCAATGCAACTAACTGCAGCCTCCTGTGACTCAACATTAAGTCACCACCTGGGAAAGCCAAGCAGTAATGTAAGTACAGTAATGTACAGTATGTATAACATAGCTGTCTTCTGTAATCATGCTCATATACTATTTATTTTGGTATGTTCTGTCACTTTCTATATTCCTCTCCCCAGGTAGGCAGATAGCATCAGGAAGTAACTTTTAGGACTGTGAAGCCCTGTTTTACAAAGTTGTCCTGAGGTCACAGCAGGAAATGAGTCTCCACCCCATGTGCCTTTCCCAGTCAACAAATTTTAAACAAAATTCTGCACCACCCAAAAAGTTTGCATCAGTTAGAATCAAAACCTCTCAATGCTTGAGGGGATCGACTAGTGCTTGAGCAGTTTGTTCCAAGTTAAAAAATAAAGATCAGGATGTGTATTACAAGGCAGCGTGATCTGTTGGTTAGAACCAAGAACTATGAAACTGGATGTCACAAGTTGGAATCTCACCACAGTCAAAGCCCTCCTGTAAGACACTGAGCATGTTATTTGTACAGATGTGTAAAGCTGGCAAACTTTACTTCATGAAATAATTTGCAACGTTTGCCAAATTTGCAAGTGCAGAGTGCTGACTTTGAAGTTTTTCGTAGGTGAAGTTGCACTTTCTCAGGAGAAGTTATGCAAATTTGCTAGGAAAGTTGCAACTTTGCTTTAGCTTTACCTGACCTCACCTAATGCCATTTCTCAAGGAAAGCTCAATGTGAAGTGGTGAAGTGGTCAATTCGCAAAGGCAAATTTCGCAACTTCGCAACATCTCTAGTCTTGTGACCTCCCCTGTGCTTCCATCTTCCTACTTATAAGATCAGACAGACACAAGAAAGTTCCTAGTTAAAATGAGATGTTATGGTGTGAGAAGTATATAGTAATATAGTGAAAAAAAAAAGGCAGAATACTTTTTTTAAAGAGCTACAGACACCTCAAAGGAAACTTTAACAAGCATAATAAATAGGTACAATTCTGCCTGTATTCATTAATATTTTATACATTTCTCCTCCCTATTATTTATTACTAAGGAAATTTGCATGTATATATGATCTTTATCCCTAAGAGTTTATTTAGACTCCATCTGCCTCTATAGCTTACTCCCTACTTCAAGTCATAATCCTCTGTTGTGACATCACAGTCTGTTGCAATGGGAGTAACTGTGAGGTCACACACAGTGCTCTATGACTTCAGGTAGGGAAAAAGTGATAGAAATACACAAACTCTTTGGGAGCAAAGATCCTGTTTTCATGTTAATGACTTCAGTAATAAATAATGGAGAAGAAGAATACAGCACTAATAGGAAATATAAGCTGGACTGTTTCTAAATATTAGGTTTTGCTAAAGTTCTCCTGAATGTGTCACCAGCTTTTTAACAAAGGAAGATATCTGAGGCTACAGCTAGACTGTAGCCATTTCTAAACTCTGATGAAGGAAATAGTCACAGGTTTTAAATTAAAGAGACCTTGACTTCAAAGAGAAAGCTATGGAAGACTATAGTTGCTAGCTACATTTCAGCTAAAATTCCATACTGCTTCTGTATTTAGCTCCCCTTTTTTCTACATTTCTATGTAAATGAACATAAACAGGATTACTATTCCCTAGACTTCATCAGCTCTAGCTGCTCATTTATGGTATCATAATTATTTCAGCAATATCAGACTGTAATATTTCAGAGGATTGTGATGTCAGGTGCAAACAAGAAGCCAAGGCTGGTGAAGTTTTTATGTTAAATGTACATATTTATAAAACACAGTCAATAATTGTCTAGCAATATAGATATTCTTTGCAAAACTGCATTAATGTACCAGTTAGGGTTCACGTTAATGCCACAAAAATAGGGAAATGTGGCATTAAGGTTTCCAACCCTAACTCTCCATCCCCCAAGCAGCAAAAGGATAAGTCCACACAAGCAACCAAAGCCCAGACAAGCATCCACAGACAGCCATCATCAGGTAAGACAAACATACAACTGTTTCCAGATGACACAAATGCAGTAGCACTGATGTGCTACCTTCGTGGATTTGTATATGCAGCCCAAGTGTGTTTATATGTCACACAGCATGTTCTGCAGATAGAAGTCTCCAAAGGGACTGTGCCTCTGCATACAGAGGTACTCATGCACTGCACACTGCACAGTGTATCTCACTAGATAGCATGCTCTGCTACTGCATGGTTTTCTATATGCAGCTGCGTAACTAAAAACCTGCTACCCCCTTGAACAATTTTTAGATCAGCTGCTGAAACCATGATACCCACATTGCAACAGTAGCTCAATCTGTGTAGTGGCAAGCCCCACACATGCCTCGCTTCTGCAGTGAGAAGTCTGTGTGTATGTCTTACTGAGGAGCCCCCTCAGGAGGACTGCACTCCTGCAGACAGAAGTACTGTTGCACTTTTTGTATCTGAAAACCTGCTACCCCTTGAACAATTTCTAGATCCACTGCTGAAACCAGGATACCCACACTGCAACAGTACTTCTGCCTGTATAATAGGGGCCTACCCATCTGAAGCCAGAAGCTGGTGTGTCTGTCTTACACCTGTGACTGAAGACATGCAGGCCCCTGAGGTGCCTGCAGTTTTGCAGACAGAAATACTGCTGCAGTATTGGTATCATGGATTTTGTGGCTCCTGCGCTTCTGCAGCCAGAGGTCAGTGTGCATCTTATATCTGTGGCTGCAGAGCACAGGCCCATCAAGTGTGTGCATGTCTTATAGTGAGCATGAGTACCTGAAGTGCTGGTCCCTTACCGGTCTGCACTTCTGCAGATAACAGAACAAACTCTTGTAATTTGGTATCTTGGATTTGTATCTGTGGCTGCAGGGGCCTGTGCTTCTGCACACAGAAGCAGTGTTGTGATTTGAGTATCCTGGATTTCTATCTGCACTGACAAGTGAGTGTGTATGTCTTGCACTGTGCATGCTGCAGATACAAATCCATGAAGGCAGCATATCAGTGCTACTGCATTTGTGTCATCTGGAAACACTTGAATGTTTGTCTTACCTGATGATGGCTGTCTGTGGTTTCTTGTGTGGGCTTCTCCTTTTGCTGCTTGGGGAATAGGGAGTTAGGGTTGGAAACCCAATGCCACATTTCCCTACTTTTGTGGCATTAACTTGAACCTGAACTGGTTCATTAACGCAGTTTTTGCAAAGAATGTCCTTTCTTTTTGAGATAGTGGAATCATATCCTTATTCAAGCAGGTCTTTTTGGGACCTGTGTGATGACATGCAGATGCGCAGGGCCCAAGAGAAGAATTCCAGCTGCCTATGGAAGTGCAGAGTCCTTGCATGCCCTACAGTTCCATGCAGCAATGGATGCCAAGAAGTAATGGGGCTGTCAGGTGGGCTGTGGAAGAGCAGGGCTTTATGTTCTCTGTGCTTCCATGTAGCTGTACATACAGATGCACAGGGGAAAGAGTTCATCTGTCAGCCATTGCACAGGGCCCTCTGTCACCCACAGGTGCAGATGTATAGGGCTCTATACCAGGAGAAGAGTTATATTCACTATAAGCACAATCAAACTTCATGGTGAGAAATCAATTTAAGTTATAAAACCAAACATTATGTTGCACAATCTAATTTCAAGTTGAGCAACTGGTTTTTGGCATGAAATGAAAAATCCTGGTGTGCAATCAAATTTCATGCCAAGAAACCATTTTTTCTGCTGTGAAATGAAACATTCTGATATGCAATAAAATGTCATACCGAGAAACCAATGTTCTGCTGCAAATCAAAAAAATCATGGTGCACGATCAAATTTCACATCAAGAAACCAATTTTCTCCTGCAAAACAAAACATTTTGATGTGCAATCAAATTTCATGCCGAGAACCCAATTTTCTGCTGCAAAACAAAAAATGATGGTGCACAATCAAGTTTCATGCTGAGAAATTGATTTTCTGCTGTGAAATGAAAAATCAAGCTGCACAATCAAATTTCATGCTGCTCATGAAGTCAAAAACGTCCCTAGGACACCAAATATTTGGTGTCATATTAGAACATTATCCAAAAACCCTACTGAGCATGCTCAGAACAGAAAAACAGAAAAATTAAATCCTTATAACTCTGGAACTGTATAACCTTTTTTTTTCTTCACAAAACCTTCCGAAGGCACTACTTTGCCAGAACACCCTTCAACCCTGAAAGTTCTGGGGAAAAAATCCTTTTGTGTATGTTGTAGGTGAGAGCAAAAAAAAAATCCAGTGTTAAGCACACAGGAAAAAAATTAGATGTCTGCAGGAAAATGACATGCAGATCTCAGAAACCATACAAGCTGCCACCACAAAACTTTCCACAGATCTAGACCTCTCCTACTAGACAGCACATGCACAGTCTCAGCTAATTTCATCAAACACTGCTGAAACTATTAAGATGCAAAGTTAGGGGTTTAACATTGAACATCCTACTCAACCCTAGCTATAGGGGTGCTACCACACCCCTATAATACACATATAGAGGAGATATGGCATTCCTCATGCAGTCTGCTGTATGCCATGATCCCCTCCTCCAGCAGAGCAGGTGATCTACAGCTTCTGATTGGAAGACCACAGTCTGGCCCAGGTCTGGCTCTTGGCAGGTCTCTCCCCTTACACAGATCTACACCCAGTAAAGCCCACCACGATGAAGTGCAGTGTCACAGTTTAGTACACAACAAAAGGGATTAACTCGTATTTAAATTGCCTCGTTTCCTGTAGTACCTCTGCAGAATTGGGTTTCATCCTGGTGGGCTTGTGTATCCACACACAGCATGGAAGGGCAAATCAATTTATGGAATAAAATGCGTTCTACCTGTCAATATAGTGACTAGTAAATAAAATTAAAAAATCAAGTTACTTTACTAGAAGCTTTCTCTCCGCTACTCCTTGCAAGGTAACAATGACAGCAACATGCTACGCTGACCAACAATCATATTTTAGGCAATCTCATTAAATATTCCCTATATGTGTCACACCAGTGGTGAACAAACAGGGTAAATAAACCATCATATGTTGGGATACATTTATTTTCACTTAATAAACTGTTATTCCACTTAAAACACATGTTGCAGATCAGTTGTGCTATACTAGTACACTTTTTTTGTGGTATTTACACACCTGATGAAGGGACCCTAGAAGTCTCCAAAGCGTGTGCAAAAATTCTTCACTTAGAACACATTATTTCCACTTAGAATCTGGAAACAGAACACCTGAGACTATGGGCCAGATAGAAAGAAGTTTACAATGGAAAGAATGGAGGTCTATTGCTTATCCCAAAACCTTCCTTTGTTCACATTTTGCTGCTTCTGGGAATCTAACACAGTACAATGAAAAGAAGAGATTCACTCACTTTGTCCTTCAGTAATCCATTTGGTCCAACTACATGCTCGAATATATGTTGCCCAACATGAGCATCCACAGCAGAAAGTGGATCATCCAAAAAATAGACCGCGGATTGCCGATAGACAGCCCGAGCTAGGCTTATTCTTTGCTTCTGCCCTCCAGATAAATTGATGCCCTGAAAAAGCAACAGTACTTGGTTAATAAATTGACAGGAGCTATATTTAAATCTCTGTGCTAGACAAAATTGGAACATACATTTCTCTTGGCCAAAAAGTCAAGAAAGTTCAGCGGCTCAGAAAGAGGACACAGTATCCAAAAGGCATGTCACTGGCTGCACAACACCAGTGTGCCTACTGCTACTTTTTTCTTTATTTTTTTTCATAGGTACTTTTACCACCGGAGCACTGGCGGGTGGCTACGGCCCTCCAATTGGAGGGACTCTTTCTCCGGTCCTGCTGCTCCCGTGCCAGGTGGCCCCAGTAGTTCCCCAATACATTGCCCCCTGCGGCAGGGACCGGAGGTAGTTGCCAGCTTCTTCCTCCTCCTGGAGACCCAATCCAGAATCTGGGGACCGCTCCTGGGAGTGGTGGATCATCATCGAGCCTGCCAGGCTTGTTTTTCCTTTTCAGTGGGCTGCCCCCCCACTGACATAAGGATGTCTGCTTCAAGCCTCCCAAACCATACTTCAGCAAGCGGATAACTAGTCTCCCTCCCCCTAAGAGAGGAGAACAGTCTTCCGGATGCTCAATCCTCTCTTCCCCCTGCTGATCCCCAGTGGCCCAGGCTCGTTTCCCAAGCCCAGGTCACCAGTGTGGCATGAGGTGTGGCGTCCAGTGCCTCAACCCTCAGCACCACTGTCCTGGCTCTACTCCTAGAGTTTTTAAAGGCATTGCATGTGCAACCCCCTTTTCAGGCATCAGGATTATTGTTCAAATCAAATAAGCCCCCCCGAGGACATCTGATGTGAGGCAGGGAATAGAGTTTGGAAAATATTTATTGGAACAATGGTTATTAAGGCAAACTGTGTGGACTCCATGGGGACTGCATCTTGTAACCTTATGACCTCAGGGACAGTCAATTAACAGGGTTCCATATCAAAGTACTGCAGCAGGGTTGCTAGGAGAAGGTGGAACAGTGTATTGACATCAGCTACCCAATCAGAGGTCATGGAGTGTAACTGGCATGTTACGATACCCATCAAAACTGAGCTGTAGAGGCTTGAATATAAAGTGGATGGGTGAGGTGTAGATCTACGAGGGATGCCAAAGCAAGCAGACAGTGTTGGAGACCGTGAGTAAGAAGTGCACCGTGCCAGGCCTCGTGTCTCGGAATTTCGAGCAGCATGCATATGCTGGCCTGTGCTGGAAACTGTAGTAGAGTACAGAAGGTCACAGAGGTTGAACCGACAGACTGGACCAAGTAAGGCCTGCAGCATCCTACAGAGACCTGGTAACAGTGTGTACTAAAAGGGCTTGACCTATTGCAAGGAACTATGTCAAAATACCAAGTTTGTCTGCAAGTTGGTCATTGGGTTGGATTACAAATGCCTCGTTTTGAGAGATGAAAAGATATTTTAGCCATTGCATGCCTGTGGGGAGGAGTATTAATACGCCTTTTGCTCTGTGTTGAAAATTAAGTGCACAAATGCTAGTCAACCCATGGCAACATCTATGGACCTGCAACATTTCAACACTGGGTACCCAGTGACTGCTGTGCAGGAGCTCTTCTTAAAGGTATTGGCACCAAGGGGTAGAGTAGTGACCTTCAGTTTAGGCAGATTCAATCTGCATGGGGGTTTGGGACTCTGAATTTGCCATCATGTAAAGTACAGGCTGTACCCAGTTGGGCCTTTTCAGCAGCTCACGTACTGCTCTGCTCATATCATTGCATACCTGGTAGGGCTTGACTAATTTGTGGCTTGAAGATAGTCTGGGCCTTGCCTACATGGGCAACTAACCAGGGCCTGATACTCTGTAGTGATATCGTGTCAACCCATTCCTCCTATTGCAGGGTAAACCTGTGTTGCAGCTTATACTGTTATCCTTCTTTTCTGTTCATCTATTGCACATGCCAGTGTTGGATGGGTCATTATCATATTGTCATAAAAAATGGGATTGGTGGGAGACGTTAACTACAGTAGGGAGGCACAGAAGTACGGCATCCTAGGGGCTGTACCAAACTGTCAGCTAGCCCACTGCAAGCTCTCTCTGGATAGAGTCACTGCACAACTAAATGTCTATGGGTACAACCCCCCTCACAGGTAGTTAAGGGAAGAACTCCAGAGCCACCGTTACCATCTTCGGTAGCCCTATAGCAGTTGACAGTGAAGAAACACCCTTCCACATGTTTAGAAATCAATATGTAATTTCTGCATTCAACACACATACACTTACACACGATGCATACACACACACACACACACACACACACACACACACACACACTCATAAGACAATAGTGATAAAAAAATGTACATTTCCCATTAAAGAAGTCACATAGAAGCTGTGGGGTCTAGTGGCTAAAGCATAGGCTCGGGAAACCGGGAGAGCCAGGTTCAAATCCCACTGGGGCCATATGCTCACTGTATTACCATGAACAAGTCCCTTGACCTCCATGTGCTTTAGTACTGCCAGCAATATAACTGGGTAAAAGCAAGGCCCCACTGAAAATGGAATGATCATCTCAGTTGGGCTATCATGAGAAGATAAAAAATAACGAAACAATGGTAACTGTTAATTACCTGGTAAAATCTGTTAATTTATTCTTTTTGTTTCCATCCAACTTTATAATTTAGAGGTACCAAAGGGAGAACTTCATGCCTCCTCTCTTCAAGAGCTCAAATTACAATGTTAACCCCAAAGGCGTTCTGTACTTCTTAATCCTAAAATGATGGGTCAACAATGTTTTAAATACAGGACCACAAAAGATTTTGAGTGCATGGTCTTTCTGAAAAGCCAGTCTGCTTTTAACTTCCAGTCTTAAAGGAGTAATACACCCAAAATTTGAAAAAAAAACAAAAAAACATATGTCATTCAGAGTGTTTTGATTTGTGTGTGAAGTCCTAGTATGTCCTTCCCTCTGTCTGCTATTAGGAGTTTTTCCTAAATTAGCCCGCTAGCTTTATGGTAGTTTTATGACCCCTGGGGATCTCCATCTCAGCTAAGTTTATTGCTTTTCTTGTACCTACAATGCATCCTGTCTCATGTGACAGTGATGTAGCGGAGACCATAGATTCAGCAGCCAGAACTGCTTTAGAATCAGTTTATAACAGCAGAGCTGTGTGACATTTCTTATCCAGTGAGCATAAATGGCTACAGTTACAATTTACCAAATACTTGAGAGCTGAGTGGGTTTCCTGTAAGAAAACAGCTACTAAATAGCTTTACTTCGGTATTTTTGTTTTCTATGTGTGTCAGGTCCAGCTAGCAGGTGTAAGTGTGTTGATTTTAAAACTTTTCATTTCATCAAACTACGCACAACCATAAAAAGCACAGAAATCGTCATGACGTGTATGATATGAATCTGCAGCCTAGAAACTGCAAATGATAAAACAAGACTTGTTTTTATTTTATTTGCCAATCTAATTAAATAACTCACACATACAAACTTGTATCTTTAATAAGAAATAAATACTTTATTAAAAAAAAAAAATGACTTCACATTTATAAAAAAAAAAAAAAAATGAAAACGTGTCAGAGCAAAATCAGCACTAATGGCCAGTTCTACCTAATAGAATTCTAGTGCCTACATTTACAGTTTAGCAAATATTAGAGAGTTAACCGAGTGGGGTTTTTCTGCAGGAAAACAGCAAGAATCTTTGCTGATTACAGCACTGATGATCTGGGACGATTTATGTGCTTTTTATGGTTGTATGAAGTTTGATGAAATTAAAAAAGTTTTAAAATCGAAACACTTACTCCTGCTAGCTAGACCTGACACACATAGAAAACAAAAATAATGAATTAAAACCATTTATTAGCCGTTTTCTTACAGAAAACTCATTCAGCTCTCAAGTATCTGGTAAACTATGAATGTAGCCATTTATGCTCACTGGATAAGAAAAGTTACACAGCTCTGCTGTTATAAACTGCTTCTAAAGCAGTTCTGGCTGCTGAATCTATGGTCTCCGCTACATCACTGTCACATGAGACAGGATGCATTGTAGTTACAAGAAAATCAATAAACTTGGCTGAGATGGAGATCCCCAGGGGTTGTAAAACTGCTATAAAGCTAGCGGGCTAATTTAGGAAAAACTTTTAACAGTAGACAGAGGGAAGGAAACATTAGGACTTCACACACAAATCAAAACACTCTGCACAACATATGTTTCTGCAAATTGTGTGTGTAGTACTCCTTTAATGCATGAGGGAAGGAGACGGGCCCATCTTGATTGACAATAGACCGGTTTGTTCTTTCTGATGGTCACAGTCACACATCTGCTGTAAATGCACAGCTTAGCAAAACAAAACAATGTTCTCCATCTACAACCACAGTTTTTTTTTTTCCAAGTGCCCATTTTCCCACTTGCAGTTTATACTGATCTGCCACTAGAGGCATCTTATTTTTCCTATTAATCCTCCAACCTTGCCTCTGCCTTTTCCTGTTCTAATCACCGTTATCCCCTGCCTTGTTCTCACTTTTAGCATATTGTACTCTGAAGAAAAAAAACTCACTGAAGGTCAGTTATTCCCCTTACCCCCCCCCCATAGAAATTGCAATGGGCACCACAGCTATCATACTCAGCCTACTCAGGGTTACCTTTCTTGCTCTGCCCATGTCCCATCCTGCCCCCTACCCTCCACCCTGAGCCCCACCCCCTCTACCACCCCCACAGCAGCCAACCCCTCACCCTGGACACCCCTATTTTTCCACAGGGCCCACCTCCAACCAATACCCCCTCCCCGGGACACCCTGGGCCCACCCCTTCCTTGCCATACCTACCTTTCACACCCTACCCATCCCTTGTACCCCCACTAGTAGGACCTCGCATCGGTACCTGGCTAAGGGTCCTGGTCACCACAGACCGCTCATCAGATTAATTGCTCTACTCCTTCTGCTCTCCAGGAACATACACCCCAACCCTGGGCCACTGTCAACTAGCCACCCCACATCCCACTCTAGTACTGGCCTCAGCACTGCATCCATGAATATTTGCAGCCTCCTAAAAAAAATCCGCCGCTCTCCAGTGCTGGGCTGTACAACACCATCCTGATGTTATAGCACTAGTCGAGACCTGACTCTCGAGAAAAGCTCCCAACTCAGTTATCTCCCTCCCTCCCTGGCTACACTGTGTTTAGGAAAGACCGTATAGGCAAACGTGGCAGTGAGTGTGCAGTCTTTATGCGTGACACACTTTTAGGCCAGGCTCTTCCTGCCCCCAAGTTCGGTTTTAGTATCCAAGCCCTCACCCTCAAGGTTACCCCGACCCAGCGAGGGGTCCTCTTTTTCTCACAGTCTCTTACATACCCCCGAGGGACCAGGCACCAGCTGTCCACTCCCTCATTGATTACCTCACCACAATCCCACACAAGGTGGAGCAGCTCATCCTATGTGACCTTAATGTCAACTGGCTGAGTACCACTGCCCTCCATATAAGGGACTCCTTCGCTGCCCTAGATATGACCCAACTAGTTACCTCACCCACTAGATTTAACCAGTTAGGCGGCTCCAGCACCCTCCTAGATGTAATTCTGTCAAACCGCCCCCATAAAATCAGGGATATTAATGTACTACCAGACTCTTAGTGACCACTCTCCTGTCCTCTGCCACTTGTCATCCCCCACACCAAAACCAGTGTCCCAGGTCACCTTGTGCCAGCACTTTCACCCCAGGGGTCTCAGAAAGCTAAAAATGCACCTAGACCAGCTTGACTGGTCCCCAATCCTACTTGCAATGGATACTGACTCTGCCCTAGCCTATTTCTCCAGTGCCTTCCGCAAGACCTGCGACCTTTTTCGCCCCTCTCCGACCAGAATCCGTACCAAGAAACACAATGCCCTATGGATCTCCCCATCCCTCATCCAAACACTGAAACAAAGAGAATCTCTGGCATATTGCTGTCAAGACAGGCAAACTGGCTGACAGACAAGCCTATAATGCAGCACATAACAAGTGCACCTGGGCTATAAGGCAGGCTAAGGCCAGATATTATCAAGCCACTCTTGAATCCACTTGGGGCTCATCCTGTCCCTTCTGGGACAATATGAAAGAGCTCAATGGAAAGACCCGCTCCCCCCCACCATCACTACTCTCCATAAATGGTACCGTCACTACTGATCCTCCCCGCATAGCTGAGTGCCTCAATATGGCTTTCTCAGATCTAAGCTCTGTCCTCTCCAACTACTTTTTGACCCTGTCCCTGCCTCCACCCCCACCTCAGATCACCCCCCTTTCTACCTGCATGCCATATCACCCCTTGAAGCCAGGCCTCATCTGTAAAAAGCCTTAGTTAGCAACAACCCCTGCTGAGGTCCCCTGGACTCCAGGATTCTCCGATTAGTCCTAGATACTGTACTAGCCCCTCTTATCAACCTTTTAAAACCAGTCACTATGTCTTCGTCAATTTCCCAATGCCTGGAAAATTGTAGAAATCACCCCTATCCATAAGAGTGGAGATAGAACCTCCCCTAACAATTTCAGGCCCATCTCCATTCTTCCCCCTCTCTCCAAAGCACTAGAAAAAATAGTGGCCATTTAGCTCTCCGAGTATCTGGCCAAATATGACCTACTGTGTCCAGAACATGGATTCCACCCTGGACGCAGCACCACTACAGCCCTCCTGGAGTTCTCCCAGCACCTCCACTATGCTCTCGACTCTGGTCATGTTGCAGGTGCAGTGTTCATTGACCTCTCCAAGGCCTCTGACACTGTCTGTCACCCCCTCCTACTTGACTCCCTCCACCAACTTGGCTTCTCCCCTGGCCCACTGGCTTGGTTCACCAGTTACCTCTCTGCCAAATCACAGCATGTGAAGGTAAACAGCACCCTGTCCAATACCCTGCCTGTTCACTCGGGGGTCCCCCAAGGTTCCATCCTGGGTCCCATTCTGTTCAGCCTATTTCTCAATACCCTCCCCAGCTCCTGCTCGGGCAATATGGTACCCTATGCCGATGATGCGGTTCTTCTTGCCTCCCACTCTGACCCCGCATCTCTACAGGAATCCCTGCAGCACATATTCAACCAAGCCGAAAAGTGGCTCCTTGACCACCGGCTGGTCATTAACCTCAAAAAAAACAAACCTATGCTTTTTCCGCATCACCAGAATAAGGCCAAAAATGCCCCCCTCTGCATTCTCCCCAGTAATGCTCACCCTCTCGAGCAGGTGTCGTCCTACAAGTACCTGGGCATCACCTTCGACTCAGCTCTTACATTCCACACCCACATCAATACCCTGTCCTCAGCCATAAACTCTCGGATTGGTCTTCTCTATCGCCACAGAGATTGCCTCCCCCAAACCACTCTCCGACTGGCAATCAACTACTCCGTCCTGTCCCTAGTGGACTACAGCCTAACTATCTACACTGCGGCCGACAATACCGCCCTCACCAGAATCCAGACCTCGATAAACAAGGCCTGCAGGCTCCTGACCGGTGCATCCCTCCACACCCATACTTGCCTGCTCTATTCCACCGCCAACCTGCTCATCTTGGAGGAGTGCCTGTGCTACCAAACCTGCTTACTTGCCAAAAAATCCCTGCTAGAACTCTCCGCCCCAAGGGTCACCACGTCCCTGTGGCTTGCATCCCCATCAGTTGCCACCCATAGCTCAGTTAAGGCCACCTTTCTGGTGCCCCATATCAAGACCTCCCTAGCCCAAAGGTCCTTCCATTACCGCGCCTCCACATGGTTCAACTCCCTCCCGCTCTTTGTCACTAAGTTTACCAAAATTGGTCCCTTTAAAGTTGCACTCCGTAACCACCTCTTTGGCACCCAAAGCTGTAGTTGCCCTTAATCAATCTAATGTTGGGGTCCCTCCCTGTTTCTTGCCCATAGCCTTGACAATGTTCGCTAGACTGCTTCCCCCCCCTTTTTTTATATGATTGCTATTTACTGCATGTAACTTTATCCCATAAACCACTGTTATATTGTGTTCTTTTTGTTGTCTGTATTGCACCTGTATGTTACCACTACTGTATCTCACACTGTAACCATGTCTACCCTCCCTGCGACGAGGTGCTTTTGTAAATGAGTCCCTGACTCAAAGGTTGTAAATCCGACTTTCAAAATAAATAAATAAAGATGGAGGCTGAACTGTGTTTAGCATGGGTGACTGAAATAATGAACGTATATCCTGAACTGTGATTTGGATGTTAATGCATCCCACAGAGACACTCATTGCAGTAGGAGTGGTTAATGCACATTTGTCTGGCAAGAGAACATGGAAGCTAAACTGAGCTGCTCTGTCACTCAGTGAATGCAAGCAAAGCCATTCTTTTTTTTATTATTATTTATGCTCCTTGCCCCAACAGCCCTCACAATCTGGGGGAGTCCCAGCCTCATCACCCCCCCGGCATCCATCAACTGGCACAGTAGTTGCCCCAGGGCTCACCACCCCCCGGTGGGGTCAGAGGGGGGGCCCAACCGCTCCAAGACCAGATCTAGTGTTTCTGTGCCGTAGCTGGCTGGGTGTGGGGCCTGTGAGCTCCCACTTCATCCTCTGTGGGGCGCTGCTTTTTCCATTTTTCCCTTTGTCAGGGCGGTTCATGCAATGACGCCTACAACAGTGCCACGCATGCTCCCGTGCATGCCCCCCCATCAAGCGTCTGTGCCGCTCCCACCCCCATCTTGCGACGTCGGTGTGGCAGTCCCTAGCCACTGCTAGGGGCCAGACTAGCACCAATTGCCGAGTCCCCCTCCCTCCCCAGAGAAGGAGAGCTGTCCTCTGGATGCTCAGTCCTTCTCCTCCCTGCCAATCCCCAGCTGCCCACGCTTGTTATCGAATGTGGGTCGTTGGCATGGCACAAGATGTGGCGTCCAGTGCCTCAACCCTCAGCACCACTGGGCCAGCCAGCAAAAACCATTCTTATAGTACCGCGAGTGACTCAATGGGAGGTATTCATACATTATACACTGTGGGACTGCTGCTGTTTTTTAAATTACAAAATAAAAATTGAAGAGTAGATGTTCTGAACCTGCCCATTTCCAGGGCAGTGGAGCACAAGACACTGCTGAGTATGAGTGTCTCACATGCAGGAATGGAGTGCACCAACTGGTTTCCAGCACTCCCAACCTATAATGATTTTCCTCAGCTACCAGGCATAACTTCAAGTTACAGTCCTAATTATAACAATAATAGAATTTCTATGCTTGACACATTTAAGGGTTTCATAAACAGACATGTCTTTCCTCATAATTGAGCATACAGTTGTACAACAAAATCAGCGTATCTTGCAATATTTAAATAAAAGTAGAGCAGCAGTATCAAGTCTGCTATGTTCACCAAGATCAAGTCTTCTTCTCTGTACATACCCTGCCCGACATTCTCAGTATCCAACCCAAAGGGCAGCCTGTTACTGCACCACACACTTACCCTGCTCTCCTGCGGATTGTCACTTTATTAGTTCAGGCATTACAGGGAACATAATACACAAAATCCTGCAATGTTCAATTCCTTTCAGAAACCTTGTTAGCTTAATGCCGAGAGAGTCATCCAATTCCATGAACAGCCAAACTTGCAGCAAAAAAACAGAACGAGACTCTGTTTCAGAGTGGAACGGTTTCTTTATTCAGTGTTTTACTGGCCAATTCAATGATACATTGAACCAGCTTAAAGGGACACGGTCAGCCTCCTTAAGCCTCAAATTGTCTGTCCCTAGTTTAAAGAACACATGTTATGACTGCTCACATTCTGTAGAGTTTGCTGATGTAGCTAGTAGTTTGATTTTAAATAATTAAAACGTGAAAAATTGTGAAAAACAGACCATCAACCATTCTGGTGTTACCACACAAAAATGTGTTTGTTTACATTCCTTGATCAACTCCCAGTGTATCTCTGCTGGACTTGGGAACACCTTCAGAATGGTCTAGCCACTTACAGTGCAGTTGGATGAGATGAACCTATTGCATCATGAGTGTCTGCACTGTTTGGGGGTGTTCCGAATGTTCAGGAAGTATGCAGTAAGAGTAGATCAAGGATATGAAACAAAGCAAACTTGGAAATAAATACACCATTAGTATGCATTTCAGTTCTACCAGGAAAGAAAGCATGGGAAACAACCAGCAACATTCATGAATTTCAGTGAAGGTAACATCATAAAATGTGGGTTTTCAGCTAAAAATAATGTGATGCAAAAAGGGTTAACAGTGTCCTTTTAATGATGACTGGTCCTCATATAGTTGTATGTTGTTCAGACATTTGGTTATGCCATTCAATCATGTCCTCCCAAAAAGTGTGCAACCCTTACGTTATTTTTCTGATGTTAATAATAATACATTTTATTTATAAGGTGCCTTATCCATAACCAAGACGTCTAACAATTTTAAAAACAAATCAGATATCAATACATTAATATTAAAATAGCAGCATACCATTCATCAAAAGGAAAATCAGTCACTGAATGCCTGGTGCCACAAAAAAGTTTTAAAGCTTGCTTGAATCCCTCCACAGTTGTGCACTGCCGTAACCGACGGGGTAGAGAATTCCAAAGGGTAGGGGCTACATACATAAATGTTCTAGCCCCTGATGATTTCAAGCACACTCTTGAATTCTAGCAACCTTCACTGGCCAAGCGGAGTTTACTGTCCAGGCAGTAAGGAATCAGAGCTCTTTCAGGTAATCCAGGCCCAGTCCGTGTAGGGCTTTAAAAGTCAGCAAACCGACTTTGAAGGTGATCTGCCACTGTACTGGCAGCCAGTGCAGTTCGCGCAGCACTGGCGAAATATGACAGGACCAAGCAGATCCCGTCAAAAGCTGGGCAGCCATGTTCTGCACCAGCTGTAGGTGGCGGATTTCCACCCCAGGAAGCCCTAGGTAGAGGGAGTTGCAATAATCTAAGCAGAAGGACACAAAGGCGTGGACCAAAGTAGGAAGATCACCAGACGGAACCAGATGCTTAATCCTGGCGATATTCCTAACATGATAAAAGAAAGATTTGACAACAGCTAACACCTGTGAATGCAAGGTCAGCCCTTCGTCAAAAATTACCCCCAGGTTACGCACGCGTTCAGAGGTCGGGAGTGAAACGTTACCAAGAAGAATTCCCAAGGGTGAACCAACCCCCAACCCCCCTATCCAGCGATCTGGGTCCACAACCAGCACCTCACTTTTTTCCGAGTTCAACTTCAGCCAGCTGGAATCCATCCACTCCTGGATTTCTTTCAGACAGTTATTAAAGACTGAGACAGCCCCATCCTGGTTGGGTGCAAAAGAAAGGTAGAGCTGGGTATCATCAGCACAGCAGTGAAACCTCAGCCCATACCTTCTTACAGTGTCTCCAACTAAGGCTAAGAGGCAGCGAGCATGCCAGATACCATTGTGAATGAAAGGAAAATGCTAAGCATCAGAAAAATAACTCAGTGGGCTGAAAATGTTTACTCACCCCCATCCAGGGAATTAAAGCAGGTCAGTCGCCATACTGCCTGAAGGAGGGCTGCAGTAAGTACAGAAACAGACTAAGTCCATCTAGTCTGTCTTGAGTCCACACTTCCACTATTTCACAATGCCACCTTCATTCCCCCACACCCCAATACCCCCCTTTTTTTTCCAAATATAAATGGAAATTTGGGTAAGTATGTGGCCATCATAACTGCCCTGCTGTACTTTGTCATTTCCATTATATCCAGTTTTCAAAAGGTCATTGCTTTTTATAATTTGAGGACTGATAGTAGAAAGCCATGCTGTATTATCTTTTATAAAATGGATAGGAAAAATCATGCATCCTGATTGCTTGGTACTTATTTCTTAGATCTGTTTAATGCACAGATAAAAAAAAGTGCTGGCACTCAGGATATAGCACACTAATAATATCAATTCCTTTTTTTCAAAAATTCCTGATGGCCATTAAAAACATGGCTGCCATGACCCGGGTTGCTGGGGGTCAGTGGGGGAACAGAGGATTGAATGTCCCAACGGATGCTCTCTTCCTTCTGGGGGGGGGTACCGGGGGTACCTTGAGCACCCGACACTCCTAGGGCCAGTGGAAGCATGGACTTTCAGGGGCACCAGCGGCTCCTTCAAGGAGCTGGGGAGGGGAGGATGCTGTGGGTGCTTGTGACGGTGTGCATCAGCACATCATCTGCTAGGACATATGTCCTTTGCGTCGGGGGTCTAAGGGGAGAAAAAACAGGGACAAAATGTATACACCCCAGCTCATCGTGCACAGATGAAACCAGGGTGGGGTTGCCTAGAGGATGCCCAGGTGGATGGAGTAGAAGGGGGTATGAGGCCTCCTCTGAAAAAGCCATGGGAGCCAGGCAAGTATATAAAAAAAAAAAAAAAAAAAAAAACAAACACACGCCTGCCATCTTTACACATTAAAAAATTATCTAGGCTCCAATAATGAAACTCCCTCAAAATAAAAAGCTGATTAAATGTTCTTTTCTTCTGTATCCCCCTCCTTACATATATACACAAATTAACAATGAAGTACTGCCGGCTCGGTGGGGCTGAGGGCTGAGGCACTGGATGCCACACCTCGCGCTGCGCCAGTGACCTGCATTCAGGAATGAGAGCGGGCCGCAGGGGGTCGGCAGGGAGGAGATGGATCGAACATCTGACGGACTGCTCTCCATCTTCGGGGAGGGGTGATCTGTGAGTCAGACTCATCTGACCCTGGCGGAGGCTGGGGCTTGGCGCTATGCTGCCGCTAAAATGTGAAGCGAGCATGGTGGATGCTTGGCGGATGCAGGTGCGTGTGTGCCCGGAGCATCAAGGTGCATGCTAAGCTCCCTTTAGGGGAGAAAATTGGAAAAGACCCTGGTGGCCAGTTGTTGCGGCTTCATGGCTATCCCTCGGCTACTCCACCGAGGAGACACCTGAACTGAATCCTGGATCTGCGGGTTAGTAGGGGGCTCCCTGCTGCCCCACCATGGGGGGTAAGCCATGAGAGTTACATGGGTGAGGGTCTGAAGGAGCGGAAGCGAGGGACGGCAGCTGGATGAGGGGCTGACCGGGCCAGGGGGAAGAAAGAAACAGCTAAAAACAAAACAAACAATGAAGTACTACTCAGTTTTTTTTTTTTTTTTACACACACACACACACACACACACACCATGGAGCCTAGAAGTTTGCTGTTATATTTAATACTTCAGAAAGCATATTTAACAACCAGAAGTTAGTGTTTTTTGTTTGTTTTTAAATTCAGTGATCGACTCTAGAGTCTCATGATGGCACCCGAGTAAAGTTGTTCACATTCTAAAGTTTCAAGAGCAACATATTCTGATTCATTCAGCTCTGGAATGTTGTTCTTATTCTAAAACCTGACGAACAACTTTTGATAAAACACTGGCAAAACATGCTTACTGTGTATTATAATTGAATCCCTGGCTTTACTGAGGCCCTCTTATGTACATCTGTGTGTGGGAATAGGTACAATTTCAGTCTGTAGAACTTTGCAGAAGTTTGAATTCCTGCATTTCATGACAAACAAACAATTCATCGATTTAATGTGTGGATAGACATATACTTGACAGTTGGGTGGGGGCTACTTGTTACTACTTTTAACAAAAAAATATAAGTTTTTAATGAAATTGACTTTTTATTTTCTCAGTTTACTCATTTTATAAGCACAATAAAGCACTTTGGGATGTGAATTATGTTGACCTAACTACTTCAAGGGGCGGAAGGCACTCCACCTGCAGCCTGGTACTGCACTGCACTACACCCTGGGCCTGTGGTTAGATCAGTATAATGCACACCCCATCATGTCTTACTGCTTACATTGCTCACATCAGAAAAACATCCTTTCCAGTTGGCGGACACTTAAGTTTGTACTGTAATAAAGCAATACCTTCTCCCCGATTTCTGTGTGATCTCCTGCAGCAAGGATCTTGAAGTCAGGAAGCAGTGCACAGGCTTCCACCACAGAATTGTACCAGTTTTCCTTCATTTCTTGTCCAAAGATAATATTATCCTTAACAGTAGCATTCTGAATCCAGGCTTGCTGGGGGACATATGCTATTGATCCCTAAGATGACACAAACTAAATTTAGGTTATGTACCATTTACAACATGGGCTAAAGGATATGAACAAATCCAGTACTAATAAGAATCATCCAAGTACACGCTAAGAGCTACAGTATATAAATATATTTTATAAAGCAGAGAAGAAAACCGAGACCAGAACTGACTGACATTTTAAGGAGAATGGAAACCTACACTCCTCTTCCGCTCTGTGATCCTCTAGAGGTTAACTGTTCCATTCATTATTGTACTATAGTATATGGTTACCCTCTGTTATGTATAAAAACCAGCCTGCTCAAAATCCTTGTTAAGCACATTCTAAATCGTTATACGCATTCTAAAGTGTTGTTATGCGCATTCCGAAGAGTTGTTATGCATGGTTCAAAGGTCATACAATTTTAAATTTCTCATTTATTCTACACCTAGCTATTTACTAACAACCCAGTGCCCAAAGTCATACCTTTAACCTTTCAAAAGACTGGAAATTTGATTTTGTTATGCGAGTAGAACAATGAAATGCCAAGATTTTTTGTTTTCACTTCAGTGGGGTTCTGTCACTCTAGTGTAACAAACCATATACTATAAAAAAAAAATAAAATATGGTCAACCACACACAACTTGGCATGTGTTTCTATCTCGGGGTTGAGATGACAGCATGGACCTCTCGAGCTTCGCTCTCGAGGTTCATTTGCCGTCATCTCAACCCCTCGATGGAAACACAGCCTTGTTGTGTATGGTTGCCCATACATTATTCTCTATTTCTTGTTTTTTGTCAACACATAAATGGGAGTGCAAACTTAGGACAAACCAAACAGCTTTTTCAGAACCACAAGCAAATCTTTATACTAAACACTTCTCCTTTTGCACCTTAACAGCCACGTTGCCTTCTTGCTTCTCCATTTCTCCAAGCAGAGCAGATAACAGAGAGGATTTTCCACTTCCTACATGACCGACAACAGCCACCAGGGAGCCTTTGGGAATCTTTACATCAATGCTGTAAGAAAACACAGGTTAACGTAGTACTCTGTAAATTACAGAACTATAAATTGTAGACGTCCGGCCCTGCTGGATACATTACAAGACCGAATGCTGGTGCAGCTAGTTAAGGAACCCACTAAACAGGCTGCTACTCTTGATGTGGTGCTCACCAACTCGGAAGTGGTAGAAGGAGTAAGGGTAGTGGAGTCAGTAGGGTCCAGCGACCATAACTCTGTGATTTTTTTTCTGGCCCTTGGGACAAGTAAGCCCTTATCAGAGGCTGAAGTCCTAGATTTCAGAAGGGTAGACTTCAACCAGATGAGGGAGTTGCAGTGGTCAACATCAGGAATGTGGAAAAAAAGATGGGGGGGGGTGCAATCAAGGCAAAGTCTTTCATGAGCATGGTAATCAAAATAAAAAGGTACAAGAGACCAAAATGGTTCTCTGGAAAGGTCAAGGACACAGTGAGAGCTGCAAAGGCCTTACCAGGTGCACAGAAACAAGGGAAGGAAAAATGGGCAGAGTACCACTTGAGAACAAGGGAAAACAAAATTGCAGTCAGAGAAGCAAAGGCAGACACAGACTGCATATTGTGGGGGGGTCAAGTGTGGGGCAAAACAGTTCTTCAGATATATTAGGGAAAAAAAGAAAGAAGGGAGGAAGAATTGTTTGACTAACAGATGGAGGTGGGGTAATTGGGGGGGGAGGATGAGCAGAAAGCAGCTGTTTTTAATGACTACTTTTGCCCTGTATTCACAAGGGGAAGACAGAGGGCCTCTGTCAGAGAGTGGCATTAAGGCAGCTGTAAGGGTGATCCCCAAGATGAGGCAGCAAGTATTTACCAGTGAAAGGGTTTGGAAAGAGCTAGCCACCCTAAAGATAGATAAGGACTCGGGCCAGATGGGATGCATCTGATGAAGCTCTAGGAACTGGCAGTGGAACTAACTGAACCTCTGGTGGGGCTACTCAATAGCAGAATTCAGACAGGGGTAGTTCCAAAAGACTGGAAGGTAGAAAACATAGTCCTGCTCCATAGTGGGGGGGGGCAAGGAGCAATCGGGTAACTACAGATACGTCAGTCTTACGTCTACTGTGGGTAAGCTGATGGAGACACGCCAGTCAAAGAGGACCTCATGAACTACCTGGAGAGCAATGGACTCCAGAATGGTAAACATCACAGGTTTGTGGCAGGAAGGTCTTGTCAGACCAACCCGATAGTATTCCTTGACTGGGTAATGAGGGTTGTGGATATAGACCATGCTGTGGATTTACTTTTCTTAGATTTCTGCAAGGCTTTTCAACTCGGTGCCTCACAGAAGGTTGCTGAAGAAGCTAGATGATTTGGGTACAGCAAAAGACACAGATGGGTGAGAAACTGGTTGGAAGGGTGACAGCAGAGGACTGTGATTAATGGAGTCAAATCAGAAGAGAAGGAGGTCATCAGTGGGGTGCCACAAGGATCAGTTCTGGGTCCAGTCCTTTTCAAAATGTTCATTAGCAACATGGGAGAAGGAATCCAAGGCAAGATGCGTCTCTTTGCAGAGGACACTAAACTCTGTGGCAGGGTAGACAGTGACAAGGGGGGTTACGGAGATGCAGAGTTGCAAAAGCTAGAGAGGTGGTTAAAAGTTTGGCAGTTGAAATTCAATGCCACAAAGTACAAGGTATTGTGCACAGAGAACAAGAACCCGAGGACAGAGTACTGGATAGGGGGTAAAGCTGTGCACGACCTCTGAGGAAAGAGACTTAGGGGTCATCATCAGTGTCTCCCCAAAGCAATAAAATCAGTGTAATAGGCCTACAGTAAGGCAAACAGGATGTTGGTGTATATAGGAAGGGGTACTGAGAGCAGAAGGAGGTATTACGACCTCTATCTAGATCACTGGTGAGGCCCCACCTGGAGTACTGAGCCCAGTTCTGGCATCCTCCCCAAAAGAAAGATAATGACAGGCTGGGGAAAGCGCAACATAAGGTGATCAGAATGATTCAGGGCCAGGAGGTCAGATCTTACAAGATCAGCTAAAGGCACTGAGCATGTATTCACTGGAGGCCAGATGAGAGAAGAGAGATACGAGAGAGACCCAACAGGAATGAACAAGGTAAGCTGTGAGGAACTGTTTAGCATAAGCGGTGGATCAAGAACATGGGGGCATGAATGGAAACTGGCGGGGGGGGGGGGGAGAGATTCAAGAGGGAAGTGAGAACGTATTCAGGGTGGTGGAGCCATGGAACAATCTGCCAGCTGATGTGGTTGGCGCCACAACTACCAAATGGTTTCAAACACGGCTGGGACAGTGTGACAGGCTTAGTGGTAGCTCAGGTTGATAGTTGTAGGGTGGGGGCATGGGGGTGGATAGTGTCGGTTAGAACCCTAAATGGACAGTAGATCCCAGGTTTGCTGCTAGGCAGACTGGATGCACCAGTGATCTTTTTCTGACATCATTGTCTATGTTTCTATGTAGTTATTCAAAAAGGAGCATACTTTAGATAGACTAACATTCCTAGATAGCTATGCTCAATGGTATCACACTATTTCCATGGCTGCAGGATCAAGCTTGTAGTGCTATTGTATAATACAATGCACAGCCTAATGCCACTACTCACCAAGGGGTTGAAAAACACAGAAACTAGGGATTGGAGAACCTCAAAAGCTTCTAGAGTTCTAAAAGGTTCTGATAACCCATCAAATGTTCTGAAAGTTCAACAAGCCTTAGTTTAAAATATATTTAAAAAAGGGTCTCGGAAATGCTGCTATCTGACTGGCTGTCAGCATTCTGAGACCCCTACAGTAATCTTTTATTAATATACTTGTGCACACAAGGGGCAGTATGGCACTTGGTTGTGCCTTGTGCCACACTACACCCCCAGGGGGTGATTAACTAGAACATTAACATAACCCCTGGTCGTACCTCATTGCTTAAAAAACTGCCTTAACTCTCACTGTCCACCCCTTAAGCTATTATCAGTGATGAGAAAGGAATCTAAAAACAATGTGGGGAGTTACTAGTACTCACTACACTACCTCCAGCATCCATTTGAGTCTTTCTAGCACCACCTCTAGCCTGCTTACTAGATGCAGACCTGCTGGGCGAGCACATTAAGCTCCAAAAATCAATGTTTTAAAAGTTATCAAAACTTTATTAGAATCTGAAAAAATGTTCTGATAACAAGGTCCTTTACAGAAAATGGCATAGGTTCTGAACTTATCAGAATGGATTTCTCCCATCCCTAACAGAAATGGGCTGGCTGAAGGCGACCTTGAGGTCTATTAGTCTTCCTAGTGTGTAGGTACATGCCTGTTAGAGGTTCATGCCCCCCCCACCTCCTTATGCCTATCCCAACCCCTCTTGATGCTCTCCAGTTTTTTTGTATTGACTAGCACCTCTGGTAGCTTATTCCACCCTTTCCATAAAACAATACATCCTGGCATCCCCTCTAGTTTACTGCCCTTCCCCCATTGGTCTTAAACAGTTCGCTAGAGACCACCTTATTTATGCCCTCATGTTATATCATTAGCTTGTTCTTAAAAAAGTAAAAAAAAAGTGTTCTCTCTCGATTCTCCACTGTCACTCTCCAGTACTCCACTCTTTCAAGCCTTACTTGGGTTCTCACTTCTCACCAGATGAACCTGCCACTACCTGGTTCTATCACCAGGATCCCTCTTTTCCTCTGTTATTTCCATGGCATGTCCCTGCTGGGGAAAGGGGCTGACTGCTACCACCCGGAAAGGGTGACATCTATATGTTGTGAATAACAGTCAGGAGGGGTGCACTTAGGGGCTGGAGGCATGGAAGCATACCTGGAAGTTGTCATCCAACATGCAAAATGGACTACTTCCCTTTTGCTGTGCCCCACCCACCTCCCACACAGCACCACCTTGAGGGAGGGACACCCAGCAGCACAGGAGTCACCCATACTGCCAAGGACACCTCCTCCACACCACCACCACAAGATGAATGGAGCAGAGGGGCACATACCATCCCCCTCCTGAGAAAAGAGCATTCAGGATTCACTGAGACCCTCCCTGTTGGGCTCTGATTCCACCATCTGGGACATGGGGCGCCAAACTCAGTCACAATCATGCCAAAGCACTGCCCCCTTCCCACTACCACCACCACTATCACTTGACACCAGCAAAACATTTATTTTTAACTACAGTTTGAGATGATACTAGTAGCCAGTTAGAAATCTTGACAATACTGTATCGCGTAATCAACCAGTCATGATAGCTATATATTTCTGTGGCATTTTAATAATAAAATAAAAAAAGAGTATTAAGAAAGCTTTTTTTATCATAACCATATTTTTATATCTTTTTGCAACTGTAGAAGAATAAAATGTTTAAGTATCCTTGGTAGAGATAGACTAAGGCACTCCACTGATATCTGTGAACAATCCAACTGAACTGAAAATGTGTGACCCTAGGGATTCAATTAATGTTTTATCACTGCCCTACAAGTTTACCTTTTGAGACACGGCAAATCCAATTTTGACCAAGAGAAAGTTCCGTTTTCTACGATAATGCTGTCAGCTGAAATTTAGCAAAAACACACAGCAACAATATGAAATTAGGTTTCTGTGACAATGAAGCATAGCAGGGTGATATTAATGTCACAGTCTCGGTAAAACACATGCTAGTGTAAACAGTTTTCAGGTAGCACATGCCTAGGTTTTATTGTTGTTTAAATACCCACTCCCATGAGATGAAATCTAAAATGGCTAATCTTTAGTAACAAAGATATGTGTTGTGAAAAAAAGTAGTCCCTTCAGTTATGGTACTGCATTTTCTAACAAAATTGTAATAATTTTTTTTTTCCATTTTGTCTGGAAAAGACACCATGAGCCAAAGCTCATTTCCAGGTGTGACCCAGGAGTACAGGGAAGTCACATGACCTTTCCAGGGTCACACAGTATGAAAGAGGTGAGTGTGTTTTTTTTTTCCCCCAATATTTTTCTGAACATGTCAAGTGTAGGATCACTTAAGTGGTCAAAATCACCAAATGTTTCTTCATATTAGAGCTCAGTGAGACAGATACTAAAAATGAATCCCATACAACTTGCTTAGAACATATAACCAAAAAGAAACTTCAACGTAAAACAAAATGTTTTTCCAAATGAAAATTACCATTTAGCAAGTAATTTGCATAAAATTAGGTGTATATAATCACCTCCTATTAAATTGAGGGTTATGGACAGGTCTGAGATTTTCCCTGTCGGGGGTGCCTGGTGATTTAAGTCTAGGAATGGGTATAAACAGGGGCACCGCTACTTCATGCAGATTTTGGATCAGAGTTCTAGTGTGCCTAGGTGCAACTCTGGTGTGGGACACTTAAATGGCAGATGGGCGACTGGGCTTGGGGTATGGCACTGATATTTGAGTGGCACAGGGTTTCCCCTCACCCCCATGAAGGACACCCCAGCACACTAGGGCTCTGTCCACACTACTAGTATGGTAATGTTACAGATGAGCTGAGCCGTTACAAATCTTTGTAAAAATGGCTCGTGTCCGCATTGCTAACGTTACCAGCAGTGATCTTGAAACCGATCTCAAGACCTGTTTTCATGTGGTCTTGAGATCAGAATGGGTAATATTTTCTAGCCTGAAACGTTACTGATGGCAGTGTGGATGCATGAACATGTAGCTCCAGCATTGCCCTTAGTGCAGCACAAACTGCATTGTGGGATAGGGAGCTGACCGTCACAGTCACATTTTGCCTAGTGTGTGGACAGACTGTAACAGTTTCCAAAATGGTTCACAGGTAATGCAGACACAGTGTAACGTTACCATATAGCCATATAAACATATTATAAATCAATGTAGTGAACAAATATTTGAAAAAGGATAGTGCAGCAAAACAGACCTTTATTTCTAGCTTTATTTTTATTACATTTTTCCTACTGCTAAGCACAATATTTGGCACAATCCAATAGTATGGAATCATTAAATAGTTGGGAGGATAGCCTGCATCCTTCTAGGAAGGGGTCAGCAGCCCTTGATGGCAGGTTTAAATGCTACATGGATGAGCATAAAAACTAGATGTGGGTGGGGGGAGATGGTGAAACCAAAGACAGCAACAACTGCCTCCCACGGATAGTAACGTTTTAAGGAAAGGAGTGTTAGGGATTGAAGATCATACCAGAGAAAACTCCCCTCAAGCAGATGCACATTAAGGCAGGGACAGGGACAGGTTCACAGGTTTGTGTATCTACTAGAGCCATTTATGGTCCTGCCACTGGGTCAGTGGATAAATTCCCATTTCTGTTCTCCCATATATCTATCCAGTGCAGTCTTGAAGGCCGCCAAACTATCCACACCCACAACCTCACAAGGGAGCACATTCCAGCTGTTCACCACCCTTTGGCTGAACCACCTCCCTCTCTTAGTGGTGGTGTATTTTTCTCCTTTCGGTTGCTTCGAGTGCTCTCTTGTTGGCATGCCATCTCTTTACTTCCAGCATAACCATGCAGATTCCTATAATAAGCCATTCTTTATGGCTTTATACACAAAGCATAAGTCCCCTCTCACTCTTCGATATGACATGGAGTATAAATCCCCCGAATACAGTCTGTCTTTATACTCTCCGTCTTTCATCCCATATATTTTTTTAGTAAATCTATGTTGAACAAGTCCCATCTTTTTACACAAACCTAGTTCCTGAGGTGGGAAAGATGAAAATAGGAATGTATCAAAGGTAAGGGAAGGCATAGAATTAAAGGGATCCAGATATGGTGAAAGAAGGAAGGGGCGAGTTAAGGGGTAAGCCAGGGAGCCGAACAGGAGAGGGAAGCAGAGTAGTAGATTGGGGGGATTTGGAAAGCAATGTTCACTAACCCAAGGAGCCTTGGTAACAAAATCCAGATCTGAAAGTCACCATGGCAGAGGCTAATCTTGATTTAGTGGTTATAATGGAGTCGTGGTGTACTGAACATCACAATGGGCAATGAACATACCAGGCTACACGCTGCTCAGGAGAGAGAGCAGGGAAGAAAGGAGGAGGGGTTATATATGTCAGGAGGGTATCAAGGCCATGGAGGTACAGTGGCACAAAGAGCAAACTGAGGTGCTGGAATTATTTTGGGTCAATCTGGAGGCAGGCTCTGGGTCCACTATACATACTGGAGTAGAGTACTGACATCCAGCACATAGTGAGGAGATGGATAAAACACTTGGGGAAGTCATCAACAGAATGGCAAGTAAGGCAGAGGTGTGTTTAGTAGGTGACATCAAGCTGCCAGACGTCTAGTACAGCCTTCCACCTGTGGCCTCAGAAAGGAGCAGGGCCATCCTTCGAGTCCCTATAAGGGGCTTTTCTCAAGCAGTTAGTCAAAGAACCCACTGGGGCAAGGCAGAATTGGACCTGGTGCTTACCAACAGGGACAGCACTGAAGGCATCACAGTGGGCAGTCCCACTGCTACCAGTGATCACTGTACAGTGTGGTTCAGCATAAAGACAGAAGCACAGACAAACCACATGAAGACGATGGTTCTGGACCTTAAGAGGGAAGATTTTAAAGAAATGAGTAACTGCCTCAGGAACTGCATAAGAGGCAAGAAAGAGTGCCAGGGAGGAGTAAAGGCACACAAACAGGCACGGCAGCAACTAGAGCAAAGGCACAGATGAAGGAAAGGATTGCCAAAGGGGTCACTGCAGGGATAAGATTTTCTTCAGGCACGTATGAGAGAAGAGGAAAACAAGGGTAGGGATAGTAAGAATTAGAAGGGCAGGAGGGGAAGACTGTGCAGAAGGAGACCAAGAAAAGCTGAAATTTTAAACAGGTACTTCTGCTCAGTCCTCACAGTGGAGGGGACAGACCACCAGGGAGCTCAAGAGATAGGATGGGAAGTGGACACAAGTCCATTTTCAGAGGAACAAGTGCTGAAAGACTTACAACCCTGAAGGTGGACAAGGCTATAGGACTGGATGGGATTCACCCCAGCGTACTAAAAGAACTTAAGAGAGGTTCTGGCTGCCCCACTGGCAGCCTTGTGCAACAACTCACTAGAAACGGGAGTGGATCCAGAGGATGAGAGAAGGGCCAATGTTGTCCCTCTACATAACAGCAGTAGACGGGAAGAGGAGGCTAGCAACTATAACCCAGACAGTCTCACTTGAATGGTGGAGAAATTGAAGGAATGGGCTGTAAGACCACAGACATGTATTCACCGGGGGTAATGCCAGATGACTTTAATAGCTTTTTTCCACTGTGTAACCAGGGAAATAACTTGAGGGAAATCAGTGGATGTGGCCTTTTTAGCCTTTAACAAGGCATTTGACATGGAGTTTATTCATTACTTTGACAAGGTGCCACATAGGTCGATTAGGAAGTTGACCAACCTAGGAAAAGGATCCATAGTGGTACATTAGGTTATAAACTGTTTAAAGGCTAGGAGACTGAGGGTGGTGGTTAACTGAACCCATTCTAAGGAGGGGAAGTCGACAAGTGGGGTACCACAGGGATCAGTATTAGGACCAGTCCTCTTCAATATCTTCATATGGGACACTGCAGAAGAGCTGGAAGGGAAGGTATGCCTTTTTGCAGAGGATACCAAAATCTGGATACTCGGGAAGGGGTGGAAAAATGTGCAGGGATCTTTGGAAACTCAAGGGTTGGTCAAAAGTCAAAAACATTGCAGTTAGGGTTCGGTACCGAAAAGTGCACAATTACGCACCTAGGACATAGAAACCCCAGGGCTGAGTATATGATGTTGGGGGGGGGGGCAGTCACTTGGCAGGAAAGGGTTATCATATCTGAGGACCTCAAGGTGGCAGGGCAATGCAACAAGGCAGTATATCACTCACTGGTGCAGCCAAACCTAAAGTACCGTGTTCAGTTTTGGAGCCTGTGCCTCAGAAAGGATTAAGACAGAGTAGAGATGGTCCAGAGGAGAGCAACTAAAATGGTTTATGGTTTGCATGAGAAGCCCTATGAAGAGAGACTTGGGGGGGGGGGGGAGAGAATGAATGAATATATGAGTGACCTACAAGTACCACAAAGGGGTGAATAGGGTACAGGTGGGGAATCTCTTTCCATTAAGAACAAGAACCAGGATTAGGGGGTTTGCAATGAAGCTGGAGGGATGAAATTCAAGAGTGAAGTGAGAAAATATTTCTTCACTGAAAGGGTAGTGGATGCTGCCAGCAGAAGCGCTGGAGGCTAGAACAGTGGGAGTGCTTCAAGCATGCATAGGATAGACAAAGGGGTAACACTAGCATGGATGCAGGGAGGGGAGAGGGTTGATGGAGACCAGATAGGGTCTGCAGAGGCAGAATAGGTAGGGAACATCTGAGCAGACTAAGTGGGCTAAGCAGTCCTTTTCTGCCATCATATTCTGCATTTTACTGTGCAGGTTTGTTTTGTGGCACAACCAAGTGCGCAAGATTAACAAAAAGTTTTAAGTTTACTTTTTAAAAGCAGGCTGTGACTGAAAGGAGGAATATTAATGGGAGTGGGGTTAGCAAGAATGTGTGACTTGGGAGAAACCACGCTTCAGATTGTGTTAAGTAGCAGGGGGAAAGAGCATATAAATGTACTTGCCTCAGGAGTACAACTGTGTGCAGGATAGGAAGTAGGGCATTTCTAAAATCTAACTGGCCCATGGATGTCCACTGATTTATAATATGCATAACAGGGTATCAAGCCTTTTCCTGCATGGTCACTAAGTGAAGCGTGAGGGGAATGGGGCCAGGACTGCATGGAAATGGGGTCCAGCATAGTAAGGAGTCATTATGTGAAGCTGTTCTCTGGCTCCAGCACCCCTGGTAGCAAGCCACAGTGCCCTCCTGCCATGTAGGACTGTGAAGCTGTTCTATATGGGGCACAAGCTTGGGGAAGGAGTTGGGCAATGCACAGCATCGCTAATTCTCAGTGCCAAAGAACTGGGCTGAAAGAGGAACTATTGTACACCAGGAAAACTGTTCATATTGCCGGAGTGCTTGGAAGGGCCCACTAGACTACTAGGGTCATCTACGGAGGATCTGGATGCTGGTGCTCACTAGTGGACAACAAGGTTAAGAGTTCAACTGGCTAACAGGGGACATCAATGGCAGTAGTACCATGTTACCAGGGTGCTGTGCATGGGTACAGTGGCATACAACTAGTGCTGTGCCATGCAGCACCATCAACGGAACCACACCAGCATCTTAGTGGGCACTAACGGGGAGGGGGGGTTGTGCCCGCTAACATCTGGCTGTATGTATTTGCATGCAGTGCCAAGCAATTTAGTCATATGGGGGGGTGGACTCCATCCCTCTAAATGATCGCCACTGCTCTGTACGTAGAGAAAAAAAAAAAGTCTCACTACTACAGGTTGCCTGATTGCTCCATTTTGGGCCACCACACATTTTGCAACTGTGTATGGGGCCCCAGGGGCTACTTTTTTTCATCATTTGTTTATGTTCCCCTCTTGGTCTCCAACCTGCCCCCTTCTGAATCTGGCTCATCCAGCCCTGCACCCACAGTCTCTAGGGCTTACCTCTGTGCAGGGTCTCCTACAGATTAACCCAGCATGGCAAGGCTTGGATGGGGGGGGGAGGTCAAGCACCTCTGCAGTACAATCCAAATGCAGAGGTGCTGAGCAGATATTGCAGGACCTGTGACGGACCAAAGTATCATCCAGCTGTGGTCGAGTTATTTCCACCATACATTTTTCACCTACATGAGCTGTGAAACATGCAATTGTGCACCATGCACGCATGTGTCAGCATCGAGGGTGGGGCCTCCCCAAGTGTGTGCCTTGACTGTGCTGCCATTCAACCTCTATTGGGAGGTGGACTAGCAGGGGACATAAAATCTCCCCTCCCCAAAGGAGGAGCACCATCCTTGGAATGCTCTATCCTCCCTCCCTGGCCAGCCCCCGAGTGACCCAGTCTGTTCCCCAAAAGTGGGGCACAGAATACATAACTGCCACTGTTCTATCAGATCAGCCGCCCCTGATGAGTTTTCCATCCCCAGTGATTTAAACAATTTATGGTGTAGGCCCAGGCAGCAACCACATCAAGGTAAACTCCCAGAGTCGGGCACCTGTCGTACAAAAGGAACCACATCAAGGCAAATTCTAAAGCTGGGCCTCTGTCAGTACTAAGGAACCACATCCTCAAGGAAAACTTCCAGAGCTGGGTACCCCTACCTGCACTAAGGAACCACATCAAGGTGAACTTCCAGAGCTGGGTCCCCTGTCTGTACTGTGGTACCCCATCAAGGCAAATTCCAGAGCTGGGACCCTGTCTGTACTAAGAACTACATCAAGGTAAACTCTCAGAGCTGGGCCTCCTGCTTGCACTAAGGAACCACATCAAGGTGAACTTCCAGAGCTGGGCCCCTGTCTGTGCCATGGTACCACATCAAGGCAAATTCCAGAGCTGGGACCCTGTCTGTACTAAGAACCACATCAAGGTAAACTCCTAGAGCTGGGCCCCTGCTTGTACAAAGGAACCACATCAAGGTAAACTCCCAGAGTTGGGACCCTGTCTATACTAGCAATCAACCTTTATTTTATATAGTGCACTTTTACATATAAAAACAAGCAATAAAATTAGCAAATAGGAATAAAACACATTTACACAGTTTCCTGGTAGCTTTACATTAGGTCGGTTTATTCTACTCCAGCTGGAAGGCTTGCCTAAATAACAGCTTCTTCAAATCCCTCTTGAAAGTTTCTACTGATGTCATTTCTCTCACTGCTTAAGGGCAGAGTGCCAAAGAGTCGCTGCCACAAAGGAGAAGGCCCAGGCACTGGATGTTGCTAGCTGTTCCCTCGGAACTTCTAAAAGTCCTTCATCAGCTGAGTGGAGGGGGCAGGAGGGACAGTAGGGTTGTAGAAGGCACTGCAGATAGCTGGACCCCTGACTGTGTAGGGCTTTAAAGGTCAGCAAGCCAACCTTGAAGGAGATCCGACACATAACTGGCAGCCAGTGCAGACAGTGCAGCACGGGTGTAATATGACAATCTCGACAGACTGGTCAATAATCTAGCTGCCACATTCTACACTAACTGCAGGCAGTGAAGATCAACCCCCTATATCCCTAGGTAAAAGGGCATTGTAGTAATCAAACCCCAATGTCACAAAAGCATGAACCAGTGATGGGAGATCACCCGGGGTATAAGGTGTTTCATCCTGGTGATGTTCCTCAGATGGTAAAACGCAGTCCGAACTACAGCCAACACCTGAGATTTAAAGTGTCAGACTGCCGTCCAGAACAACGCCAAGATGTCCCACCACAACCGGCATGAGCAACTGGGAGTACCCCAGCTGAAGCCTAGATACTCCAGATTGCCCACTTGCCCCTGGGTGACCCGACTCCACCACTAGTACTTCAGTCTTCTCTGGATTCAACCTCAGCCAGTTGGCCCTCATCCAGTCCTGATCTCAGCAAGGCACTGATTGAATACCAAGACCGCCTCCTGCTGGTCGGGTGCAAAAGACCGGTATAGCAGAGTATCATCCACACAGCAGTGAAAACTCAGCCCATACCATCTTATAATATCCCCTAGTGGCCGCATATACACCACGAACAGCATGGAAAATAAAATGGAGCCCTGCAGAACCCCACATGGCAGGGTCAGGGATGCAGAGGAAAAAATCCCCAACACTACCCACTGTGTCCTACCAGTGATTAATGATTGAAACCAGTTGAGGACTGTACCACTCCAACAACACCCAATGGTCCATCTACTAAGAACCATGTCAAGGTAAACTTCCAGAGCCATACCTCTAAACTGTACCACATTGTGAGGAATGTTACTCATTTTACTTCCCAAAAGTTCCCTGTTCCACATTGTGAGGACTTGTCCCACATTCAGAGTTAACATTTTAAAGCAAAAATCTGTAGTAAATGATGCAAAAAATATATTCAATTAATAACAGACTTTCTGAACATAAATGCAAACATTATAACAGTGTTCTGAGCTTCTTAGGTAAAGATTTGATTAAGTGTTCCACATTTTGCTCATATGTTCCACATTTTGAGAGGCAATGTTCCACATTTGGGGGACAAAAGGTTGAGAGGTATGCCCAGAGCTGGGCCCCTGTCTGTGCCAAGGAACCACATCAAGGTAAATTCCCAGAGTCTGTCCCTATCTGTACTAAGCTGGCAGGTCAGTCATTTTTTAAGCTAACAAAAACTCAGTCAGAGCACTGACCAACGGTGGTGCACACCCAGTGGCCACATAAGAGAGAGAGAGTGAGAAAGAGAACAAACACGTCAAAACACATTGATGGCTTACAGGCAGTGGAATACTTTCTCCAGAAGTCTCAAATGAGAGATTCAGTCTCGGCAACCTTCCTCCTACAGGTCCTAGAACCCATCTTAAATTCGAATTACTTTATGTTCAATAGGGGAGACAAGTGTGTTACTTCGATGGGGGCCGCCATGGCCTCCTACTATGGCAGTTTGTGTACGAGTCTATGAGACGAAAGATCTATGATACTAATTGAAAGACATTTTCAGAGAAAATGCTAGCCTGGTATCGCTTTATTGATGACATAGTCTGCATCTGGTAAAGCACAGAGGAGAAAATACATCAGTTTATGCTCTACTTGAATTCGAGCAGCAGCAGTATCAAGTTTATTTTTGAACATAAAAAGTAAATTAACTTTCTGGATGTACTCTTCAAGGATTTGCCATGATACACTGTCATCAGCTAGTTCCGTCCTACAAGCCGACAATGCCCATTCCTAGAAAATGAATAGACGCTGTTCCTCCTGGTCAATCTGAGTCTTCTGAAACTGCTCACAAGAGGCAGTTTCTAAACAAAAAGCAAATGAAATGATTAGGAGACTTAGAGAGACGAGTTACGATGAAAGAGGAAGGAAGACAGCTTCACTGGAAAAGGTAAGGCAAGTAGATGCACCCTCCTCATACCAAGGAATAAAACTGAAAGTGACCAATAACCCATAACATTTGCCACCGAGTACAGTAGCTTGGTGGGGACAGTGGAAAGTCTTAAGTATTGGCCCATTCTCCAAGCAGATACAGTACAGGAAAGGAAAGGAGTCATTTTGTAGGCACTAAAAGAAGAACCCTCACAGAAACTGGTTATCCATTAGGCCACAGAATTTTTGCAGTGTGGTAATTGTACAGTCTGTCAGTTTGCAGGAGAGGGGAAACAATATGCCTATCATAATGGCACCTGAAGGGCGGACATAAGGCAGCTCATCGCCCATGTTACATCATTTGGTATCCATGCAATAAGTGCTATGTGGGATGTATCATATGTTCCTTGAACGTGCACATCCAGGAGCACGTTTGAGCAATTGTGAGCAATAATGGATGCAGTGCCCTGGGTTTGCACTTTCAGTTAGCCCACAACTTGGACCCAGAATTGATTTCATTCAGTCTGGTGGCACATGTTCTGACAAGCAGGGGAGGAGATAGACTGAACAGACTACTTCAGAGGGAGACAAGGATGGATCGTTTCTTTGGACGCCATCTCATCACATGGTCTCAACAAGGTGGTGCATTTTGTTCCTTTTCTGAAAAACTAGGTTATGGGGTCCTTACTTATGTCTCTTCCTGGCTTACAGACTGCCTCTTCCATTTGGACCCAGTAGGAATATACAGCTCATACCCTGAACTGTAAGACCCTTAGAGCTAAAAGGCTGACATTAGGCTTAAAATGCATTAATTTGAATTCTGGAAAGAATATTCATTAATTGAATCTGATGTTTTGAGAAATTTGGCATAATTAGTTAAAAAAAAAAGCTGTAAAAGACATCTACAGAAAGCTTTTTCATTACTCTTCCTGTTTTGAAATTTGCAGCTGTAAAAGTTTTAATCATTCCCTGCTACCCTTTTCATCTCATGTCTCTATTATACCTCCCCCACCCCAATTTCTTTGCAAGTACTATATCAGTCTACTGTATGGACTACTGGAATGTGAAAAATTAGTGAGTTTCTTTAATTACATTATTTAAATAAACTGAGTGAACTGACAAGGGACACACCACCTGTGGAAGATGTAGAGTGGTTGAAGTGCTGGGTCATGCAGAGTCCTCAGGCAGCCATGCAATGAACTGCTTCTGATGCATGATAATCAAGGTTCCATGCATCACTGGTCTCCAGAGTGCAGATTTTGTTCACCCAACATACCAGTGATCACATAAATGTAAACTCCCATCCCTCTTGGGAGGTATTTTTTAAGATATGATGTAGACACGAGCATCAGGGAATCCACTAACAAACAGGAGGCTAACGTCATAACCCTAAACTTATGACATCACAGTTCATTCATTACTATATGAAGAGAGACCAGGAGGAGGAAGTAATGCCTTTCGCTCATATACAAGACCCAGCATAGATTACAAGAGAGCAAATCTCCAGTTCTCATGAAAATATCCTTAGTAATACAGACTGGAATGGCTTGAAAAATGTATGATTATTGGACCATAGTGTAATCGAGTTCTATTGCAACCAACCGATTTTTAAATATGTGACCTGTTCCTCTAACATATGTTCATGAAAATTTTCCTATATTCATTTTTTGAACAGTCGTGCAGTTGACTTCTATTGAAACCAATTAATATATTTTTAAGTACATGACCTGCTCTTCTAGGGTATGCTCATGAAAAAATTCCTATACTGAATCAGTATCTCCCTAACACCCTTTAAGATGAAAATTCCTATACTGAATCATTTTACACACACACACACACACACACACACACACACACACACACACACACACACCCAGAAACCCCATTCTAAAATATATAAACTATTCTTAAAGGGACAGTAAACACTGCAGGGATTTCTCAAACTGTGAAAGCCCATGAAAAGTTATTTTGAACAATTAGTTGGCTTCCTTATAGGTGTCAAAAGTCTCAGGTTAAATCAAGTTAAGTTAAATCATCAGTAAATCAAAATAAGGCAGCAGCCATTTCATGAAAATCTTAAAACAGAAAATGATGTTGTGGAGGGGCAAGCTGTAATTAACATACAGCTAGCCCCTCAGTGACATCACTTCCTGTGTGTAAGACTACATGAAATGGCTGTTGCTATAATTTGATTTATACATTACTTAGCTATTCATATCTCAAGACTCCGGTCCCCTAATGGTAAACCCCAATACCTCATTTGAAAAATCTTTCCATGGGCTTTCACAATTTGAGAGACCCCTGCAATGTTTACTGTTCCTTTAATATAAAAAAACACAGTAACACATGCAATTGGCTATCTAATGGCCTCTATCAAGTATTTGATACTCACAGCTTGACACTAAATACCTATGAACATTTTCTGGTGCCAGCTCTTCTCCAGATAAGAAGTTTCCCAAACGTCTCAGTGCAACAGATGCCTGTAAAGTAAAAAAAAAAAATAAGAATCTAGTATATGCCATCAAAATATGATAATTAGAAGCATTTATTAGATACATATGCTTTAAAATAGGAGCCCATTCACGTGTTTCAGATGTACTCCTTTACCTGAAAGGTTGCAGCAATAGCCTGGGGGAGGAGACGTAATGGAATTCTCATGACATTGAGCAGTGCGATGGAAACAAAAGCTTTCTCTGCATCCAGAACATTGGTTTCATCTGCCAATACATATACAGCAAATATGGCAAGAGATATCTAGTAGCACAAGATGAAACGATTCAATGGGTTAGGAAAGCGAAAAATCCCTCTTGTAAGAGCAGCTTCCTTGTATACTCACATATGAGCAAAAACAAGTTAATTTCATCTCAAATTTATGTCTGCACACTCTGCATCAGACACTGAAGAGAGCTACATCCAACACCTCCCCCACATTAGCCTAGACATTCTTCAGTGTGGCATTTGGGAACCCCTCTATCCCACAAGAAGTAGGTGCTATCCTTTACTATACACAAAGCATCCAGTATCTTTAAGTTAATCAGCCACTCAGGTAACATTGCTCTTTGTTCAAATTAAATGTGTGACGAGTCAGCTGTTTATATTCAACTCTGCCTGCACCTGGATTGGAGAGGAGTCATCATTCACACCCCCCTTAAGCATGCAAGCTCCCATAACCCTCCCATTTGCAGAACCACAGAGGCAAAATCCAACACCACCCCCCCCCATGGTAACCCATTATATAAAATATGCCTCTACAAAAGTGTATATTGTTATATATTATCAGTATTGTTTATTGTTTTATATTTTTACTTGAGATTGATTTATGCAGCTCTTACTGCATAGATACCTGCATATCTTTACATGTTTTCTCCCCTTAAGTTAATAAATATTCCATGGGATGTCTCTTTTGTCATATCTCTACATACTTCTCCCATAAGTTAAACAGCTAGTGTAATGCCTAAAACCAATATTAGATTTTAAAAGCAGCCAACTATTACCCTTTACATCTGAAGTACTTTTTCTTCTCCCTTTGATTAATTTGAAGCTGGTTTACCTAATGTCAGCAGGTGTGATGTGTAGAACAGCACTCTGCCTGGCAGCCGACATATCCTGCTCTACTGCCCCTCACTATAGCATCAGCACTGTGACTTCACTGACTGTAACATCACTGCTGCTTTAGAACAGCCATTCAGTGACTGCCAGTTTATTCACTTGTGATGTCACCATCAGTGAGATCACAAGAAGGATGATGTAGTGTGTGTGTGTGTGGGGGGGGGTGATAGAGATAGCTGTGTCAGTTGCCAGGCTAAGAGCTGTTCCACACATCCAGCACAATATTATCACATAGAAGACTTTCTAATGAGCAAAAGAAAAATACTTTAGAAATAAAAAGTTACACTTGACTGGTTCTTAAAATTTGTATTATTTTCCTGTCTGCCTGTTTTGGCTCCATTAGCTCTTTAGAAGGGATTCTTTGGGATGTCTCATATGTTATAAGAAACTCAGAGTAAGATGCTTGGGCAAGAGGACTGCAGAGCAAAGCTGAACAGTTCTGGCTGCCCAACCCTCATGCGTCTCTTACACCATAAGAGACAGTCCCTGGAAGCCTTATTAACTTACAGAAACTATTGAGTTAGCTAGAGTTATTTATATTAGGTTTTAACTACATATTTTTAATTTCAAAAGATAAATGAAGGCACCATCCCCCTAGCTGGCAGAATATTTAAGTAATAAAGACTGAGAAGCCAGTCATTTCCAAGGGATTAACGAGCTGTTGGAGTGGTGGGCATCCCAAGACTCTGCCCAGGGCCACCTCCCACCCACAATGCAAGGAAATGACTGGCTTCAAGGTTGTTTATTGTAATAAGTCTAAGCGCAATAACAATTTTCTTTTGTACTGTTTATTTCTAAGTTTCTTAAGGTTTTAAGCAGAGTGGTGCAAGCTACACGTACCACACAGTGTCAGCTGGCAGCTGGATTGGTCATTTCGAAGACGTTAATGACCAATCCAGCAGCCAATCAGGAGCCTCGTTAGGCTAATGAATAGAAACATAGAATTTGATGGCAGATAGGGACCGCTTGGCCCACCTAGTCTGCCCATTTCCCTACCTAACGGATAAGTGGCAGATCCTAGTTAGCCAACAGCCTATATAATTAATTAGACTTATAATCCACTATAACATTCCTGCACAAGAAATCACTGTATGCAGGATAAGAGATACCATGGCTCTGGGCACTGACTGGCTGAATTCACACAGGTGATACAGTATATAATAGATTATAAATCAATTTTTTTTTATTTTCATTTATGCATTTTCAGTTTACAGAGTTGTAAGCTCAGTATTCTAAACCTAACATTAGGAACACTGGAAATTTAATTTAATCAAAAATAAATAATTAAGTTCATCTGCTAATTTAAAGTTAAAAACCTCAAGAAAAGTGCATGGGTAGGAGCAAAATGTGTGATTATGGGTTGATGTGTAAACATGCTAATTTTTAAATATATTAGAATCATTTTCTTAGCAGGTTAATTTACAACATCCCAATCCATTACACATTAAACAAACAATATTCATAATGTAAAGCTAGAGGTATAGCCACAAGCTTAAAGAGCTACTGATGCCCCAAAGAAAACTTTAAAAAAAAAACATAATAAGCTACAATTTGGCTTGCATACCATATATATTTTATATATTTCTCTTTTCCATCATTTATTACAGAGAAATTTGTATGAATACATGATGGTTATCCCTTAGACTTCATATGCCTCTATAGCTTACTCCCGACTTCAAGTCATAGTCCTCTGTTGTGAAATCACAATCTGTTGCCATGTGAGTAACTGTGATACCACAGAGCAGTGCTCTATACTTCAGGTAGGGAGAAAGCAGCAGGAATAGATCAACTCTTCAGGAGCAAAGATCCTGTTTTCATACAAATGACCTCAGTGATAAATAATGTGGAGGATGAATACAGCACTAATGGGAAATACAAGCTGGACTGTGTCTAATTATAAGGTTTTGCTAAAGTTCTCCTGAATGTGTCACCAGCTCTTTAAAGTTTTACCACTTATTACTAAAGTCCCCATTTATGTCACTTGTCACTTAAAGATATATTTACAAAACAGATTACTTATTTAAAGTCAAAAGGAAAAATAATTATGTTGGTATCCTTGTTGTGTCAACAGTCCATAGTTAATTATTTATCATTCCATATCTTCTAGATATGGTATCTCCTCCTCTAAACCTTCCCTTTCTTGAACATTTCTTTTGTCTTTCTCTTTTTGTATCTTTTGTCCACAAATAGCCAAGCATTTAGCAGCAAGAAGCAGTCAGGTAGCCCCAATTTCTTACAGGTCCTCTTTATATCCCTGAAACGGGTTCCTTCCAGACTGAGTTGAAGGGATAAGATCTGGAAACATTAACAAGCAGTTGGCATTACATTTTAAAGCCCCCATTTTCCAAGGAGTTGAGAGAAGCAAGTCTCGGTCAGTGTCAAAAGCTAGTGTGAAAATTAGTCGCACATGGCCCTGATGTTTCTTTAACTTCAATTCTGAAATCTGGAAGTTGAACTTGAAAGATCAAATGCTTGAATTGGAATGGGATTTTAGAATTGGATACTCCAAAAACAGCTCAATGGATCATATTCCAAGATATGTAGTCACCCCTCTGAGCTTTAGTCGCTTCACTTGAATCTAACTGTACATGCTTTTTGCTCGGAGGTGAGGGTACTACCTGGCTGAGCCACAGTGAACAGAATCCCTAATCAAAGACAAAAATTACAGTTGGAACTCTGGTGCATTAAAAGATCTATTAAATGATGACTTACCAGAAAGGGTGCAAAAAGGAAGAGGGTCAAGGACAGAGTGAACATCACCCCAAACTGTTTGACAGCCTTTAATTCATGTTTTCTGATGCCCAGAACTTTTTCCAAGAAAGCCTCCTCCCAGGCATATAACTTAAGTACTTTAATACCATTAAGAATCTCACTCATAAGATTTATTCTTTTCTCCATGTGCTTCAGCTGTTCATCCTTGTGTCAGACACATGCAAAAAAAGACAGAGAAAAAATAAAAACACCCTGTAAAGTTGGTTATGCCATTACAGAATGAAGCAAATCTGAGAAGGCATAGCACTCAAGAACCCAAACCCGACTGAACTTAATAAATGCAAAATAAAAAAACAGAGACAAAGGAGAGCCATAGAAATATGTTTTCAATATTTATTCAGCCATAAAGAGTAATGGCTGCAACCACAGCACTTTGACGCGGACATGAGTCTTCTTCAGAAAGAGTGGCCAGAACACATTAAGACAGAATATATATAAAATACCTGCACACACAAGCCAAATCATTCCAACCCAAACATATACCAAAGAAATTAGGAGATAAAAGTGGGGCAGAGGGAAAAAAATCAAATGGAGGATACCAAAAATAATAAGTAAAAGATGGGTCGAAAAACAACCCTGAGCTAACAAGCTGAAAGAATATACCATCTAACATAGAAATAGATCAGGAGATAGAATATATGGGTAACTGACACAATGCTCTGTAATTCTGATATAAAAACATGGGAACTGCAAGGGGGAAAAAAGCAAAGGGTGATGTGGGTGGAGTGGGAGAGAGAAAAAAAATGAAGGAAAAACCATAAAAGGGTTGTCCAGAGCAAAGGGATCACTTTATTAAAATTTACCATTGAAACTAATGTTTCATACATGTAAACAGGAAAACTGTTACTGTTTGATGTAGAGCAGACTCACAGAAAAAAATGAAAAAAATCAGAATGGGAGTAAGAAAAATTATTGGATCTGAAATTAGAGTAAATAAATAAAGGACACAGTGTATAGTCCCGATCCATAAACAAAGGGATTACAGGGAAAAACAAAAGGAAAGGTGGGGGGGTTAAAGGCCAGGAAAGAATGAAACAGAAAAACCACGAATAGGCTACCCAGAGCAAAAAAGCTCAATTGTTAAAAATTGCTCTTGAAACTAGTGTTTCTTGTATACAAATAGGAAAACTCTTCTAATGTGATGTATAAAAGTGGACTGGACATCCACGAATATTACAAAAAAAAAAAATCAGATACTTATGAAAAATACACATTATAATATATAATCATATTAAATGAGCAAGTAGAAAAGAAAAAAAACTGGACAAATACAAAAAAAGGGTACAAATTTGTGAGAGTGGTGAACATAAATTAAAGAACCAGATTTACAAAGAAGGAAGCAAAATACATGATAGTGAAAATAAAGTGCCAGAGATATAGGAAGGGGCATCGAAAAGAATCTTGAAATCAAAAATGTTTTGGTGATGAAAAATTGATATGTATTAGTGCACTTTTAGACATAGAGGTACATGTAAGAAGAAAAACATCAAACACTCAGATTTTATTACAAAACCGTACAGAAGACACTGTCAGGCTGATATCAAATATCAGAGAAATCCACACCACAGAGCAGCATTACAAGCTCAGACAGTTTAAGGCATCACAGTGTTTACAATATAAATAATTATTACACGACTTGATAAAAGATCAGTATCAGGCATGCCAAAGTCATAGACCAAACCAGCATCACACAACATTTCAGTTGATTTCAAGTAGCATTCTGATTGCATTTTGAATAATTATTACTACAAGACCTGACAATAGATTAGTGTCGGCAAAATTAGAACAAGAAAAGTGACTACTGATAGCTATAAACTTAAGTCATTTATGAATTTGGTGTCAATTTTCCGTACAACTTATGTGAATTTGGAATATTACACAAAAGTGGAATATCAATACAATCATCGAGTCTCATTGGTGCAGGGCTTTCAAATTGTAAATCAGTAGGATTCTTTTTGAAGCAGTATATTGGTACAACCACCTCCTCTGAGAGATGTTAGGACATACCTGAAATGTTCCAAACTGCTACCGTGGTGGGTGGCAAAATGTGTTCCGAGAAGGGTAACTGGAGTTGCAGCCATAACTGATCTCATGTGGTCTTGCATATATTGGAGAGGATGTATAGTGTGTCCTACATAAATGTTTGGACATGTACAGTAACTGCATAAACAACATGAGTAGTGGAACAGCTGATGAACTGTCAAATATATACAGAGCATTCAGCACTGGGTGGACTAAATGTGGAACCCCTCTGACAGTAAGGGTATACAGTATGCTGCACTTAGCCACGGACATAATTTCCAGTAGGTCTTGTGGGTCTAAGTACTGGACTAGGACAAATAAACATGCAATTAGTCAGCATGTTCTTTAGACTTTTAGCATGTTTATAGGAAATGAGTGGTCTAGTATTAGAAAGCTTCTGTAAAGGTCCATCACTGATAAGTACAGGCTAGGCCAGTATTTGTGTATTACCGATGCTCCTGAAGGAGCTAGATGACTGAATTCTGTAACAAAGACAACACATTCATGTTTTGAATTCTGTCTAGGGCATGGCTGTAACAAGGATTATCTATTAAGACATCTTGCCTTGTTAAGTGCCTCGACAGTATGGTTATTATAATCCAACTCTAGGAAACACATTTTTAATTCCAAGGCATGTACTTTCAATGATGTTTCTATTGAGCAATTTCTGTGTAAAGGCAAAAATTGACTATAAGGGTTAGCATGTTTTAAGTGATTGGAGTGGGCACTTTGTACCTGAAAAGTATTGCCAGAGGAGGGCTTTCTGTAACATTCGGTATGTATCCTTTCACCTGGTGTGGTCTTAAATACAATATCCAAGAATGTTATACTGATTACACTGGTATTTGATGTGAAGCTTAAATTGAGATCATTGTTATTGAGAAATGCAACACAATTTGTGGCTGACATGGCATCTCCCTCCTAGATAATTAAAATATGATAAGGCAACTTGGGGCAGGTATAGGTTACAGTCCTGCTCCAGAAGGCAACTTAGGGCAGATACAGGTTACAGTCCATGGTGAACACCTCAGCCCCCTCTCACCATCCAAGAGAAAGATTGGCTTAAAAGGGGGTCGTGGTGGTCTCCATGACTGTACCACAGGTCTGCGAGAACTTCTTATGAAATGTAAAAATGTTTGAGTTTAGTATATATGCTCAGTAGCCTCCAATATGAAATTGCATGGACAGATAGCCACGTCTGGCTGACTGAAAAAATAGTGTAGTGCCATCAAGCCTAAATGATGTTTAATTGATGTATACAAAGAATATGTATCTATGGAAATCCATACATAGTTTAAAGACCAGACCAACCCCTCCAGTTTATGGAGCACATCCATACTGTATCAAACAAAAAGGCGGCACATAGAGCTACCGACTGGAGCCACCTCATAAATTCAGATACGCAGTGCAAAAGAATGGCATTACAGTCAAGCAGGAGTGCTTTAAAATCCACTCGCAGTTTATTCAAAAATCGCGATTAGGGCAGCAGCAAATGTTCCCAGAAGCTCGCCATCGCTTCATGTGCTACTCCACATTTTTTTAAGGTATGAAACATTGGAGAGCTTCCGGGAACATTTGCTGCAGTCCTAATTGAGTTTTTTGATTTTTGAATAAATTGCGACTGGATTTTAAAAACACTCCTGCATGACTGTGGTGCCCTTCTTTTGCACTGCACATTCATACTGTCCTGGATGTGTGAGGGAAGCTTGATAACCAATTGTTGTTCAAAGAAATCAACAAAAATATAAACTGTTTCATACAGAGAACCCTGTGCCGAAATAGGTCTGCCTTTGGGGGTTGGTCAGGTCTTTGTGAACTTTTGGTAAAGCATATATCTCAGGTACGTTAGGATTTTCAAACAACATGAAATCAAATTTCTTTGTTGTAACAGTCCCCTCTTCGTATGCTGCAGTCAAAAAAGAATGGACCCTTATTTTATAAAATAAAGTTAGATCTTGTTGGAGTTGGTTGTAGTTCTCCACATGCGATAATTGGCTATAAACCTCCTCTGCATACTTGTCTTTCTGCATTACTATGATGAGTCCACCATTGTTGGCCTGTCTGATCTCAATTTGCGTGTTTGTTAATTCTGTAACTGCTTTTTGTTCCAACTTGGAGAGTTTTTGTTCTTTTTTTTATTTACACAAAATTGGGCCAACTGTTGTGAATTAAATTGTCCACGTCCTGTAGTATCAGTCTTTGTTACCAGTGCTGGTAATAATGTAGCTGGAGGAAAAAAGGTGGACTTAGGTCTGAAAGGAGTTTGCCGTATAAGATTACTGCCATGTCTACCTGCCCCAGAAGGCAATTTGGGGGCAGGTGTGGGTTATGACCCATCTTTCACTTCTGTCCAAAAGTCAATATTTTCAGTTGTAAAATCAGGATATTTTCTTGAAATAAATCCAACACAGCATCAACATCTCTCTGTAAATCCCCATATATAATGGTGCTTTCAATCTTGGTACTTGGGAGTTTGAGGGCGAGTCTCACTGTGGGGGATGCACATGTTGGCAAATTGCCTATAAAAATTCTATTTTTTTTTTTGAATAATTTTTTGAAGTCCACAAATACAGTATATTAGAGAAATTTATTGGAGGACTGGGCACATAAGTTAGTCCTTTACTGAGCACCTTAACCTAGATCTCAGCAAGTGGAACTTCAGGGAGATCTTAGGATTTGATACTCTGACTGCAGAGAAGCCACGGAGCACACTTTTCTGTGGCGCCTGCCCCCTTCCTCCCTCCCTCTCCTTGTTTTGCATTTTTCTGCAAGTTTTTCATTTGTGTTCTGTTCTATTTTTGATGGAAAAAAGTTAGTCTTGTTCACTTGACCTTCCACAGTCGACGCTGGGTTGCTTTGCTGTCTGTGTGGATGGTTTCCTACATGTTTTTACTGCATGCCCTTGAATGAGATCTCCCTCTGCTCACGCATCTTCATGGGAGTTCCCAAGTAAATATTCCATTTTGTTCATAACCTGTGGAATCCCTACTGAATGCGCTTCTCTTCTACTCTAATATGTTCTGTTCATGGTAACTAGTTTTTTTTCTGTAAACTGGTCTCCAAAATTTTAGACTCGAGGTCATCTTTGTAAGACAAAAGGTGTTTTTTTAACATCTTTTTCTTTTTTTTTTTTTTTTTTAACCAGGAGAGACACGCTAAGCTGGAAGCTTGTTTCCAGGTGTGACCTGGGAGTACAAGGAAGTTAAGCGACTTGCTCAGGGTCACACAGTATGCAAGTGGGGGCTGTGGGATTCAAACCCAGGTCTCCAGGTTTGCAGCTCAGAGCCTTAAACCACTGTGATATGCTGCCTCCTATCTTCAATCTCCCAAGTCAGTAAACCATATGCCTGTTTATCCCAGTCTACGAGAATTTTTAGTAAAGTAGAAGCACATGTTGATAAAGCTTCTTCCCATCTGCGTTGGTAAATGTCTGCAATAAAAATGCCAGTGAGAGTTTTAACTATGCACAATCCCCTAGGTGCCCAGCCTTTGTTAGTATATTCTTTTAATGATTCCTTATTGTCGAAAATATTAATTTCCTTGACTTTCAAATTTCCAAATTTATGAAGCAGTACCTTTAATTCCTGTGTCTTGTTAATCTGCCAGGATTTCAGATTCAGTGACACCCCAGAGTTCATGTGATGGCTGGCTACGACAGCTACAGGCTCAAAGCAGGAATATATTCTCAACTCTCAGCCATAGCTGAAGCACCCGCCTCTCTACTACTCATGCTTCAGAAATAGTCTGGTGTGCCAGCCCAGTGACCCCGAGAGTTGAAGCGCCAGATGCCTTACCTCACACTACGCCAGTGACCCATGTTCAGGAACAATCTTGGGTCATCAGGGTGCCAGCCTGGGGAACCAGCCTGAGGGGGGGGAGGCAGGAACAGGATTGAGGAAGCCTTCAGGCTGCTCTTCTCGCCTCTCCCTGGGGGGGGTGTTGTCACTCCTCACATAGTCCCATCTCCACTGAAAGGAGGTCCAGTGGGGTAATGTAGGTGAGTGGGGGCAGCAGTACTGGTGGGCAGAAGGGGCTGAGCTGGCTTCTGGTGTGCATTTGTGCTCCACATGCACGTCACGGCTGTGTGCCAGGGCCCGGGGTGGAGGAGAAATCTACAAAAGCTATGTTAAAAAAAAAAAAAAAAAAAAAAAAGAAATAGGCTGGTGCTACTTACTAGATGGAAGTGTGGGGGTAACACTTCCAGCTGAAGAATGCTGCTACAAATAACCCACTCTGTGGAAGGCTAAAAAGCTGGCTTTTTATAAAATATTACATTTGACAAGGTACAACACAGATCACATTATCATACAATGCAGCTAGATCTGGTAGAGTTTGCCTTAGGCATATTAAACCAAAAATATCTATATTTGTTGTTAATGCCTAATATGTAAGGCCTTACTGCTGTTTTAAACTAATGATGAAAAAATTATTTGTTTAACTTTCTCATGAGTTCAGTTTATAGTGTTGAGGTTTGATATTGATTGCAGAGACATAGTTTACAGTGCTGCTACCAAGTCCACCTTAGCTAGAGCAGACCCCTTCTTTCACTTCCAGTTTGCCCTCAACAAACTTGTTTGATTGTAGATTGCGCTACTGATGATGTGGAACCTTTGTAAACAAGCTGTCTTAAAACTGAATGGCAATTGTCCAACTAAATAAATAAATTAACCCTGTATACTCACCACTGTTCTTTGTACACCTCCCCCTTTCTTGATGCCAGGTGTCCTACCCACTGTGCCTCCATCTCCAAATTTTGGTTTGGCTCCCTCTACTCTTATCTCGTCTCCTCCCCCACCCGCTACTCCCCCCCACTACCCTTCTACCTCTTACTGCCTTCACAACACTTGTTCTCGCTCTCTCTCTCATTCTCCCCAAATGAAATCTACTGCTGGTCAAGCTGCCTTCTTATTCCGATTTCCTAAACTACTGGGCTGGACTCTCTGTCCACTGTCTTCCTCGCTACAATATCACTTGTACAGCCCTCTCCCGCAGTTTTCAGTCACTGTCCCCCTGCCCCTTATATTAATGCATTGTTACCCATTGCATAATGCTCTTCTTTCTGTAATTTATCGTATTGTAATTGTAACACTTAGAAGCATTTCCTGTAATTTGCTCATTTTGCAATAAGTATTGCCATTTTGTTACAGTATTTTTGTCCTTTGTGCTTTGTGTTTGCACTGTTCTCTCCTCTTCCCCATCCCCCGGGACACATCTGGAAATGACCTCTTACCAGCTCAGTGCGACTTTCCTGGTAAACCTTTGGAAATAAATTGATGTGGAATATGGACCAGTTTTCACCCAAACAAACTGCAAGCTCAAAAAAACATAGGCTTAAGTGCAAAATATTCATTTGCAATTAAACGCTCAGAGCATTTAAATTAAATTAACTGGAAAATAATGTGTTTCTTAGAACAACCACTAGTACTGTACTGTCTGACCATTTCCAAAAATGATCTTGTACAATTTTATAATGCTTGAATTTATATTTTGAAAGCTGTAACATTTGAGCAGTTAAGCATAACAATGTAATTTTTTTTTTTAAATAAAAGCTTGGAGTCCAATCCACGTGTATAGACCCAATAATACAGTTCACCTGTGTTGCTACCTATAAATACACGTTGCTCTAATATGCTGTTAAAAGTGACAGGAATTTGAACCATTTTATGTTTTTATAAAAATATGAAACTTTTTTTTATCAATATATTGTATGGTCTCTGCAGTAATATCTTAATGATATATATATATATATTTAACTGACTCCAACTTTTCAAAAAAAAAAGAAAATTAAGTCTGTAGTCCTAACGGCTCCAACGTTTTGACATTTTAATATTTTTTGAAAAGACTGCCTCTGGGACTGTTGGAGTTAGAAAAGAACAGTTACGTAAGAACTTACCGTAACAGAAGCTTTTTGAGAGAATCTCCTCCATTAGGCCAGACCTTTCGGAACTGTAAGCCGTTAGCATCAGGACCACTTGGAAACTGCTATGTTAATGATGTGCAGCACTGTCACATATATAACATAACACGGGCAGCCTCAACACTCCCCAGTTCCCCACCAGAGAGGGGCCCTGCAGGACCTCCAACCATCCGGAACCAGGAGATCAAACCAGAACCAAGCAAACAAGGAGAGGCATGGGACCAGAAATGGGATGCATGGAATAAGTCCTTAAGCACAGCATCCGACTTATTTCTCTGAAGAAAAAGAGGAAGGAGAGAGGGTATGCTATAGTCTAACGGAGGAGATTGTCTCAATGATCAATGGTTAAAGTAAGTTGTTATGTAGCCATTCTATACTCTTCAAGGATATCGCCTCCATTAGGACACACCTTTGGAACGATTCCCAAGCAGTACAAAGCAGCCAGGAGGATAGCATAGTCTGCTATGTGATCAGGACAGAAGGCCTTGCAGTATCGCAGGCCTAAAACCAGCCTGTCTACCAGAGATAATGTCCAGACTGAAGAAGAAGAAGAATCAGCATTTATATAGCACTTTTCATATACATTGCATCACAAAGCACTTTTCAAGTAGTGTTAGACTGGTGGAGAAGTGTCTGAATGTGTAGTGGCAGCTTCCACACACAGCCTTGGACAATTGCATGAACTGGTTTTATGGGAAGGGGGATGTTGGCCAGGACATGGAGGAAAATCCTCTACTCTTGCAAAAAGTTATTTTTACTTCCACCTGGACACCCACCATGACAGCACCAGAGATGTGTAGAAAGGACCTCAACGTCCCACATCTCATTTGACAGATGGAACGCCCTGACAATATGGCACCCCCAGTGCTGTACTCAGGTGCCAGCATTTCAGGTATGAGCGCAATCCCAATGTGGGATTAGAACCTATGATCCTCTGGCTCAGTGGAAAATGTGCTACCAACTGAGTCATGCTGACACTAAGTTGTGCTCAGTGAAAAGTGTGGACAGTGCTCCAAGTGGTTGCAGGACATACGGTATGTCAACAGCAAGGATATTCAGGAAGCAACAGAAGTGGCCATACTATTTGTGAAGTGGCCGAAAACAGTACCTGGAAGTTCATTACTGTACTTCCTATAACAAAAAATATACAGTTAGCCAGCCATTTGGACAGGTACTGTTTATACACAGTTGTGCCCTGTTTCCCAGGGACGAATTAAACAAAAAGCTGAGAAGTTTTTCTGCAGCTCTTGGTATAAATAGCACAGAATATCAGTGTTCTATGTTCATCAAGAGTATGGAATAATGCCTCAGCCTTACTGGCATGCTTTGGGTAAACAGGAAACTAGAGCGTTTGGTTCAGTGTAAAGTCTGATACCACCTTCCATAGAAACTTTGGATTGGTACACAAAGAGTCTGTCTTTGTGAAAAGTCAAATAAGGAGGTTCATTCATGAAAGCTTGAAACTCAAAACTTCTTCAAGCAGAGACCATGGCAACTAAAAACAATGTTTTCCATGAAAGGAAATGCAGGCCATAAGTTGTGGCCCGCTCAACAGGAGCCAAGGTCAACTTTCAAAGTATTCAATTCAAGTCCCAAGGGGGGGGGGGAGGCATTAGGGATGGGGGGTCCATGTGAGAATACTTCTCAGAAGAACACATGACACTTCTAGATGTGCAACCATATGGCCATCTATAGGGGCGTGGGATGTTTATATGGCAGACAAACACACCTCAGAAGAATACTGCAAGCCTGAAGTCAGATACTGAAAGCAAGTATTCCAGAAAAGAATTCACAGAATTTATAAAAGAGTCTATATTCTGAGAAGCAGACAGCAAAGTGAAATGCTTCCATTCCAAATAATAATAAGCATGCCTAGTAAAAGGCTTTCTAGCTGCAGGCAGAACATCAGTAACTTTAGGTGACACCCCAAATCATGCAATGGCTATGTCTTCAGGAGCCATGCAGGCAGGTGTAGAGACTTCAGGTCCGGATGGACCAGAGACCCCTGTCCTGTGACAGACCCAGACACATGGGCAGAGGAACAGGATCCTCCACCACCAGATGTTGTAAAAGTGGAAACCAGATTTGGGGAGGCCATAGGGGAGCTACAAGAATGAGAGCGCCACTCCCACTGTTAGCTTAGGCAGAACCCTCTGTATGAGAGGAATGGAGGGAAATGCATACAGGCATTTCCCTTTCCAAGAGAGGGGCAGCACATTTCACTCAAAAACTCTAGACCCTGGAGCAAGCAAGCAAAAACACAATGGTTTTGCATTGTGGGAGGACACAAAAAGGTCCACCCAGATGACACTATCTTGAAAAGAGGTCATTTACCACAGAGCTCAGCAGTTCCCATTCACGAATCATGGCCTGAAACCTGCTTAATCTAGCTGCCAAGATGTTTTGGGGATCTGGGAGAAACTTGGCTAAAAGCTGAAGATCATGAGCTGTCATGCAGTACCACACTCTCATGGCTTCCCTGCACAGGGGATAGGAGTGAGGGCCCCCTTGTTTGTTTATGTAGTGCATGACATTAGTTATCCATCTGGATTAACAGAGGACTGGGGTAGAGATGATTTCAAAATATCAGACCATCATTTAGGACTGCTCTCATATCCAAGAAATGTATCTGCAGTTCAGCCTCCACTCTGTTCCAGGACCCTTGTGTCCGGGAGGAGCCAAGATGAGCACCCCAACAGGAGCACTGGGCATCTGTGATCAGTATCTGTACTGGAGCTGGTACAAGGAATGGAATGCCCTTGAATAAGTTGCTGTGGTCCATCCACCATAGTAGTGCTCGACAAAATGGGGATGCAATGAGAACCATCTGTTCTAACTCACCTGTCAACCGGTCCCATTATATCCCCCCCCCCCCCGAGTCTCCATTGTGGAATTTGCATATGGAGCTGAGCAAATGGCAGTCACCATGGCAGCAGCCCTCAGGCCCAGCAGACATAACACTGTCCTGGTGGATATGTAGTGGCTCCTGTGTATCAGGTGTGGCTGAGCAGTAAGGGTGCCTGCCTTGTCCTGTAGCAGAAAAGCACATCTTTTGTCTGTGTACAGTACCCCCCTGAATGTATTGCAGGTGTTGGCATGGGTCATCACTGAATTTGGCACATTTTCATCATCCCTAATGCCTCCAACAGCTACAGTGTTCAGGAAAGGGTATGAAGAAGAACTTCCCTAGAATTGACCTTCAGCAGCCAGTCATCTAGATAAGGGGAAGACGTAAAGACCTTTCTTTCAAAAGGGCTGCCACAACCACTGCTAAGCATTTGGTAAATACCTACGGTGCCGAGGATAAACCAAAGTGCAACACTCAGAACTGACAGTGCCTGCCCTGCAGCATGAGAAGATCTTGTCTGTGGCACTGTCTGATCATGATATGAGGTATGCATCCTTCATGTTTAGTGAACAAAGCCAGTACCCCATTTTTGCAAGAAGGGAATCAGGACCTGCAGAGACACCAATCCAAACTTCCTGTATTCAATGTACAGGCTGAGGCTCTGAGGTCCAACACATGACCACTTTGAAATAGGAAGTATCGAGAATAGAATCCTTTATTCCTTTCTTGTTTGAGGAAGAGGTTCAAAGGCATGTTTTTGAAACAGGGTCTGGGCTTCCTTCAAGGGTAAGAGGAATGGGACTGGGGATGATCTGGAGGGCTTCCAATTCCAGAGCATGTCTCTTCTCTATTATTTCCAGTACCCATGTATCTGTAGTGGTCTCTCTCCACTGTTTTAGATGCAGGGAAATCCTTCCTCCCTCACACACTCACTCCCTGGGGCAACAGATGGGGGAGAGTTGGAAGAAAGTCAAGCGGAACTAGGGGCAGCCACGCCACTGGAACCAATTCCTTTTGGTGCTTTTGCATGGTGACCTGGGTAGGCACTTCTACCAAGGAACTGCTGATGGTATGTGCTGTTACTACTGGCAGCAGACTGACAGAAAGATCCCCTACCACACCCTCTGGTTGGTGTAGGGCAAACAGACTTTACAAACTTTAAAGTCATTTTGGGGGACTGAAGGCAATGAAGTGCATCTTCAACATCACTGCCAAACAGTTTGGAACCACTAAAGAAAGCATTCAAAGCCTGTTGCACACCAGTAGCAAAGCTAGCTACTCTGAGCCAGGCATAACACCTAATGCAGATACCAGAGGCTGCAGCCCTAGCAGAGGCATCGGACACATCATATGCTGACCATTGCAGATGTTTGCCAACTTCAGAACCAGCTGACATCGTTTTAAGCAAGTCAGTCTTAGCAGGACCATCAGATAAAGCCTGTGCTGCAGTACATGCAGCCTTCCGTAGGCTCTTCTGATATTTTATCCTATGGGCCTGATAATTATGCTATGGGACTGGTAATGTCAAATCATATTGCTTTTACTCTGAAACGTGAATTTGAAACATCCCTTAACACAGGGGAAATCCTAAGTGACTTAAAAGGCAGATGTTGTGTCAGTCATCAAACAAGGTGACAAACACCCAGAAAAATGACAGACCAATAAATCTTAACATCAACACCAGAAAAAAATTCTCAGAGGAGCAATCATTAAAGATACCATAACTCCCCAAATATCAACTCAGACCAACATGGCTTCACAGTGGTCAGATCATGTGCAACTAACATGCCGTGTTTATAGAAACATTAGTCAATTATTAGACAAAATACCATGCAGTGTTAACTATCTGGACTTCAGCAAGGCATTTACCCTTGTGCTGCCAAAAAAAAAAAAAAAGACTGGAAATGGCAAACATAGAAAAGATTAATCAAATGGACATCTTCATGGGTATCAGATTGCTCAGTGAAGGTGAATAAATGGTTATTCATCAGGCAGTACTAAAGTTTCAAATGGCATTCCACGGGAATCTGTGTTAGCACTAATTTTTCAAATCTTCTTTTCAGATTTATCTAAAGAACCAAATAGCTGGTCCATTAAGTATGCAGACATCACCAAAGTTTGGTTGCCCAAGTGCCAGTACCGAACAATGTACCAAAATAAAAGATTTTGACAGTATCGCAAAATGGGCACTGGCCTGGGTGCTGAAATTTAACCTAGATAAATTTATTTTTATTTAATGTAGTCTTTGGTAACCGGGCCAGGCACACTAGGCACAGCTGCCTGTTTTCAGGGGCAACACAGGAGCTTTTGGCTGGTTACATACTTGCTCAGAGTCACACAGTGTGCAAGTAGAGGTTGTGGGAAACAAGCCCAGGTCAGATGGATGCACCAAACTCATTCACAGCTCATTGCTCTAACCTCTAAGCTATACTGCCATTCCTAATGCCTCTTAATACACCTGGGCAAAAACAACACTTGTCAGAAATGTTCACTCCATGGAACTTATTAATTATAACTGTGAACAAAGGAAGCCTGAGGGAACTATAACAAATGACTTGGAACACTTTACACAAACAAAACATCAGCCAGAGTAAGTATGGTTATGTGGGTGGGCAATAAAGAAATATTAGATCAAGAGACAGAAGCATGTTTAATTCTTTGGTAAATGGGGTAAAGCCCACTAGGCACAAGTGCCTTTTTTCAGGATTGACCTGGGAGAACTAGGAAGGTTAAGTGACTTGCTTAGAGTCACACAGTATGTAAGTGGAGGTTGTGGGAATCAAGCCATGGTCTGCTGGATGTACCAAGCTCGTTTACAGCTCATTACTCTAGCTTCTAGGCTATACTGCCAGCAAGTCTATTTCCACTATACAAGGTTTATGTTCGACTTCGCCACTCAATTCTGGTGCCCTTATAAGAAAAAAGGACATAAACCGGAAACATTTCAGAGGAAAGTTGCCAGAATAATTACTGACTTAAAGGATAAACATTATAATACTAGACTCAATTAATTAAATCTAATGCTATTAGAACTACGCCACCTTCGCCAGCCAGAGGGTTGAGGCGCTGGCGCCTTACTTCAACCAACGCCAGCGATCTGGGTTTGGGAATGGACTCAGGTGCAGGGGGTCCAGCAGGGGGAAGGGGAGGATCGAGTGTCTGGAGGACTGCCCTCCTCTCCTGGGATGGGGGAGAGGGATGCATCAAGCAGCAGCAGCCCGCAGTGGAGACTGGAGGCACTGCAGGGGAACATTGAAAACCAGAAAACCGCTCTGGTGTTCGCCAGATGACTGCTTTCACTCCCAGATGCCGTTGGAACCTCCAGAAAGCCATCTCCCCCTCAGCAGTGCCCCCGGGTCCTAATAGCTAGTGCACTGGGACCCGCTTCCCCGGTGCCTTCCCCTGGGAAGAGAGGGACCCGCCCGGTGAAGGGATACACCCAGATATTATGGGAGCTGGCTGTGATTTGAGCATGGAGGGGCTAAAGAAGAGGATGGGTGGTAAGTCGGAGGGCTTTGGAAGCATGAAAGAGAGGGGGACACCAGTGCACGGGGAAGAATAACAAATCATGCAAAAAAAAAAAAAGAATGAACTACACCACCTTCAAAGGGCCTTATCAGTGTATGATATCATGAAAGATCGTATATGAAATAAACTTCAAAAAAAAAAAAAAAACTTACAACTACCAGGGGTCATCCACTCCAAACTGTTCGACATAACTTTAAAAGAAAACACTTTTTTTACCCAGCAAGTGGTTATAGGATGCACTACATATTGAGATCAGTATCAGTAAAACAAATTGAAATAAAATAGACTGAATAGATATATCTGTGACAGTGAGAGATTTATAGACTAACGCCTAATTCGCTCCCTAAATCTTGAGTAGGAACCTGAGTAGTAACACCTGGCTATGACATTTTATTTGAGCAATGTATGCCCACAAGTGAGTATATTCAGAACATTCTCCTTTAACGGTCTTTGCAAGCCCACCCCTGCGATCATTCATGTTGCTGAGACTAGGATAGTCAGTCATGTGGTTTAGGCCAGATAACCATTAATTTGTACTACAGAAAGGACTAAAATAATTATTTAAATTCTGTATGGTGAAGAAACAAAATAAAATATGCCAAACTGTAGCTAATATAGACAATAAATGATGGGAAAGTGTGTGTTACGAGAATTTAATGCACATCAGATGTGTGGGATGCTACATAAACCCCGAGGGTGAAGCCCGAGGGTTTTTTTAAAGCATCCCACACCAAGGGTGTGCATTAAATTCGAGTATGCCACACACTGCCCCATCTTTTATTTTTTATAATATGCTGAGCAGCTATTTTTCTCCTGCCTGCCTGTCTTTAGTGTTCACACACACACTGGCTATGACTCCCTCTTTCTGCTGCCTTCTCCCTTTTCTTTTTTTTTTTTTTTTTAAATTTTGGTGCCTGATGGTTGCTCTTTTTTAAAATTATTTTGCTTACAGTTTGTCACCACTGAGATCCCATCTAGGACACTCTCTGGTTATGCTCCGGTGCCAAAACGGTCAGACGGCAGGACCAACCAGATATTTAGCAGGGTAAAAGGTTGGATCAGCCAGATACATTTTAAAAACTAAAGAAGGGATGATCCTGTCTTCTTTTTGTGGCAGCTTCTTGGGAAGAGACAGACTGAGTGTCATGTTTCAAAGACTGCTCAGCCTGCCCACATCCATTCCATAAGCCAATGCAGGCATGGCATCATTTGAGTGGCATGGCACGTGAATGTCCTAACAACCAACCAGTAGTTATGGGAAATATCAACTGGTCTAGTCCATAGGAAAAATTGCTGACCAGTTATTATAAGGATGTAATGTTACGGAAGTGTTCTGAATTCATTTATAAACCACAAGGTGGAAGGTTGAGTGCTTTATACTGATCTTTGGCAGATGAAGGTAGCATTACACTTACACCCTCATTTTGTAGACTTTGGTGCATGTTGATTCCTCTAAGGCATGGTCCATTTCTGGGAAAAATTACAGGCTTATGAAAGGTCAATGCTTAAGCTGCATCTTATAATCATTCAGTGAAGACATTAGCACTGAGTAAGCCACAGCAGCCAACAGAAGTGTGGTGTAATGCTTAGTTACTGCACACCCCATAGGTTGTCAACTGCCTTGGAAACACAGTAATTTACGGTGTTATCACATGCACTGGAATGTGTTGGGGCCTTCATTAAACGGTTTTGAAAGGAAGGCCCCCTCCGCCTTTTATTCTGTTTACCTGTGTCGTTTGTAGGCATGAACAGTGATTGCCTTTATTGCACCCTCCTGTAAATGAAGGTACTTCAGTATGGTGTGCAGACCTGCTTGACTCAATTGCAAAGGTCATGACCTGACTCATGTAAGGCATCCTGAAATGTTCTTGCTAAAGCCTGCAGTAGTTATTAAGACAGTGTTGTTGCTATCTTCTGCAGCCCCTGTGTTCTTGTCTTATGCTAGCAATGAAACTTTTCAAGACATAGTAAGTGCCCTGTGAGTTTCTGTAGTTTAAAGTGTATCTGAGTTAGAAAACAATGGTTTTATAGAATACAAGGGACTTCACAAGACTTGCAACACAACTGACTGAGTGCAACTTCTGCTGGCTTGAGCAGCTACACATCAACATCATCATCATTTTCCATGATGCCTTTCTTGAGGGCATGGGGTCATTATGTCATATGACATAACAGTGCAGCAATGTACCGTGCTGTAATTACAGCAGATGCATTGCTGCCACTCAAACTGCTGAAACACATTTTGGCTAAAGAAGTTAGTGGCTTGTTTTCTGTGGGGGGGCTCTGCCCCCCCTGCACCCCCCCCCATTATGGTGGGCTGTGCCCCCTGAACTCCCACCTATTAATATAATCAACTCCCGGGGGGGGGGGGTTCAACATGGGGATGGGGAGAAACATGGCTGGGGAGAAAAAAAGAAACCTCACAATGTGGTTTTACAAAAGTCTGGGACCGGAGTTCAAATCCTGATCCACAGACACATAGCGCTCCTGCACTGCCACAGCTCATCCCACTGAGTCACAGTGGCAGCTCAGCAGACCACCTCCCCAACAGAGGTCTTGACCTCTGGGTCACTCCTCCTCCCTGCCATGTGCAACATGGTACAAAACTGCATGCGACATATGTGCCTTGCAGGGGTTTTGTACCCTGTTGTGCTAGTACACTGTGCTATATGTTCCGAGTGGTAATCCATGCACAGTTCTGTCTGCAACATATTGACTCAGTAGGTTGCTTGAGTGGGGTCATGACCTTTGCAATGGAGACAAATGGATTTTCACACCAGGGAAAAACAGTGAAGCAACCTCATTTATATTTAAATCAGGATGAAATTAGGGGGCTGGAAAAGAAGGAATCCTTGTTCATGCCTACAAACTACACAGGTATACAGAAAATAGGCTGAGGGGACTTTCCTTTTAAAGGTCTAAAAAAATAAATTAAGAAAAGAAAGTACAATCTGAACATGCAGTAACGTGAAATAAATGCATAGTCAAATGACCCCTTTTGACTAGTCAGATTGCTCGCTTGATACAAGCCCTTATGGAACCTTGTTAGCATCACTTCTTGGGTGGCTATGGCACTCTGCTGTACCTTGCACCTTACACATACCAAAGGTGCGACATTACCACAGCATAACACACCCTGTTATACCCGATTGCTTATAGTTTGATAGAGACAGACTATGTTAATCTAAGCAGAGAAATGGCCTATAGGTGTCAAATTCCGCTCCAGGCCTAGATTACATTTTGCATAATCTTATTACTGAGCCTTTCAATAAAGAACGTACATAGGACATACACATATTCCACTCATGTTACAACAGTTACATATTGTCACCTCCCCTCCACACTTTCAATTACCAAAGACAAGCTTTGTTACTGAGGGATCTCCCTCCCGTTTGCTCCAAGGGCCGGAATAACTATACATCACATATGGTTACACACACTAAAATACATCATTTTCATCCAACATGGTGAAGAAGCAATATTGACACAAGTAAGATGTATGGGTGCAGAAGCTTGTGAAAACCCATTAGAAAGGAGACTCTATGGTCAACCTTTTTCAGAAAGGTTGTGGTTTCTGGTACCTGTAATTTTCTGATCTTCAGGCCAGTCCCAATAATGAAAGGAATGATGAGAAGGAAAGCCCCAATTCCAGCCAGCACAGATGGTCCTAAATTCTGTTACAAAACAGAAATAAAATGGTAGTAATACTGGGAAGTAGAAACAAAATTACAGAGTAATGTGCTTGCATACAAACTGCACATAAAAACAAGAGTTAAAATGAATGCTAATAATTAATAAATAAATAAATAAGGGCAGAATTGATGTTTCAGCCATTTACAAAGAGAAAGGCATACTTTGATACATAACAATCAGAGAGCTCCTTCAGGCATAGCGCCAGTCTGCCCAGTCTTCTCATCTTGTGTGCCAGAGACTGACCAGGTAGTGGTGTGGTGGGGGGGGGCACTAAGTGGCAGGGATCATGTCATTCCAATCCAGGGTCAGGGGGCACAGTGTAGACAATGTTTTCTTGCCCACAAGGGGCACACTGGGCACTTGAGAGATTGCTGGTTTAAGAAGTGGGGCAGTGATTTGAAAAAGACTGCTGGGCAGGAGAAGTGGGTCCAAAAAGAAGAAAGTCACTGTCTGTTTCTATGTTTGGAGAAGGGGGCAGTATCAACTAAGTTGATAAAATCAGGAGTAGAGAAGTTAATTGGGGGTGTGACCTGAGCAGTAGAAAAGCAGCCGTCTCCAATCACAGCTTCCTGCTGCTAGTTTTTGACAGAGGAGAATCTTGCTTTCAGAGCAAGTAACAGCTGACTAAAACTACAGCTTTTCTTACTAATTGCCCTCCTTCCCACCCCTCCACCCTCCCACACTAAGCCAGTTTTACTTTTATAGCCACTTGATTTGACTGACAACAGAGGCTTCCTGTTTGGCAGTAGGAAGGGAAGGATCACAGAGGCACATTAGTTTTCATCAGTCTTGAAGGAAACAAAAAATAGCCCCCCCCCGGCTGCTGGAGGTCCGAATCAGAGCAAGGAAGGAGGAGACTACTGAAGACTACGGAAGTTCCTGTCTCAGAACAGGGAGGGCGAGAGTTTTAAGGGCACATAGGCAGTAGGAAAGTAGGTGTAAAAATACATAGAGGGAGGACAGAGTAAGCATACAAAGCAACAGGAGAGGGGACACAAAATAAGTAATGATGGGGGTGGTGCAGTGCAATGGCTGTGGGGCGGCAGTGTTCTGGGAGACATTCTGGAGGCAGCGATGCTGCCCTATTTGCAGGCACCTCTCTGGTCTGAGGGAGGAGGTTGCCCATCTCCAGGCTGACCTGGCTAGGATTCGTGAAACCTCTTTTCCCCACCCAGGGACCACCAGGGCCACCGCCGCTACCTCCGAGGTTGCCAAGAAAGAGGAACAGTTGAACCAAGGTGGGTTCAGGGAGGGAGAGGGTGGTGGAACAGAGGTGGATCCCTCCAGTTGTACCTCTCCACAATTCATATGCTGTTCTGGCAAAAAGTGGTTCCTCTATGGAGGCACCTGCAGCAGACAAGGAGGATGCTGGGAACCTCCACAAAGGAGACCCGCAGGAGGGTGGTATGAGACCCCGCAGGGGAAGGAAACAACTCCTGGGGGGGACTTAATCATTAGGGGGGTAGAAGTGGGGGAGGAAGGGGAAAGGGAGGTAAGGTGCCTGCCTGGCGCCACGGCTCAGAGGGACAGGAAGAAAATCCTTTAGGATCACGGGAGCAGCTGCACGAGGGAGGGGAGTGGGATATCACTGTCCATTTAGGGACAAATGACCTGGCTGCAAATGGGATCAGAGCAGTGCAAGAGGAGTTTGTAGAGTTGGGGAGGGGCCTTAGACAAGTAGCATGTACGGTAACCTTCTCAGAGGCGCTGCCCGTCTATGGCACGGATGATGCTAGGGTACTCCACACCATGGGATTCAATGAATGGTTGAAAACCTGGCATGGAGCTCAGGGTTTTGGCTTCATTGGGGACTGGGGAGCCACCTGGAGGGATGCAGGCCTGTACTGGTGCGATGGTCTGCATCTGTCCAGGGGGGAATCAGGATCCTAGGTGATAGGTTTAAATGCTTCATTGGCAAGCATTTAAACTAGCCAAGGGGGGGGGAGGCACTGAAAAGAAGCAGGGAAATCCCAGCCTCCCCCCACAAAACACAGTAATTAGTGAGGTAAACACCAAAGTAGAGAAGTTATTCGGGACCAGGACAGGAGTAAATGCAAAAAAAGGCAAAGGCAGTAATGACAGGGATGGGGCTAAAAGGGGTAAGGCCATCAAAAAATGGAGGCTGATGAGTACAAATGCCCATAGTTTGTGTAACAGGCTCCATGAACTAGTGGCATTGATGGAAGATGGATGCCTGGATATTGTGGCAGTCACTGAAACATGGTACACAGAGAACCATGACTGGGATGTCAACATACCAGTATACACAATCTACAGGAGGGACAAGGTGGGTAAAGAGGAGGGGGAGGAGCTCTCTATGTAAGGGAAGGGATTAAAGCAACAGAACTAAAGAGTAAACAGGAAGTTAATGAGTCACTATGGGTCACCCTGGAGACAGGAAATGGCACCACAATCTGCATGGGGGTTGTGTATAGACCCCCATCTCAGGGGGATGGAATGGACAAGGAAATGATAGACAGCATCCTTAAAATGGCAGAAAAAAGGGAGATATTGTTGATGGGGACCTGAATATGCTAGATGTCAACTGGAGCACCTTTGCTGCAGGCACATCCAAGAGCAGGGTCATTCTTGATGCCCTACATGGGGCATGCCTCAGACAGCTAGTGTTGGAAAACACTCAAGAGGGAGCAATCTTAGACCTGGTACTCTCAAATGGGGACAGAGAAAGGATCTCAGATTTAGAAGTGGGTAGCCATCTGGGAACAAGTGACCACCAAACAGTGTGGTTCACAATAAACACAGCCATAGAGTCAAGCCATACAAAAATAAGAGTATTGGACTTTAGGAAAATGAGAGTGCACCTCAGAAAAGCACTAGCAAACAGGCAAGAAGGAGGGGTGGAGGAACAATGGGGAATAATCAAAACAGCCATCACAGAGGCAACAAGCCTTTGTGTGAAGTGAATCAACAAAACAAAATGAAGGAAAAAAACATTATGGTTCTCAAAAGAGGTGGAAGGGAAGGTTAAGGAGAAAAGGATAGCATTCAAGAAATATAAGGAAACACAGAAGGACCAGGACAGAGAACTTTATCAGTTAAAGCAGAAGGAGGCAGGGAAGGCAGTCGGAATAGCTAAGGCCCAAACTGAGGAAAAGACAGCCAACTCTGTTAAGAAGGGAGATAAAGCCTTTTATAGGTACATTAGGGAGCGAAGAAAGACCAAGGAGGGACACAGAGACTTAATAAAGGGGAGGGCATGTGGGCAGAGGGTGACAGTGAAAAAGCAGGGATATTGAATGAATATTTCTGCTCAGTATTCACAATGGAAGAGGAGGGGGAGGTGCCTAACCCAAACAAGAGAAACACCCTGGATAGGGGGGTCGATACCAGTCCATTCACAGAAGAAATGGTTTTGAAAGAACTCTTGAAACTGAGGGTGGACAAAGCAATGGGGCCTGAAGGGATTCATCCCAGAATTTTAAAAGAACTAAAGGATAAAACTAGTGACACCACTGACTACTCTCTTTAACAAATCATGGGAGGATGGGGTGGTACCTGAGGACTGGAGGAGGGCAGATGTGATTCCACTTCACAAAAGTGGGAGCAGGGCTGAGGCAGGAAACTACAGGCCAGTTAGTTTGACTTCAGTGATAGGGGAAATTATGGAATCACTTCTGAAGGAAAGAATTGTTGAGTACTTAGAGGCCAGTGGGGCACAGGACCCAAGGCAGCATGGTTTCACAGCAGGAAGGTCATGTCAGACGAACCTAATAGATTTCTTTGACTTGGTGACCAAAGTAGTAGACCAGGGAGGAGCTGTGGATATGGTCTACCTAGATTTTAGCAAGGCATTTGACACAGTCTCACAAAAAGATTAATATACAAGTTAGCCAGCCTTGAGTGGGTCCCAAGGTGGTAGCCTGGATAAAAAACTGACGGGACAACAGGATGCAAAGGGTAACAGTAAACAGAGTCCACAGTGAAGAAAACAGGGTAACTAGCAGGGTACCGCAGGGTTCAGTACTGGGACCAGTCAGGACTTGGCTAGGTTGGAGGAATGGTCAAATATATGGCAGCTCAGATTCAATGCAAAGAAGTGCAAGGTAATGCACCTGGGAAACAAAAACCCAAAGGAAGAGTACACAATGGGGGGTGAGATAATAACAAAAATCGAAACAGACCCAGGAGCAATTATATCAGATGCCCTAAAGCTGGGCAAGCAATGTGAGAAGGCCGTAAGGAGGGCTGGGGGATACTGGGATGCATAGGGACAGGCATCAACAGTAGAAAACAGAAGTTGTTATCCCTCTGTACAGACAGTTGGCGAGACCCCATCTGGAGTACTGCGTGCAGTTCTGGAGACCCCATCTCTGCAAAGACACAGACAGAGTGGAGGCTGTTCAGAGGAGGGCAACCAAAATGGTGCAGGGTCTGCACCAGAAGACATACGAGGAGAGACTAAAGCAGCTTAATATGTATACCCTTGAGGGAGAGGGGGAACATGATAGAAACTTTCAAGTATCTCAAGGGAATTAAAGTACAAGAGGGTAGCATTTTTCAGAAAAAAGAGATGTGCAAGAACAAGGGGGCACAATTTGAAGATAGAGGGGGGGACGGCTCAGAGGTAATGTTAGAAAGTATTTTTTTCACAGAGAGGGTTGTGGATGCATGGAATAGCCTTCCTGAGGAGGTTGCCGAGTCAAGAACAGTGGGAGAATTCAAGAATGCATGGAACAGACATAAGGCTATTCTAGTGGGGGTCTGGGGGAAGTATGCTGTTGGTTAACTAGAATCTGCAGCTTATCCATCAGGTAGGGAAATGGGCAGACTCGGTGGGCCAAGTGGTCCTTATCTGCCATCAAATTCTATGTTTCTATGTTTCCTGGATGAGCAGCTAGAATTTAAGTATACTGCCATCATGGCCTCAGATTTGTGGGGGGGGGGGCACAGTAGCAATGAATTAGTTTTGTGCCCCTAGACAGCCTAGCGAGATAGTGGTAGGGAGGATAGTGGGTTGACAAAGACAGTCTCATCAGGTGGGAGCAAGAGGTTATAGGATACTAGAAAAGGTCCCCCCTTTTTGGAAGTGGGGGGAGGAGAACCAAGGAGCAGGGTGGGGCAGATGATGCAATGGAGCAAGGCTGGATATATGACTAGAGCTGGCCACCAGGAGAGGAAAGATTTTTTCTCCATTTATAACTTTCTTTTAATTAATTGCCTGAATATGAATGCTAGGGGTGACAGAACATTGTTAACTCAGATGATTTGGTTAATGTTCAGATTTTGAGTATCCTAATCTGAAATCCAGTTCTGGGCAGGTATGCAAATCCAATTTCAATAACAAATTTCAGAATCTGATTTCAGAATCCTGCAGGTTAGGATTTTCAGTAGCTAAATCTGAAAATCCTAAATGCTAACTTTATGATCAGAACCAAATGTATCCAAATCTAAAAAACAACCACCACCCACCACAGATTCGTCACTCCTCCTCACACTCCATTTCGCTAGCCCTACAAAACTTTCTAGCGGTAAACTGTACCTGTGGCTTGTCCTTATTTTCTCCTGTTCAAGCTGGCTCATTGCTTTCTATCTCCTACTTGGCTAGCTATTCATATGCAGGATACACATCTCTTTTTATTACTATGCATAATGGTCTTCTTAACACTATGCATAATGGTCTTCTTAACACTATGTGTAATTTTGTTCCACGCAGCACTTTGATATAGAGTACAGAGTGTACATTGAAGTACAATGTGATAATGTCCTCTGTCTTAATGTGGCCGATGTATATATTGTATAATATGTTGTATGTCTACACCATTAATCTGTTCACTTAATCCGTCAACTGTATGCTACTCTGTGTATGTACTTTGTGTGTTCTCCCTTATGACCCCCCCCCCGCCAGGACGCACCTCGAGACAAGCAACTTGTTGTTCAGTGTGCCATTCCTGGTGAATCATTTCAGTAAATAAACAACATCTACAAACAACAACAGCGGGTACAATTCATTATTCGGTCCCTAATAATGAATTGTTTTTAATTACTGGTCCTCACTTTTTATGTCTGGATAACCAGACTTTTTAAATCACGTTACAACCACCCAGTTGATATTTTGCATCATAACCGGGTGATTGTAATCAGTGCTTGTCAATGAAGCTCATGCAACAGAAATCTCACTGGCTCTTTGTGTGTGTGTGGGTGGGTTGAACATCTCAGCCGGTATGGCGGCTCCGTTGCTCCATTACTGAGCACCCACACTCACAGTTTGCCTCACACTACTGTGACAGGCAACTATTTTAACATTTTTCAATATCTATCTGGTTGATCCTGCCTTCACAACATTAAAAATCTATCTAACTGATCCTGCTGCTTGTACCCTTAGAGCAGGGCTTCGACACACAGTGGCTGCATCGCCAATGAACCACAGCCGATTAGCTAATTTAACTTACTGCAGTTCGCACTGTAATAAAGTAAAAAAAAAGCAAATGAATGCCTGTACTGGAAAGGGAGAGACTGTGTGTGTGTGTGTGTGTGTGTGTGTGTGACACAAAAAAGAGGACCAGTAATTAAATAAAATAAAACATGGGTGGGTGTAACCAGAATTTCACAACACCCACCCTCTGTGTGGGATGCATTTATAAACCCCTCGTGCTTCACACTCAGGATTTATGTAGCATCCCACACCTCAGGTGTGTAAAATTCTGGTCAATGTCTCACACATACACACACACACACACACTTATTATTCTATATGTTATTTATGGTATTCAAGAATGTTCATTACAAGCACAGTCCTACCATTTAGAGAGTGACATTTTCGGGGTAAATCAGATTTCTGTTTTTTCATACAAAAGCTCTTACCTTCCACAAGAAGTACATTCCAATTACCAGAATCACTGGTGAAGACCACAGGTAATTTGCAGAGACTGCAAGCTCCATTAGTTTCTGTACATCCGCAGAGATCAGAGTCACAATCTCTCCAACACTGAAGGTCTTTCTTTCTGAATTTGTAATGACTAGAGCCTAAGAAGGGAAGGAATTCCACACAGATCGGGATTTTATTCAAATGAGAGAGTGGGCAACTGAGATGCAGTGCTAAATATAAAAAAAAAGGCACACAAGCCTCACGGGCACACTCCAGACTGCACAAGAAGCAAAGAATCATCACCGACTTATAGGAAACTGGTAAACGTTAGTTTGCTCTTCCCAAATAAAATGCTCCAAAGTAAATTCTGTCCATTTATCGTGGCTTTCTACTTCTGTTCAATGTTATGTGTACAGCCAGAAGGCAGATTTGAACTTGCAGATCAGTAACAGCAGATAAGACACACAAACTTTATGTCCAAGGAGGGTGTAGGGCTGGTCCCAATTTGCACTGTGTGCGCGCAAAAACTTTTTTTTTTATATATATATCTATATATATATATATATATATATATATATATATATCTATATATATATATATATATATCTATATATCTATACGGTTTACTTCAGTATAGTAGATTGTATCAAACAGATTCTGTGGACTTCCTAGCTGATATTTTTCCTGTAAATGCAAATTCCAGAATCCCCTGCAGTAGACATCAGTGCAGGGCTGCAGCAGTGGGAGCTTCAATAACCTGCAGTGCATGTTAGAATTTTTTTTTATAAAAACTAATCTTTTTTTTGCTTGTCTCAATGTCCTCCCGGGGCCAACTACAGTCACAGAGATGGTGCTTCAGAGGTGCAAGGCCACTCTCTGGCCCCGCCATGGGAGGGAACCTATGGGGTACTATGCAGAGGTAAATCCTACAGAAGGTTGGTGATGGACTGGGGGAATCTGGGGCAGAAGAGGGTAGGCCCACATCAAGGAGACACAAATACCTGAAGAAATGAAAGGGCTGCCAATACCTCTGAGAAAAATAACAGTTACACAAGAACTTATCATAACAGTAGATCTTAGAAAACCTCTCCTCCATTACATCACACCTTTAGATCTGTAAGCTGTTAATATCAGGACCATTATGAAACTTTTTGCTAACTGGTGGCCACCCACAATGATGTGTGGTGTCATCGTGTATATAACATGTGTGACCCCAAAACTTTTCAGCTCCCCACCAGATGTATGCCTCGGAGGGCCTCTTACCATCTGCAACCAGCATACCAAACCAGTACCAGCTGACCTTAAGCACAGCATTTGACTTATCCCTCAGAAAAGAAAGGAGGAAGGGGTACGCTACGTGGTCTACATGGAGGAGATTCTTTCTAAGATCTATTGTTATGGTAAGTTCAAACATAACTGTTCTATCTTTGAGGATATCTCCACACCTTTGGAACAATTCCCAAGCAGTGCTAACCACCCTGGGAGGATGGCACAGTCTGATATGTGATCTGCACAGAAGGCCTTGTACCCCAGCAAACCCAAAACCAGACTATCTGAGAGACAATATCCAGACGGCAGTGCTTAGTGAAAAATGTGGACAAAGCTCCATGTGTCTGCAGCATGTATGTCAGCAGCAAGGACATTCTGGAAGCAAACAAAAGTGACCATACCCCTTGTGGAGTGACCATAAACAGCAACAGGAATTTCCTCATCATACTTTCTGTAACTAAAAATGATAGAGTTTGCCAGCCACTTGGACAGGCACTGTTTAGAACAAGCATGTGCCATTGCCAAATGTTTGCTTGCTGGTATTAGCACTGGAAGTGCAAGAGTAAGACAGATGCAGAATAGTAATGGCAGTGAAGTATTGAACTTCACGCGAACCCCACCTCCACCCTGCAGAATCATACAGGCATTGGGGTATGCCTTTGGGTAGATAGCTTCATAACGATGGCTTCCATTTCCTACTATTCTGCAGACACTGACACGTGTTGAGTGTGCCTTGGGCTGTTCGGCTTTACAGTCACCCCATTTCATAGGGACATATGCTGAAATGGGTGCAGTATAGGAGAATAGGGTGAACTCTGGGGCAGAAGAGTCCAAGGCACACCTCAATGCCTGTCACTGGCTGCAGGATGGGAGTGGAATGGCATGAGCATTACAGTCAGCAATCCAAAGGCATACCCCTGACGCCTGTCAATCTGTATGGGGGAGATGTTATGGTTAGAAACTGTAACACCCCAGGTGTTTGTTGGTATTTGCACTACAAATGTTCAACATTGCCTTTTTGTGACCCTCACCTCATGAAAGCATTTGGTACATCTGCTCATGAACGGTGGCACTGCGGTTTGGTTAATCTGTCTTGAATGTTGATTGCTACAGCAACCGCACTATTCTGTTCCAAATGTGCAAAAACACAGTTTAGGCAGGATGTCAAAAATGACAGTTATCCTTTTCATAAGGAGGTGTGCAAAAATGCCAATGTTGAAAATCTGGAGTGAAAATATTAAAAAGTCTCGAAGTTATGAGCATGTATGGAAACTGCAGAATGCACACTTGTAATACAGTCATTTCATGAAATGTTCTTAGCAAATTTTTAACATAGGCATTTTGGGACCTCCACTCATGAACAGTGTCACTATTATTTTGTTAATCTGTCCCGAATGCTGATTTTCCACAGCGACTGCGCCATTGTGTGCCAGATGTGCAAACACACATTTCGGGCAGGATGTGAAAAAAATTTTTTTTTTTTTTTTTTATTTAGTTTTTGTTGATGACAGCTGTAATGTTCATTAAGAGGTGCGGAAAAATGCCAGTGTTGAAAATCTGGAGTGAAAATGACACAAGTCAGTCCAGGAGATACAAAATCATCCTGGCAGAGACATAACTGCTCCTGTGAACAAATGTGCCTGAGCAATAAGGGTGTCTGCCCTGCACTGTGGCAGAAAGACACACCCCTTTTCCGTGTCCAGTACTGCCCAAATGTGTTGCATGGTATGGTGTCAGCACTGACTTTGACACATTCAGTGTTATCCATAAGAATTTGTACAGTTGCGTTCGGGAAAGGATATAAAGAAGAGCTTGCCTATGTCCAAACCACCTCTGGAGATAATGACTCGCTCAATGTAGTCAGCTTTATTCACATTTCATTATGCCTCAATTGGAGACAGTACTGTTAAAAGTTTCCTTGCCAACATTTCAAAGGAAAAACCTTCTTTCTCAAAGCAAGCAGTAAGGCTTCTGTTCTTCAGACTGTATTAAAATTATTTTTTAATTCATTAATTTCCTTTTGTGGTAAGTAAATAGAGCCTTGTTGGCATTTTTTCAAAGACCACATTTTTATTGTGTCATTCCCCGGTCTGTGCAGGGTGAACAGACCAGCGCTTTGCCTGCCAGCCGACAGTTACAGTTGACCGGTTGGCTGAGACCTAGGGTCCTGAGTTTCAGTAGTAGTACTGCATGATCCACCAAGTTATGGCAAGTAACATGTTGCCATGGGAACAACTGTGAAGTCACATGCTGTATATTATGACGTCAGGTATGGAATAGGCAATAGCAGCTAATGAACCCCTACAGTCAGACAGTCCACAAAAAGATCTCACAAATGAGCTATCTGTCCTACCTATAGGTGTCAGCATTCATGGGATATAACTATTTACATCATCTGTAAATGAAATCAAGGGAGCAGCCATTTCATGAAATCTTGAAATAAAAAGTGATGTCACTGAGGGGGAAAAATGTATGTTGTCAAGTAGGACTTCCCCCTCAGTGACATCACTTTCTGTGGGTGAAAACTGAACACAAATAAAGCATAATAAATGGGAGAAGGGATTTTCAGTCTGCATAGTTCTTTAAAGGGACACTGTCAACCTTTTTAGCATTATCTTATTTTTAGTTAAAACCCCACATTTTATGATTGCTTACCCTCTCTAAAATTCATTGATATAGCTGGTTATTTTATTGGTCTCCTTGCACAGTAGAGCTGAAAAGCATGCTAATGTATAAATCTACCAATCTTGTTTTTGTTTCAAGCCCTTGATCTACTCTTACTGCATACTTCCAGAACATTAGAAACACCTCAAAACAGTGCAGCCACTCATGATGCAATAGTCTCCTCTACTCCCACTGCATGACTAGTACTAGACTGTGTTGGGGGCATTCCCAAGTCCAGGAAAGATGCAATGGGAGTTGATCAAGGAATGTAAACAAACATGTTTTGGTGTGGTAACACTAATATGGTGTAAATCTCTTTTTCACTTTTTAAAAGAAAACAAGAATCAGAATCAAACTACGAGGTACATCAGCAGTCTCTATAAAATCCGAACAATCATAGCACGTTGTTTAAACCAAGTACACTTTGAGGCCTAAGGGGGTTGACAATGTCCCTTAAAGGAGAATTAAAGCCAACATTTACAAAACTATATGTTGTGCAGAGTGTTTTGACTTGTAGGTGTACTCCTAGTAAGTCCTTCCTTTATTTGCTGAAAGGAGTTTTTTTCTAAATCTGCTTGCTGGTTTTATGGCACCTGGGGATCTCCATATTAACATTTCTAATGGCTCTTCTTGTTCCTACAATGCCTCATGTCCCATGTGACTGTGATATGTCCTGGACCAACCATTACTTCAACAAGAGATGTGTTTTCTCACATTTATAGTAGCAGAGCTGTTATGTTAATTAACTCTCCTTGTCCTGGGAGTTCTAAGCACATGGCAAATGCCTGGGGGACAATTCAGTGGGCTATTCTGTAAGGAAACAGCTAGAGTCTTCACTAATTGTAGCATCTGAGGCATTGGTGACCTTGTGTGATTTGTGTACATTGCTAATGGTTATGTGTAACTTGATAAAATGAAAGGCTTTAAAAACAAAACATTCAACAATACAAGACATAACAGGACGGGTTTGTAAACTGTGCCATCTGACCTAAATGACATGTTTTCCTGTATAAAAATAAGATTTTTGCTACTACATTCACCTCTGCTGACTAGACCTAGACGCATACATAAAAAACATAAGTTTGGATTAGATAATTATTTAGTTGAAGCCAGAATCTCAGGCCCCTAACAGTAGATGCTGCTGTTGCAGCAGTTATTACTCCCTGAATTAGTGGTCCTGGACACATCACAGTCATATGGGACAGGGGCATTGTAGAAGCAAGAAAGGCCATTAGACATGCTAATATGGTGATCCCCATGGGGCCATAAAAGCAGCAAGCAAATTTAGAAAAAAACTCCTTTCAGCAAATAAAGGGAAGGCCTTACTAGAAGTACACCTACAATTTTATTTTTTTTTTTTTTTTTTTACAGATTTTGACTTAAGAACATATTTTGTTTGACCCAGAACAACTAGCACTGGTCTTCCATATGCAGTTCAGTATTGGCTCTGATGAAATGCAGGGAATGAGTGGGTTCGGAAATCAGACCTTGACTTAGCTGCTTCAACTAATATGGTGATGGGTAATCAACCCCCATTGCCCTCCATGGTGATGTGGAGAAGGGTAGCTGACTATTTGCCCTCCACTGTGATCTGGAGGAGAGGGGTAACTGATTCACCTAGCTCTCTGTTGTGATCCTGGTCTCAACTAAAGATTATCTGAATAAGTTTCAGATTTCTTTTAAGAAAACTGGTAATGAACTATTAGTTGATGATCACTGCTTAGGGTTTATGATAGAAAAATCTACTTACCAAGTTTCATATGAGAGTAAGTGCTGATGGGTATGTCTGAACAGTAATATCATCTAAAGATTAGATAATGAATATTATGCTGCAGAATGTTGGAATTTTATTACTTCTGAAAATAATGAATTACATATTTGAAGGTATATATTTAGCTACATGCAATACATGAAATCTAAGAATTAGTTTATGTGCAAATGCATTGTAAAATAGATCAATGAATGAGTTGATGAAGTAGAATGCTAACAATTAGGTGGACAAAATGTCTGGAACTACATATATAGATAATAGCTGGCTTTATTTTAGTAGTTTAAGGTGCTCTCTTGGATCATTTACAAATATGGACTATTTATTCCCTCTCATGTACAGAATCAACCAAGAAAGGCTGTGGTTTAAAGATTTTCAATGCACACACCAAGGACATAAGAAACGAGAGCAGCTGGAATATACTTATGGCCTAAAACCAAAACTCTTTAAAAATCACAGCATGAGGTGGCCAATTCTGCTAATAAAATGCCTGTGTAATACGAATAGGTGAGCACATTTCAAAAATAGGCAGATAGTTTTAGGAGTGAATTTATGTTCCTAGTATCAGAAGGGTTTCCGTAGTCCCCTTGCAAAGAAACAGGACAAGCTCTGATTGTTGATGGTGCTGCTACAGAGCTACAACCCAACTGTGTGAGTTCCAGCTCTATGCAAAAGGCAGAGAGAGAGAGAGATTTTTTTTTTGGAAAAAAGCGATGTGCAAGAATAAGGGGGCACAATTGAAAGATAGAGGGGGACGACTCAAGGGCAACGTGAGAAAGTAGTTTTTCATGGAGAGGGTGGTGGACGCATGGAACGGCCTTCCTGAGGAGGTTGTGGGGTCAAAAACAGTGGGGGAATTCAAGAGTGCATGGGACAGACATAAGGCAATTCTGGTGGGGGATAGGAAGAAGTAGGCTAACTAAGATCTGCAGCTTATCCACTAGGTAAGGAAATGGGCAGACTGGGGGGGGGGGGCAAGCAGTCCTTATCTGCCATCAAAGACTATGTTTCTGCCTATGATGCCACTTAGACAGCTACAAAAAGCTGTGTAAAGTTACAGTTCTATGCATAGTTCAAATTCAAGTTCAAGTTTATTTCCAGGAAAACTTCATTGAGCAAGCTCATTTTCAAAGTGGTCCTGAGAGGCGCATGACAATACAAAACAGTAGCAGGACAATCACAAAACTGCAACATATAAATAAAAATGAGCAAATTGAGACATAGGATTGGATAATAAGAAGGAACTGTACAAATCTCATTGCCTGAGAATGTATCAAATTTCATTGCCCAACAACATGAAGGAACTGTACCGATGTCATTGTCCAACAAGAAAATATATACTATTTTGGACCTTGTAAACCAGCGTGATCCGGTGTTCACAGTTAAACAATACAAATCAACAATGTGTATGAGGGTCAAAACAAAAGGCGGAAAGGTAGTGGGAAAGGAAAGCGGGTAGTAGAATGAGGCGGAGGTGGGGTGGGGTCAACAAGCGCAGGATGGGCAATCATGAGTGGCAGCTGCATATTTCTGCCAAGTGGTTACTGATTAAAGATTTTAGAGCACTTAGAGGTACTTGGCGAGATAATTTGAGCATGATTTGCATTTTGTTCCCGACTGATGGGAGGGCATAGCCAATGGCAGCTTTGCCATAGAGAGTGCGGAACCTGGGGACAGTGTAATGAGGGAGGTTTTTCTGAGCAAATAGCAGCTCAGCGAATGGTGGAACAGTCAAAATATATAGGGGGTAGCTTACTGAGAAGAGCATTATACAGCCATGTGAAGCTGTGCATTAATCTTCTGGTGGCTAGTGAAGACCATCCTACTTCGGAATAGAGCTTACAATTGTGGGTTCCGGTGGGGGCGTTTATAATGAATCGAATGGCGCGGTGGTATAGTACATCCAGCTTGTGTGGATTAGTGACAGAACAGCAGCTGTAGAAAAAATCTGTACAGTCTAATAAGGGAATGAAGGTAGTTTGGACCAGCTGTTTCCTGGTATCACTGGAGAATAAGGACTTATTTTGGTAGAAGAAACCTAATCTCATCCTTAGTTTTTTGGACAGGGCCTCAATGTGAACAGAAAAGGAGAGATTATGGTCACGACAAAGGCCTAGATATTTGAACCTGTCCACTACATCTAGTGTTTCACCTAGAAGGGTAGTGATAGGTGGTGTGGTGATATTTTTGGAAGCAGGTAGGGGATCTGTAGGGGAGGGAAGAACATTAACTTGTTTTTTTTTTTTTTTTAGTATTAAGTAGCAGATTAGATTGGATAAAGTTAATCTGTAGTTGACCGAAGTCCAACTGTAATTCATCAAAAATGTTGGCCAGTTAGGGTTTAGGCGTGTAAAGTACAGTGTCATCTGCAAAAAAAAAGTGGATTTTCGGCATCCTTGACGTCACTGCAGAGTGTATTGATGTATATCATGAATATAAGAGGTCCCAGAATGGATCCCTGAGGTACCCTTCTGAGAAGAGGGAGGGGAGATGACAACAGCCCATCAGCTGTAATTAGTTGGAGCCTCTCGACCAAATAGCTGGAAAACCAATGAAGGACAGTTTCCTGTAAGCCATGCTCCTTAAGTCTGACTAATAACTAAGTTAAGGTCTACAGTATCGAACGCCTTAGTCAGATCCAAAAACACTGCTCCTACCATCAGTTTACGATCTAGGGCAGTGAACCAGTCATTCATCACTACAGCAAGAGCAGAAGTGATGCTATGACTGGACCTTAACCTGGACTGGAGTGAATTTAGAAGGTTAGATTTATTAAGGTAGTCCCTTAGTTGGTTGTTCAGTTTTTTGAGGAGCTTTGAGAGAACCAGTCATATACAGATTGGCCTATAGACAGTTAAGATCGGTCAGGTCGCAAGATCTGAACAGAGGTAGTATGTGGGCTGTTTTTCCTATGGAGGGGAAATCACCAGACGAGACAGGCAAGTTGAACAAATGGGTTAGGGGTGCTGTGAGGTGAGAATATCCTAATTTCAGGAACCTGGGTTCGTTGCCGTTGTCGCCGGCACTTTTCTTGGTGTCTAGATTAAGGAGTAGGTCTTCAACTTGCTTGTAGGTGACTTGGGAGAAGTGGAAGGGAATTAGAATATTTTGATTAGGCAAGGGTCCAAAGCATTGTGGTGTGTTTGGTATTTTGCAGCCTGAGAGGTATTGAAGGCTAGCTCTGCCGTGGCAAAGTGTATGTTTAATTTATCAAGGGTAGTAGTTTTGTTAGTAATTGTAGTGCCCTGGGACATTATTTTGGCAGGTATGGATGCGGAGGTTCGATGTGAAGCGGCCTCAATTGTTTCAAGTGATTGCCAGGTCTTAGCTGGTTTACCTCTCACTGCTACTAGGGCATTCAGGTAAAAAATATTTGGCGGATCTGGTGAGCTTAGTATAGGTAATTGTGCCATTCCTGGAAGACTGACCAATCGGTAGCTGCTTTTGAGTGCCTGGTTTTGGCCTGGTTTTACCATGCCACCGCAACAGCGAACACGGAGACATCCCTGACAGCGACAGCCGCAGTGCCTACTGTCAGCATTGCAGTGTTAGGGATGCCTCCATGTTTCCAGCGGTGGGCTGTGCCCCCTGAATCCTTCACCCTCCCGGTCTCTAGGATTCCAACTCTGAGTCAGAGTTGGACTGGAAGGGGAGTGATACACTCTGCGAGGCAGTCTCGGGCGCTGCACAGACCATCACAGCGACGCGCGGGATTTGCCTGATTCTTGTCACTGTTATGGTCTTTGCAGTGGGGGGGGGGGGCACTGCGATGTCAGTATACCCTTTGGCCCATAGGTGATCTCTTTTGTTCAATGCTTGTTTTAGATCTTTGGTGAACCATGGGTTGGAAGTTTTTCTGATTCTGCTTTTAACAAGAGTGGCGTGTTTATTGAAATATCTATGACAGCAGAGAAGACGACGGCAGTGACTTCACTATCTGAGGTAGCTAGATAGAATCTCTGCCATCTTATGTTACTTCGGTCATATAGGAAGTTGCCAGAATTGAATTTACAGAGGCTCCATTTTGTAATGAATTTTTTTCCGGCAGCTTGTTTTTCTGAACCCCTGATGCAAACAACAATATTGTGATCACTCAGATTATTGTGAAATACAGCGGCATGGGCAATTTTGTGTGGTTCATTTGTAAGTATTAAGTCTAGAAGGGAGCCTCTGAGTTGATTACTTATGTTGGGCCTGGTCGGTTCAGTTACGAGTTGCGCTAGGCCCAATTCATCACATGACTCTAAGCGTGTGAGCTTTGAGACTGGACCAGTCAAGATCAAGGTCACCAAGGATGACAGAGTCATTAGTGTTGGAGTCGAAAAAGTTGCGGAGATAAGAGAGTAAATCCAGTCCACCTGGTTGGGGTTCTACAGCAGCCCAGGATGCTGATGGATTCTGCTGGGGAGAGTGCTATAAATTTGAATTCTTTACGTTTGGTGGTGGCGTCAAGTTCTACAGCTGTGAATTTGTTGTTAACGTACATTACCACTCCACCCAACCCAGCTGGTCTATCACACTTGAAGGTATTCTAAGAAGGCAGGGAGATGTGATCTGTTACACAACCTTTTAGCCAGGTTTCTGTTATAACCAAACTATCTGGATTGGTATGGGAGACCAAAGTGTTAACAGCATTCAATTTCTTTTGGAGGCTACATACATTTATAAGCATGAATTTCAGGCCTTTAGACAGCGCAAAGTCTGAGGGGGATGCTAAGGAGGGAACTGACATTACCAGAACAGAGGAGAAGTAGAAAAACAGGTTACTCACCTGTAACAGTAGTTCTAGGAGTGGTATACATTGTTCATCCACATTGTTTGGCATGTCCCTTTCCCCTTTAAATCACTAATTCACTAAAAATACCACCAACAGCTTAATCTGGTTCAAGGTCAGTTGGCATTCATCTGTATCCCCCTCCCCTGGGTCGTGCCTGAAAATAGGCAGGATTTGTCTAGTGCACTTACCCGGTCAACAAAAGCTAAATAAATAAAATAAATAAATAAAAATCTTGCCCGAAGTCTTCAAGCTGGCTCCTCCTACCCACCCGGGTGGTATATACCTCAGCTCCACCCCATGACACCAGATCCTAGCCCGCTGGAATCCAGGTTGTGTGCGTCCACAGCCGGGGAGGTCGGGTGGATCCGTGTGGATGAACAACGTATACCACTCCTAGAACTACTGTTACAGGTGAGTAACCTGTTTTTCTAGGATCGTGGATATGTTGTTCATCCACACTGTTTGGCAGACTCCTAGCAGTTCTCTGGGAGAAGGGGGGCAAGACGCGCACCCCCTACTTAGGGAACAGAGATTGGAGAACTAAGGCCCCCAAAACCAGCATCCAGGCGTGACTCAAGGTCGATGTAGTAGTGGGTGATGAAGGTGTTTGCCGACTTCCAGGTAGCAGCCCGGCAGATTTCCTGGATAGGGATGTCCCTGGAAGCAGCCAACGATGCAGCAGTATGGCGAGTAGAATAAGCTCTTATCCCTCTGGGAGGCTGCTTGCCCGCCAACTCATAGCACAGACCTATGCATGATGTAATCCATCTTGCTATGGTCCATTTGGCTGCAGGTCTGCCAGAAGCAGCTTCAGCTTAGGTGAAAAACAGCTGGCGAACCTCTCCATGAATTTCCACCGTCCTCTTCTTATAATAGGAGAGAACACGTCTCAGGTCCAAAGTATGGAGCCTGTACTTGGCCTCCAAGGTGTAATTAGGGTAGTATACCGGCAGAGTCAACACCTGAAGGTGAAACTCTGACACCACCTTCGGAAGGAATTTCAGGTGGGGGCACAGGACAACTTTGTCCCTCTAGAAGACCAGATAAAGGGAGTCCACTGAAAGCACCTGGAGCTCCCCTGTCCTTCTGGCAGACGTGATAGCCACCAGGAAGGCCGTCTTCCATGTCAAGTGTGACAGCTCACACTTGTGCATTGATTCAAAGGGCTTACCCATGAGCTTTGCCAATACCAGCAGTAGATCCCATGGAGGTGGAGGTCCACACGCCAGAGGGTATGTGTGATCCAGGCCTTTGAAAAAGCACCCGAACACTGTCTCCTGCACCAATGTCGGCTGACCGGCCCTTGCCTGGTAAGCAGAAATGGCTGCCAGGTGCACCCTAAGGGTCAATGACCGTAGACCCCCTTTGGACAGAGACCAAAGGTAGTCGAGAATGTTAGCCGCAGAACAGGATAAGAGGTCCAGACCCTTACCCTGACACCAAATGGAAAATCTTTTCCATTTGAAAGCATAACATTTCCTGGTCGATTCCTTTCTAGATGCCTCCACCACAGTGTAGACATCTTTGGAAAGACCCAAAGCATGGAACTCTAGCCGCTCAGGTACTAGGCTGTGAGGTGCAGGGATTGAAGGTCCGGATGGAAGACCTTCCCCTGATTCAGAGATATCAGGTCCAGGCATGTACAAAGTTGCTCCGGGGGCCTGCAGCTGAGGCTGAGGAGATCTGGACACCAGAACTGGCGTGGCCAGTCTGAGGCTACCAGAATCACCTTTGCCTTGTCCCTCCTCACCTTGAGTAACACCTTGTGGATCAAGGGAAATGGAGGGAAGGCATAGAGGAGGCCTGGGGTCCATGGCCTCAAGAAGGCATCCCCCTGCAGTGAGCCCTGCTGAGGGGGGTGGGCATGAAACAGCCTCAGCTTGGTGTTTTCCTGAGGCAAACAAGTCCACCATTGGTTAGCCCCAACGGGAGAACAGGCTGTAAGCTACCTCTGGATGGAGAGACCACTCATGGGATGTCTGACCTAAAGGGCTGAGAGCATCTGCCAGCTGGTTCAAGGCACCTGCCACATGGATGGCAAGGAGATTTGCCTCCAACCAGCCTACGAGGGTCCAGATGTGGAGCACCTCCTTGCATAACAGACAGGAGTGCCTGCTGCCCTGCTTGTTGAGGTAGTACATGGTCATGGTACTGTCCATCTGGACTTGAACCACTTGACCCCGGAGCTGAGGAGCGAAAGCTGACAATGCCAGTCTGACTGCTCTGAGCTCCAACAGGTTGCTGTGGCATTGGGACTTCTCGGGGGCCCAGAGCCCGTGGGGCCCTGTTGTCCCCCATGTGGGCTCCCCAGCCCATGAGAGAGGCATTGGTCATAAGAATGACCATCGGCTCGGGGCGGACAAACAGGATCCCTTCCTGCAACCGGTATGGGGCGGTCCACCATGGGAGAGCGTCCCACATCTTCTGGGTTACAGTGATCAGCTGGTTGAAATGACCATGACGCTGAGTCCACTGGGCAGCCAGCTCTCATTGGAGGGAGCGCATGTGTAACCGGGCCCAACCGACCACTGAGGTGCACGCCGCCATGTAACCCAGAAGGCGCAGAAAGTCCCGGGCAGGACGCAAGTGCCCAACCAGAAATGATTGGGCAAAGGAGGAGAGAACCTCTGCCCTGTACACCAGGAGCTGAGCTCTGGCTTGACATGAGTCGAGCTCTGCCCTGATGAAGCCCATCACCTGAGAAGGCTCGAGTTCCTACTTGGCCTCGTTGATCAGGAGGCCGAGATGGGAGCAGGTTTGGAAGGCCAGATCCCTGGACCTCTCCTCCTCCTGTTGGGTGGAACCTGCCAGGAGCCAATCATCGAGGTCGGGGTAAATTCTGACACCCTGACACCGGAGATGCCCTGCCACCACTGCAATGCATTTGGTGAAGACCCAAGGGGCTGATGACAGGCCGAACGCATGGCTCAGAAATCATACAGGGTCCCTTCGACCCTGAAGCAGAGGAACCGCTGATGGGACAGACTGATTGGGATGTGAAAGAACACATCCTGCAGATCCAGTGAACAGAACCTCATGTTTCACTCCAAGGATGGTATGATCTGGGACAGAGTGACCATCCGAAAGGTGTGTGACCTAAGGTATTGATTCAGGTCATGGAGATCTAGAATGGGGTGCCAGACCCCCATCTGCTTGGGCACCAGGAAGTATCTGGAGACAAAGCCTGGGTCTGCAGATAGATCCACCATGAGAGCTACTGCCTCTTTGAGGAGGAGCTGAGCAATGTCGTCTCAAAGAGCCGACTAGGTGCATGCGGAAATCTGTTCTTCCCGAGGGGTGCAGGCTTGGCTGGGAGGGTACTGCTCGAATTCTAGAGGCAGTCCCTGCCCGACCACTTTGAGAACCCACCTGTCCGGGGTGATAGCGGACCAGGTGGAAAGGAAGTGGTGGAGCCGGCCCCCCCACAGGAAGACCCAGAGCTGACATGATGGGAATAGTGGTGGCAACCCCCACCCTGTCACTGAGCAGTCTTGGAGGAGGAGAAGGCTCCAGGACCTGAGCCTCAGCCTTCTGTGCAGGCCTGTTGGCATCCAGGCTTGGTCCAAGGGCACCAAGCTTGAGCCTGCTGCTGATGCTGATGCTGCTGTCCTCCTTGGTAGGAGGACTGCTGAACCGCAGGGGAAGAGTGCCAAAAGGGTTTCTTCTTTTTCTTCTGCTAGTTCGTGCCCGAAGAACTCTTGGCAGAAGTGGCATCCAAGGTGGCATTGGACTGCTCTATGCGCTGTAGGTAACCAGCCACTCCTGGGCTAAACCAGTCGGTCCCAAGGAAAGGCACATCAGCTAACTTGTGCTGGGTCTCTGCTGGGAAGGAGGAGCGCCTCAGCCAAGCCCTGTGGTGAGAGGCAACAGCGGTGGCCATCGAGTGGGTACAAGAGTCCCCAATGTCCAGGGCCATCTGGAGCTGCTGTTTGGCAACAGCATGGCCCTGATCTTAGACCTGCTTAACCGTGGGCTGCATGTCCATGGGGAGATGAGGGAGGACTTCATCCAATGACCCGAGAAGGGCATGGGAGAAGTGTGTCATGATGCCGGCTGAACTTGCCTGACAAAGGCCCAAGGAAGATACAGCGTAGACTTTCCACCCTGAATGGTCCAAATACTTGGACTCCTTTTTGGGGGGGGGGTCTGTCAGTGTCGGCAGAACTGCCAGTATGCCTGAACACAGAGGCAGTCACCAGGCTCTCAGCTGAAGGGTGCTCTGTGAACTCCGCAAGGAACTCCATGAGCACTGCATACTTGCAGGCCATGCGGGCAGACAGTGCTGGACATGAGGCAGGACGTTGCCACAGTTCAAGTGCCAGACCAACAGTGGCCTTCCGTTAGGGTATCCCTTCTCTTGAGGATGTCCGTGAGAGGGTACTCTGCCTTTTTCTGGATGGGTTCCAGGGGCATCCCTGTGGAATCAAAGATGAAATGAAGGATCCCTTGGAAGGAGGAAGGACCTTCCTTCACCCCGTGCCAATGGATGACTTATCCCCAGGTTGAAAGTGGAGCCCGGTGACATCCAAATCCGAAGAGTCGAGGTACAGTGGCCTGCCGCCCAAATCATCCTCAACCCACCGAGGGCAGTCCGGGGTGACCATGACAGACAGACATCGGGGGAGCTGGGTATCTGGTTGGTCCTCTTTGAAAGGAGCCCCTCCCACAGACTGCTTAGGCAGTGGCTCCACCACTATCGGTGGAGAGGCCGGTATAGGCCGAACCGGAGGACGGGCCAGCCCCATGGGTGGGGGAGCCAAAGGTTTCGGTTCCAAGGGGGTTGGCTTCGGCCTAGGAGGCAAAAGCCAAGTAATGTCCGGGGTAGGCGGTGGAGCTGGCTTATGCCCAGACAAAATCAGCTGTTGCCACATAAGGTCCTCATATCACTGACAGAGTTTCCGACTGAGCCTCTCCTCATCCAAGGAGGACAAGGATGACCTGTGGTGTCACCTCTTTTTGGAGCGCTTGTGGCTGTTCCTGGGCTGTTCAGCTGATGGGGTTCTAGACCTCAACCGAGATTGGGTAGGCCAACTCGGTCACTTGGGAGACACTGGTGGAATTGGTGAAACCTGTGGGTCCGGAACTGGGACCTCGATGGGGACACCAGCAGGCTGGGTCTCCTCATCGGGCAACACAAGGACCGGAGTCCTCTCCAAGGAGTTGACCGGGGCCGGCGATAGCAGGTCGATTGGATTGAGAACAATCTCAATCTCATCTGCCACATCAGTAGTAATCTGGCCAGACGGAAGATCCATGAAGCTTGCGGTCGAGGAAGCGATCTCAACCGAGGTCGAGACCACATGCTCCTGGGACTGAGACCTCTCTCAGTCCCAAGAGGGCCTTCACCGAGATGAAGATGTGCTCAGTTGCTTATCTCTTATGAGATCGGGAGAAATGCGAACCCATGGGTGCCTCTCCCCGGGTGGGGAGAGACTTGTGCAACTCTTTGAAGAAACCTGTGAAGGTGGAGACCAGGTTGAGAGGAACGAAAAATCTTCGACTGTCCAAAGCGGGGATGGCTTCTTCTTCGAATGCCTTCATGCATTCCAGCTGCTCGACGGAACCCACGGCCATGGAAACCACCCACCTAGCCTCCTTGGACTTCACTGGAGGATTCCTTTTCTCCAGTCTTCCCAACTTTAAATGTACCAGGCGGTCGTCCAGGATGTTGAGATGGAAGGCGACGCAATAGCTGCAGGACGAGGTGTTATGGCCAACACCTAGGCAGTAGACGCATGTGAGATGGGGATTGGTGCGTAATATCTTCTGGCCGTAAGGACACCGGTGAAATCCTGGAGAAGATTTCTCTTCCATGATCAAGGACGCAAAAGCGCGATTGCTAATTCGGACGAGTTTTAATTTCAGTAAAGCCGAAGTTTTGAAAGCCAAGGCCTACGAAATGCATGAGCACGAGGGAGGCAACCTGTATCTTCCAGCAGCTAGGAAGATTTGGCGTCATGGGGCGGAGCCGAGGTATATACCACCCAGGTGGGTGGGAGGAGCCAGCTTGAAGACTTCCGGCAAGATTTAAAGGGGAAAGGGACATGCCAAACAGTGTGGACGAACAACATATCCACGATCCTAGAATAATAATTTTTTAGCCGACTGAGTGCTATTTTGAATGTCAGTCTATTAGTGAAATATTTTGTAGGGGTGAGTCACCTACAGGGGGCATATTGCATAGAGAAGCATGGCTGCGTGGTATAAGAGTGGGCACGAAGTGGCAAGAGTGGACGTTAGCAGGGCAGAAGAGCTGTCTCATGCCAGATGAGGCTGATAGACGAAAGGAGGTCTTTGTAGTAGACGACCTGGGAGGGTCTCCTGATGACGCATGAAATGCAAAACCAGTAGGGGTATTGTTCTCTGATGCTGCGGTGCCTTGTGCATGGCATTAATTTTTAAATTAAGGCTGTATTTTGAGTAACAGCTCATGCGGTGCGGTTATTTGTTGACTATTTATTCGTATTTTGTTTCCTGCATGCACTTATCCGCCAGAGCAGTTTTTCTGTGGTTCTTGCATTTCAAGTAGTGGCAACCATGGATAGATGTAATAATTAATTAGAAAGCAGGGAACTGCTTAGGTGTTGGACTAAGCTAAGCAGTGTTGCTAGGGATGTGCCAAAAACTGGGGGGGGGGACAACAGCTGGTAAGAAGGGTGGAAGGGAGGATACTTGTAGCAGTCTCCTACTTGGAATCCTAACAGGTAGACTAGCCTAATGGCCAATGTGACAAGGCTTCAATCAAGGGACAGAGAGAGAAGGGGGGCTCTGACTGTTGCTAGTGCTGTTGAAAAAAAGACTTTGATTGATTGATTGGTCAGATGTGTCTGCTGTACTGATCTGTAATTAGATTGCAAATACCAGGATGACTGGATTAAACTTAGAAAGGAGATCCATCATCTGACCATATTTCAGTGATGGTCAGGTGATGGCTTTTTAACCAATAATGTTTCTAGATTCTCTCTTGCCATTTCAAATGTGTCTTTTCTTTACTGTGTGGTTGTGTGGTTGTATGTATACTCCAGGAGAATCATTTTGTGAATGTTTTAAGACATGAGAAACTCAAAAACTACAGTTGTAAGTTTTCCCGGCAGCACAAGCAGCTGAAAAACAAATAAAAATATCATGTCTGAAAACGCTCATGCAGACTGTTCGAGCAAGCTTCTACCATGTGGTAAAATATAAAAAACATAGACAATGACATCAGAAAAAGACCAAAGGTCCAGCCAGTTTGCAAAAGATCCCTGTTTAGTCCTGGAGCCTACTGTTCCTCCAGAGTCCTAGCCCTCCCACCCCACCCTCCATTTTCCTCCCTGATTTGGACACCCTATAAGCCACGATACCCTTCACTCTGTGCCAGCCATACTTCGAATTAGCTCACTGAAGAAAAAACCCGAATGATCAGCTGTGACCATCCAAGTTCTAATTCCAGCTGTGTTGCAATGATTACAGTAACCACAAAATGGACTGATAGCAGTAACCTGTTCACCTAAATGCCTTGACGGGGCCAATACCAGTGCTTACATTGTGGAAAATTGCTTGTGTGAGTGCTGTGAAGGTAAACATTAAAAAACAATGGACAACAAAGTTTACCTTCTTACCTTCCTATAGACCATGCCCACAACGGCTGTCTTTATTCTCATGCCCGTGACATAACAAATATAGTCATGTTGATGAATTAAAAGGGACTGCAGGAAGGAACAGATAAAGAGCACAACCACATACAGAAAGCCATGCCAGGATGGGGCATCGGGGTCTCTCAAAAACTGCACCAACAATCTGTTAAAACAAATACATTAGGTACATAGAAAAGTTACAAAGGCAATCCCCAAACTGCTATTATATACACCAAGCATACCATATGAAGTTTTTTTTTTTTTTGTTTGTTTTTTTAACTTTCTTCTGGTCTTAGCCCGGAGGAACCTTACCTTCCTCCAGTCTTATCGGCTGGACCTCAACGTACCGGGTACCCAGCATCGTGATGCTTCACTACCAGGAGATTTTTACCTATGGTTTTCTCCCATATTTTTGTCCCTACCCCTGAAGGCGCCAACTCAAAGGACTTGCGTCCAGATGAATGGCGTGCTAACGCACACTGCTAAGCGTCCACAGTGCCCTCCCCATCCCTACTCCTGAGGAACCATTGCACCTTGCTGCCCGTGCTTCCACCAGCAGCAACACTACGGGTGCAATGACTGCCTGGTAAACCCCCCCCCCCCAAAGGAGGAGAGCATCCTTTGGGATGCTCAATCCTTCCACCCCCAGCTGATCTCTGATGACCCGGGCCCGTTCCCAAACCCGGGTCGCCAGTGTAGCGCAAGGTGTGGCATCCAGTGCCTTAACCCTCAGTGCCACCGGGCTGGAGACATGTATTTTTTTTTTTTTTTAACTTCACTTTGTGGAAGTATTCCTAAAACATAAAATGCTCTAGTCAACATCATCTTTCCTGCCTTTGATAAGGTCTATTTTCCTTTATGAAATAATTGAAAAAAAATAAGAGTTCACTGGTGCGGGGCAAAGTGCTACTGAATAGAGCCCACTCCAGATAGCTCTATTCCGCTATACCCTAGTGTGTAAATACTATTCCCTTAAAGGGGTGAGGGGGATTTTCCTGACCAGGTACTGAACTTGATGTGACTCTTAGGCAGCGGATGCAGAAATAAGAGATGTACAAGAGACCATTAAAATGCCCGATTAGTAACAAAAAAAGGGATATGCGGAATTCCTCTGAACAGAGATTTCTGCAAAGTGTGGCAAATGAAAAGTGGGAAAGATGTAGGCTAGTACCAGAATTGGATCAAGCAGTAGAATATTTTTCCACTACCTTTCACATGATCTGTGATTACCACGCACCTAAATCTAAATCCTGTAATAAGCAAATTCTGTTACCATGGATTAACGATAAGATTTTGAAAAATATTACAGTAAAAAACAAATTGTGGAAGAAGGCTAGAAAATCTAAATTAACCTCTGACTGGGAATTGTTTAAAACTAAACAAAATGCATGTAAACACCTTATAAGAAAGGCTAAGGCCTATCATTATAGAAATAAGATGAGTTGTAATTCTGACCCACATAAGTTTTGGCATACTATTAATCGTTTAACGAATCCTGGTAAGTCTGGAATACAAAGTAATTTGATTTTACGGGTTGGGGCAAATTTAACATATGTACCTGAGAGTATCTCTGAGGCCTTAAACAACTTTTTTGTAGACCTACCAGGTTGTAATGGGATAAATGGTTCCAGGCTTGGGAACATATTGCCTATACAAATAGAGAAGCCACTTAGTTTGCCACCATTTAGATTCAAGGCCTTAAAAATATCAGTCGTTTGCAGGGAATTAAGGTCTATAAATGCCCATAAGTCAACAGGGCCAGATGAAATTGAGGGCAGATTTCTTAAGTTAGCAGCAGACTACATTGCTCCAATCATAACTTACATCTTTAATTGGAGCTTAGAGTCTGATTATTTTCCCATATCTTGGAGAGAAAGTAAGATCATCCCCATTCATAAAGGGGGTGATACTGCAGAATTGAATAATTACCGGCCTGTAGCCTTATTATCTATTATGTCTAAGTGTTTGGAAAAATGTGTAAATAGGCAGATCCCCAAATACCTGGACAAATATAAACTGTTGACACCCTGTCAATCAGGGTTTAGAAAGGGTTGCTCAACAACAACGGCGTTATTAGAGTTTAAAAATTTGGTTTGTACTGCATTAAATTTGGTGTTGGAGACTGCTGTTGTTTTCGTGGACTTCGACCTGGTGAACCACTCCCTCTTATTGGATAAACTGAAAGGAGTGGGCATAGTTGATGGGCCCAGTAACTGGATAAAATCCTATTTAACAGGATGTACCCAGAGGGCGGAGGTCTCACAGAAATTATCTGCATTCCAAAATGTATGTAGAGGGGCTCCACAGGGGTCCATTTTGGGGCCCCTGTTATTTCTTTTATTTAATAATAATTTGCCCCAGGTGGTGAGGCATTCAGTCTTGAGGCTGTATACGGACAATACAACAATTGTTGCCACTGGTAGTTCTGTTTGGGATCTCCAGTTAAAGCTCCAAATGGATTTTAACGAGGTGGAGGGAGTGGTTCACCAGGTTGAGGCTTTTGATGAATGTTAAAAAAACAAAGTTAATGTATTTTTCAAACAAGAAAAATAAATCTCAGATTCATATTTTTACAAATACAAATGAACCCATTGATCAGGTGGATAGTTACTGCTATTTGGTAGTGACCTTTGATTCTTTGCTAACTTTTGATACTCGCATAACTACTACCATTAAAGAGGTGAGCAAGAAATTGGAAGCCTTAAGATGAACCACCAAGTGTTTACAAATAAAGGATAGAAAAAATGTGGCCAAACAGCTGATTATGCCAACATTGACTTATGGGGGATTTAATTTATAGAACTGCGAATAAGCATTTGTTGATTAGACTAGATAGGGTGCAACATAGAATAACTAGATATGTTTTACAGTGTACCTATAGAACTCATGATTGTAATATGTTTATAAAATTAAACTGGCAGCCTTTAGAAATGGGTTGCTTAAAAAAATTGGTTAATATCGATACATAAATATTTAATATCTTATTCTGATCATTATATTACGCAATCTCTTTTTCCTAAAGATAGTAAAGGTAAACGTGAATTAACAAGATTTGTGTATAGACACAGAATTTGCCCCATTAAAATTAATAACAAATATGGTAACAGTACCCTCTCATATCAGGCAGCCAAGTCTGGAACACTCTACCCCCTCCAATAAGATCTTTAGATAATCATGCGACCTTTAAAACTGAAATCTTGAATCTCTATCAGATAAGATGTAGCTGTATATGACTGTTTGGTAAGGGTGTTTTTGTAAACTATTTTGCACTTCTACTTTTTATTTAGTATTAGAGATTGTGCTTATTGAAAGATGAAATGTACTTTGATATGTATATAGTAGATAGAGTACTTAGACAAATAGGGTCTTTTTTATAAGTTAACTGAAAACTGCATTTAGTGTAAATTTTGTATTTTTTTGTGTGTTGTATGTTATATGTTTAAGTGTAACTTAGTGCAATACAACAGGACTGTCTTGCGAACAGGACTGTATAATCCTAATGACTAGAATTCCTGTATAAAAATAACATTTTTATCTATCTTATCTATCTATCTATCTATCTATCTACCATTAGAAACAGACGTTGACAGCAGAAAAAGATCACTGATCCATTCAGTCTACCAGTAATACCCAATCCTATCTGAGACTTGGTGTCTCTACAGGGTTTATATGTCTATGCTACTGGCCCCATGTTCCCTGCCTTGGTGTCTCTACAGGGTTTATATGTCTATGCTACTGGCCCCATGTTCCCTACCTTGGTGTCTCTACAGGGTTTATGCCTATGCTACTGGCCCCATGTTGGCCCCATGTTCCCTGCCTTAGTGTCTCTACAGGGTTTATGTCTATGCTATTGGCCCCATGTTCCCTGCCTTGGTGTCTCTACAGGGTTTATGCCCATGGTACTGGCCCCGTGTTTCCTGCCTTGCTCCCCCGGGTGACTGTTACATCCTTCACGTTGCCTAACCATGTTTAAAGCCATTAATGATCTTGATGCCCACCACCTCAGCTGGTGGGCTGTTCCATGGCTCAAGCAAGCTGCCTATAATAAAGAACTTCCTTACATCCCTCCTGACTTTCTCTCCCACATGCTTCCATTCATGTCCCTGTGTTCTAGATTCACTATCCCTGTTAAATAGTTCCTCACAGTTTACCTTGTTCTTTCCTTTCAGGAACCTGAAAGTCTATCATAGCACCCCTCTCCCTTCTGGCCTCAAGTGAGTATACGTTCAGTGTCCTAAGCCAATCCTCACAGGCTTAAGGCTATGAATCATTTTTTGTCATTCTGTGCTGCACCGTCGTCAATCTGTCCCTGCCTTTGCACAAGTGAGGGCTTCAGAACTGAGCACAATACTTCAGATGTGGCCTTACCAGTGATTTATACAGAGGTAATAATGCCTCCATTCTCCTGCTATCAAATCCCTTCTAAATACACCAACCAACACCGTGATTGCTTTGCTGTAGGCCATGTTGCACTGGCTAGAATGTTTAAAGCAGTTACTCATGAGCAACTTCTAGGTCCCTTTCCTTAGTAGTAGTACACAGCTTAACCCTTCCCATCCAGTATTTTGTCCTGGGGTTCCAGTTCCCTATGTTCATCACCTTGCTCTCTTTGGTGTTGGAAACACAGAATTTGTGGGCAGAAAGAGATCGCTTGTCCCATCCGATCTACCCAGACAGTCCTTACCTGGTCCATCTCTGTAGACCCCAACTGGTCTCTGGTGACCCTTCCTCCCTCCTCCTTGTCTATTTCTAATATTCCCCTATGTCTATTCCAAGCATGCTTGAAATTCCCTACCATTTTCACCTCCACCATTTCCACTGGCAGTCTGTTCCAGGCATCCACCACTCTTCTCCCATCCCTCAAACTTGTCCCCTTCCAGCTTCATTACATGTCCTCTGGTCCTGGTGCACTCTCTCATTTGAAAGAGACTTCCCTCCTGCACCCTGTTCACCCCCCCTGTGAGGTGGGTGTCTATCATGTCCCGCTTGCACTCTTCTCTTCTAGAATTGTACATGTTGAGATCCCCCAGTCTCTCCTCATAGGGCTTTTGATGCAGCCCCTGCACCATTTTAGTTGCCCTCCTCTAGACTGCCTCCACCCTGTCTATGTCCTTTTTGATGTGCAGCCTATAGAACTGGACACAATATTCTAGGTGGGGTCTCACCCAACACAGTGGCAACAACACCTCCCTCCTGCTGGAGATACCTCTCTCAACTGCCAAACCTTGAACCTCCTCTCCAACCTTTTCAGGTCCCTCCTCACTCTCTACCCTACCACAGAGCTTAGTGTCATCTGTGAAGAGACATCTTGCCCCAAATTCTTTGTATGTCACCGATGAACATATTGAAAAGGACTGGACCTAGGACTGAACCCTGTGGCATTGTACTTGTAACTTCTCTCTCCCTGGATTTGACCCCATTTCCCACTAACCTCAGCTCTTCTCCCAACCAACTACCATACAGCTAAGTACCTACCCATCCATCTATGTCCTTCACTGCACCTAGATCCTCTAGCTTCTTCAGCAACCTTCTGAATGGCTCAGAGTCGAATGCACTGTTCCACATAAGGGAGCTAGAAACACTTTCCTTTTCTGCATATTGCATTTTATTTTCTATTGCTGTTTTACATGCTCCCCCGCCCCTCTCTGGGTACAACCTGGAAATGAGACTCCACTCAGTGGGCCTTCCAGGCTTGTAAATGCATTTCTATACAGCCAGCCATCTCACTGGGTTTAGGTCTTGATCATCTTCAGCAAAGGTTACCAGATAACCAATAACACTTTTCACCTGTATGTTTTTAATTTCCGTTGGTATTTTTTTAAAACAACTTTTACAACTAATTTTGTAATAAATGACTGCAGTCATTAAATATGGCCACCACTCACAATTTTTAAAAACCTCTTCCTCTGAAGATACTTTTTGAATCTACAGCCTACATTCATTCTGTTCATTATAATGGTGCTGCCACATGATTCTGATGGTTAACAGAATAGCCCCACACCAAGATATTTTTTCCATGGTGGGTATGGCAAGGGAGCGGGAACTTTCAAAAACCTCAAAATCCCATGTCTCAGTTTAGGAATGAAAGAAAAATGAAAAGACAAAAAGGAATAGATAAGTCACCAGTCTGCATGTTAATACAGGTGACAAGACCACTATTATAGTTGTGCAAGTGGTCTCAATTGCATTCTTAGAGTATGAAAGCTGTGAACTGATTCAGCACCCTAAGAATGTAATTAACACCCTAAGAATGTAAATAAAACCATGCTTACAACTTCAAGAGTGTTTTTATTACACGTCTTAATATATTATTGATTGAGCTTGCTCAATAATTTATTAAAATGTCTAATATTTAAGAAACCTTACCAAAACATATCTGTTTCCAGGGCAGCTGTGCGTGAGACACTCTTGACAGAATAAGAGCATCTCATGCACAGAAGAAAGGAGCCCTCCGACTGGTTGGACACACTCCCTCAATTTATAATGGAAAATGTAACTTACACACAGTTTAGCTTATACTGTCTTTCATTGAGCCTCCTTTCATTCTTTACTACTTGTAAAATGAAAGCAAGATTATGTCACCTGGTCGTCTTCTTCTCTAGCTACTTGTCTACGAGTGACATCATAATCTTCTGCCTGTGACATCGCAGAAGGTGGTCAAGCAGCCAGAAGAGAAGCAGGCCAAGTGACAGAACCATTTTCACATGCAAATGTCATTAGTAATAAGTAAGAAGGGGAGAATACTAGCAATAACTGAATTTTAAGTTGAATGTTTCTAAAACAGGTGTTGCAAAGTTTACCATGTGAGATCGGAGGTTCTGTAAGGAGGCTTTCAGCCTGGGGAAATTGCAATAAAAATAATTACATTAGGGATGAGATAAACGGTTCGAATAGATCTACAACCACCCAGTACCTACATCATTTTCTATAAAAGAAACTTATCAGAACCTTTTTTGGGTTCTGACAATTTTTAAAACAGTGATTTTTGTTCTTGACATACTCCTCTAGCAGATCTTTATCTAGTAAAAAGGCTGGCGGTGGTGGTGGAAGGACCCCAAAGAAGGCCGGAGGTAGTGTAGTAACACTCCAAGTTGATTTTAGATTACTTTTCCTTTGCTGACAACAGCTTAAGGTCAGACAATGACGGATAAAACAGTTTTAACCATTGCTGCCCAACCTTAAGCTGTTATCAGTGAAGGGAAACAAATCTAAAAAACCTGAAAATGGACTTAGCATGCAAAATGGACTTATCATTTGATTCAGATGCTTCAAGTTATATAAATGAGCAACTTTTGTTGTGAACTTCACATTTTCCTAACACAATACTCAAGTTCTAACTTACCCTAAAATCTGAGGGTTGACGAACAACAGCACATTAAAGATGACAATGAAAAAGGAACCCAGCAGAAAATAGGATCCAAAGACTTTGCACAGAACCTTCAAGAGGGATGGCTGTGTCCTCTTCTCCTTCGGCCCTTCAATTAAGACCTCAGCTTCTTCAACTTCATTTTTCACCTCTTTGGGTCCATTCGCCAGTTTCTCCGCTACGTATTTTATTTGTGCCGGTCCCCTGTCAAATTAAGTTTCAGAGCAAAAATGTGTGGCAGATTAATTTTTTTTTTCCTTTTTAATAAGTGATCTATTCTATTATTCCCTCCTAATATTTTAGTTTCACTAGTAATCTTTTCCTTTACTAGATCTCAATGGAGTAAATAGTTACTGTTGCATTTTACTCCAGGGGAAATCATGACGTTGCATTTACTTGTTTTTCTAAAGGTCATTCTTCACACTGTGGTGGGGTCATGACACTATATACAAATCTCATTCTTCACTTGTATTTATACTGTGGTGGGGTCATGATACTGTACACAAATCTCATTCTTCACTTGTATTTATACTGTGGTGGAGTCATGATACTGTACACAAATCTCATTCTTCACTTGTATTTATACTGTGGTGGGGTCACGATACTGTACATCAAGAAGCAATACACAAATGGACACGGATGCTTCTTTTTATAATATTGTCTCCCCTTCCTTCACCCTCCTCCTCTCAGTTTCCTTCGTTAGGTCTCTGGGCTTGTCGGGGCTCATCTCCAGGTTTGGGGGGGATCTTGAGGTTTGTGATCCCCTAGTTTTTTCCTCAAGATGTTAGTCTTACTCCTGCCTGCAGATATTGTTATTTGCATACCCTACCTGTAGCCATTTTATGTTATTCAGTTACTTCCTTTCTTTTGTTTACCATACCTGCTTAGACCACATTGTTTTATTAATGCTGTATGTAACTGGTGTGTTATTTGCACTGTACTATGCCTGTACCGGCACCCTGTATATTGACCATATTGTTTTATTAATTCTGTTTGATATTGCTGTTTTATTCCACTGTATTCAGCCTGTACCTGCACTGCGATTCTCATCTGTATTTGTGCCTTCTGGCCCGGGTCGTGCCTATAAACGGTCCTTCAGGCCAGTGCACCTATCCGGTTAACAAAGTCATAAATAAATAAATATAATAAATACAGTTCTGCTTAATACAGCATACAGTGAAAAGTAAGACATAACACTATTACACGTTCTAGGTATTATGAAGTCCATCCGTTACATATGGACAGTAGTTGGCAGAATTGCACTTTAGTTGTATATTTCCTTCCATCTCAGTTTACAAAAAATTCCAACAGCAGTATCAACAGATTTGATTGCCTTACCTATTATTGAAGATAAACAGACCAAAACCTAAGGTGTCCGATAATATAATAAACATTTCATTTCATTTTTATTGGTAATGCTGGAAAGGCATGTGAGCATTGCTGCCCGTTTACACAAGCATCCAGTTACGTACAACATACTACCATGGAACAAAAAGTGTCTCTCCCTAATCTATAAAATGTCCATTTTCACCGCATTTCCTCAAAGACTGGCATGTGATTGATGTAGTAATAGGTTTGCTTTTCCAATTTATACAAGGACTCAAGGAACTCTATCCAATGCTGGATAGTAAGTGGGTGAGACTTCAGTCAGAGTCATGAGGTCATCTTTTTAGCCCCTGACATTAACAACAATAGTAGTTTTCAACTGTGTTCCTCGCATCTGATTCGCCCCCAACAGGGAAGGCCATCAAGACCAGGGTTGGGAAAAGGGGATCTGGGATATAAAAGAGGGTGTTTAGGATATTTGAAATGTCTGACAAGTAAGGGGCAAGGATAAGACAACTACAGAATATATGAACCTGATCTGCTTTAGTTTCCCCACAGTATCTCCAGCAATACCCTTCCTGGGGCCCTATATTTTTTTATTATACAACAGGGTCTAAAAATTCACTATTTTGATTGGTCAACTGCAACTTTATGCAGTGGGGTAATTTTTGCATAATTACCACATAAAGTACCAGCCAACCGCCATTAAAAAGAAGAAACAAAAAGTAAATCACGCCACGCAGAACCCTTGGGGTTTCGATACACTCTCGCAAAGCCACCATTTTTCTCTTCTGCTAACTGTTCCATTCTGCAAAAATCAAAATATGTTCAGGAAAAGTGAAAATCCAAAAAACACATCAGATCTGCATGGTAGTTTTAAATTCTGAGACAATTCATGAGTTGCAAGGCAAACATTTTTACCTAGACTGGGATCATAAATATCCCGTTTTTATATTTGAAGTCAGTATACTGTTGTCGCAGAGTGTGGTCACATGACCCATGGGCCACTTTTTGTTTCTACAGTATAAATTGCCACCCCTCAGTAAGTGGGACTAGAGTAGTCTGTCCCTAAAAGAGACAGGTTTCGCACCGGGAAGGTGGTGCTCCGGTTTAAAAACAGCAATTGTACATACAAAAATCAAGCACTCAGCACCTCATATAATATGGACACCAGAGATTACAGCAAAAATATCTATTTTATTGAATAAAATACGCACCTTTGATAAAGGATCTGAGCTGATCCGAAACGCGTCAGTCGTGTATTTTATTCAATAAAATAGATATTTTTGCTCTAATCTCCGGTGTCCATATTATATGAGGTGCAGAGTGCTCGGTTTCTGTGTGTACAATAATCTGTCCTGAAGAAGACTAGTAGCAGAAAATGCATTTCCATCCTGTTTATGTGCTATTTTTAAGCAAGTTCACTTGTGGGAAGCTACTGTCATTAAGCAACAGATATTTGCTTTAGTGGGGGCATGTGAAGCATAACCTGCATAGCAACACTCTGTAGGAGTGTGGGATTTGTAGTCCTGTAGTCTTTAGTAGGAACTACTGAACACAGCAAAACAGAGTTGTTGTGCTTGAGAAGCACATTTAAATATATTTTACTCTTGAGCTGTGAGGCAGAGCAGAAGTTTTTACCTAGGTTGGGGTCATAAATACCCTGTTTTTATATTTTAATCAGTATACTGTTGTTGCAGAGTGCAGTCACGTGACCTATGGACCACTTCCTGTTTCTACAGTATAAATTGCTGCCCTTTAGCGAGTGGGGAGAGCACACACCAAGACGCACACAGAGACAAGCGTGTCTGCCAAGTCCGCCAGGTAGGATGGCCAGATGGGGAAAAACTCTGTACAGCATAAGGAAAGGTCAGTAGAGCACTGTTATTTAAGCCTACATGTTACTCTGTATCTGTGCTACATTTATTTGCTGGATAAATCTGCCAATCTTATACTAAAAAAAAAAACTCTTCTCAGTACGCTGAACAGCTGAAGATTACAAATCATTTGTTTTTTAGCCCATGGCCAGAGTATTAACTAACACTGTAACAACCCCACTAAGCACAGCACCACATTCCTGGCTATTAGTAAAGGTTAAACCACCTCCCATCCTGAGATCAGTTGCAATTGCGGACATGGATTTAATGGTTGTCACTCTTTCAGATGGGGAATGGGGGTTAGATGGACTAAATGCAACAGGTTTACTACTAAACCAGACTCAGTGTTTGAGGCTTTTACTTGTAAGCATTGTACTGGGTTGGTGGACTTGAGAAATTGACTGGTAGCAAAGGAATATGAAGTAAGAAGCCTAAAACACCGACTAGACGTTTGCCAGGCTATTAGTGTTGGTGTTGATACACACAAAGAAGGGCCAAGTACTTAAAGGCAAAGAGATGATGAAGATGAAGTTGATGACTGGAATATTGTAGAAAACAAGAAAAAGTGAAGAAAAAAAAAACAGGCAGGGGAGCAAGGACAGTCACTTTTGAAAATGAAAATCGTTTTTCTCCCTTGATAGGCACAGGAGCTGCTCAACCTGAGGTGGACCGATATGACTTTAGATGATAACCAGAGTGATATAGATGCATACATAGACAGTGTCGGCAGATAAGGGCCTATGGCCTACCCAGTCTGCCCATTTAAGTTTGTAAGTTCAGTTTATGTTTTCCAGGAAGTCTGTTGCCCCTTACCCCTGACCTCCAGAATTCCTTTATGTCTATCCCATGCATTCTTAAATCCCGTGATTGTTTCAGCCCCCACCACTTCCTCTGGCAGGGTGTTCCACTTGTCCACCACCTGTTCTGTGAAGAAATTCTTCCTCACGCTTCCTCTGAATCGTCCCTCCTCCAACTTCATCCCATGCCCTCTAGTCCTGGAACATCTTTTCACTTAAAAATAGTGCATTCCTGCACCCTGTTCCTCCTGTAAGATACTTGTATGTCTCTATCACATCCTCTCTCTCCCTCCTCTCCTCCAGGGAGTACATGTTCAGTGCCTTCAACCTGTCCTCATAGGACTTGTGATGCAATTCATGCACCATCTTTGTTGCCCTCCTCTGAACCTTCTCTACCCTGTCTATGTCCTTACGTAGGTAAGGTCTCCAGAACTGCACAGTGTACTCCAATAGTACTGATCAATCAATAATTCAAGGTGTGGAAGAAGTATGTGCAACCCAGAATTAAGATGAAACAGGTGCACAACAAACATTCATAAAGGGTGACTCAGTCACCAAGTATACAGACAGGTACTCAACAAGGTGTACCAAAGAAAATGTGACAGCATGCAGCAACAGAGGGGCTAGAATAAGAGACTTAACAGGGACGCTACCAAATATTAATACAAACTCAAAAGACAGACATTATTATTGTATGTTGGAACCAACAACATAAGGGGACAAAGTGTCAAAGATACCATATTAGAATTTCAACATATGCACAGCGCGTTAGAACACAGTAACTGTGAAATCATATATTCTGAAATACTCCCTGTCCCAAGAGCTGGTCAGGAAAGAAATAAGATAAAAGCATTTAACAATTGGCTTAGGAGATAGTGTTTGGGGGGAAAAAAACAGCACTTGTATAAGGTCCTGGGAAATGTTCGACTGGCACTATGAATTAGACTATAGTATATGGTTACCCTTTGTTATGTATAAAAATCAGCCTGCTCAAAATCCTTGTTAACCACATTCTAAACCATTATGCACATTTCAAAGTGGTGTTATTCTGAACAGTTGTTATGCACAGTTCAAAGGTCATACAATTTTACATTTCTCATTTATTCTACACCTAGCTATTTACTAACCACTCAGCGCCCAAAGTCATACCTTTTACCTTTCAAAAATCTGGAAATTTGATTTGGTTATGTGAGTAGAACAAAGAAATGGCAAGATTTTTTGTCTTCATTTCCATGGGGGTCTGTCACTCTAGTGTAAAAAAACATATACTATAAAAAATAAAATATGGTCAGCCTCACACAACTCAGCATGTGTTTCCATCTCATGGCTGAGATGACAGCATGGGCCTCTCGAGCTTCACTCTCGAGGTTCATATGCTGTCATTGCAAACCCTCAATGGAAACACAGCCTTGTTGTGTATGGTTGCCCATACATTATTCTCTATATTATGATGGGCTCCACCTTAGCAGAAGGGGCAGTAAACTGTTGGGAACCATGTTTTACGGTACTATAAACAACACTACAGTAAGCCCAAAATATTTGGGGGGGGGAGGATACCACAACTAAAAGTACCAACCTCACACAAAGCATGGATTAAAATTACTACTGGCTAATGTGAGAAGTCTTAATGTGATCAAAAAAAACAGAACCTGAAATATTGATAGGATAAAAGCAGATTAACTTGGCTGCTATCACTGAAAATATAGTGGTCAGAGCATACCAGGAATAGAAACATCCCTGGATTCAGATTTTTTTATAGGGCTAGGAATTATAAAAGTGGTGGGGGTATAACCTTATACGTAAGAGATAATATAGCATGTAAAAGTCTAACTATAAATTCACAACGTTCAACAGGTAATGAGATACTATGTGTAGAAATTTCAAGAAAGAATCATAAGAAACTTATAGTGGGGGGTTGTTACAGGCCACTAGATACATCTATGACTGATCATCTTGACTTACTTAACAACATAACTAGCACAGCCCAAAAAAGTGATATTTTATTTCTAGGTGATTTCAACCTCCTGGGAATTAATTGGGATACTAACAGAGCTACTAATACTCAAGAACAACTTTTTCTTGATACGTTAATCAACACCAGACTAAATTGAATGATTAGACAGCCAGCTAAAGAAACAAAAAATCTTGGACCTGGTTATAAAACAGATCTAACAGAGGTTATCCATAACAGAAATACTGCAACCTCAAATTAATAGTGACCACGGTATGATTTTGGTAGATATAACTGATGAACCAAAACAGATACCGGGTCAAACAATTATGAAGAGTTATAGTCAGAAGGCAGATTGAAAGATAGGATTGGAATAATAGTAGCCTAAATACTGGTCAACTATAGGTAAGGGTCAAATACAAAATACTGGAATTGGAGGACATTTATGTACCGATAAGCCCATTTATAATAAAATGGGAATGGTCCCACAGTGGTATAATTCTAGGATAAGGAAACAGCTAGTTAAGAAAAGAGTGGCTTATAAGGCAATGACAAATGATAACGGTTTACAATGCTCGTACATACAAAAAGAGCTAAAAATAAGTAAACAAATATAAAAAAGGAAAGGAAAAAACTTGAATTTAAATTGTTCCACATAAAAGACAATGGTACGGCTTTTTATGCCTACATTAATAACAAAGAAACTGATAGAATGGTGGGCCCAATGAAGGAAGGCACAAATTAAATAACAGACCCAATGTTGCAAGCTGGGATTTTTAATAATATATTTTTGCTCAGTGTACTCAAAATCAGATAATGTATCAGAAGACACAAGGGATGGGTACACCACCTTACCCATAACTAAATCATGGATACCAGATATTAAGATAACACAGATGGAAATATTATCCCAATTGAACAAATTGGATATTACAAAATCAGCTGGCCCAGATAGGCTCCATCCTAGACTGCTAAAGGAAATTAGTACTTGGATAGTAGACTCACTGAAAAAAAAAATATAATATGTCCCTGGAGTCAAGAGAGGTGCCTGAGGAGTGGAACACTGCAATTGTGGTTCCAATCTTTAAAAAGGGAGACAAAAGAGATCATGTCCAATTCTAGACCCATAAGCTTGACCTCCATATTGGGGAAAATTATGGAGTCCATCATTAAGGAAAAATTAGAGGAAGATGGTAATATCAAGAATCTCTGTGACATTACACAACACGGTTTTAAAAAAGCACAGATCATAACTAACATTGCTAATAATGCACTGGAACAGAATAAGCCTGTGGACATGTTCTTTTTGGACTTCCAAATTGCTTTTGATAAGATGCCCCACAGCACCCTAATTAGAAAAATGGTTGACAGTGGTATTAATGCTATAATAACTAAATGGATTAAATAACAGAAACACAGAAGTTGACAGCAGAAGGAGATCGCTAGGTCCATCTAGTCTGCCCATTTGTTTTAGACCTATTTTGGCAATCTAATTGCCCACAGCTGACTGGTAGAACCCAGAAGGTCTGAATACTGGGAGCTATGTCAGAGCTGGGGGAGGTGACAAGTGGAGTGCTGCAGAGCTCCATTCTAGGGCCAGCCCTATTCTCGCTATTTGTCTCTGACATGAACATTAATATTAGCAGTTGGTTAAAATTTGTGGATAATGCCAAGTTGGGGACTATGGTGAGTACAATCGATCAGGTGGATGAACTTAGCAGGGACTTGAAGTCACTGGAAGACTGGCACATAAAAATGGTATGACCTTCAACACTGACAAGTGCGTTGTTATGCAACTTGGTTCTAGCAATAATATTAATGATTATATGCTGAATGGTATACCATTAAAAACCATTGAGAGAGAGAGAGAGAGAGAGAGAGAGAGAGAAGGTCTATATATTTTAATCCATAAGGACCCACATTTCAGCCCACACTGTAATGAGGTGATAAAAAAAATTAAATAAATAAATAAATAAATAAAAAGGTTATCCTAGGGTGTATTAGAATGGCTTTTGTATCCAGACATCTGTAACAACCCAGTCCCCTGGGGTTACTAGAATCCTATCATTATTACTGTTAGGAAGGTAGCAAGCAGCTGGTAGGGAGCTCATTAGGGGCTTCTTACATAATGACATCATTGTTTACTCAGCTAGCCCGAGGGAAGAATGATTAGATCATTTGGAACTCTCGCAGCAGCATAAGCCACACTGTGTGGACATCTGCTCTAGGGATCTTAGAACGTTCAATTTGGCCTGAGTCTGAGCTTGAGTGAGCAGATGAGTGGCAGAAGGACTGCTAGTTGGGCTCTGAGGTGAGGGCCCAGCATTTCTCACCCTAGTGGAGTGTCATTTCCAGCTTTCAGTGAAGTGGTGGAGATCAGTGCTACAGCAGGGTTTCCTGATTTCTACTCCCAGTGAAATAAAAGGAACTGCTTGTTCTCAGTGGGCTCAAGGGGTAATCCCCTGAAGGTTCTATGTGCGTTCCAGCTACCTTGGAAAGGCCTTTGAGAGATTGTTTGATCTGCTATCCAGGAGCATGCCTTTTCTTTTGTTGTTCCATGCCCAGTGGACGGGACAACCAGTTGTGAGCACTGTTTTAGAAGACAAGATCTCCACATACTTTAGGGGAATCATAGTCTGGGGTGTGTGTGCCCATAAATAAGGTTGGATCGCACCTGTCAGTGCTCCTAGTTCACCCAAGAGAGTGAATGTTCTGTTAAACTGTTTACCCCGGAGAGTGCAGTTTATTCTTTCGTAACCCCAGTGAGTGACCAATTTAAAGTGTGGAATCTCTAGCATTTCAGTGAGAAAGGGGGGTTTCAATGGTGTAACCCTGGAAAATGGCAGAGACTGTCAGTTGGGGCCAAGGGTGGGAGGAACGCCATCTAAAAGCTTACAAGGCAGGGCTTCCTGGTTCGAAAAGGGCACCAGTTATACCCGAGGAAGGGCCAGTGCTGCAGGTTTAGGTGTGTGGCTTAGTTTTACTTAATTGCACCTATATTCGAAGAAGAGTTCTGAGTGTGTGGCTTAGTTTCACTAAATGACACTCATGGGAGGAAAATGTTCGGGTGCGTGGCCAGGTGTCCACTAAATGCACCATTCAAAAATGGGGAAGAAGAGGGTTTTTCTTTTGCATGTTCATAAACTGTATTGCATGCAAGGAGAGTTCATGGAATGTACCTGTCCTGCCTAGACCAACCCTTGGGGGTCCACTTATACTGCACAATCCCAGTTACTGTTTTGAACATTCCGATTATTGTTTCTGGTTGTGTGGATTTACTGGGGCCCCCTCAGCGGGTTAGATCTAGTATATGCCTAGCTGCCTCAACCCAGGACCTGGGTTGTAATGTTTACAGAAGGTTCATGTTTTGTTCTTGTACCCCACCCCTCTCTTCCTGTAGAAAATGAGCCAGGTATACATCCTAACACCAAGGATGGTACCAACCTTTTAAGTAAAATGGTATGCCAGTTTATAGGTACCAGTGTTCCAGATTTTAATGGGGGGAGGGTGCTAACTTGTTAAAAGTGGCTGGGGAGGTTACACACAGAAGTTGTGCACTGCCCCTCTATAAAGCCTTTACAAGACCTCACTTGGACTATTGTTCACCTTTGTGGAATCCTCATCTCTGAAGGAATGTTAACTTAGAGGGAGTTCAGCGTAGGACAACAAAAATGATTTCAGGTCTAAAGGATATACCATACGAGTCCAGGCTACAACATCTATGTCTGTACTTTTTAGAAATGAGGCATATACAAGGTGATATTTTAGAAATGTTCAAAATAACAAGGGCTACTCGGCTAATGTCTAGCCTGGGTTTAGTAATGAATAATAGAAACATCAACCTAAGAAGCCGTAGCCATCAACTTAAACTGATGTTCTCTAAGAGGAACAACAGGAGAAACTTCTTTACACAGAGGGTGATAACATTGTGGAATAGTGTCCACAAGGAAGTGGTGGATGCAGACTCCTTTTTAATATTCAAAAACAGGTTAGACAATCATTTACTACACACAAGCTCTACCAAGTGGCCCCACTAATGTGGGAGATAGATTATACGGGCATCCGCCTTCTTCTGTCTCCAGGCCCCTTGAGAGAAATTCCAGGCTCGGGGACAGTTCAGACTCTGAGGCCCTACCAGCTCACAGCCCCTTCCCTGCATACAGTATGCTGGGATATCTGGGCCCCTCTTGGTGCTGGGCCCTGTGAATTATCACCTGCTGCCCCACCCTCTCAAGGGCTCTGTCTGTCTCAAATACCAAGTACTAAACAACCAAGAGCTAACCAGCACCGCTAAATGCAAACTGCTCGCATTTTCAGTTAGAACAACTCTCATCAGGCTCAGCTCATTCATGTTGCAGCCACCAGTCTTCAGGAGCACAGGGGGCTTTTGCCCAGCCACATCAAACTATTTTGTGTGTAGGGGGAATGATACATTATTAAAATCAGCATAAACATTTTTTTTTTTTTTTTAAATCAACTACTCCACTTTTTGTCCAGTTGCCATGTTTCATAAACGAATAATCTGAATAATCCACAACAGGGTGTGGGCTGGGCTGGGATTTACCCACATCTGAAATTGTTGGTCACTTGGCCTGTGACCTTGTGACCAAACCACACCAGGCGTGGGTAAATCTTGTGCCAACCTACCCCCGTATGGATTATTCTCAAGTAATCGCTGGGGTTCGAAAATAGCAGGTTTTGCATTTCCATGCAAATTCCTTCATATAAAGGGCCATGCTAAAGTTAACACAAATGCTTTTATCTTCAAAACTATAATAGCTAGAAATCTTATATTTCATACGCCAAAGACAACACACTTAAATTTGGGAAATTCAGTTTGGTTCTTGAAACAGCAGGAAAACTCTTAAGAGAACAAATTGAAAGACATAATTTTTAAAATAATTCTTCTTAATCTCAGTAGTCCTCTGGGTTTTTGACTTTGCCTCAATATTGCTGTTTTAGCTGGTCTGTAGGATGCAGCTTTATATAATAAAATCAAACTAGCATACGGACAAAATTCTGAGTAACATCCATAGGTGGTGCAGTTGCAACGTACTCCTGTTCACAAACTGAACCTTACCACTCTTAAAATAGTGCTCCCTCCACAACTGTGATGACTGTGCACTAGCAACCAGCTGACTGGAAAAATAGCCCTTAGCAGGAATCAATAAAGATCCTCTCTGGGCCCCGTTTATTACAACTGGTCCAAACACAAATTGAATTCAAAGGATGTGACGAGACAAAAAAAAAAAAAAAAGCTGCCCAAAAAGAGTGTGCTAATGCTGTTCCTCATACACGTGCTTCCAATTGGGTACAATTTTGAAGAGGTATGGGCTGTGTTTTCACTGCTATGCAGGATGGTACTTCTCTTTTGTCCAGGGAATGCTGATGGTTGTTGGTTTACAAGATCATTGTTTGGATGAGATTAGGTTGTTGACAGCCACAAGCTAGTTAAAGCTGATCCCATGCAAGTTAAAGCTCTTGGTTGATACCCTAAAGGGCAGCCTACAACTACCAACAGTTGATGGGCTAAGGTACAGCTGGTGGCTGTGGAGATGCTATGAACCTGGTTGTTGTTCTGGACAGGAGGCTGTCACTAGAAAAAAAAAAATCAGGTGTCAGCTGTTACACTTCTGTCTGAAAGTTGTGGACTGTCATACAGGCATCTGACATGGAATGAAAACAAAAATCGAGCACAAACAGAAAGCAAGGCCCAGCACATTGACGACCCAAATTTCAGAAGAGCCTGAGAAGTCCTGTTGGAAGGCAGGCCAAACCTGAGACAGCTTTCCATCTGGCAGTATGTCTCAGCTGGGGAGAGTTGGTGGCAGATTCCACCACCACAGCGACCCCTCTGTTGCTGGGTCAGGAAGCTTGCTCCTGCCGCAGGGTGAGCTCTGGCTGTGCCAGGCTGCCAGTGGCACTGCCCCCACCAGGGGAAGACAGAGAGGGAAAACAGGGAGAAAAATCCTGGTAGCCTTCTAAATGGTAGCTGGGTTCAGCCTGATAAAGGTATATCCCTTTGAGCAGGGTATACCACCAAGAAATGCTACTGACAAGGGAAAGAAAAAGCTACATAAAAAAGGCAAGAGGAAAGCTGGCAAGACAAAAACCTGTGCTGCTTAGACAGGCCCAGCCACCTCAATAACTCACTGCTATCACAGCAAGGCAGCACACAAGGAAGAAGCATAAAAATAAAGTTATTAAACAAAAAAATCTATGGAAGATTGCTGTGTTAGCTGCCCCCGGCGCTTCATGCTGCTCTGGGGTGGAGCAGCTTTACTTGCAATGTCAGTGTGGTAGTGAAGTGGCCAAGCCTTTGGGCTAAGCAGCAGATCAAATTTTCAACATATCATGGAATGTCTGGACTGTTGCGATGTGTTTTATATGGTCTTCACTGTGAATTATTTCAGTTGCCTATGGTTAGAGCAGAATGGAAGCTGGCAGGTGTCCAACATCCACTGAGATGCTATAATGCTGTATTTGCTGCCTATTCAGTAACAGGTTGATTTCAAGGTTATACAGGAGAGTCCCTTAATGAACAGGAATTAACTCATCTCAACAGAGCTTCCGACACTCTATGCTGCTGTTCTGTAAAGTGTTCTGAAGCTTAGAAATAAACACTAAACAAATCCCAATCAATTAGATTCTATCACTATCTCTATAATTTGATGCTACAGACCTCCCTCCGCGGGCCTGAAGGTTGTGAACCATCTGCATAGTGACTAAGTAGGATACCAACATAAGTTATTATCATGGGTAACTTCAATCTTGATTGGTTCGCTAACGTTTCAAAACCTCTCAAAGACACTTATGATGCTTTCGGACTCACACAACTCATAAAAGAAGCGACGCACCCCAATAAAATAAACCCTGCCAACAGCTCCCTGATTGACCTCATACTAGTAAGCAAAGCCAATCTTTTCACACACTCAGGTGTATTTTTTACTGACCTTAGTGATCACTGCCCCATTGCTTGTGTACAGTCCATAACTAGGTCACCTACCCACCATGCTGAAGCTGCAAATCTCCCCGGATCCAACACCTTCTATTTCGGGACCATCTCCCCGTCGGAAGCTCTTGATGCTCTACTCTCCCTCAACCCTTCCAAGGGAAAATCCCCTGATGGGTTAGACCCCAAACTCCTCTACCTCTCTGCCACTGCCATTGCAGCTCCGCTAGCTGTCCTACTAAACCTGTCATTTGCCTCTGAATCAGTTCCTGCAGAATGGAAACACACCATAATCCTTCCACTTCCCAAAGGAGGAGGAGACCCCACCTCTGCGGCCAACTACCACCCTATCTCCCTCCTCCCCACCCTAGCAAAACTCCAGGAGCACCTCGTGCTTTCTCAACTCTCCAGCTTCCTCTTGGAATCTAACTTCTTCACCCCCTACCAGTCTGGATTTAGAAAGAACCACTTTACCACCACCTCCCTCCTACGACTCTCTGACACAGCCCTCTCGGGGATGGGCAAAGGTCTCACTACTGCAGCCATCTTTGTTGACCTAGCTCAAGCTTTCAACACTGTCTCCCACCCCCTGCTGCTATCCTGTCTCTCTGAAGCCGGGCCTATCTATGCCTGCCACCAGCTGGTTCAGAGCCTACCTAGAAGAGAGAACTCAACCCGTAAAAATTGCTGGTTCCACCTCTCCCCCACTCCCTACAGCTATTGGTATCTCCCAAGGCTCAGTACTCGGCCCTATCCTTTTTTCCATCCTCCTAACCAACCTGTCTCTTGCCTGCTCATCTACCTCAATTCGCATGTATGCAGATGACACCGTCCTCTTTTCCTCTGGCCGTACCTCTGAGGAGGTTACTACCAGTCTCCAGGCTGATTTCAACAAAGTTCAGCACTGGTTTAGCTCCCACCAACTCTCCCTTAATGCCAAGAAGACAGTCTCCATGATCTTTGGCACTAGGCAGAGACTATTCAGGCTAACTACTCCCCCTGAACTTCCACACCCTTGTTGGGACCGTCCTTGAGGAAGTGTCAACTTTCAGGTACCTTGGCGTCTGGCTTGACCGACATCCATCCTTCTCGGCTCATGTGGATGCTATCCTGAAAAACCTGCGCCCTAAGCTCAGTGCTCTCTACAGAAACTGCAGTTGCCTCCCCCTACTGGTGAGATGCGAAATTGTGCAGAAAATGATATTACCTACGTTCAACTACTGTGATGTAGTCTACAGTGCTGCTCCTAAGTCAACTCTATCCAGACTGGACCCCCTCTTCAATGCTTTATGCCGCTTTGCCCTCAATGCTCCCCCTTGCACCCACCACTGAAAGCTTTGCCATGCGCTGGCATTTCCCTCCCTTGACAGCCGGTGCCTACTCCACTGTGCTAAATTTGCTTCAAACCTCTGGCTCGGGTCCCTTCCATCCTACCTCACCTCCTCCCTATCTCCAACCCCAACCCCCTCTCACACCCTTAGATCTACTGACTCTCAGCTGTTAGTAATCCCTCATCGCTGGACCACTGCTGGCCAATCGGCCTTCTCCTACCACCTCCCGAGGCTCTGGAATGACCTTCTGGCACAAATCCATCACTCCTCCTCTAGGTATGCCATCTCCTCTGCCCTGACAAACTACTGCATTGTAAACTGCCAGTGTCGCTGACCTCTCTCTCCCCTCCTCCTCTTGTCTTACCTTCTCGCTTCCTCCCCCCACTACCCTATCCTAGATCCTATGCGGCCTGACCAGTGGCTTTACCTTCGGCTACAAATGCTGGCATATATTGCCAAACTCTGCACTTACCCCCTACTGCACTTGTAGCCTTGACTCTCTGTCTACCGCACTACCATAGCTAGTAGTTGACATGTATGTAGATAGATGTATTTTTCACCCTCTGTCATTATAATTCCTTGTACAATCTCTCCTTCACTCCATGAAACAATGTGGATAACTACTTGTTGCAATGTTTCCTATGTTGCTCCTACTTCATGTTTCCATGGTGTTATACCTATGTACCGTCATGTAATTCCATTTGTGTAATTTTGTTTCTGTGTACAAATGTATACAGTTGCTCTCCTCTGTAACCCCCCATTGCACCATGAGACAAGCATCTTTTTTGCTCAGTGTGCCTTTCCTGGTGAAACATTTCAATAAATAAATATGTAACCCCCCTGTTACCCGGGGTTACTAGAATCCCAGTAAGACCTAGTTGTAGGCAGGGAAGGCAGCTTGTGAAACTCCAGTTAAATGGATTTCACACTGTCTCACTCTGTTCTCAGTCTCAGCTGAGACTGAGGGATGACATCACCATAGAACTATTGCAGCTCATGAGCCACATTGGAATCTGCAGAAGGGAGTTAGATTAGAATGTTGGGAGTTTTTTGAACAGTGAAAGCAGAGTTGTGTGTGAGCAATCTTGAAGAGAGGAGCACAGCAATCTGTGCACAGGCTCTTGGAGCCTAAGCTCTGATACAGATCTACTTTTAGGGAAAGGTGTGTGTTTCCGCCTAAAGAGGAACACAGTAAGCTGTTCTTGAAGTGGTGGAGACTGCGGATTCTGGTCTCTGTGCCCCATCCCTCAGGAGATGGGGGTGGAAGGTTTGTCTGCTATTCCAGGGGCAACCCCCTGGCTACTGATAGAGAAGAAGCTGCCTTATTTTTTCCAAGTGTGTTAGGTACCAGAAACTGTCAAGATTCGCCTGTGGGGCACCTGCAACCAAAGCGTGAGTTCTGCTCTTGTCAAAGGGCCTATGTTTCACCTGAACTGTGTTAAAGTGGGGATTGGACTGCTGAATTAGTGGGAGGCCTAGAGGAACAGGCTTAGCCAAAGTAAAAGTATGTTCAAGTCCAGCACAAGGGGAAAGTCAAGACATGTAGAAGAGATGTGCTATACGTCTACCCTTTAATCTACATTGCCAAGCTTTCAAAAAGAGTCATTTAATGTCCAGAGTAATGGCCGGGTATGGATTGTGGAAGCTGGAGGTGGGAGGCCCCCCACCTTTAGTAACCAGGTCCACCTCTACAGATTTGCTCTGTGGATTTCTACTTTGCCTCATGCACTTGGCCAGTGATGAGGGAAGTACCCAGATGTGGGATTGGAAGGAAATTTCCCTTAAGGAGTCGAAGGCTCTAAGGCGGTTTGGGGAGCCACCAACCGAAAATTTGGTTCACTGCCATATGGACCGGGATCGAGTGGCTGGCAGGGGAGCCGGGCCAGGGAAAAACCCAAATAGTGTACAAGTCGGGCTGTATACCCAAAGCTGCATGCAAGCCTGGGCCGTGTGCCTGGTGGGTTCAGAGCCTGAGGGCTGAAGTGTTGAAGAAGTGTTCTGTTATCTCTAATCTGCATTACCAGGAATGTAGCCCAGTGGGGGGGGATTAGATCCGTTAATGCTTTGTTTGTTCAGTTTGGATCTGAATAAAAGCCACACTTTAGAATCCCATTCCTGGTATTGGACATTACAGTTATTGCTTCCTGTGTTCGGATTTACTTGGGTGCCCCTGTGCAGAGTAGCCAAACCTAGGCCCCTTGTACCAAGTAACCTAGTCCTCCCTGAACTCAGTCCCCACCAGGTACTACTGTCAGCTTCAACAGCATACCACCTGTCATTTTGCAAAAAGGCAGGGGTTCGGGGCCTTACAAATAAATAAACCTTCTGCCTCTAGATTTGCTCTAAAAAGATGTAGGCGTAATTTTGACCCACGTGCATTCATATCGGATCTACAGAATTTGTTGCATTGGAATGGAGTTTTATCTAGCCAAAACAGTACAGGAGGCCTACGAGTTCTTCCAGAACACTGTTCTTGGTGCTATTAATAAGCAGGCACCCATGGCCAAAACCCAGGCCTAAAAATGTCTTGCCCTTGGCTTACGGTTGATTTGAAGTCTGTGCTGCTTAACAGAGACCTGCTGTGGAAAAGGGCCCAGAAAACCAAACTCCCCTTTGACTGGCTAGCCTTCAGAACTGCTAAGAACCTTTGCATGAAACTTATTAGGACAGTTAAAGCCAATAACTACTGCTCTGAATTGGAATCATCCACCAATCGCTCTGCCTCCTTCTGGAAGATTTTGAAGGACATCGAAGGGCACGCCATTGTCCAATACCTTTCCATCAAAAATCTCTTCCTATGGGTTCTCCACAACAGACAAATCTGAAATACTTGATCTCCTCAATAATCATTTCGCCACTGCTGTCTGGCATTTGATTCCTCCCCTGCCACTAATCTTTGAGCTCAGTATTGTCAAACTGATGCAGCTTGGCCAGAGAGAACAACCCCTGCTTCAGTTGCACCATTCTCCTTTCTCCCTATAACCTTGAAGGAGGTCGGGGATCTACTTCTCAAACCTGACACCAGAAAACCTGTGGGAAACGAGAATATACACACACACACAGACACATACACGTGTGCATACATATATATGCTAGGTTTTTTTCCACCTTACTCGCCCCCAGTCTCTCCACTCATTCGGACCACTCAGAGCTTCCGACACACCCCCTGCCTTAGGAGTCTGCTCCTAGAGTGCCTTATTGCTTGCTCCAGTAGTACCATGATGCCCGGATAACCCCCCAGGTGGGGCAAGAAGAGGTCCAACTTACCTCTCAACCTTCAGGGAAGCAAGCAGTGCACAGCAAAGTCTGCCCCTTGATGGCCAGCTGGCATGCTTTCAGCTGGAGAGTTTGTCACCTAGGAGTGATGGGGAGTTTTTCCACTTGTTCTGGTTGCCCAACCACTGCAGTTGCCCGGCACTCTAGGAGGGTCAATTGGAAGGAGTGCATTGTGACACGACTCCTCCTAGGACTCTCGGCCGATGTCAGCCCCTCCCCTCTTTGTTGCTAGTTCGGACTGCACTGCCAATCCCAGGTTCACCCAAGAGATGTCAGTAGAGCAATGGTAGCTGCACTGAACCCTCCCCAGAGAGGGAGAGCTGCCGCTGGGTGCTCGATCCCCCTCTCTCCCCTTGCCAACCCCCGGTGCCCCGGGTCTTTCACCGAACCCAGGTCGCCGGTGTGGCATCCAGTGCCTCAACCCTCAGAGTCCCCTGGCCGGCAAGGAAGCCAACAATATTGATCCCCATTTCCTTAAACTCAGCCATCATGTCCTAGCCATTCCAATCATCCATCTCTTTAATGTGTCACTTGTACAAGGTGATCTCCCTCAAACTTGGAAAACCACTCATGTGATTCCCCTGTACAAATCCGGTGATCAGTGTGATCTAAATAAATGCAGACCAATGTCCTTGCTTCCCATACTGTCTAAATTGCTCAAGAAAATAGTTAATTCCCAGGTTAGGTTTTGCCTGGAATTCTCCAACCTGCTTAATTCTGTACAATCTGTATTTAGACTGTGCCATAGTACGATCTTAGCCCTTGCAAAGGTAACGAATGACTGGTAGAGAGCCATAGATGGGAAGAACTATGTGCCATTTTCCTTGACTTAAGCAAAGCTTTTGATACTGTGGACCATGCTTTGCTCTTGGATACCCTTCTTGATGCTGGCCTCGACTCACAATCCTTGTGGTGGTTTACCAGTTACCTTACTGCTCGATCTCAGGTAAAAGTAGAAGGTGATTTTCCCCCTCTTAAACCCCTACTGAAAGGTGTTCCACAGGGTTCCATTCTGGGTCCCCTACTTTTTGCCCTCTATATCAACATCATCAATCATGGAGTTAAGTCTGCTAATGTTCATCTATTTGTAGATGACACAGTTATATATATATATATATATATATATATATATATATATATATATATTGATAGCCAACTCCAGAACGTGCCTGCTTGGACCTCCAGCTGGACTTTAACCTACTGCAAGTAAATCTTCTGAACAAAAAGCTTCTTTTAAAATGAAAAAAAAAAAAAAAAAAAAAACAAAAACAAAGCCATGATCCTTTCACAGTCTGTCCATACCCTAATCTCATCATCCTTGGTACTGCTCTCCAAATCTCCACACTCTTAGGTGAACCCTTGGACTACGTTCCCAAATTGAAATACTTGGGAGTCTGGACTGATTACAAACTCATTTTCTGACCATACTGAAGAGCTCACGAAAAAAATCAAAATAAGACTTGGCATCTTCTACAGGATTAAGCATCTACTTACCCAGGATGCTAAAAAAAGAATAATCCAAGCTACCTTTCTATCCTTATTGGACTACGCTGGCCTTTTTATGGCCAAGGGCCCACCACATTGCTTGCTAAACTAGATATGCTTTACCACCGTGCATTAAGATTCATCCTTGGTGTGCTGTATTCCACACACCACTGCACCCTATACTCACTTGTAGGCTGGTCTTCTCTTGCTTTCAGGAGGCAATGCAACGCTGCCTGCTGGACCCTCAGAGCAATCTCCAATAAGCTACCACAATACATCACAGAGTGTCTCCCTCTTTTCTACTGCAGGCAGTTATTCATTAAGAAGCCACTCCTACATATATCTTTAGTTGTTCCTAAAGTTACAATGTGTTTCGGTAGAGCCTCTATAAGCTTTGTACTCCCCCAACTCTTGAACAGGTTACAAAAAACTTTGAAGCTGGCACTCCCCATTACAGTGTCCCTATTTAAAACACTATATGCCCTGCTCATTCAATGAATCTTGTAACTGTCTGTCCTGAAGACTTCCCTTTAGGCCTATGCCTCCTTATCCATCTGTTGTCCTACGGCACCCCGTTTCTTCATTACCCTCTCTCCCCCTTTGTCTCCTTCCTTAAATGTTCCCTTCGTAGACTGTACATTACTATAAAATATATTGTAATTAGTTGCTTTACTGTATCTCTTCTCCATATAAATTGTAGTTTGTTGATTGTATAAACTGTCCTTTGTGTAGACTGTATATTTCTGCATAATATATTGTAAATAGTTGCTTGATTTGATCTTTTCTGTATAATTTGTGTTGTATATCATTCATTGCTGCCTAGTTCTATTGTGTTCGTGCATATCTGCCCAGGTCCACCTTGCAAATGAGTTTGGTCAATGATGTTTTGCCTGGTAAAATAAAGATTTGATTGAGTGATTGAATTAACCAACTAGAAATTACAGTACTTACAGTTTTATTTTAGCCCACTCTTTCTGCCATGCCTCAGTCAGGATTGGTACAATGTTCTCAGAGGCGTCCACCTTCTTTAGTGACCACAGGTCTTCAACCTCCAGTGGCCGTTTGTAGCCCTTAATTGCCATTCTGTTGATTACAGGCATACAAAGCATGAGCAAGCAAAAAAAAAAAAAAATCAAGGCAGTAGCTGTTACTCACTCAAAATAGGGTCGTGATGCACACTTTACTTAGATGCCAAAGTATACATGTTGTGCTTACTCAATAGAGCACTGCTAGATCTCTTCTGACATGCATTCCTCCCATTTTACTGGTGTCATAAAGGGTTTAGAGCCCTAGTTTCATCAGAATCACAAGGGTTGCAAAGTGGCGCTGTTGTCCAAGCCTGGCATACATTAATCCTGGAAGAACTTTTTTTAGGGGTTTAAAGGGTTTGCAAAAACAGTCACTGGGGAACCAGAAGAAATCATATGGGCTCCAAATGCAATGGCTAGTAGCAGATCATGTAAGATCAAACAGCAGAACTCGACTGAACAAAAGCACAATGGTGCTGCAAGCCCAGTGGTAGGAAAGCTAGTGTACTAATAGGCTATCAGCTGGGAAATCAGCACAGTGACAAACAAGCATTGCAATATTTATAAACAATGTACCCTCTGCTCACCCCACACTGTGAGCCACAAAATGGTGGCGACTCTAGCTCTGTGCCGTTCAGTAATATGTCAGTGGAAGCAGAAGTGTTGCATACTACGTTAGACATGGGCTCACTGAGATGGGGCAATGTAGCTTAATTTTTGGCAGCCAATGGAATAAATATAAATTAACTGTGAAGGGGCCGGTCTCTGTGTCTACCATAGTACTCCCAGCACATCACTGAAGGGGCTGGAGCTAGCTCCTCCACCTACATTTTATGGATTTCCTTCTGTAGAATTGTATATTCCAGCCAGCCCAGTGGTGCGGAGGGTTGAGGTGCTGGACGCCACACCTCACACCATGCCGGCGACCTGGGTTCAGGAATGAGCCAGAGTCATCGGAGGTCAGCAGGGGAGGGAGAGGATTGAGCATCCGAGGACAGCTCTCCTCTTCTGGAGGGAGGGAGGCGGGTACATGCTCGGTGCCTGACTGGCCTCTGGTGGAAGCCGAAGGCATAGCAGGAACATGAGCGTACAGAGAGGGTTGGGAGTGGTGGATGTCTGTGGAGATGCCTTGACGTTGGGCGAAGGCCACTCCCCTAAATCATCAGAAAAAGACCCTGCAGTGCTCTCGGTAGACGGAGCACCAGGCCCCAATCTGCAGTGCCCCTACCTGTCCTGGTATCAGCATACTGACGAGACCAAGAAGGACTTCAGGGGACACCCTTAACCTGTACCTGCATGGGGGGTATAGCTACCGCTACAGGAGGGATGGACTGCACCAAGGCTCCAGGTAAGAGGGTGGAGACTACAAGGCCCTAGGTGTCTCCTGAAGAGTGGGAGTGTGCGGGGTTGGGGAGTATAAAGAGCAAGTAAAAAAAAAAAAAAAGAATTGTAAATCCCCTGCTCTTAATACAGTCATATTAGAAAGATATTGTGTTGTAACAGGAATTGTTCAAGAAGATCTGCATTTAACCACTACATCTGTATTTTCTATAGAAGTTTATTTTATTATACTGGTTCAAGGTTCACTGTCAATCCCCTTAGACCTCAAAGAGTCCCTAGTTTAAAAACCACCTGTTATGACTGGTCACATTCTGTAGTGACTACTGATGAAGCTGGTTGTTCCGATTCAGCTTCGTGAAAAACAGACTGCCCACCATCCTGGCATTACCACACAAAAACATGTTTGTTTACATTCCTTGATCAGCTCCCACTTCATCTTTCCTGGACTTAAGAACACCCCCAAAACAGCCTAGCCACTCATTATGCCATTGGAGTAGAGGAGACTATTGTACCATGAGTAGTGTTGTTTGATACGCAAAAAATTTGGCAAAATTCGTGCTTTTTGTGAAATATTTTGCAGGTCCGAAATGCAAAATTTGGCCCTCAAATTGCAAAATTTCATGCACAGAATGGCAAACATTGAAGCTTCCAGGTGAAATAATGCCATTTGTAGGTGAAAGCTCGTATTTCACGGCGACATTTCGCAAGTTTGCACCCCTCATGAAGTATGGAGGAAGCTGCAGTTTTAGAAGGCATGCGCACCTCCGAGTGCATGCATCCTCCATGCCACAGTGGCTCCAGGCTGTCTGAGAAAAACCTGGTGGAAAAGAGGGAGAGCAGGGCTTAGCAAAGCCTCACCCAAGGTACAGCAATCCACCCTGCATCTCCAGCTGGGGTAGACTTCTGGATGACAGGCCTATGGGGAGAACCTTGGCCCCAACACAGGGGGAACCTTTCCCCCAATGTAGAGAGAGGGGCAAGGGACAGTCGACAATACCCAAGGACAAGTATCCTCCTGGTCAGCCCTGGAGAGAGAGAAAAACCTTTATTAAAAAAACATTTTAATTTTATAGTTGTTCCATCTTTACTGGTCATTTAAACAGTGGAGATTTCAGATCAGGAAGTGTCAGTTAGCTCAGCAGGTAGCACACTGACCTCTGAGGCCGAAAGATTAGAAGACTGTGGGTTCTTTCCCCACACCAGGCACTTGGGTTAAATCCCAATACTGACTCTGTAGTGCAGCATTGGGGGGGGGGGGTGCTGCACTCCTGATTGTACATACTGTAAATATTTGTCTTTTTGCCTCGTACAGTACATCGCTTCTCTATCCATGGAATGTCTCTATTCCCCTGGTTGCCCCCTGAAAAAGGGACATTATTGTCTCAGTAGGCCCACCCGGTCATCAAAATTCAAATAAATAAACAAATAATAGAATTCATTAAACCATACTATCTGGTATAATCTAACCACTTTTCATTTCTCTATGACCGACTTGGCTAGAACCAAATTCAAGAATGTTATCTTTCTGCTATTAGAACATTAAATTTACAGTAGTCTGTACCATTAGTGACCTGTATTTTATTTATACTGGTACTATGTAGGTTGAGATTTATGATTTATGTGTATGCTGAACAGGTAGTCAGTTTCTGCCACATATCTTAACTTACATCCAAAGACTTGCATTTTTGTTATTTTGGTATAAATACAGAATCATTCATACATTGCTCTGGCTCTAACATACTATGAAGCCAGCAGATTAGGCCCTATGTTCCATAGAGTCTGCTCGATGGTCAGTGCCTTCCCAGGGCACCATTTGTGGCCCCCCACTCCCTCCCTACAAGGTCCCCCATTTCCCAGCAGGGATCCGGGATGCACCCTCCCTCTCTACCTATCCCAACCATTCTTGAACCCCTCCACAGTAGTAGCAGCCACCAACTCCCCAGGCAGCACATTCCAGGGCTCCATCACCCTCTCAATGAAGTAGCACCTCATTGTTTCCCCCCTCAGTTTCCCCCTGTCCAGCTTCATTGAGTGTCCCCTGGTGGTCTCCACCTCCCTCAGCTGAAAGACTGCCCCCAGGCTTACCCCATTCATTCCTTTGAGATATTTGAAGACCTCTATCATATCCCCCCATTCCTTCTTTCCTCCATCGAGTACAGGTTGAGCTCCCCAGTCTCTCCTCATAGGGCCTTTTCCCTAGCCCCAGTACCATCCTGGTCACTCTCCTCTGCACTCTCTCCAGTAACGCAATGTTCCTCTTTAAGTAGGGATGCCAGAACTGCATGCAGTATTCAAGGTGTGGTCAAACCAAGCAATTGTACAGCGGAAATAGCACCTCTCAACTCCTTGAGGTTATCTCTCTGGCTATGCACACTAGCATTTTATTTGCTTGAGCACAGCTCTTCTACACTGCTCAGTTATTCATTTTGGCATCCAACACCACCCAGAGGTCCTTCTCCCCCTTGAAACCTGCAGTACCTCCCCCCCCCACCAAGATGTGTACATGAGCCAGCTTTGTGACCCCCTAAGTGCAGCACCCTGCATTTCCCAGCATTAAACTTCAGCTTCCAGGCTTGTGACCATCTCCACAGAGTGTCCAGATCCTCCTGGAGATCCAGCTTTCCCTCCTCCCCATCCACCACTGCCCACAGCTTCGAGTCATCTGCAAAGAGGCTCATCCCGCTCCTGATATCATTTCTAATGTCTGAAATGTAGGCATTTAACAGGAGTGGGCCCAGTACCAACCCCTGTGGGACCCCGTAAGTGGCTATCCTGGAGGATAAGACCTCTCCCCCCAGTCTCACCTTCTATACATGCTCCGCTAGCCAGTTTCCTATCCACCTGACCAACTGCCCCCCAACCCCATATCCTCCAGTTTCCCCAGTAGCCCAGGATGTGGCACAGAGTCAAATACCCTGCTGAAATACACAAAGAGGACATCCACTGGCCTTGCCCTGATCCAGCACACTCGTCACCCCTTCATAGAACTCCACCAGGTTGATCTGACATGATCTGCCCTTAACAAAACCATGTTGGTGACCGTCTAGGTGACCCCATGCCTTCAGAATCCCCTCCATCCTCTCCTTCAAGATGACTGCCATCACTTTGCCCACTACCAATGTCAGGCTAACCAGCCTCCTCTCACAAGCCACCCCTGTATATAAACATGATATGGGCTATCCTCCAGTCATGAGGCACCCATCCGACTGCAGAGAGGAGTTAAAAGGTCCACCAGGGGTGTGGCCAGGGTATCTGCCAGCTCCTTAAGCACCCTAGGATGGATCCCATCTGGGTCCGGTGCTTTATCCCCTCTTAGGGCCTTGAGGGCTTCCCACACACTCCCCTCTTGGTATTTCAACATCCACTTCCCCCACTTCTTCTGCCGGTTCTCCCTTCCCACTCTCCAGACCATGCTGCCCCCATTCTCCTTGGAAAAGACCAAGGCAAAAAAGTAATTCAGTACCTCCACCTTCTCCCCTGCCTCCTCCACCCACAGACTCCCTATCCTAAGCCTACTAATCTGCCCCTGCCCCTTTCTTCTTTCCCTGATATACCTGAAGAGCCCTTTCCCCACCTTCTAATTCCCTGTTCCAGTCTCAGCTCCACCCCCGCCTTGGCCGACCTCACCACCCTGGTGACCCTCATGGCAGCCTCATCAAACTCCCCCTTGGATATAGCCCCCCCGTGAACATTTGTAATGGCTATAAGCAGCCTTCTTTTCCATCACTGCATCCTGGACCTCCCTTGTCCACCAGCTTGGCCTCCTAGATTTGCCCCATTTGAGTCTCCCCTTTGTGCAGGCCTCGGTAGCCTCCAGGAGCCTCTTTTTTATAATTTCCCACCAGGCCTCTGTGTCCATGCTTGGCCTGATCTCATCCAGGTAGCCCCTATGCATCCACTCCACCCCCCAAAGTCCGCCCCTCTAAAATCGGCCACTGTCATTCTTGTGTGTCCTACCCCACCACATAGTTCAAGGGAGAACCAAACCATGGCATGGTTGCTTCCTGCCAGTGGGTCCCCAACAACTAGGTCCCTGATGAATGCGCCATCTAAAAGGACCACATCTAGGATGCACCCCTCCCTCATTGGCTCAGTCACCAGCTGGGCAAGGAACGCACCCTGTAAGCTGTCCAACAGTCGCTGCTTCCTGCTCGATGAGGATGCTGTAGTTCCCCAGTCTGCTCCTGGCATATTCAGGTCTCCCAGCACTACAGTTTTGTCCTCTCCCCTACCACAGTGGTCCCTAAGGTTAGCCACCAGGCCTTCCTCCTGTTCCTTCCCCTGCCCGGGTGATCTATATGCTACTCCCATCCTCACCCATTTACCCCTTGGAGCCTGCAGGGTGACCAAAAGAGCCTCCACCTGATCCCCCGCTTCCTCAACCCTGCTTACCCCTATGCCATCTCCAATGATAAAAGTCCCCCCCCCTTCCCTCCACCCTATCCCTTCTGCACGTGGTGTACCCTGGTAGGTTTAGGTCCCAATCATGTCTGGAAGTGACCCAAGTCTCTGTGACTGCCGCCACATCCACCCCCCTTCCCCAACAGTGCCTGAAGCTCTGGCATCTTGTTTCTCATGCTCCTGGAATTTATCAGGACCACCCTCAAACTTGCCCCCTTGCCCTCTCCTGCCCTGAAACCTCCCTGCCTTCTGCCTACAAGGATGCTCCTGCCCTATGCCCCCTCCCTCCTGCCTGTGGGAGGAAGCCAAGACCTACCTGGCCTGCCAGGGAGCCCTTTCCCTCCCCACCTCAGAAGTTTAAACCCCAGCTGGAGCAAATTAACTCTGCCAGTCTAAGCTGCAGGACCTCTTTTCCCTCAGAACAAAGGTGGAGCCTGTCCCTTGCATACAAATCCTTGTCCTTCCAGGTTGCACCCCAGTCCCCCACCCATAACCCCTGGCCTCGCACCATTTACAGAGCCATACGTTTACATCCATTATTTTTGCTTATTCTCCAGACTGGCCCTAGGCACCAGTAGTATCTCTGAGAAGGAGACCAAGCACCCCAAGTCCAGACAGACCCTAGCCAGCTCCTAAAACCTAGCCTGAATCTCCAGCTCACTGTTCCCCCCTATATCATTTGTACCCAGGTACACCAATATGTCAAGGGTCATCTCTTTCAATATAACCTAGAAAGTGTCCCCCCCCCATTCCTCATATCTCTGTGTAGTATATTGTGACTTCTCTTTTTTCTGTATTTCGTGTATGATTTGTTGAAATAATTTTTTATTTTTTTTTATTTTTAGTTTTTGTTGACCGGGTAAGTGCACTAGACAACTTCTGCCTATTTTAAGACATGACCCGTGGGATGGGGATACAGAAGAATGCCAACTGACTTTGAACTAGATTAAGCTATTGGTGGTATTTTTCAGTGAATGGGGGGACATTTGGGCCAGGGCACCGTGGAAATTCCTCTACTCTCTGGTAGGGGGAGATGCTGTTCTAGGAGAGGACGGCAGTCTGCCTCAGGATGGCTGATGAGGAGGTTGTGGAGTTTGAGCAGCCGGTGGTTTTACCCCAGACCACGGCTGTGGCTTTGCATGGGGATTCTGAGCTGATTTTGGATGTTGCAAGTGAGATTTCTGATGTTCCGATTAATGTACCTTGTGCAGTTGAGGTAGCTGAGATGGTGAGTTTTTCGGCTCCACAATTACAGCCCCACTGTGTCTTTTGATACAACTTGCCCTTCTGAGACGGTTTCCTTGCTTGACAGAGCCATCTGTCGACCTGACAGTAATGATGGGCTTCATGTGAGTCAGCAAGTGGCTGACAGGAGCGAGGGTATTGCGTCGGTGTAAGACGCGTCAGAGGAGCTCTCCGCTGGAATGCGGAAATCGTCTGTTGTCTCGGGGCAAGATGTTCCCTTTACAGGTGAGGATTGGTCTAAAAAAAAAAAAAAAAAAAATTGCTCTTCAGAAGGCTAGATGGATCCAAGGAGTGGATGGATGATGGCTCCCAGATTTAAACTGGGAGAATTTTTCAGGTGCTTCTATGATTAGTTCTCCTCCTTCGGAGGCAGTTTCTGCGCCGTTTGCTACTGCTATGTCATCGGGGGGAGGGGGTTGCTTGTGGACACTGAACTGTTGGCTGTGGTACCGGGACCTTCTGGCCTGGGTTCTAAGGACATTTCACCCAGGATCCCCCCCCCAAAAAAAATGGAGACAAGAGACAGCATGGGCCATTTTTTTCCGACTTTTTTAAAAACAACAGAGTGGAGCAAGCTCCTTGCTGTAATGCTGTCCGCTTACGGTATAGAGGTGGTTTGCAGGGCCATCCAGACAGGACTTATGTGGCCAGGACTTTATTGATTAACTCTATGCATTATCGTGCTGTAGATATTTTTGCTCTAAGAAATATTAGAGGTGAAGATTATTTTGACGTGTGCTTTAAAACCTTTATGGGGTTAGATGCTTTTTGAGAAAGTATGAATCTCTCAAAATGACTTCATTATGGACACCTTTTTGGGCAATTCCATTAACCAAACCCCTCTTTAAAACGGTTAATATTATGTTCAGGAATGAGGGTGTTAATGTGGGGGATATTCTTTTTTAGTTGGGTAAAAAGTGTGATGTGTTGGGCCCTCCTGAGGCCATAATGGATTCTCAGGGAATTTGGACTGGACATTGGAGGTTCAAAGTTAAGTTACAGATGGTCGAAAATGAAGTCTGCCATATACCAAACAGATTTTTTTGGGGTAAAGATAGGGGTGTGTGTTTTTACCCGGGTCAGCCGAATGCCTGTTATAAATGTGGTAGTGGTAGGCACCTTAGTAGTACCTGTGATAGGGTACGCTGTGCCCTGTGTGGTGACTATGATCATGATAGCACTGTTTGCAGAAATACTTTCCACTGAAATCTGTGTGAAGAACAGGGCCATGCGTACTATCAATGTCCCTGGGCAGGTCAGAATAGACCTGGAGGCCCAGATAAGGATTCCTTTATTAATCAAGCCCAAGATAGATGTAGGCCGTAAGGGCCACATTCCTCAGGTGAGGAAGAACCCCAAGTTAGGCCAGCTAGTCAAACTGATGCTTCTGCCCCTGGTCCTGCTCACACTGCTCAGGGCCCTTTTCGGGATACTGGTGCTTCTTTTTCCCATACCCCTGAGGAACTTATTCCTTCCCAGTCTTCTCCAGTAGTACCTGATCTACAGAAACCTATGCCTCCCCCAGGAACTGATTTTCAGGTCCCTAAAAGGGTGACTAGGTCTGTTAGTAAATGTAAGGCCCAATCTGTACAGATCCCACTTCAGAATACCTATCAGGTACTACTTGATGGGGATATGGGTTCTGAGTCTGATGTTTCTTCAAGGTCTGAGGTGGTCTCAGAAATGGAGTGTGATGACGCCACTCTGTCTGGTAGGGGAGTTAAAAAGAAATTAGGTGAAAAAAGGAAAAAGTATAAAGATAATTTTTTTTCTCTGTTTTTCTATGACCTCCTTACGTATAGCATCCCTCAATGTTCGGAGTATTCAGAACATTAAGAAAAGAGCTGCAGTTTTATTCTTTTGTAAGGATTTGAAAACTGATATTCTCTTTTTACAGGAAACTAGGCTTCATTCTTTGCATGGTATTTCTTACACTAAGAGAATGTGGCCCTGGGGGATTTCCTTCTGAACATTTGGAGAGGATGCTGCGGATGGCCTAGGGATTTTGTTTTATGCATCTAATGTTAAAGTACAGCAAATCTTAGATATTGTCCCTGGACAAGGCTTCTTGGTAGATTGTTGCTGGTATTTTTTTCCTTTGCGCCTGATTAACATTTATGCCCCACAAAGTAAAGCATCCAGGGTGGGTGTGTTTAATTTTATTAAGCCTTTTCTTTTTACTCGGAGACATGTGCTTTGGGGAGGGGATATGAACTGTGGGTTATATTTAAAAATCAGAGAACATTCAGAAGAAGGTTTATTGTGATTCTCAAGCCCTTAGAGACACTTTATTGCTTACAGGCCTCAAAGATGCTTATAGATTTTTTGTACCAGGATAAAGGAACCACATACTATAGAAGTGCGTTATCTACACGTATATATTTTATTTTTGTATCTCAATTTTTATATCCCCGAAAGTTTCAGCTTTCCTTCTCTGAATTCACTGATCATGTTTTGCTATTATGTGATATATCTTTTCGCAATATTCCTGCCAGATTTCCTGCTGTTACTCGGAGATGGAAGCTGAATGTTTATTACAACAATCAGAGATTAGATTCAAATTGGCAGACTTATGTTTTTATAGGCAATCTGTGGCTGAATTTTATGAGGATTGGATGCATTGGTGGACGGATACTAAAGAGGATTTTAAAAAGTTGTTTATTGATTTTGGTAAATTTACAGGCACTAGGAATTATTTACGATATTTGTAATTTAGGGATCAGTTTTATAAACTAATGTCCTTACCCAATGTTTCAGACTGTATAATTAAAACTCAACAGGATGAGATCAAATCAAGAATGTTTTCTTATTCTACTAAAGCAACTGTTCAGAATGCAGAATTCAGATATGGTATGACTAAACAACCATATTCTGATCCATATGCAGCCTGTAAGGATATTGTGTTTCATAAAGTAATGACGGGTTTATATGAGAATAATGGATGTTTGAAAACTTCAGATGTGGAAATTTTGGATGTTATACATTCCCATTTATTTCAGTTTTTGGGTACATAACTCATTTCTTTACATTTATGGGGACAGAATGTCCCTTATTCCATTCCTCAGTTAGATTCTGCTTTAATTGCTGAGCTGGAAATACCTATTTCTGCCCAAGAAGTTAGGGAGGCAATCACTAGATTAAAGCCGGGGGTCTCTCCTGGGGTAGATGATTTATCGCATGAGTTTTATAAGTAGTATATGGATGAATTGAGTGTTATATTACCACATGTATTCCATTCTCTGGTTGAAACAGAAGAAAGATTTATGCGGAATTTTGTTTCAGCATTGGTAGTTTTTATTTTTAAATCTGGGGATCAAAGTGATTTGCGTAATTGGAGGCCTAGCAGTCTTCTCAATACAGATTATAAAATCTTTTCCTCCATTCTCTGTAATAGATTGCAAAGGGTGGCATCCATGCTGATACATCCCACCCAAACTTGCTCTGTTCCAGGGAGGAATATTAAACAAAATTTACTGTTGTTACGGGCTCTGACAGAATTTGCTAAACAAAATAAATTGTCTGGGTTTCTTTTGGCCTTGGATCAGCGGAAGGCCTTTAATACTGTTGCTCATGATTTTTTGTTTACTGTTCTAAAATATAGATTACCTGGTCAAATGCTGGCATGGATTTCATCTTTGTATAAGGGTGCCTCTTTTTCCCCCACAGTCAATGGTTTGGTGGGGACAAGTATTGATTTAAAACGGGGGGGTTCATCAGGAATGCCCGCTGAGCCCTCTGCTTTTTACTTTTATATTGGACCCCTTGATTAGATGGATTTTAAGTGATGATTTGGTTCATGGTATAGCTATTCCCCCTCAAAAAATATCTGCTTATGCAGATGATATTTGTCTTATAGTACAAGATTCAGTTTCTGGAATTAGGGCATTGCAACATTTCGAGGAATTTTTTGGATTCTCGGGAGTGTATTTAAATTATAATAAATGTCTTGGTTTACAACTGGGTTTAGGGGATTCAGTACAAATGACTGTCTCTGTGCATATAGTGCATTCTTATATTAAGATTCTAGGGGTTTATTTTGGATCTTGTGATGTTGCTTCTTTGAATTGGGAGGAGAAATTAGTGTTGGGGGAAAGAAAGGTACAGATATGGAAATCCTGGACTCTCAAAACTAAAAAGGGTTTCTATTATTAAAAAATTTCTTCTTCCCATTTTTTTTTTTTTTTTTTTTTATATTAGCTATGTTTTTCCCTTACCTTTAAAATTTGAAACCCAACTATTAAGTTGTTTTTTTCAGATGCTATGGGGTAACAGATTAAATCCCATTAAGAGAGATTTTACTTATCTGCCAATTAAGGCTGGGAGGCTTGGTATGATTAATCCAGTGGTATTGTATTATTCACTTTTTTTTAGTTATATCTTGCATAATGGTCCAAGTGCTATTGAGGACTTATGGCTTGACTGGACGGATGAGCTGTTTAGCTCCTTTTTTCAATATTGTGGGGATCAGGGACTTGAGGGAATTAAGGGCCTCAACCTTCCTGATTTTGCAGTCCCTGGTTTCAGAAAAGTGAAACTATATCAGTCACAAAAAGCAGAGGCTTTTTTAATGAATAGGAAGCAGATCTATCGTAGGATCATGGAAATACATTTTTTGGTTCAGGTAGATTTCCCAAAGTGCTACTCCTCTAGATTACAGTTTGCACTTAAACTTTTAAGAGACTCTAGAGTTCCTGTTCATATATTTCTTGGCTTTGTTGTTATGGGAGACTAGGGGTCCGTGGACATTGGAAACATAAGGCGGTGGAGGAAAGGGTGTGTTTAAGACCGAGGTGTGATGGTTTATTGGAATCTTTAGAACATTTTTATATTAACTGTCCATATATTATACTTTTTTGGCTCAATTTACAGAGCAAATGGAATAGTGGGCCTATTACTTATGAATCTTTAATTTTACAAGATTACTCAGGTTTTTTAAGGAGGTATCACTCTAGTACTCTGAATGTGATCTTTGCCTGTATAAAATATCATCTTTGGCAAGCCTGTTGTCATTTTAATTTACAACATGCTGTTCTATTAAACTCCGTTATTATTTTACAAATTGAAAAAGTAATACAAAAAGTTAAAACTTCTGAATTTCTAAAGAAGCATAGGAGGACATTTACTACATTTTGGAAATATGTAGATCATTTACTTTGAATATTTTTTCCTTTTTTGATTTCTTTTGTTGATACACTGCTTATTTTTTTGAGTATCTTTGTGTTTTCCTATGATGTTATTTCTCTGCAATAAAAAATTCCCCTACTTTTTTCGAGAAGTGCCGTGGGATCTTTAACATCCACCTGGACTACCACCAGAACAGGCAGATGGGACTGTGGTTTAATGACTCATCCAAAAGACAGTGATCCATAGTTTTAAATACAGCTTGACAGTATCCTCTAGTGCAATATATTTCAGTTACCTCTTTATGTTCAATATTTAATTTACCATGGGTGCTTAACCATAAAAAAATCCCTCGTTTTCTGTAGTGTTCTATCATCTTGTAACATCCAACTTATAGAATCTATTTCTTTCTGGGATATATTCATAAAATGTGGGGCATCATTAAATGCTAAAAATTGAATTAATTCATAATACTGTTTCCTGGTATTATGAATGACAGTGTTTTTACTTATTTGTCATTGCTTTAATTTCCCCAAACAGTATTGAAAATACTGGGGTAATTCTTAGAGTCTCTTGTTTGAGAACTGGAAAATATATTCCTAATCTTGTACAATGGTTAGAATATGATTGTGTACCAACAGCATCCATATTGTAGACATGTTTTGTATTAGTATAGCTGGTTTTATATTGGTATAAAAAATATATTAAAGAAAAAGGTTATGGGATTAATCATTTATACACCCTTGATGTATTTATAATTATGCCATATTCCTTTTTATTGGGTTAAGCCAACTTCCCCACATGCACTGAAAAAAAAAACTATACAATTTTACTTCTAACTGTTTAGGGGGTGGATATATATGGTGGAGGTATAAAAACATGGGGATTATACAATTGCAAGAATTAATCTCAGGCTCTGATTGATCATTGTGGGACTGGACCCGTGGTGTTGTCATGGCATAACACCACGGATCTAGTCCCACCACACAAATGACCGCATTAATAATGTAAAAGAAATCGCGCAGCCAACAGCAGTCAGTTTCACCATGATCATCTTCATCAGCCCCTGCTCATCTCCCAGTCCAAAAACACAGAGTGCGTGACACAGTGCTTCAGTTAATTTACAGAATGCACTGCAGTTTCTTGAGATTTTTCTTCTGTACTTCCATAAAATAAAAAGTCTTATTCTTTGCTTCATTCCCCAGTCCTCTGTCTAAACAGGAAGCCATGCATCTAAACAGCAAACTGCGTGGCTTTCCGATACGGTTGTGTTACAGCTTCTTTTTTTTTTTTTTTTTTTTAATAAAACCTTCACCCACTGCCATTTGTGCCACGAGCAGCTGCAGGTTGTTACTTAAATTAGAAATTGCTAAGTCTTTAACAAAAATGACAACCTCTTTCCCCAAAAGTTCTAAAAATGAATATACGGTAACAAGAACTTAAAATAGCCCCACCGGCCTCTCACCGGGGGGGGGAAAATTGCCGATGGCACCCAAGAGGGTGGTGGCTAGGAGGGCCACCCACCGTTTAGGAGGAGGCGACCCCCCCGAGCGGGTGGGTTTTTATTTTCAGCTGGTTTGGGTTTCTCCAGGGTGCCGGCCGGGCTGGCGGGGGGTTGTTGGTTAATTTACTTTCTGTGCATCGAGTGTTCCCTTGCCTCCCCCTCCACTACTGATTCGTGGTCCTCTTTTCCTGTGGTGCCCCCCCATCCTCAGTTAGCTCTTGGCACTTATGGAGCAATTGTTTAATTTTCTGGGATGCAGGTCCCATTAAGTTCCCCCCTGGAGTGTTTTCTCAGGTCTTGGCTCCTTGTTTTTCTGGCTGGCGGCTTGCTGTGCTTTCGGTGGCCTCAGTTTCCCTTCTCCCCCCCACGTGGCATCTCTTCACCTTGTGGCCCCCCCATGGTCCTAGGCGTTTCTTTTTAAGAACTCCTTGCCTGGGGCGCTTTTCATTCCTGCAGCCTGCCCCTTGTTGCCGAGAGTTTGGGTTTAAAAAAAAAAAAAAAAAACAGCTAATTCTATCCTTCCCTCGGGCTGCCCATGTGTTGGCTCGTCGTGCAGTTGTGCACGTTTGAAATTTAGGCCAGGTCACTCCTCCTTCGCAACATTTTCATCTAGATCTCCTCAGATGTCAACAACTTGAATGTGTGTGCTGTTTTCCAGCAGAATCAGAGTTCTGCCATTCTATTACATCCAGCACTAAACTAGCATAAAATGCATCCTCAAAGCAGACTGTTCTATTTTGCTAGTGCCAGCCATGTGTATTACCCCAGTCAGTAATTTCAAAACGAGCAATCTAAGCCCCTTTTGAAACACTTCAAAAAAAAAAAAAAAAAAAATGTTCTCTTGATGAAACTGAGATCAGAACTGCCTTATTGCTTAAATCCCTTAGAAATTTTATTTTCCAACAAACTCTCTTTAAAGGGTGCCGTTTTGAGCTTTTCGCGGTGTTTTTTCTCCCACCCCTTTGCTCTAAGTTAGCTCACCTCTCCTGCCAGACTTATTTATTTTCAATGCAATTGTGCTAGTTTAAAGGGAAGTCCCCTCCCTTCCTGCTGGTGGAGTCTGGCCCACTTACGACACCCCAATATCTGAGGGAGGGCCAGCCTTTGCTCTAGCTAGCTCACCTCATCTGCCAGACTTTTTATTTTTCAATGCAATTTTAAGTAGTTTCAGCGGTGGAGTCTGGCCCATTGATGACACCCCAATATCTGAGGGGAGAGTGAACAATGAATTATTTTTTTTTTTTTGAGCAGGCTGGTTTGCCATCCATCTTTCTCTCTTCAGAAAGGATCCATGTTTCCATACCAGTCCAGTTTTTGTGCTCTTTCAAGAGAATAAGGCAGTTGTTTATTTATATATATATATATATATATATATATATATATATATATATATATATATATATATATATATATATTATATCTATAAAAAATGTGTATTTATGGATCTACTCCTAATTCCAATGGCAGCATACAAGAGGACAATTTTATTCTGTTTTCCACAAAGTAGTTTGTTTTTCATATTGCATTACTGCTCCGTTACTGTATTCGAAGTTTTTTTTTTTTTTTTTCTTCCTCCTGTAAAACTAAAAACCAACTTGTAATGTTGGAAATGACACACTAGAACGCCAAAAAACATCTCACGGTTGGAGTAAATTATGTTCAGAAAATAAGTTACTGTTTTAGAAACTTAATGAGAATTCTTGGTCGTCTAGACGGTTTTTCTACACAATTGAGGAATTTATCCCCAGTCCCTTTTAACATGGTTTTGGTTCTAAAGGGGTCCTCTAGAAGAGAGATGTTAACTGTTTACTACTAATGGGCTGGGATACAGCAACAAGAGAGGTCTAGTGAAAATACAGATGGACTAGGATAGGGCACTCAGTTAAGAGGATATAGGGTTAGAATGTTAACATATAAAAGGCAAGATAAAGGTGTATTAATAACTAATGTTTTGTCTCATAGGTATTGCATCACTGAACACTGCTTTGCCCCTTAATATCAATAGCTAAAATGTCTGAAACACAGAATAACCAGTTTCTGGACAGCCAGGCCCCCCAAATCTCCACACAGGCGCAGGGCACCGGTCAAGACCTTATGGTGCCGGGAAGCCAGACACAATATGTAGTACAGGCTATCCCAGTGCAAGGGCAAGACCAAGCTTTCTGCAAGGCCCTGCAATGCCTTAAGGACATTGGGGGATCCGATTGGCTGTCAACCATGTCCAGGTTGGAACCAGAAATACTAGTTGCCCATCAAGGCGGGCAACAGAAAATGGTGGCAGACCCTCCTAATATGCCAGAACACAGGCCGCAAGAACCAGCGGAAGATGAGGGTCGGCAGCCTAGGCGTAGCCAGCCATTGGCCCGATGGTTGGAATCTATGGTTCAGGAAAAATCTGTTGCTAAAAAGGGGCAGGGCAGGCAAAGTAAGCATAAGTTTTCGCCAGTGGCAGAGGCTGGAAAAAAGAGGACAGAAAAAAAACAGAACAGAGCGGAGGGGAATGCATCTGGGGCCCAACCAAGAGAGGAGAATGAAGAGGTAGAAAAAGTACCGGTGGCCCAGCCACAGAGGGGTGAGTATGAGGGAGATCAGGCCAGCAATGTATCAATAGATTTAGTGTGGTCTGAATCTGATAGTGAGGAAGAACAATACAGTGACAGCATAGAAAGGCTGCCATTGGAATCGGCAACAGAGGAAGCAAGACATAAAAAAGGGATAAAGAACCTTGAAGACATGGTCAAGGCCAAAAAGATAAGAGAATGTAAACGGAAGAGGGCAGGGTGCAGGGGGGACAGGGTTGGAAGACGTGGACAAAAAACAGTCGGTAAGGAATCACAAGGAAGCCAAAGGGGTCAAAAGGTAAGCAACCAGTCAAGACACCAGGGGGCTCCAGGGTTCAATCCCGGGCCGGTGATACCAGGGCATCAAACATGGCAACATAACCCCTTCATGTGGCCATTTATGTATGGGGCACCAGGCAATATGCCCATCATTTGGCCAGCAGTGACTCCTTGGGTCCCCTTACCTCCTGGTTTCACAACAACCCTGCAGGGTGGAATGCCCCCCACCATTGTGGGGCTTCAGGCATTTTCAGCTAACGAACCTGGCGAGGGTACCTCCCTGGGAACAGCCGGGGTGGCTGGGTCAATAGAGGATTATGGCTTAGGGGCACACCACTGGACCGAATCTGCAATGACAGGAACTGATGCAGCTCAGGTAAGTCACAAGGGAAGCGTACAACAGAACACCATGGTGTTTGAGCCTCGTTTGAGCCAGCCTCACTCCATTTTCTCCCAAGGGGATGGGGGGAAGGGGGTAATGCGCAAAGGGCAGCAGTATGGACAGGGGCTGGGCCTCCCACATTACAACCCCTCCCAACTAACAAGGAAAACAGGACACCAAGCTCACAAGAGCAAGAGACTGTAACCTCTAGAATGGATAACACTCCAAATACTGCAATGGGGGACAAGTCAACCAGTGCAGTATCGGGATCCCCAGAGCGTTGGGCATATGCTAGGGTGGAAGACCCATTGGGGGATCACTTATCCGACACTGTCTGGGAGAAAATCTGGAAAGGGGAATTCATAGACATGTTCTCATTATTGCATAGGGAGATCCCAGAGGTGAGCGACGAGAAAGGGTATAAACAAGAGAGGCCGCGGCGACCAAAGGTACCTTTCACATTTGAGAATTGGGCAGCCGCATTTGACATATTTATGACAGTTTATGGGATGAAGCACCCTGATAAACTAATTGCTCTTCTAAAATACAGGGATACCATAAAATTTGCACATCTCTCATTTGATGGATATGCATGGTTAAAATACGACGAGCAATTTCGTCTAAAACTATCTAGGCAACCCAATCTCAAATGGGAAAACACACACATAGACCTGTGGGTTCGCTATATGATGCGTGACCGGCCTAATGCTGTGACATATACGGATAGTGGTCATGTTATTGCAAGGCAAATGGGTGGAGAACGCAGGAAAGAGCAGAGGAAAGGGGCAGGGAGGAAGGCCTGTTACGACTACAATAAAGGAAAATGTTTTCATTCCTTTTGTAAGTATGGGCACATCTGCAAGTCATGCGGAGGAGAGCACAGGTTCTCTGAATGTACACGACAATCCTCCAAGACATCAAACATCGAGAGAGCAAGCAGCGAAAAGGGAAAGGGGTCTGGGAAATTTGGCTAACTCACCAGTACGATTAGACTGGATGGCCCCCTGGCTCTACTACTACCCACAAAAAATCAGCAGCAAAATATATACACGACGGTTTCAAGTATGGTTTTAGGATACCATACAAGGGGCCAAGGGTAGAAACCACAGCACACAATCTCAAGTCTGCAATTTTGCTTCCCAACATCCTGGAGAGGAAAATTGCCAAGGAAGTGGAGGCAGGCAGTGTGGCGGGACCATTTGATTACCCCCCAGTGCACAACCTCAGAGTATTCCCATTGGGGCTGGTTCCCAAGAAGGAAGCAGGGGAATACAGGCTCATTCATCACCTGTCCTACCCAAAAGGTAATTCAATAAATGACTTCATCAACCCGGAGGATTGCACAGTGCAATATATAACGTTTGATGTGGCTCTGCGCCACATACAACAGCTAGGCCGAGGGGCAATGATGGCAAAGAGCGACATCAAATCCGCTTTCCGTCTGCTACCAGTACATCCAAGTGACTATGATTTACTGGGTTTCAAAGTGGGAGGTTGATGGTATATGGACAAGGCTATGCCTATGGGATGCTCAGACAGCTGCTCAGCTTTCGAAGCATTCTCAACCCTTTTGGAGTGGGTCACCAGAGAACACACGAAAAACATACACGTAGTCCATTATCTCGATGATTTCCTATTTATGGGTCCCAAGTGGGGACCACATATGGGAAGATGCTGCAAGGCTTCACCTCACTGATGGGGTATTATGGTGTCCCGCTCGCCCGGGAAAAAACCGAGGGCCCGGCTACCTGTCTCTCATACCTGGGCATAGAAATAGACTCCAAGGCTATGGTTTCCCGGCTACTGCAAGACAAGGTGGCACTTTTGTGCAAAATGTTGGGTGAGATGGGAAAAGCAAAGAAGATGACCCTACAACAGCTGCAATCTGTTATAGGCCACTTGAATTTTGCATGCCGTCCAATTCGCTCAGGCAGGCCATTCCTTAGGTGGATGGCATCAGCCACGGAGGGGGCTTTAAAACCATATCACCACATCAGACTGACGCAGGGCATAAAAGCAGACCTACAGGTTTGGGAATCTTCTTGAAAGATTTCACGGTATCACCATCTGGCAGCAGACACCAGCAGACCCAATTTCTGGACCTGCACGTGCTGGACCGATGCTCAGGGGGCATTGGTTTTGGGGCATTCTGGCAGGCAGCATGGTTTGTGGGACACTGGCCACAGAGTGGGTGTTGAAGGGACTCACAAAGAATATCACCCTTTTGGAACTGTTCCCTATCGTGGTAGCCGTAAGGGTGTGGGGACACAAACTTCAGAATAAGAAAGTGCTGTTTCACACAGACAACAGGGCAGTAGTGGACATATTGAACTCACAGACATCTCGTTCAGAAGAGGTGATGAAGGTCTTGCGGGTCTTTGTGTTATACTGCTTATGGTACAACATCTCTTTTAAGGCACGTCATTTGCCAGGAAAATAAAATGTTATAGCTGATGCCCTGTCTCGATTTCAGCTCGAGCACTTCAGGCAGTTAGCCCCGTGGGCGGACCAGTTCCCCACAAAAATACCGGAAGCAGTCTGGAGACTTGGGAACCAAGATTGCAGCAACTGGTACAACTCACTGTGGCCCCCCCGACATGGAGGAAGTATGTAGGTAGCTATGAATCTTTCCAGCAATTTTGTGGTCACGAGGTAAGCTTGGAACTACACAATACCCAGAGACAAGTTCAAAGCTACATCCTACACTTAGAAAGCTGGGGGAAATCGCCAGCAGCTATACACCTCCAACTAGCAGGCATTGCCTTCTCGAAATACGTAAGATTTCCTGACCCAACTAACAATTTCATTACAAAGAAAAATGGTGCAGGCATGTCTAGACTCAAGGGAAAAGGTGGACACAAGGAAGCCCATAGGATTACCTGAATTGTCCAACCTCCTGAAAGCACTGGCGGTCACTTGCAGCTCTGGCTATGAAACCAAGCTTTTCAGGGCCTTATACACATGTGCATTTTTTGGGGCCTTCTGGGTGTCGGAGTTGGTACCACAGTCTAATTCACCGAGTCAGAACACCAATCTCCAGTTAAGTGATTTCATCATCTGGCAAGAGACTGTGTCTTCAGCTGTGAAAATCAAAAACAAACCAGTGCGGCCCCCCCGCCATGATTACGCTGTTTAAGGCCCCACCAGGGAATATTTGCCCATGGCTGGCAATGAAGGAGTATGTGGCGGGTCATCCAACAGGAACGGGGCATTTGTTTGTGCATAGGGATGGAAAAGCGGTCACAAGATGGCAGTTCACTGCGGTCCTACGAAAGGGTTTATGGATGGCGGGAAAAAAACCGACCTCATATAACACCCACTCATTCCGAATTGGAGCAGCCACTGAGGCAGCCAGGTGCGGTTTAAAAGAGGATCAGATAAAAGGGGTTGGCAGATGGGCTTCAAAGGCATACATGGGGTACATAAAGCCTCAGCAAAAAAACAGCAGCAAGTGATGGTGGGGAACCCAGCACAAGTTGGGACTGATGGTTCAAATTGGAGAACACTCACATGTTTCTAATTTTGTCTTACAGGTATGTCGGGAACATCCCCTCAGATATGGATCGTGGGTCATTCGCACGTGAGGGAGGCATACAGGAGGGCGTAAAAATGGCCATATACAACTCAGCTGGACATTCCAAGAAGTCACGCTGTGATTAAATGGGCAGGAAAAGGGGGGATGAGGTGGGGGGCATTGTGTAAAACAATCGTTGCATTGGGTCTTCTTCGTCAACCACCGCGCCCGCTGGTGATTCATCTGGAGGAACGACTTGGTCACCCTAGGGGCAAAGAGATTAATTGGGGATATGAAGAGGGATTTGTCCCACTTAAAACAGTTATTGCCTCACACCATTCTGGCATGGACAAGAATGTTACCATGCCTGCACTGGCGTGGTGAGCGAAAGGCAGGAGCTATGGACAAAGTGCGGAGGTCCGTGAATAGGGAGGTGTCCCATTTTGCGGCATCACTGGGCATGGAGGTAATCAGGCACTTCTTGATTACAAAAACGGATACGGGCTATTATAGCCAGGATGGGGTTCATTTATCAGAGATGGGAAATTATGTTTTTAACAATACACTTGACGATTTCTGCGAGACGGTGCTGTTTGGAAAAAGTAAGATCCCTTGGGCATTAGTGGGAGATACTTGTTGGCACAGTATGAAGTGGCAGTAAATTCATGGCTGACCCTGGGTAAGAGGCTCCGGACATAAGAGCTGTGATTGGGTGTCACCGGGGAGAGGCACGACCCTAGGACGGGTATGCCTCGGAAGATCTGGAGAGGAAGACACCCAGGCTGGGGCGCGCACCGAAACGCTGGGATCCAAGACTCCGAGAGGAGGAGTGCGGCCCCCGATGGGCATGCTCCTCGTCAAGGGGCTAGGAGGCCCTAAATTCAGAAAGGGGAAACTGTCTTATGGAAAGACACACGCCTCAACGGGTCTGTTGGACTAAAGGGCCAGAGTTCCCCAAACAAGCGGATGAAGGAGCTGGGGTTTCAGCAATACATGAATTAGGGCTGCCCAAGGGTCTTACGGATGGGACACGAATGTACATATGTTACAATTTTTGTATAGTGTTGGTGTATGTATATGATATATTGTAAAGTGCATATCTGTAAAATTGTGATGTACCTATTAGACTTGTAAAGGCTAAGTGTCCCATGTAATGTATTCAATTTTGTTTAAGTAAAAAGAGCTGCGGCCCTTTTTTATACCCAAAACAGTGTGGTGTTTTAATTGAATTGGGGGTCCGCTTTGGGCAATAGCCCCACCGGCCTCTCACCAGGGGGGAAAATTGCCGATGGCACCCAAGAGGGTGGTGGCTAGGAGGGCCGCCCACCGTTTAGGAGGAGGCGGCTCCCCCGAGTGGGTGGTCCAATCCGAGGAGCTCCTCGGATAGGGATGGCCAGGACCCTCCCTATAGGGAGGGTCAGGAGAAGGGTTCAAAAGGAGCTGTCCCAGGGGATCTTGCCCTCCTGGAACAGCTCTGCAACAAGAAGTTTTACCCACCCTCCCGCCTCAAACTTACGGGCCATAGCAAGAGATCTGTCGCGGCCCTAGGGGGGAAAAAAACTAGTAAATGGCAGTAAATTCATGGCTGACCCTGGGTAAGAGGCTCCGGACATAAGAGCTGTGATTGGGTGTCACCGTGGAGAGGCACGACCCTAGGACGGGTATGCCTCAGAAGATCGGGAGAGGAAGGCACCCAGGCTGGGGCATGCACTGAAACGCTGGGATCCAAGACTCTGAAAGGAGGAGCGTGGCCCCCGATGGGCATGCTCCTCATCAAGAGGCTAGGAGGCCCTAAATTCGGAAAGGAGGGGGAACTGTCTTGCGGAAAGGCATGGCCCTCAGCGGGTCTGTTGGACTAAGGGGCCAGAGTTCCCTTCAAAACAAGCGGATGAAGGACCTGGGGTTTCAGCAATACATGAATTAGGGCTGCCCAAGGGGTCTTATGGGATGGGACACGGAATGTACATATGTTACAATTTTTTGTATAGTGTTGGTGTATGTATATGATATATTGTAAAGTGCATATCTGTAAAATTGTGATGTACCTATTAGACTTGTAAAGGCTAAGTGTCCCATGTAATGTATTCAATTTTGTTTAAGTAAAAAGAGCTGCGGCCCTTTTTTATACCAAAAGCAGTGTGGTGTTTTAATTGAATTGGGGGTCCGCTTTGGGCAATCTGCTGTTCGTAGTGGCACCAACATTTCCTCTCTTTGTGGCACACACTCCCATTTCTCTTCCCAGTCAGCTCAGCAGCCATGCTGCTCAACTCCAACAAGACATGGCAGGATTTCTTACACAATTAAAAAAACAAAAACTAATGACCCAGACAGGCACACACAGATGTGTATGTGAGTGTGCCCCTCATTTTATTTCTCTTGCCAATCGACTCAGTCACCACGGTCCTTGGGTTGGCCGAACAATCTCAATGCTCAGGTCTGACAGGAACATAAATTCTTACACACTAAACAAAAATGAAGGAAAAAAAACACAAGCTGAGAGAGGCAGGCACAAACACACACCTTTGTGTAGGATCAGAAAAAAAAGCCTGTACAGAAGAAAACCTGTGGAAAAACAGAAGCCCGGCAAGATGGCCATAACGCTGCTCTGCTCCTTGCAGAAGCTCCGACTTTGATGTGCATTTGTAATTCTTTTTTAACTAAAATAACCTGCGTTTTTGGTTTACTCTACAGTATATCAAGTGTATTAAACTTGTTTGAATTCTCTCCGGTTTAATGTTTTGAGGTAAAAGCACCGCTACGCTTATGGATATTTTAGCTTTAAGCTATTGTAGCGTCCTACTAGTTAGCGCCATAAGTTAGTACCATAAGTATTCATTTGGTAACAGAGTCTGTCTTGCTTGGACTATGAGCCATTTGAGTGGAGCTTTGGTTGTTCTGCTCGGTCAGTGGCCTGGAGAGAACCTTCACTTGTAGCAGTGGTGTGTCAATTTTGGCTGGTGCCCATCAAGGAGAGGGACAAAGGAGCCCATGGACGCTTGATTGACCTCGGAGATGGGATTTGCATTAGGTTTCGATATGCTTGTTTTTCCTCACCTAAAGTTATGTCAACATTGCCTAGGGGTGCAGGTTATTAATTTTTATACTTGATTATGACCAAAATGACTATGCTTAGTGGAGTAACTTTGTGTTTAATTCTGCCAGGTATTTTATTTCAATTACTATTATTAGAGTTACCTAAGAAAAAGATGGTGGAAGTATGCCTAGTACACTTGGAAGCAGCATGGAGATTATTTGCTCTATCGGGAAATTACTGGAGGCGAGTAACCAATAACTAACCTAGAAATGTTTATGGTCTGGACAAACTATGGACTCCTGGGACAGCAGCAAGTAGCTAAATTGGATTTCTTTTTCTCCTGTTTATCGCTACTAGAATTTGTCGGTTCTGATTAATGGAAATTTGGAAAGAAAAAAGAATGCAAGTGTCCCGTAAATATTGCTATAAAGACTCCTGGGCATGGAGCTGAATGTTTCATATTAATGGATAGTGTATATGTGTTTATTCTGGGACATTGTTGTAACTGCTGCGCAAGGCATAAAATTATCTGATTGGAGCACTAGTGCTCTAAATGTTTATTTAGCTGAAAGCTCGTCTGTAATGTCTTCGGAAGATACTGACTTTGGTTCTAGGACTTTTAGGAGCTTATTGTGATTATAAATCATACTCAGATGCTTAACAGCAGGACTCTAAGGAGCAATGTTCGAGTGTCTTTGATATTCCACTAACAATTTTATAAATGTTGAAATTATACTAATAGTTTTGTAGTCAATTGATGTGGCCTTTTGGCTATGCTCAATTTTATGTTATTGGTAGCATTTAAGTCCACTATATTTTAGGGAACAGGCAGGTTTCTATAAAAGGATACTCGCTCTAATCGATGGCTGACTTGGAAATAAAGGATGGGAGATTCCTGATAAATTGGGTGGTCATCCAGAATGCCCATGGTAATTTACTCTGGGACGGCTGTTGACTTCTTAAGAAGTGGATACTGCAGGCCTAACAGAAGTGAGATGTAGCTATGGTATACTATAGTGCTTAAGACTGAACTATGGATTTGTGCGCTTAAGAAAATGACCTGACTTATGTTTATGGGTTCAACTCTTCTACCCAGTAATTGCAACCCAGATTACAGGCCAGCAGTAAATTCCTGACTCAAGACTCATAAGTGGAATGCAGGGCAGCATGCGCTGTGGGACCCTTTGAGGCATAGGGATGGGAATGGCTGGCAGTATAGGTTCGTCCACTCTGGGATTTGAGTCAGAAACCCGCTAACAGATGTATGGGACAGAGTGGACTGGTGCTCTAACCAGTAGTTGTGGCACCGGGCCTTATTCTCATGACATGAATTTATCTCTAACTGAGCTAGCAAAGCGACCCCTGAAAAATAAATATTTCAGCTAGTGCAACCTGTAATTCTATGGCAGAGCTTGAGAAGGCTGTTTACTAAAATATTGCAATCAGCCAAGAAAGCCTGTAAGTTAATTAAATAGGGAGTTTGAAATAGAGAGTTAGGGTCAGTAAAAGACTCAATATTATAATTAATACATTGAAATTGAGACAAATGTATTATTTATGACCTTCTATTATTAGATCATGGAGTGTTGAAAAGAAGGTTTGTACCTCTTGATGATCCTGTGGGATATTGTATGTAATTGCAAGAAATGTGGACAATGCTACTGTATTTTAATTGTATTGTAACTTTTTAGTTGAATGTTGTAATGGCTTTTTTTTTTTTTTTTTTTTATAACCGACCAACAATAAATCATTCATTCAAAAACAGAAGACAGTATGTATAGCCATCTACTGGCTAAAACAGAAATCTATGGACTTTTTTTTCCCCTAAAGATGTTCCTACACAGAGCAAAAATAAATGAAAAATCTTTTTTACCTTTACAGCTGAGCCATTGCATAACAGGAATAATGCACTCCAGGGTATGTGTCATGCTGTGATAACACCATGCCTGGGCCATTGGGCTCATTCTATGGCCTTGTGCCCCACCACCACAGGCATGGCATTATCCCAGCATGACACACACCTTGTCATGCATTATTCTTTCATTAGACAAGTTTTAACCACAAAGATGCATTATTCCATACTGCCACTTTGTCTATCGTTTTGCCTAGTGTCTGTTACCAATTCAAAAAGGCCAACTTTCCTGTTTCAAAGAGGATGCCTAGAATTTTACAATGTGTGTGTGGGTGACCGGAATTCCAATAACCTCCGCTATTGTTAGATTTTTAGGGCCAACTGGAATGCATGTACAGTACTTTTGGTTAAACTGATTGATGAACCTGTTAATTCCTGAAAAGATTTGCATTTTCTTTTTGGCATGAATTGTTGAATTTTTATCTGCTACTACTACTAATATAAGATCGTCAGCATAAGCTAATGTTTTTATTTCAGCATCTTGGCTAGATATTGAGAGACCTGTGATATGTTGTGAATTGTGTGTGTGTCTTATTAAAGTAGTCTAATGTTTGTATGTATAGTAGCAGGCTTAATGGGCACCCCTGCCTTACCCCTTTCTGTATCTGTCATTGTTCTCCCATCCATCTGTTTATGTAAGGGGCAACAGATGCTTGCTTATAGCAGATGTGTATCCAATATTAAAATGTTTCAGGGAACCCATATGCTGCCATGCAGTCTCATAAATATTCATGTGATATTGCATCAAATGCCTTGTTTTGGTCTATACTTAATATGTACCCCGTCATAATTTCTTTGTTACCTTTTGCTAAATAAGTTCTCTTAATAATATTAGGGTATCTGGAATTTCAACAGCCTGGAATTAAACAGGTTCATGTCAGGTGTATTATTTGAGCTAAAACTATTGACATTCTATTACTAAGGATCTTGGTTATGATCTTAAAATCTGTGTTTAATAAAGTAATGTTCTCCAATTGGACAAATTTGTCTTTTCCCCTTTTTTATAGAAGAATATCAGGAGTCCTCTGTACATGTCTGGTGGTAACTGGTTGTGATCTAAGATAGAATTATACATTTTTATTAGTTCTATAACAAGGTTAGGTACACTTCTTACATAAAATTCTGATGTTAAACCATCTAATCATGGTGCTGTGCTTGGTTTTCAATTGTTTAACAGTAGTGATTAATTCTCTTTCTGACATTGGTTGAATCAATGTATTTGCTATATACTGTGGAATTTTGTGTACCTTTGCCTGCTGTAACCAACATTTTATCCCAGGTTGTACAGGGTGGGGCTTTCCAAATACTTTTGTTATGCGAGTTTCTGCATTCTGCAGTACTTAAAATTCCATTTTTATCTGCGACTGTGTCCCCCTTTTCTGTTTTTAATCCTTTCATGAGTTTTCTATTTTGTCTTATGTTAAGACTATTAAAATGATTAGTTTGGGAATGTCCCCCTTGTGTCCCAAATTTCTGCTCCATTTTGAGTGATTTCAATCTGCTATACTGATATTGGGATATTTCCTGTTTTATGCTAGCAATCTGAGTAGTGTAATTATTTGTTGTGTTTTGTAGTGATATTAAATAATATAGTCATTTCCTTAAGTTCTCATATTTTGGGGTATTTTGTTTTCCATTTATTTTTCCAGTTAGTTTTACAAATTCTGTAAAGTCCTTTTTGCTATCTATCCACCATTCCATGTTTGACTCAAAGAAAGCATACAGATTTCCTTGCCTTTATAATATGATTTAAACCTTGTGCAATTTCCCTATGATTTAATAAGCTAAGTCTCCAATATTCCTTGTCAGGCACTGTCTCTTTAAAATTTGCTATTTTTAATGGTCAATAAAACATGATCCAATGTAGCTACCTACCTGGTAGCTAAGCTACTGGGTGTGTGTTTATTGTTGCTAATGGTAGAGTCTGAGAAATCAGAATGTAGTCTGTTCTTGTAGAAATTATTCCCCAATGATGGGTATGGATTGGGGGTAGTCTCAAGTTTTACAAAACTGTCTATTAACCTGGTTTGTGAAACCAATCTATTTAAAAAAGCAGTATCACAAAAAGTTTTATTGGTTTTGAGTCCTGTATCTGATCGAGCTCTGCTACAATTAAAATCTCCTGCACAAATGACGGGTTTAGAGGTAAATAAAAAAGGTTGGATAAGTTTTAACAGTTCTATTCTTCCTATCTTAGTTTGCAGGGCATGTAAATTTATTAATCTGAAATCTTGGCCCTCTAATATAACATCTATTAGTAGTGCCCTACCTGGACTGATATCCACCTGATTGTATGTTTACTGTGAGGATATTTATACAAATCCGTAATCCACAGCAAGTTTCTTCTACTATTGACCAGAATGTTTTGCCCCCAAACCATGCTGTTTGTGCTTACTGTGTTTCTGTTTGAGTGAAGTCTGGTATCTTGCAAGAAAACTATATCCTGTTTAAATTCTTCAAAATATGCAAAAGTTGTACGCTTTTTTCCCCCGATTTTATGCTATTTGTATTTAGAGATGCCACAGTCAGTTCAAATAAATCCATGGGTCAAAAAGTTGTTCTTGGCATCAGGTTACTGTGTTCCCATTGCTTCCTTTTGGTTTTGCTTTTTTCTTCTTTATCAGAGGTTACATTTTTTTGTGGGGATTAGATTGCTAGTGTCCGATTCCTCATCCATTTCTCTATTGCCCCACTGTAGTGCAGAAAATTGATTTTGTAGTTCTTATAGTTCCTCTGAGGTCAGTACTCTGGTTTGTACTTTCTCTTTGCCTTTTTGTACTAACACATTCTGCTTCTCTCTCTCTCTCTTGATGCTGGAGCAGGGGGTTGGGGAAGCATAGTGGTTTGCAAAGGTTTCTGTGTTATTTGTTTGCTTAGATGTAGTAGGTGTGGGATCTGGTTCCGTAATGGTCTCTGTAGTTTTGGCAGGTCTTTCAGTAGTTTCTTTTTGCTTAGAGTAGTGTGGCTCATTCCCTAAGTTAGTAGTAGTAGGGTGTGTTGATGTTTTTGCAGCTTTGTGAATATAAAAAGGTCCTGTTTGCCATAATCTGCACTGTTGGAATTATGGGCTGCCTATGGGCATGTTGTGAATAGGTGGCTGGTTTCTTCACACAAGTTACATATAGGGGTTGCAATACAATGATAACCAGAATGCCCCAATTCTACGCATACTGAACACTTTTATCTTTTCACATGTCGTGCTAATGTGTCTTGTAGAGTCACACTTAAAGAGGGATTCTGGTCAAAAGTGCTACATTGCAGAATTAGAATAGGCACACCCCCAATAAATCTCATACCAAACATTAGGTTTCTGTGTTACTTCATTTTAAAGTTATGGGTTATTTTATAACCCTGATTTCACTACCTGTTCAAAAAAAGCCAGGTTCAGTGAAGAGGTGCTGATGATGTCATCTCCTGAACTCACAGTCTAGCCCTTCCTGTCAGAAAGCTTATAGGACTGGTTTCTCCAAAGTTAAAAGATCATTCTGCAGTGGTTTTCACAAATAAAACAGGCAGCACCATTCTAAAAACAGTGCTATAGAATCTGTGTGTTTCAGGTTTTGCAACAAAGTTGACAATTTGTATTTTAATGCCTTTTTGGTGTGGTTAATTTCTCCAAAGTTGCAGGATGCTGAGTCACCATGCCTCCAGGCTGCTGATACCATGTGAAGTGCTATTCTGCAGTGCCTGTTTGGAAGCTGTATTGCTACAAGTGTAATGTTGGTAACTGCATTACTGTTTGTTACTGTCTGCTTTACAATAAGTTTTAATAGGAGCCTCATGTGTGTTAAATCCTTCTAGGGGTGGACGTGTTAGCCCTGGTAAAACAAATGTTATAATGTGGAGTATAACACAGATGAGCCTGGATATAGCTCAAGTAACAGCCTATCAATGAGAAAACAGTAAATGAGCTCTGCTCAACTGAGTATCCCATTTATTCGTACTTTGATGATGAATAAAATACTGATTGAGTGACTGAGTGATTAATCATTGAGCTGGCCACTGCATATAAACTCTTAATAAGGTTTCAAAACAGCACTACCTCTCCCAGCCCCGTTTACAGGGTGATGGAATAATTGATTTAGAGAGCCATCCTGAGAAATCACCTCAGTTGAATGATAAGTGTGAATGATCACAGCCTTTCACCACATCAGAAATATCCAGTCTACAAATGTCACATTAGTGTGCTGTGACTTAGCATTCAGTAACCCCGGAGAAAAAGACCACAACAAAAAAAGCACCAAAAACAAAAATATGAATTTGTCAACTTTGTTACAAAAGCTGAAACACACATAGGTTTTAAAGCAATGTGTATTGAATGGTGCTACCTATTTTACTCAAGAAAACCATTTGTACATAGTTTTGAAACTTTGGAGAAGCAGGTCCTGTAAGCTTGCTGACAGGGAGGGCTAGACGGTGAGTGCAGGAGATAACATCATCAGCACCTCTTCACTGAAACAGACTTTTTTGACCAGGCAGAGAATTTAGGGTTATAAAATGATTAGCAACTTTTAAGCAAAGTAACTTAGGGATCTCAATTTTGGCATGAGGGTGATTGGGGCCATGTTGATCCATATTCTGAATTTATAGATGCCAGTAATTTGTGACCATAGTCCCTCTTTAAAGCAAGATCTGGTTTGGCCTGGGTAAGAAAAAAGGATCCCCTTGTCTCCCCCCCCACCCAAAAAAAAAAACACAAAAAAACGCAATTTGGAAGATGCTAAATTCCAGTTTTGGTTAATTTTAGTTTAATATGAAATTTCCACCCCAAGTCCAGTAGCCTTCTTGGTCTGTTATTGGCTCTGGTAAACTCTGAACTTCACTTTTTTTTTCAAGCCAATAAAAGATGTATGCTACATTTACTCCCTCATTTCTAAACAATATTGCAATTATGTTTATTGTTGGTTTTGTTAGAGGGATTATTTTAAAAGGTGTCCAGATGGGCTCTTGTTTTTTTAGTATATAGAGAATACAGGATGGGCTACCATGCAGAACCAGTGTGTTCTGCCACAGAGAGGTTTGATTCCCCAGACCTCGAAAGAGCTTGGCTCGAGAGGCCCAAGGACTCAAACCCCAAGGTGGCAGAACACACTGGTTCTGCACTGGGTTGCCCATCCTGTATTTTGTATAGTGTATGGTGCCCCTTGTATCCTATTGTAGGTTTTCTGTTTTCATTGAAAAATAAACTGTAGTCTATTTCGTATTTCGGGAGCTACGGCTTGTTCTTGCCAAGTTGTGTGGTTGCTAGGGACTGGGCATCCCTATGTTAGCAGTGCACACTCCAATTGGTTGCCACTGTAGTGAGGGTAGGTTTTCAAAGAAAAAAAACATGGCGGGCAGATGTCTCGCTTAGTGAGCTTATCCACAAACTGGAGACAGAAATTTCTTTTTTAATGCTGATTCTCATCACGGCGAATAAACTGCTTCTGAGCGGTGAGTGTTTTAAAAAAAAAAGGCCGTGCACAGCTTCCACTGCTGTCAATGTGCAGTGTTTTTTTTATGGTGGCTTTCACACAGGACTTGAGCTTTTCACTCTGACTGAATAGAATGCTGTTCTGCACATACGGTTAATATGGCATTCCATTTATTGTTGAGCGTGTGGCTGAACAGCATTTCAGTATGGTGGAATTTCCAGTTAGAATAGCATTCCACCATACACTATGCATATTCTAAAATTGATCTAGCAATTGTTTCTCTCTAAAGCTTACATCGAAAGTGAACTCTGGAGCATGAATGAATGCATAAATGTCCAATAGAAGAAACCCCATTTTTTGTTTAATTTGATTTTTCCTCACAAAGATCTTGTCCAGTTGAAACTCTATGCCTCCCATGTATCTTATTCTTGTGGCATGCCTCCATTTAAACTTTTCTACCAGTTTCTGTATTAAATTTGCACATGTGGCTTTAGGTTGGGGCTGTTCAGCACTCCCCCCCCCCCCCGTTGTGCCTGTCCTGTATCTGCAGCCTTGTTTTGTGTTTTTTGTCTCCTGAACCCCTGTAATCACCTCCGTCGGTGTTTCATAAAAAATGTCACCAATATCTTGCATAATATTTAAAGGGGTACCTGTATTTTATTGTTCTTCCACTTGTGCTGTAGTTTTGCTTGGTTTCTTTGATGTGGCATCCTGTTCTTTCATCGGTGCCTGTGAATTGGGTAATCCATACTCTGGTCTCCATCCTGGTAAGCCCAGGAGAGAATGTCTGGGTCCGGAGTCCATCCTCCTTCTTTAGAAAGAATCCAACCGACATTTTGTAAAACAGTATGTGGATTCCATTTTGGTAAACTCGGTGCAGCTCCATCCTGGTTCTTTTCTGTAGTGCCTTGGTTCAAATCCAGGTATTCTGTTCAGTTCCAAAATTAAATACTTTGGTTAATGTTTGCTGTTTTTTCTCTGGTATACCCTGCGAGTTGTTTAGCAGTGTTTTAAGCTTTTTTTTCTTCCTCTAATTTTGTTTTTTCCTCTACATAGTTAGATTCTATTTTGTCCATTTGTTATAATAACTGACTTGTTGTTCCATGTAATTTTGTAGCTCTTTTACTGCTTGCAGCAAGTCTTCTTCAGATTTATCAGAGTCCTGCATTATAATGGTATTCTGTTGATGTTCCATTTGAAAATCCATATTCCCCTCTGCAGTTTCATACTGCTTTCCATTAGCTCCTCGCTCCAACTCAGCCTCCATCATCGAGACAATGGGAAATCGCAGTGCCCCTCTACTGCAAGAGTAGGGAAACTTCCCTGGTGCCCTGGAAAAAAATTTCCCCCATTCACTAAAAATACCACCAACAGCTTAATCTGGTTCAATGTCAGTTGGGGCATCTATCTGTATCCCTCTCCCCCAGGACAAGACTGAAAATAGGCAGAATTGTCTAGTCCTTCTTTCCCAGTCAACAAAAACTAAATAAAGTAAAAAAAAAAAAAAATCACAAATTGCTGGTTAGGACCATTTCAGATCAGCGTGACATAGTTTATCCATACTGGACTAGAGTATGGCCCACAACCTACAAGAGACAAAAAAAAAAAAAGGTCTGGGAAGAGTCTGCTCCAAAAACAGGCCTAGAATGCAGCATCTCACTCGCCAACGTGTTCCTGTTAGTTGGAAGACAGGACGCTGTGTTTTTTCTGCTGCGTCAGGCAGATACTCAGTAGGAGACAAGTCTCCTCGGCAAGTGCCAACAAGGCAAAAGATGAAGAAGGTCTCAGATATTTGGTTGTAAAATAAAATAGAAAAGAGTAAATGAAAGTGCAGGTCAGAAAAGGTATCCGTTTGACGCAGTAACTGTACAACCCTGACGAAGAGTCTTTAGATCCTCAAAACATTGGCAAGTATGTGTCATAGTACTGATACATTTGGAAAATAAAAGGTGGAGCGATTTAGTTACCACTCCCTGTGAGGGAGGCTTTTATCCCAAGACTTGATGCTGATGTAGTTTATGTCCTTGCTCAGCTCTTTCATTGTTGGCACAATGCTTCCATGTTCTACTATTCAACTCTGTGGCTGAAAGGGAAATAAACTACATCACGCCATTCTAAAATGGTACTTACTACAAGTGTGTGAATCAAAAACTCCCACTGTGTTTATTAAAAGGAGACAGTATAGCGTAGTGGTTAAGGGCATTGGGCTGCACACCTGGGTTTGAATCCCACCGCCCTCCCTTGCATACTGTGTAACCCTGAGCAAATCACTTGATTAACTTTCTTGTGCTCCCAGGTCACACCTGGAAACAAGCTTTGGCTTAGTGCACCTTTCCTGGTTAAATAATTTCCCTTTTCTCCCCTACAAGGCCTGTAAAGATGGAACAATAGTAAAATGAGAACCAGTATCTGAAAAACAGCTAAACAGAAAAAAGATGGATTTAAAAGTTTGCTACAGTTTCAACCCTTTTTGCATCATGTTATTTCTAGTTGAAAACCCACATTTTGTGATTCCTTACTGTCTCTAAAATTCATGGTTGCTCTATGTGCTTTTTTCCTTAGTAGGACTGAAATGCACGATAGTGGTGCAGTTATACCCAGCCTTGTTTTGTTCCAAATCCTTGATCTGCTCTTATTGCATACTTCCTGAGAATTAGGAATACCACTAAATAGTGCAGCCACTTAGGATGCAATCATCGCCTCTCCTTCCACTGTATCTTGAGTGGCTAGACCGTGTCAGGGGGTTTTCCAAGTCCAGAAAAGATGCATTGGCAGTTGATCAAGGACTGTAAACAGACATGTTTGTGTAGTAACACCAGTGTGGTGGGCAGTCGGTTTTTCAAAGAATCAGAATCAAACTACCAGCTACATCAGCAATCTCTACAAACTGTGACCAAGCATTAAGTGTCTTTGTTAAACTAGAGAACTTAGAGGCTAAGGGGGTCGACAGTGTCCCTTCAAGATGGCTAAGGGAGGACTTCCTGATGGCGCAAAGTAAGTGCAACGCATTTCCATACTGGTGACCAGGGTTTGGGAGGAAACCAAATAGCTGGCCAGGCTTGGAATCAATGTTCAAATAATAAGCCAGGATGAACTCCAGTAAATTCCAAATCTTCAAAATGTTATTCCATTTCTCCACATACCTAATGGGGCAATGTTTTGTGGCCCTGCCACTTCCTCAGACCCGCTGTGTTGTACTATTAATAAAAGCATATGGAAATTATTATCAATTCTTGTTGTCCATTTAGGACATAGACAGCTCTTACCCCCACCGCAGACCACCATTAATAACCTTCCACCTAGCCGGACCACCAGCATAGCAGCAAGGCATCCACCTGCGACACCAACAGCCTGGGTTCGAGAACAGACCCAGGAGTCAGAGGGTTGGCTAGGTGGGAAGAATTGAACATCCAGGGGATGTCTCTCCTTCTCTTGGGAGGGGGGGGGAGTGCAAGTGTCCAGTGCCTCAGTCTGCTGCGACCTGCACTTAAGTTGTGTAGGAGGTGAGACAGACGTCGGTTTATTTCCATTGATGTCATTGCATGTCCTGCCTCCAGGGAAACTCTAGCATCACAAAAAATATGCCTCTCCCCCCATCATGATGTCCTGCTCTGTTGCCATTCCCGCTACCCTTTCTCATCCATCGGAGGGGGGTCCTGCTCCCATGGCCAGGGGATAAGCCGGGGCTTGCCCTTTCTTGTCAGTTGGGAGTGCCCACCTGGTGGCCCCACCCAGGGGATAAGCCTGGGCATTGGGGTGGGATGACACACTGCAGAGGCTGAGCTCCAATAGTGGAAAAATTGGGGGGGGGGGGGAATTGGGCCACCCTCAAAAAAATAACCTTCCACCTGTGAATTATGCTTCAAAATGTTCCTTAGTACAAAAAAACTGGTCTCAGTCAAACTAAATTCATGATATTTTCCCTCAAAGCCTGACAGTGTTGTTTTAAAAAAAATGCATCATAATATTCAAATGCTTTTGACTGTAAAATGATATGAATTCCTATGTCATACATTCAACCTGTTTAACCAACATTTCTTAAACTCTCTTAAGATTCTATGTGGTACATCAAACTTGTATCAATAGGAACCATGTCACTTGTGCTCACAAAAAAAAAAAAAAAAAGTTTATGAACTTTCTTCACTTTAAACAATCTCACCTTGCCACTTTAAGAACTTGTATTTTCTCAAGTGTTAGCAATCCTGAATCATAATTTGTTTGAGTCTTCTAGAATGTTCAATAGATTCTTATCAATTCAACACCTTTCTATGTCTAATTAATATTTAAACATTTTCACTAACATTCTTCTATATTAGAAGTGTTTGTTTTTTTTTACCTCAAATCCTGCCTTTTGGTTTAATTCCTTTTTGTCCTGCCTTCTCAGCTTTTTGCTCTCAAAATAGAAAATGATCTCTGTTTAATCTTTAAGTCCTTATGGTACCTACAACATAAAACACTTAATCTTGTCATAAATAATAAAAAAAAAACTTTTACTACTGTCTCGGTTGGGGGGGTTGGACTGTACTGCGACTCTCCTGGCGTCCGTGGTTCTCAGACTCCAGGAGAGTCAGAGTATGATCCAAAAGTCATGATTTTTAGATAAAACACTTTTGCAACGTACAAGAATATTATAAGATCTAAACTTGTATAGGAACAAGCGACTCATTAGTTCTTACTTGTGATTGCAGGGGAGGTTAGAGAGCTGTGTATCTGATAAAAACTGATAACATTCAATTCTAGAGAAAAAATATCCAAGGTAAAAACACATTACATGGGTGAAAATGTTTAAATATTAATAGGGAATAAAAAGAGTATTGAATGAACATTATAGGAGACTCTAAAGGATCATGATTCAGGATTGGTAACCCATGAGAAAATATAAGTTCTTAAAGTGGCAAGGTGAGATTGTTAAAGTGAAGAAAGTTCATAAACAGTTTATTTTATTTTATGAGCGCAAGTGCTATAGTTGTTATTGATACAAGTTTTATGTACTACATGGAATCTTAAGAGATTTAAGAAATGTTGGTTAAAAAATGTGTTGAATATATGAAACAGGAATTTTTATCATTTTACAGTCATAGGCATTTGAATATGACATTTTTAAAACAATAACTGTCGGGCTTTAGGGGAAAAAAATATCATGAATTTTGTTTGATCGAGACTAGTTTTTTTGGTACTAAGGAACATTTTGAAGTGTAATTCACAGACGGAGGGTTATTAATGGTGGTCTGTGGTGGGAGTAAGAGCGGATGTACAATGAGAATTTCTGTCCTAAATGGACAAGAACTAATTATAATATTTTCATATGCATTTAATAATAGTACAACACAGTGGGTCTGAGGAGGTGGCAGGGGCACGAAACGTTGCCTCTTTGTGTGTGTGGAGAAACAGAATAAAATGTTGAAGATCTGGAATTTATTGGAATGCATCCTGGCTTACTTGTAATGATAGTTTGGACAGTCACTATGTGGATGACCCAAGACAAAGATATTTCTTCCCTCATACAGAGGAAGGACAACCTGAGCCCATATTGTTGCATGGGAATCAATGTTGTTGATGGTAGCATGTCCCATACAGGGGGAGGGAGGTGACATGTTCTGGTGTGGCAGCGGCCCCTGCTAGTGAGCCGTGGAGCTTGCTCTGCTGGCAAAAGAATGCTGCATGTAACCAAGTCACCCCCCATATACAGTTGTGTGCCACTTCAGGGATCCAGGGAGAAAATGGAAGGAGGGGGAAACAAACCACTGATCACAGCAGGATAAAGGTCCAGCACCACATAGGCCCTACACTACTGACCACAGCAGTAGTCTCACCCTCCCACCCCAGATCTGGACCCTGGAGGTGAGGAGGGTGGGCCTCTATCAGGAGGGGTGACTTCAGTGAGTCGATGAAGGAAAGTCCTGGAGAAGATGATGATGGGGCTCTGGGTGCTGGGTTGAAAGGGACAGGTCCTGGTGGGTGAAGTAGAAATCAGGATGGGAAGAGATAGTGGCTAAAGAAGCAAAGTATGCCTTATAATAACCCAGAGTATGTAATGGTAACATGTATATTTAAACCCAATGGTCTAGGAGCAGTGCAGCTGTGGTAGAAGGGATATGACAGCAGAAGAGGGTCATCAGTTGGTCACAACTAATGAAGATGTTACAACCAATCATAATCCTCCCCTTAAAGAGCAGGCATCTGCAAACGGTAAAGTTTAAAGCCATTCTATTAACAACCTTGGTGATTTCGTTTTTAATGTTTCTAGGTTTTGGACTTCTTGCCTTAATGATCTTATCAATGTTTTACACTAACGATTGCTTCCTGTTCAGCAAGTTTTAAATCATCATATAGCAGCAACCAACCTCAAAATTCCAGTGTCTGTTGCATCACAGCACTTTGTAACCAAAGCATTGTAAATATAAACACAAATGCTTTACAGGAGGTCGGAAAAGAAAGTTACCAGCATGAATGGCATGGATAAACTGGTCCTAAAATAGGTCATGGGAAATGGCTCATTCATATTAAGCCATGTTAAAAATAAAAGACAACCAAATAAACGATTGTTATTGTGAACTAAATAAACTATGGTTCTTGTGAACTGAATAAACTATTGTTATTGTGAACTGAATAAATGGTTGTTATTGTGAAGAAAAGTATCTGCAGTTCACAGTTTGTAGTAAATGAGATGCAGTAGTGGAGTGCAGTAGATTTGTTTAAGCAGCGGATGGTCCTGTGGCATTCCACTGAAAGTAGCTTCTGTGCTTTGATTTACTTTTACATTTGATTTGACTTTTCTTACTTTAAAGGAAGGGTTTCTTTCATCTTTAACTGTTTCCTTATGTGTGTGTATTGTGAAAATGCTGTCGAGTCTTGGCTGGCCCTGTTAGGTGGAGGCATGGCTGCTTCTGGTAGTGTTCCTTACACCAAGTGAAGGTTATCATGCTTCCTCCCACCATTCGTTCTTTGACCTGAGTCGCTGCAGGTATTCGCTGCTACTACCTGGCCTGCACTGTGCTGTGCTGTTTCTTGGTCAGGATGTGGGATTCTGTGCAACAGTAGGAATACTATTACACACTCCCAATTACTCTCTCCCAATAGAGGTTCAATGTTGCGACCGGGAAAGGAGGGCTAGGCAAATCTGCCTCTATTCAGCCTTCTCAGGTGAGGGATGTGCAATACAGATGCAAGCAGACATACTGAATCAGGCTTACCTGCTGGTTATATTTGTAGTGAATGAGGGAAAATTTGCCAGGACAAAGGAGAAATTCCCCTACTCTTTTCGAGAGGTGCCATGGGATCTTTAACTTCCACCTGAACAACAAACAGTACAGGCAGATGGGACCTCGGTTTAACATCTCATCCACAAGACAGCACCGCAGAACAGTACCCCCCCCCCCAAAAAAAAAATATGCTGCACTACAGTGGCAGTAATGTGATTTACCACCAGGCTCCTGATGTAGAGCTAGAACCTACAAATACATGAGCTGTTTAGGATCATTAAACAAAGAGACTTTCTAGTTTTACTTCTAGTCAAAATGGAATATATCTGATGAGATCTGCACCAGATGAAGTAAAGTGCTTTTTATGGTGTCATATATGGATGGAAATGAATGTCAATATGTATTTTGGAATTGTACTTCTGATGTACTGCCCTAATGGTTCAATAAACATGAGCTTAAAAAAAAACAAAAAAAACATATGAGCTGTTGCTGTGGGGGAGAACAGGGTGGATGAGTAAGCATTTTTATCATAAATGCTAGATGGGGCGCTACAAATGTTTCACAGCTTTAACATTTGAGTTACAGGAGGGCAGCATCTGTGACAGTTGGGCACGAACAGAATAAAAAAAGCACAACAACAATGTTTAAAGAATGTGAAAAAGCATCACAAATGATAAAGAAAATACAAAAGCTGAGAAGTAGTGAACACTTCCTGGTTATCCTAGTTATGTTGCTTTAAATGTAGACGCCCATTTGTTTAGAGCCATAAAGCTTCACATAAAGTGCTGCTCACGTGGCACTTTATCAGTGTGTACATACTGATGGACTGTCACTGATCTTCTGCCAACACCAATTACAGTTTACAAATGCTCATGATAGCACTGTATCTCAAAAGCACTGTAGGGTTTCGGTAGCAACTAAAACATTTACGTTCATAAAACAAGCTTGAAATCTGTTTCTCAACAGTCCTAAGTAGCTGTTTAGAAGGTACGAACCTCTGCAGTACTCACCCTGTGAACCACCAGAATGTCACTTTGGAGACAAATGAAGCGTGGGGCTCTGGGCAAGGATTCTGGGTAAAACAAAAATATTTAAAAATCAAAAAACACCACACCATTCTAATTTACCCCCTTTATTCTATTACCTGTCTACTTCTGGGATGCTGCTGCTCCTCCCCAGTCAAAACTTTCCTTTGACTGGGAAAAGTTCTGCTCCTCACCTAGTTATCACGCTTTAGCTCCGTAGCTCTGCAGAGACACGTAGAACAGCACTGCTAACAAATTTACATCAATTTCTGATGCAAAGAGCTGTTTCATGCCAGCCAGTCAGTACAGCAGGACTACTACTCAGCATGCTGGGGGACAGGTTCACGGACAAGATTGGCACTTCAAGGGCTAGCCGCAGGGAAAGGGGGATTCAGTGTCCCAGAGTTCTACTGCAATACTGCCACCTGGGTGACCACCCATGGTAGTGCAGCTGTAGCACCCTCGAGAGATGTAGTAACATTGTCGTATGCATGCTTGCTTTGATGTTAGAGTTCAGTATCCTTGGGGTCTCTAAAAAATGGATGGAAAACCCTGTCACAGCAGATGACTGCTTTGGTACACTTGGGTACCACAGTCTCCTGTTGTGCCCTCGGCAGCAACTGAAAGTTCAGATGTGTGCCTCACCACCGGGGTGGGGGGTGTGTGCAGTCAAGACCATATGGATAAGTGGCTGCTGTTAGGGGTAACAAGGCTGCGTGGTTTCCTGGCAGGCCTGAAAGAAAGGCTGAAGCTGGAAATGGGAACAATAAACAGAAAGTAAAAATAAAATAAAAAAAAAAAAAACGCTGCGTCATAGGTGCCCCCACAAAATGCTGGATGACCAAAGGATTTACTTGCACCTCCACAAGACAAATGATCATTTCAGTTTGTGCCCAAAACATGGCCATGGTGGACCTTTCATGTCTAGATTTGTTGGGGGAGGGGGGAGCTCTCCTGAGTATTCAATGGAGAAAGGTGACTGAAGTGCAAGAACTCTCATGCAATTCTGTAGGAGGAGGAGGAGGAGGAGGAGGAGGAGGAGGGGTAACAGTGTTCAGTGCACATGTGTGTGTGTTTAACATACACTTTGACTTGTGGAAGGGGCGTTTCTCCAGGGCAGGGCCTTTCTCACACCACCATAGGGCTGCCGAAGACATTAATGGTGGTTCCCCCGAGTTCTTTGCTTAACTACATGCGGGGTGTTTATTATCCACAAAAATGTAGTTGTGCAGTCCCTCCACCCACCAAGATTTTTGTAGTGGGCTAGCTGACAATTTGGTGCAACCCCATAAGATGCTAAACCGCCCCACCGTAAACACCTCCCACCGATCCTCTTTTTATGACAATATGACAATGACCCTCCAACACTGGCATGCACAACAGATGGTCAGAAAAGAAGGATAACAGTATAAGCTGCAACACAGGTTTACTAAGACACCGGTACCTGCAATGGGAGGAATGCATTAGCACAGTATCACTACAGATTATCAGATCGTGGTTAGTCACCCACGTAGGAGAGACCCAGACCATTTTCAAGCCACTGATCAGTCATGAACTTCCAGGTGCATGGTGGTATGACCAGCACCTTGGCTGCCAATAACTAGGCCCGATAGTGTTACTCAGTGGCATGGTGGATCCGTTTGACATCTATCAGATAGTGCAAGTATCCGACCTTGGATTCGACTCGAAATTCAATCAAAGACAGATGTTGGATCCAGTCGGATATCCATGGATCCAGCAACGGATAGTCTGATCCATTTACTGGATCCCTGGATCTGATGGATCCAGCAAGGGATAGTTGGATCCGATGTGGATCCGTCTACCAGATCTATTTGGTGGATCCAGGAAGGTTAGATCCACAGCAGGATAGTTCTACTATCTGACTGGATCCACCATCTGGTAAAAAGGCTGGTATCTGGTGGCATCCGGATTTATAGGATACTATCCGAACAACACTAAGGCCCGACTAGGCACAGTCCCCACTTCACTTGATAGCAACTATTACAGTCACAATCCCTGTGCTGATCGGATCCTCCTAAACTGGAAGTCAGTACTGTACCCCTTGGTATCAAGCCCTTTATTTTTACACTAAGAGCTAAGGAAGGAAGGAAATGCTGCAGTTATTTTCAGTGCTGCTTAACTCCAGATATGAACAAAATCTTCTACTGTAGGAACAAACCTCAACTGTCCCAGATTTTTCAGGGGCATCCTCAATTTTGCCTCAAAATGTTCCTCTGTCCTTTGTAAAGTTTCTGTTTTCGTGATTGGACAGTGGGGATGAAAGCACAAAATAATGTCAAACATTAAAGTTCGAGACTTGTCTTTCAGAAAAATGTATCTTACACTAATCCTCTTATTCTATCAGCTTTGAGTAAATATTACCGATTTTTAAGACTGTGTCCCTGATTTTTCTAAGCCTTGCCCCCAATTTATGGGGCAAGAGATTGAGAGGTATGTGTGGAAACCAACTAAAAAAACCTTTGACTGCTTGTTGTGCATAACCAAGCTAACAGAGTAGAGGGTATGTGAAGCTTTCCTTCGAGATGAAAACCATTCTTATGTCCTTGCTACATTTGACTTTTTATACCAATGAATAACATTAGCAAGAATACCACACAAGGTGTGCATTAAAGCATTTGTGATGCACATCCCAGGGGTGTGGTGAGACACCAGGCTGAATGCCTAATGTCCTTATGCCCCTGGTAAGTGCAGGACAAATGCTTTCTTACCAGGAGCGCTGCTGGCATCAGGCCTTAGGGGCTGGAGCCCTGGATGTTTTTGTATGGGCCCTAAATCTCTCCTCAATAGAACTGCTGAAATTAATCCTTTTAATAAAAAAAATCTACTGCCTATCCCCAGCCTTTGGGGGCTTGGACCTGGGATATTTTGTTACCCTAACAACACCTCAATTTCTAACAGAGAAAAACACACAAACACATCAATGTATTATTTTTATAAAATGGCTTGTCATTTACTGACTTATTAATGAGATCTGTGACCTGACTGTGCATTGATAGTATTTGAATGAACAGTCAGGTGACAAGTTTCAGCCAATAAGGTTACTCTACTTGTTTCTTGCCATTTTATTTGTTTTTGTTCACCAGGTAAGTTAGGGATTGTTGACCAGTGTTTCCTGCTGCACCTCATAAAATTATAGTTCCAACTGACCCTGGTGTATGCGCACTTTTCTTCTGTTATTCATCAGGTAAGTGTGCTAGTCATAACGGTGCCGATTTTCAGCCACTACCTGGATTTTATAATAATTCATAAAAAGTAAACAAATATCTTTGTAGCAAGTCGGAAGTTTTGAGATGCAAGCTGCTGCACTAAAAACAGTTATATCTTTGTTCCCTACAATAGCACCTCCATGCCACGCAAGGCTTGAAAACTAGAACCACATTGGTATTAGATAGAAATAGCTCCTTACTTGGCAGGGAACTTCTAAATACTGTACTTGTGACTATAGTTCCAAGCCCTAAAATGATGATAGCACTACATTTGTCATACTACAAGGTGTATAGCACTGGTTAGACAAATACAACTCACTGTACTCAGCAGCAGCTCCTGACATTTATTTTGTTTGTGTTGACTGGGAAAGGAAGGCAATGCAATTCTATTTTCAGCCTCGTCCCATGGCGGGGGGGGGGGAGAGAGGAGGATACAGATGGAAATGACCTGAAATTGAGCCAGATTTGGTGATATTTTTAGCTGACATGGCAAGTTTGGACAGGACACTGGAGAATTTCCCCTATTCTTTACAGAAGGGGCCATGGAATCTTTAACATCTGCCTCCAGAACAGGCAGATGAAACCTCAGTTTAACGTCTCATCCAAAAGACAGCATTTTAGAAGTGCAGCACCCCTACCACCACCACTACCACCCCCCGTGATGCACCACAGTATCAATACTAGAATTTTACCCCAAGTTTCTAGTATGGGGCTCGAACCCACAACCATCCATTCTCAGAGGAGTGTGTGTGCAACCTGCTGAGCCACTGACATTGTGTAAATTAAGAATGATTGGGGCACCAGCAGCGTACAGAGGTCTTGTGACTAGACATGCACTTGAAATTATAACTATGTTAGCCAACCAGATGGCACAGCAGAGACGGGCCACCACCAGATGTTGACAGTGCAACCGTGCACTACGCGTGCATGTTCACTGACACTAGTGCATGCCGGCAATCCTGGGATAAAAATCAGTAACAAAAACAACCATGCAGGATGAAGTTCAGTCCCCTGCAGGCTCCAGTCACCCACCTCCTCACTGGATCCAGACCTGCCAGTGAAGTCACAGTCCCAGTGACCCCACCACTGAGGAAACCAGTGGGGTAACAGGAAGTTGGGGGGGGGGGAGTACCTGGAGAAGGCATGGGATGGGACTGGCCAGACAGAGCATCAGTCAGGAGATAAAAACAAATAAAAAAACAGGACTGAAAAGAAAAGGAGAATCTGACTACATTAGCAGCTGTGTGAGCTACTGGCATGTTATTTGGGCACAGCTGATTTTTACCTGGGACATATTCCCAGTCTAGCCTCAGCCTAGTGCCAGGTCCAGTTGTACTGCTCCAGATTGCAGTAGTTGGGGTTTAATGACTGTGAAACAGACAACAGCCTTTTCAAATATTTTGATGTATTATTTTTAATAGAAAATAGCAACAGGAAATAAGATTGCTGTATTTCAGAATACAAACTGCCATTACCCCACATAATTTTTCACCGTTTTTGCTTTTGTTCTATATTTATTGTATCCGAGTTTTGTTCTTGGAAGATTTTTCCTGTAATTTACTTTTGTTATTTCTATATTTTTCATGTTCTTGCATTTTTTAAATCAGTGTACTTTGTATTTGCCCCATAGGTGTCAGCGTGGCTCAGTTGGTAGCACATCCGCCTCTGGACCAGAAGGTCATGGGTTCTTGTCCCACACCGGGATTGGACTTGCACCTAAAAATCGCTGGCATCCGAGTGCAGTATTGGGGGGTGCTGTACTGCTGGGGTGTGCCGTCCTTCAGATGAGATGTTAAACCGAGGTCCCTTCTGCCCATCTTGGTGTTGTCCGTGGGTGTCCAGGTGGAAGTAAAGAACCCAGGGCACTCTTCTAAAGAGTAGGAACATTCCCGTGTCCTGGCCAACATTCCCTTCCCATAAACTGGTTCATGCAATTATCCAGGCTGTGTGTGGGTGATGATGTGCGATATGGCCATCACCACACATTCAGTCACTTCACTACCAGTCTAGCATTGCTTGTAAAGTGCTTTGGATATATGAAAAGCGCTATATAAATGCTGATTCTTCTTCTTCTTCTTCATTTCTAATTATTCCCCTTTCCCCCAGAATGCATCTGGAAATGAGCAGATATCAGCTCAGTACATCTTTCCTGGCAAAATATTTAAAACAAGCAAATTAAATAAATATGCCTACATACAAAATGCAATTCTTACCTTTTCATCAAGTGCTTTGGAGAAGAAAGGAGGCTGGTCTTTGAAGAATGAGAGCACCAGCATAGCTAGCACTAGTGTAAAAGAAGTGTAAAAGGTCACATAGCGGAAGAGGTCAATGACAGCCCCCTGCAACAGAAGCAGTCTAGTAAGTTTCTGGTTTGGGTATTGGTAAATAATTCTCACACAGGCTCATAATGGGGACCGCCAATTTAAATTAGGGCTTAAGTCCAAAAGTATTATACTAGACCTTTATTATAAGGCTGATCTTGCAAATCAAGCATTTTTGCGTTTTATAATGAGGGGCACAGTATTGCGGGGGGGGTGATTACAGTGCAGTGAGAGAAGATAAATGGGGAGCTGTAATAGGCAGCCTCACAATGACTAGGATACAAAGTTTTGGACCTGCTGGTCCCAAGAAAGAACAGTTACGTACTTACTGTAACAGTAGCTCTTCAAGAAAATCTCTCATCAGGCCACACCTATGGAACTAAAGCTGTCAAGCACTAGGACCACAACAGAAACCTTTTGCAAACAGTCCACTAGGGGCTGCCCATGACTACGTCCTACGTCAGCACTTCCCATATAAATGTGGGCAGCCCCTTCCGTCCTCGGTTCCCTACTAGAAATCATGCTAGGAGGACCTACTTGATCTATGGTTATGTTAAGTAAGTAACAATTCTATCTTCTTCCTGGATATCTCTTTCATCAAGCCATACTATGGAATGAGTATCAAGCAGTGCTGATAGAGAAAAATGATCTGGGTGGCTGAAACAAAACACTGCTTAAATCACTGTTTAGAAACTGGGGTGCCATCTTTCCCAGGGGGCGAATGTAACAAAAAGCTGCAAGGACTTCCTGCAGTCTTTTGTACAGTGTATACAGTACCCAAGTATTCTATGTACTGTACATCCAAAGTATGGAGCAATGCTTCCCCGGGTTTGGCGTGCTCAGGAAAATAAACTGGCAGGTGGATGGTTTGATTTAAAGTACTATGAGACACCACCTTTGGTAAAAAATTTAGGACTGGTACAATGAGACACCCTGTCTCTGAAAAAAAAAATCATATGAAAGAAGCTCACACATTACAGTCTGAAGCTCTGAAATTCTTTGAGCAGAAGTAATAGCAACTAAAAATAATGCTTTTCAAGACAGAAAGCATAGGTCGCAAGTCGCAGCTGGCTCAAAATGAGCCAAAGTAAGCTTTTTTTAACACAAAATTCAGGTCCCAAGCTGGGACTGGATTGTGGATAGGGGGCTTCAAGTGCAAAATGCCTCTCAAAAATATACAGGTCACCTCCAGCTGAGCAACTGTATGACCATCAGTAGATACATGGAAAGCTGAAATGGCTTTCACTTCATGGAATAAGTGGCTCTGGTGGAAGGCTTTTTGGCAGCCACCAAGATATCAGCCACCTTTTGTGACATCCCAAACCAAGCAGTGGCTAAGTCTTCTGAAGCCATGCATGAAGGTGGAGGGACCTGAGGTCCAGATAAACCAGGATTCCCTTTTCCTGTGACACCAGGCCCTGGCATAATGGCAGAGGTACTGGAGGTTCCACCGGCAGCTGCAGCTGTAAGGGGAACAAAATCTGATGAGGTCACAGTGCAGCAATTCGGATCAGAGTTGCTGTCCCTCCATCTGAAGCTTGATTTAACATTCTCTGAATTAGAGGGGAGGACAGGCATACAGGAACCTCCCTTTTCAAGAGTGGGACAACACATCTCACCAGAAAACTCCAGGTCCTGGAGCAAATAAGCAGAAAAGCAGCAGTTCTGCACTGTGTGAGAATGTAAGCAGATCAAACTCTGGATAACCCCACCTGTTGAACAGGACTTCTGTGACCAACGTCAGTAGTTCCAACTCGTGCATCTTGGACTGTGACTGGCTTTGTCTGTTAAGACATTTTGGACCCCTGGAACATGTACTGCTGCTAGTTCTAGACCATGTTCCAGAGCCCAATACCAAACTGTCTTGGCCTCCCTGCACAGGGAGTAGGAGTGAGTTCTGCCTTGCTTGTTGATGTAATGCATCATACTTATGTGGTCCATCTGGATTAACAGAGGACCCAGGGATAGAAGAGTTTGGAAGGCCTGTAGGCCATACAGAACAGCTCTCATTTCTAGGATGTTCATGTGGAGGGTGCTCTCTACTTTGATCCATGTACCCTGTGTCCGATGGGGCTGCAGATGTACCCCCAGCCCATCCCCGAGGCATCTGTTAGTGAGAATCTGATGAGGGGAAGGGATCTGGAAGGGAACCTCTTCAACAAACGGTTGGATTCCATACACCACTGAAGTACCTTTCTGGCAGGAGAGGTTACTAGGACTTTTTGGTTTAGGTCATCTGTATGCTGGTTCCACTGGACTCGGTGTCTACTGTAGGATCCTCATGTGCAGTCTTGCCAGCAGTACTGTGCTGATGGCCACTGCCATCAGGCCCAAGAGTCTCAGCAATGTCACGCTGTGACATACCTGCTGTTGTACATAACCTAGGCCTGTCCAATTAGATGCTTGGCCCTGTCCTGTGGCAGGAAGACTAAGCCTCGGGCTGTGTCCAAGGCTGCCCCTATGTACTGCAGACATTGGCAGGGGGTCAGGACTGACTTTGGTATATTGACAGTAATCCCTAAAACATCAAACAGGTGTGTGGTGTGGTCTATGGTGTGGGAAAGCTGCTTCTTGGAGTGAGCTTTGAGAAGCCAGTCATCTAGGTATGGCAAGACATATAGGCCTTCCCTGCACAGGGTGCTGCCACAACTGCTAAACATTTGGTAAAGTACCCATGGTACAGATGATAAGCCAAAGGGCAAAACCCCGAACTGGTAGTGTTCCCCCAAAACAGGAATCTTGGATATTTTCTGTGTGAGGTGCAGATCTTGATGTGCAGCTAAGCATCTTGCATATCTAGGGAGCAAATCCAGTCCCCTGCTTGCAACAGTGGAAGCAGGCCTTGCAGTGTTTCCATTCTGAGCTTCTTGTACTCTATAAAAAAGTTCACATCCCCGAGATCTAGAATAGGTCTCAGGTCTCCTATTCATTTTGGAAGTATGGAGAATAGAACCTTGTATTCCTAGGGGGACAGGTTCTATAGTGTTTTTCTGCAGCAAGGGTGTGAATTTCTTCCAAGAACAACGGAATGTGTTCTGTAGGGTAATGGGACGGTACTGGTGTATGGTCTGGAAGTAGGTGCAGAATCTCCAGAGCATGACCTTGTGCCATTATCTGCAGGATCCAAAGCACCTGAAGTTACCTTTCTCCCCTCGTCCAGGTGGAGGGAAAGGCAACCCCCTGCAACCACACATGGAGGCACAGGTGGTGGGGGATTGCCGAATGAGTCAGGCTGCTGCAGTGTCACCTCTGGGGGCTTTTGAGTGGGCACCTGGGGTGGAGTTAGGTGGGCACAAGGCTGCTGCTCTACCCTTGTCCTGCTGTCTTGTTGTAGACCAATGTCTGGCTGTGGCTGGGCAAAAGGCCACCCTCGATTGAGTCCTTGTCTGGGTACGATAAAGGGAATGTACTGATTTCATGGTTCTGCCCAAGGCATGTAAGATACAGCTGCTCCAAGCAACTTATATCCCCTGAAAGGGGACATTGAGGGTGGATTGTTGTAGATCATTGGCAACTCAGCCTCTCTGAGCCAGGAGTGCCTCCTGAGACATATAGCAGAGGCAGCTGCCCTGGGAGAGGCATCGGAGACATCATAGGTGGAGCGTAAGAAATGTTTACCTATGTTGGCACCTGCTGTGAGAGCATTCAGTATCTCCTGCTTAGGAGAACAATCTGGAAGGGCCTGGGCAGTTGCCATGGCCTTCCACCAAAGAGTATTCTGGTATCTTACCATGGTAATTTTCAATCCTCAGACCCAGAGAGGCAGAAGCAAATGTACTTTTGCCTAGGAAATCAAGCCCTTCAGGACCCCCTGTCAGGAGGAAGGGAACCAAGGTGCTTTGCGACATAGGCTTTTTTTTTGGCTGCTTTAAAAGATGTTTTTCTAAGGCACCTTCTCTGTGTTGCTGGGAGGCCGTATTAAAACCTTTACAAATTAGACATCCCTTTACGTCGTGGTCTGGGTTGAGATGACACACACAGATGTTGAACAAGTCTTTAGAGTACATCTTCTCACCACACTCATAATAACAGAAGCGTTGACAGCAATGCTTCTGAGGTCAACATACACGCTGCTGAAAGTCACTTTTAAAAAGTGATTAGTTATAAGGTGAAGAAAATAAGAAAAACTGTGATTTCAATGGTGTTTAAGTGGCAGGGTCTGATAAGTATGGTAGACGGCAGGGCGAGAAGGGGCTGCCCACATTTATATGGGAAGTACTGATGTAGGTTGCCGTCATGGGCAGCCCCTAGTTGACTGTTTGCAAAAAAAAGTTTCTGTGTGGTCCTAGTGCCAGACGGCTACACTGTAGTTCCATAGGTGTTGCCTGATGAAAGAGATACCCTCGAGGAAGGTCTTATGTTTCAATCATGTACCCCCGCTCCCACCTGGCCTCCCGTGAATACAAGTTTAGGGCCTCCAGACACTCCTCATAGAATTACCCTGCTGGCCCTGGGTCATCTTGGTGACCATTCTCTAGTCTATCAATGTCCTTCCTTGGGCAAGAGCTACAGAACTGGGCATGACACCCCAGATGAGGCCTCACCAGGGATCTGTACAGTGGCAGAATCACCTCACTTCTTCTACTGCCAAAACCCCTCCCTATACAACCCAGCATCCTCGATGCCTTGCTTTACACTTTGCTGCATTAACTTGTTTGCTTAAGGGAGTCATAGATTAGGAGTAAATGGTGTAATTAAAAAAAATTGGCAAATACAAAAAAGGGTAAGTGCATCCAAGATGAAGATCTCACCTCCCTCATTGCCAGCAGAATTTTGGACCGGAACTGAACAAGAGCGCAAAGCAGCGCAAGCAACCAGTAGATCAGCAGGACTCCTGAAGACTGCACGCCATGTGTTCTTTCACACTGGATGAGGCCTGTGGCAAGAATCTAACAAATATTTCATGATCTGTTACCATTCATGCACTCTGTTACAATTCAGGTCAACTATACTCATTTCTGTTATCTATAACATTGCCACTAACACCCGCCCCCACCCCCACCCCCCACAACAACATGATCATGATGCTCTGTCTCAGTGACTCAAGCATCACTATCGTCACTATCATCAATTGCAACTGCAAGAGAGAGGCTTGGCACCTAGGTGCTGCAGCATAATAGCTAGTGAACCACCAGTATGACAGCAGCGGAGGAGCACAGGTTTGTGACAAAAGAATCGCAGGAAGGCACAAAAACCTTATGAAATGCCAAAGCAAATTTTCTGTGACTTCACAAGGCAGCTTCGAGAAAAAAACAACATCTCTTGTACTGTCCTGGTGGCTGCTGGTCATGATGGACATAAAGGAAGACAGCAGGTGCCTGCTGGTATCCGTACTGTAGGACTGTATTTCCAAGCCCCAGATTTGCGTATATGCAAAACGTTCATTCAGACCAAGAACCCCCAACCCACAAGACAATCACATTACTGCCGAGGATAGTGATCCAGCTAGCACATTATTAAACAATTAGGTATGGACATGGGTTAGATCACCCTTTTGGGGCATAATGTGGCATGAGGTGTAGTCCATACCTTAACCCGCTCATACCTTATTGCTTTTATTATAATTGGGAATTAAAAAAAACCTAAAACACACAATCTTATTTCATTTGCAGGGGGCACTTTATCTGAAGATGCCCATTCTGTAGTTAAATAGTCCTTCCACATTTATTGTATAATGGCTGTTAATGAGTGTCAACATCTGGTAAACCCGTGCACTGATAGGATTATTTGTTGTGTCTAATAGTAATCGTTACTTTATACTGTTAAATGTTATTTTAACTGAAATACAAGTAGTTTAAGTGGTATTTTTTATAAGTTTTAAAACTGGGTGTTTTGCAACAAGCATGCATAGTAGCGTTTGTTATACTGGCTGTGAATTAGTGTCTGTGAACATTTGTTACATTCTTGCTATGATGAGATATGATTTTATTAAGCAGTATGTACTACATAATGTGGTTTGAAAGCAGATGGTATTCTGTACTACTGGATGAAATTTTTTTTTTTGCTTGTGCTTTTTACCTCCTCCTTGCATACCTGGGCTGCTCCCGTGTTCTGGCAGCCTCCTTGGGATTCCAGCTGCCGTCCGAGTATCCGCACTCCCATGAGATCATGTCATTAGTCCCCTGCGGCTTGCCCCCCACAGCAGGGTGGCGGGGAGCCCCCAACTCACTCGTCCTTTAACAGATCCAGACCAGGTGCCCCCAGAGCCGGCACTCATGGATGGCCATCAAGCCGTCTCTCCCAGATGCACACTCCTCTTATTTTAATGCTTACTCCCCTGAGCTGAGGGCATGCAGTGATGCCAGCAGAAGAGAGTGTGCACATGTCCACACGTGCTCCTTCCTGGCATCTGCCCCAGGCTCCTCCCCAAAGTACAGCACAGCGCCGTGTCCCCCATCCTTCCCAGGGGGCGAACAGGCGCCGACTGTTATGGATCCCCCCTCCCCAGAGAAGGAAAGCAGTCTGACGGATGATCAATACTTCTTCTCTGCTGCGGACCCCTGGTGCCCCGTGCTCGTTCCTGAATATGGGTCGCCGGCGTGGCGCGAGACAAGGTGACCAGTGTCTCAGCCCTCAGCACCACAGGCCGGCTACTGGATGTAAATTTAAATGAGTAGTGCAACAGTTTTAAAACTGGTCCTTTGGCAATAAGCATACACATTACAGTCAGGTAAGCATGCACCTCAGAAGATGATAATCTGCATGCTTGTTGCCAAAATTCTGATTTTAAAGGGCTGGCCCCCTCAGCCTTTTATTCTGTTTACCTGTGTAGTTTGTAGGCATGAATGACTGCTTCTATTGCACCCTCTTAATTTCACCAGGATTTAAATGTAAATGAAAGTACTTTAGTATGGAGTGAAAACCTGCTTGACTCCATTACAAAGATCATGACCCAACTCATGTAAGGCATCCTAGAATTTTACGATGTTATAGTGCTAAAGCCTGCAGTAGTTATACCATATTAGTCAGTGCTGTCGCTGTCCTCTGCAGTCCCCATGTTCTTGTCTTAAACTGACCATGAAGCTTTTCAAGCCACAGTAAAGCCCTGCTACTTTCTGTAGTTTAAAGTGTATCTGAGTTAGGAAAAAAAGGCTTTTTAGAGAATACAGGGACTTCACAAGACATGCAACAGCACTGAATGAGAGTGTAACTTATGTTGGCTCATCAACTCCTATGATGACTTGCATGAGTGGGGTGATGGCCTTTGCAGTAGAGACAGGTTTTCACGCCAGGGCAAAACAGAGCAAAGCAACCTCATTCATATTTAAATTAGGGGGATGCAAGAGGGAGAAATCATTGTATTTGCCTACAAACTACTTAGCTATACAGAAGAAAGGTTGAGGAAACTCCCTTTAAAATGTTGCAAGTAACACTTGCACTGCTCATTTTAAAAAGAAATGTACATGCAGTAGTACGGAATACCATCTACTTTCAAACTGCATATGTAGGACATACTGCTTAATGAAATCATATATCAAAGTGCGAGTTTAGCAACTGTTCACAGATGCATGTAACAGAAAGACTACTGCACATGCGTGCTGCAAAGGACCTGCTTTTAAAATCAACACACCACTTAAACTGCTAATTTTTCAAATAAAATAACAGCAGTCCAGAACAACTTCTAGATTCAAACCACATAAGTAGTAAAGCCATCATTAGAACATTGCTTTTTTTTTTTTTTACTTGGATCCCTCCTGCTCAGGACCAAGCTACTTGAGTGAGGGGATCCTGTTTACAACAGAACAGGATTTTTCCTCCCTCTCTTTAGTGCATAAGCAATAGGTGTGATCGGCAGATGTCACACCATGGATAAAAAAAAATTGTTTGTTGTCTAGAAAATGTGACAGGTAACTGGGACAGTCATTTTTTTTATTGAAAGTTTGATGAAAATGGCTGGGACTTCATAATTATGCATAAAACCATACGCTCTGAGCTGGCGCTACATGGTAGGGTAACATTGGTTAATGTAAGTCTACTAGAACTGCAGCAACCAATCTGAGTATTTGAATATTTCTTGCCTTATAATACCTATTATGCTTCATGTGTTTGCTGCTGTGAGTATACACCAATCAGAATGCAAGAAAGTTGATGATGTCATTGTCACTTTATTGACAATAAAATGACTGCTGTGAGTTTGCTAAGGAATAAACGATTTGTAACCCTGGCTTTTGACGGAGGAGAGGGTCCACATGCAGTATAATCACTAATAAGAACTGTCTGGAAATAATTCTTCTTGTGCTGACTTGTCTAGTGTTATGATTGGATCAGAAAGTTATCTTTTTGCAAAATAAATACACCCAACCACTCCCAGCATTCAAAGTCTGAAACACTAGTCAGATTTCCTTATTAGTCTAGATCTGGAGGAATAAGGAAATCTGACTAGCATCTCACACTTTATTGAATGCTGGGAATGGTTGCGTTTGTATTTATTTTGTAAAAGGTATATTTCTACTACTGCATTTGCTTATACAACTGTTGACACATTTTATTTATTGCTAGCTTCACTGCAGTGTGATTTATGATGGATTTAGAATTCTAACCTTACAATAAATGTATTACAATGTGACAGTATTTATAGGCACTGTCATTTGTATGAATTTATTGCACTAACAATATTTATAGTACAGTACTAACATTAACCCTGTATAACTTGTTTTATATTGGCTGTCATAAAGAATTATTATTTGATTCTTTAAATGTTTCTGTTTCTATGAAATTAGATAAAATTAACGCAGGGATTTTAAAGTAATATCGGTCTACATACAGTAGATTTTAACACATGGGCACTGCCCATCATCCAACTCCTGTCCAGGGTAATCAACCGCCATCACATCACAGTGCCCACGACAAAGCGTCAGCAGAGCCAAAGCATCGGGGGAGTGGAGAGAGGTCTCCCCAGTTACTGAACCTGCACTGTATCATGATGCTTGGCTGACAGTTTGCACAGAAATTGGAGAGGTCACTTTAAACTGTGAAATGCACTTTCTGTGGGAATAGACTGCAATCAGCCGGCTTGCCGTTTCACAAGCTGAAAAGAATCCAGTTGTGTTCAGCCTGCATTTAGGTCTGAAAAGGACAAGTGTTCCATGTTTTTTTTTTTTTTTAAATTTCTGTTTATTCCTCCTCCTCCCTAGCCTGCCACCTCCGACCCTTCAGGGGGGACAACTGGACATCCCACTGCCCGGAACCCTACCCAAGCAGACCCCTGGCCCCATGGAGCCGTGGATTACCTCCTGGGCGGGAACGAGGCGGGGGCTCAAACCCCGATACTTACATTTCCTCGGTCTGAGGTCTGCTGGGTGGGCACAGGCAAATCGTGGGCACTGCCAAGGTCCTCCCATCTTCCCGGCTGAGGCAGGCTTGTACCATGTTTTTCTCCCTCCCTGAGCAGCAGGTAACCTCCCCCAATGTCATGACGCACGCGCCGATGTCCATGCTGCTCAATGGCCGCCCATCCCCAAGTGGAGCTTGCAGTTCCTCGAGCCTCCTCTCGGGGTCATGCAAGTGTCGGGCATCGGCCGAATCCCTCCCCGGAGAAGGCGAGTTGTCATTGGACGCTCAAGCCTATCTCCCCCCGGCCAACCCACCGACGACCCAAGTCTGCTTCCGAACCCGGGTCGCCGGCATGGTGCGAGGTGTGGCGTCCAGTGCCTCAACCCTCAGCGCCACCAGGCCGGCCCAGTGTTCCATGTTTTGGTGTTTGTTTATGAAGCAAGGAGCTAGCCACCACAGTGTGAGTGCCAGCACCATTTTCGTTTTTGGGGGAAGTTCTTGCACAGCCTTGCAACATCCAGACACAGTCCTAGCAGATTTATTTTTGTTCAGTCTTCCCATACCAATGAAAATACAAGGATTCTACACATTACATTATCCCTGAAAAACTCCTTGACAAAAAACATGAAGTCAGAAAGTATCTTGCCTTTTACTGGTTGCCAAACAGAATCCAGTGCCCCCAAAAAAAGCACATCCTACATGGTTTTCTTTCATTTTGTTTTTTAAAGAAAGAAGTTCTTCGCTATCCTACAGTAGTTCGGCTGAAATGTGAGTAAGCCCAACCAACATGACAAGGTTGTTCCTCACCAGCCAAGTTCTACTCATTTATACGAGTCGAACTGTTGCCAATCTCTCTCCTCTCCTCTCCCCTCTTTCTCATCTTGGATTTATTTATAAAGTGCAGCCCACAAAAAGTCCGAGCCAGACAACTGGGGAAAATGTTAACTACAGAGAGTGCCACTCCTCTCTGGAAATTATTTAGGAATGCAACACATGGTGTTACATGCTCAGCCCTGGCTTGTTCACTTTAGTTTAATCACATTTATAAAACGGCAAGGAAAAAAAAATCTAGAAATTTAATTGACTACGAGACATCACCTGATCATGCATTAAATCTCTAAATGCATGGTCAGGCACTGAATCTCATTCCCCTCCCCCCCCAAAAAAAACCTACCATTTTATAGGAGTACTAAGCCTCTCCAGGGTGTGCATCAGAGGATTTTAATACCCTTCCCAGGGGCGCAAGGACACTGTACCTTCGACATTAGGCCTTACTACAACCCTGGGATGTACATTAAAATCCTATAATGCACACCCTGTTGTGACATTTTCTATACTGCAAATTTTTAGGAGTTTGTATAAAATGTGAATAAAACTAAATGAATAAGCCGTGGGTGAGCAAGTTACATGCCGAAGTGCTACACACCTGCTACTGGGCCCTCATAATGGAACTCGGTTGACAGAGAAACATAAAAGTCGACATAGAAACACAGAAGCTGACTGCAGAGAAGGGCCACCTGGCCCATCCAGTCTGCCCTTTTTTTGCTGCATTACTTGCACTGTAGACTTCTCCAGGTCTACAGCACTTTCTCTGCTACCCCCTTACCTATCCCTTATGACTCCCTCATGCTTATCCCAGGCTTTTTTGCATCCCACCACTGTTTTCAACTTGACTTTTTTGTCAGTTTCCTGCCTTTCATGATGAAAACGGGCAGGTATGGAGTAAGTTGCTGTAAGATGGAAAGGTAAAAGGACAAGATCCTCTCACAACAGTTACCATAGTGATGGCCAGTAGTGCTGGAGTAACCAGGAAAACCAGAGCTTGTGGAGTTTCATGAACAATCTTCCAGATGGTGTAGAAAAAGTCTGCAAAACACAGCATTACCAGCAGTACTCCTAAAGCCTGAGGAAGAAATACGTCATTAAGATCACATTTGACTGAAATGTATTAAGATAACTAGAAAACAAAATAACTGCTCAAATATGGAGACACAATAAAACAAAAAAATGTCAAGAACAGATTTGTACAACAGTAACAAAATCTTTCTGCAACCAGGCAGACCACCTGTCATCTGGACAGTTCAGTATAATGTTTTGATGGTCCAGTTGGGTAACGAAAAGTGCTGCCCCAATGACTGACCGCTGGCCTGGTGTCAGCATGCTGTGCTGTTTTGCCAGGGAGCTGGGTTAGGGAGCCGACCCTGATGCTGGCAATCAGGCAGCTGGTGAGGCTGATGTGCTACTCCCGGCCTGGGGCGAAGGAGGTGATGCACTACTGGGGAGCTTGCTTTCCAAGCAAGGGTTTGCTGTGTACAAGTGACATAAAACAGTAGTTGTGTGTGGCGGTGCATGAGAGAAAGCATAGCTCTTAACAGTACCAGATCACACAGACAGGGCACCCGTTTATAAGACTGTGCATTGACTGTCTAAGTTCAACTTTAAAATTAATTTAAAATTGTAAAATTCTAAATGGCAGGGCCCCAAATTATCTGTAGTATTTGATGTCTGAATACAGTGGACTGTTCTCTTCATTCAATATTGGTCAAATAGAGCTTTTGCAGTTCTGGCCCATCTTAAGCACTTTAAGGTGTGTGTGAGAGAGAGAGAGAGAGAGAGAGAGAGAGACCCCCCCTTGGGGAGGGGGGGAAACTTACCTGAAATTTCCCCATCTCCCCATGGCTGCTGGCAGCCTCTGTATTTTTCCTGGTGCAGACCCAGTCCATATTGGGTCTCCTGAGCTTTCTGCTGCCACAGATCCCCCTAAAAGTAGCCCTGTATTTAGTTTTAGCCCCATTTGGGATTCAGTCTTTACTCAAGAGTTGCTGGCATTTGTTGAACGTGCTGGCGACTACACATGCACGATGGTGTGCTTCATTGTGCCGACCACCATTGCAGTCAACAACGGGGAGCTGTTCTGTGGTCCCGTTGCCCCTCCCAAGCATAACGGGGACCGAAGACCTCAGCAAGGCCAGGGCGAGGCCTCTCTAAAGAAAAAAAGAATAAGTTCAGGCACATAGCGAGGGCTCACGAATAATTCATGAGCCCTCATGCATATTAATGAGATGCTGCCTACCCCATAGGGGGACAGTGTTTTGGTGGCAGCAACAGTAAAAACGTGTGTGACCAGTGTAAATAAATGGCATCGATTAAGAGGGCACAGATGGGGCTACATTGTTGTGGGGAACTTGTAAATAAAAGAGTCATCTCCTGGCCTCGTGGGACATTCAAAGTTAGGGAACAGTTACAACAATAAATACTGCTTTTGCAGCAACACAATGGTTGTTTCGCATGGCACATCTAAATTTTTCCCCATAGGAAATAATGGGAGAACTGAAACTAATAACTTTTGAATGGATTAATACTTTTTCACCAAACCTTCAAAAGGCACATCTATAACCGAAGCCCAACATACCCTAAAAGTTTCAGACCAAACGCCCAAGCCATTTCTGAGAAATGGAGTGACACAAGATTTGCATAAAAATGGTAATTCTCATTTTTTAACAAGCTGTATCTCTGCACTCGCACATTCAACTGAAACAAAACATGCCACAGAGAGATCTTTGGTCCCTGATGGCGCATACAAATGTCATGCAAATTGGTCAAATGGTTGCAAAGTTATTAAAGTGCAAACTTTGGGGTTTAACATAGAAGTGACCACTAAACTTTAACTATAGGGGCGTGACCAATGCTTCAGTTAGGGTCAAAGCGACAAAAGTTGGGAAATGTGGCATTAGGGTTTCAAACCCTAACACCCCACTCCCCCCAAAGCAGCAGAAGAGCAGGCGGGGGGTATGCCTTGGACATCTCAAGCCTAACGCTGACCCCATTCCATTTGTAAACAAGCTCAGATGAGTAGACTTTGAGAATGGGGTCAGCGTTAGGCTTGAGAAGCCCAAGGCATACCCCACACTTGCTCTCCTGCCTGCTTTGTGTGTGTGTGGGGAAGGGGATGAGTGTTAGAGTTGGAAACCCTAATGCCACATTTTTCCAACTGTTGTCGCTTTGACCCTAACAGGAGCATTAAAGAACTTTCTGCAATTTATTTCCATACTTTGAGATAGTATAATCATATCCTTATTTTACTGTAGGAGCACAAGAACCCTGCGTTCCCAGGCATGCATAATTTTTTCAATGTCTAGTGCACCCACCACTCTCCGATCCCATATTTATAATACTTTACTACCCCATTGGTGGTTAGTGGCACCCCCACACCCTCCCATATTTACAATAATTTAGTACAGCATTGGTGGTTAGTGGCACCCCTATATATTATAAGTCTGGTGTCTAGCAGCACCCCTCCACCCTCCAATGCCCACATTTACTTAACTTTTGTATAGCCCTGGTGTCTAGTGACACCCCCCACCCACAGATCCCCATATTTATAATGCTTTAGTACCCCACTGGTGGTTTGTGGCACCCCCACCCTCCCATTTCCCCAAATATTATAAGCTTGGTGTCTAGTGGCACACCCCCACCCTCCGATGCCCATATTTATAATAATTTTATACTACATTGGTAGTTAGTGGCACCCCACCCTCTCATGTTACACTCAAGCTGCAAATAAAAAAACCGCCCCTCAATGTCTTTTTTTTTTAAACCCAAGAGGGAAAAAAAAAAAAAAAAAACACAACTTCCACTGCCGATCACACCCACATCACCCACCCAACCTCCCACTGTGCACTCACCTCCCTGCACCCCCAAGACACTCACACAGACTCTTACTCATTCACCTGAACTGCCAACACAGTGAAGAGTCACTCTCTGATCAAAGACACATCTTGCTGCTGAAACCAGCGACTGCTGCTTAACAAGTAAGGTAACTGCAGTCAAAAATGCATTCAACTGCAGTTACCTTACTTGTTAGACAGCAATCACTGGTTGCAGCAGCAAAACGTGTCTTCGATCAGAGAGAATCTTCACTGTGTTGGCAGTTCAGGCGAGTGAAGGCATGTGGGGGAGTCAGTGAACGGGGAGGTGGGTGCACAGTGGGAGGTCGGTGGGTGGTGTGGGTGTGATCAGCAGTGGACTTTAGAAAAAAAGACATCAAGGGACAGTTTTCTTATTTGCGGCTTGAGTGGAACATGGGAGAGTTGGTGGGGCCACTAACCACCAATGAAGTATAAAATTATACAATATGGGCATAGGAGGGTGGGGGTGTCACTAGACACCAGGGCTAAACAAAAGTCAAATGGGAGGGTTCTGGAGGTGCCACTGAACCTCAATGTACCACATTAAGAACGGCACCAAATCCTTTTCCGCAAGTGGAAATCCTTTTCCATGAATGCTTTGCCGTGGTCACGGAAAAGGATTCCTTCTTGTAAAAAATGATTTGGGACTTTGTTGGCTTTTTTAATACTTTTTTGTGAAATAATTCCTTTATCACAAATCCTTTTTCGTGGTCTTGGAAAGGATTTTGAACTTTTTTTTCTTTACACATCTTTTTTTGTGAGACATTTCCTTTTTCGGGAATCCTTTTTCATTCTCGCAAAAGGAATGGGTCAGTAAAAAGGATTTCGACTTAGAGTTTATTTCCTTTTCGAAAAGGACTTGCAAAAAGAACTTATCAAGTTGCGAAAAAGGATTTAAATAGGTCAAAAAAAAAAAAAACAGGGGCCATAGGAGACCTAAAAAAAAAACACCACACACACACTATGAAGTATATCTGCTCCTGATGGGCAAGATACAGGTAAGTTTGGATATCTGTAGAAGACATCCTGGGGCACAGTTATGACAGTTTGTTGTGTGTAAAAATGCAAAACAAGATGGCAGCTCATGAAAAAGAATTTTTTTTCCTCACGAAAAAGGACTGGCCAGTGACAAAAAAGAATCTTTTTTCGTGAGACCACAATCCTTTTTCCTTCCTGGAAGCTATCCTGGAAAGTGAAATTTCCAGTGAAAACAATGGGAACTTAAAAACTGAATAACTTTGAAATGGAATAATATTTTTTCACCAAATAAGTGAAAGGCACTGTGACCCAAGCTCTTTCTACCATTCCATACCATCCTGGCGCAACGCAATGACAGAACCAACTGCAAAAAAAGGCAAATTGTAAGTTTTTTTGCACTATCCTGATCTCAGAGTCCGCACATCCGACTCGATTGAAACTTGTCACATCAAGAGATCTACCCCTCGAGACAGCACATGTCAAATTTTGTGCAAATCTATGGAACAGTTACAAAGTTATTAAAGTATAAAATTTGAGGTTTAACATTAAAGTGCCTACTCAACTCTAATTATAGGGGCATGACTGTAACATAGTAGTTGATAGCAGATAAGGATCGCTAGGCCCACCTAGTCTGCCCATATTCCCTGCTGCATAAATGGCCACTGTCCCTACTTGGTCATTGGCTTTTGCCTCTCTTCCCCATATCTAGGGTTCCCTTATAGCTATCCCATGTATGTCTGAATCCTCCCCACTGTGTTAGCACCCACCACTTCCTGGAGTAGACTATTCTAAGCATCCACCACTCTCTCTGTGAAGAAAAACTTCCTCACAATTCCCCTTATCTTGCCCCCCTTCAATCTCATATCATGCCCCCTCATCCTTGTACAACTTTTGTACTGAGAGATGCCACCCCCCTGCACTTTGTTAAAGCCTTTAAGATACTTGAAAGGTCTCTATCATATCCCCCGTTCCCTCATCTCCAAGTGTATACATGTGGAGGTCTTTTAATCTGTCCTCATATGTTTTCTGATGCAAGCCCCGCACCATCTTGGTCGCCCTTCCCTGGACCACCTCCATCCTGTCTATGTCTTTGCGAAGATGCGGCCTGCAGAACTGAACACAGTATTCTAGATGAGGCCTGACTAGCATTTTGTACAATGGCATCACCATCTCCCTTCTTCTGCTAGTGATACCGCTTCCTATGCACCCCAACATCCCACTGGCCCTCCCCACAGCCTTGTTACACTGTTTGGCCACCCTTAGGTCATCTGAGATGATTATCCCTAAATTCCCCTCTTCTCTGGTGACTGTCAGCAACCCCCCCCCCCATTCTGTAGTTCTTCTCAGGGTTTCCTCACCCCAGATGCATAATTTTGCACTTTTTTTGCATTACATTTCCAACTGCCACACCTTTGACCATTTTTCCAGCTTTCCCAGATCCCTCATCATTCTTTTGATCCCCTCTTGAGTGTCTACTCTGTTGCAGGTCTTGGTATCATCTGCAAATAGACAAACCTTCCCCTCCAGTCCTTCAGCAATGTCACTGATAAAGACATTGAAAAGGACTGGCCCCAGGCCTGATCCCTGAGGAACCCCACTGGTCACCCTTTTTTCCTCAGATTTGATGCCATTTATTACCACCCTCTGCTTCCTGTCTGTCAACCAGTTTCTAATTCAGTTTTCCACTTTGTGGCCCGCCCCCAGGCTCCCTAGCGTTCAGTCTTCTGTGGGGTACAGTGTCAAAGGCCTTACTGAAATCAAGGTAGGCAATATCCACCGTTCCTCCCTGATCTACCTCCTTCGTCACCCAGTCAAAAAAAGTCAGTCAGATTTGTTTGACATGACCTTCCTGCTGTGAAACCATGTTGCCTTGGATTCTGTGCTCCCATGGTTTCCAAGTTCATAGGTTGATACGAGTTTGGGGGATTAGCCCATAAAGAACTCGCCACCCACTTACCTGGTTGGAAATCATACTTAGAATTACCCATATATATGTCAAGATTTCTTTTAAAGTTTTGAAGATTAGTATTATACACCACCTCATGTGGTAGGGAATTCCAAACTGCCACTAATCTCTGTGTGAAAAAAAGATTCCTTTTGGTTGACCTATTTGTATTAGATTTTAATTTTAATTTATGAGATCTAGTATCGCTAACCGTATGCTGCCATTCCATACACAAGGTTTCAAACAATGTTATATCTCGTGTTGCTTTATAGATTAAACACAGGTCCCCTTTTAGGGATTTGATAGAGAAAAGGTTCAACTCCCTCCTTTGATAGGATTTTGTTTTTAAAGTTGAAACATTTCTTGTAAATCTATGTTGAATTTTTTTTCTACTGTTATTTTATCCCAAAACAAGGTCGGAACACAAAATGATGAACAGTAGTCTATATGGGATCTAACTATACTACAGTAAAGTGGTATTAACACTTCAGATTCTCTGGATTTAATATTTTTCGGAATGCAATTTATCAGTCTACGACATTTTTGTGCTGTTTTATTTGTATGCTCAGTAAATTTCAAATTGTTAGTGATATAGACTCCTAAGTCCTTTTCCTCAGTCACTGTATTCAAAAGAATATTGTCCATATAATAGTTTACCATCATATTGTTTTTACCAAAATGCATCACTTTACATTTGGAGATATTAAAGACTAATTTATTTTCTTTTGCCCAAATAGATAGGTTATTAAGGTTAGCCTGTAAAATATGAGTTGCAGCATGATCATTGACTATACACCCTAATTTTGCATCATCAGCATATTTATTTATCCATACCCCATTATTAGTATTTATACTCGAAATCAGAATATTAAATACAACTGGGCCCAGCACCGATCCTTGAGGCACACCACTGGTAACCCAACTCCATATGGACTTGTGTCCTCTAATGCTGACATGCTGTCTTCTATTAGTTAACCATAACATAATCCACTTAATGATACTTATATGTATTTTTAGGTTCCTAAGACATTTGATCAGAATCTTTTCTCATAATCTAAAAAGATTACATCCACAGACAGTCCTGCATCCAGTGCTGCACTGATAGATTCAAAAAAGTTGAATAAGTTATTTAGGCAGGATCTGGCTGCCGTAAATCCATATTGAGTTATATCAGTCAATCCATTCTTAGTTATATGTGTACTAATTTTATGTGCTAAAAGTTTTTCCATAGTTTTACCTATACAGGAAGTCTGGCTGATGGGTCTATAGTGTTTTACATCTTGTTTTGTTCCTCCCTTATGAATGGGAATAACCACGGCTTCTTTCCATTCTGCTAACATCTCCCCAGCTTTAATAGATTTACTAAACAGAAAGGCAAGAGCTCCTGCAATCTTGTATGAAATTTCCTTAAGAAAACCATTCGGAATGTTATCTGTTCCTACTGAAAATGAAGATTTGAAGGAATTAATGACTGCATAAACTTCAGGAACAGAAAATTCTATTTCTGACTCCTCCGAGAGATAATCTGTACTAATTATTAGATCCTTAGGTTTAAATATGCTGGAAAAATATTGATTAAACTCATTAACCATTAGTTGTTCATCAGATATCAGAATCTCCTTGTCTTGCAAAGGACCTATTTTAGAAGGATTACTTATCAGAGAACCAACATAATTAATGAACTTTTTATTATTATCTTTATTTACAGTAACTAATTTATATTCCATTTCTTTTTTTTGCATTTCTTATTGCTATTTTAGTTTTATTACCCTTTTGTTTAAACCTTTTCCAGTTAATCTCTGTCCTTAGTTTTTTTATATTTGTTAAAGGCTTTTTTCTTTGCCCTTATAAGTCTGCTAATCTTTAATGAAAACCATAGAGGAAGTCTTCTATTATTTTTATATTTTGTACGCATAGGTACCTGTTCATTAAGGCAATAATCCAGTTTTTCTTTGATTCTGCTCCAAATTTGCTGTACTTTAAGATCTTTTAACTCTTGCTGCCAGTTCCAATTCTCAAGATAGGACCTTATTTCCTTGTAGTTACCTTGTGAAAAATTCCTCATTTTTGTTACACCCTTTGTTACCATTCTATAATAATTGTCCATAACACCGTACAGTGATCACAGTCTCCCAAGGCTTCAATAATATTTGGGATTTCAACCTGTTCATTAATGTTGGTAAATATTAAGTCAAGGATATTATCTTTACGGGTTGGATCCTGAACTTGTTGTTCTAATCCCAAATAAACAATTGTTTCTAGGAATTTTATTTCCTGATGACAAGAACCTTCCAAGTGTTCCATAATCCTTTCCTTAAGCAGTGCCTCCATAATCTTACTCACTATTGAGGTGAGGCTAAATGGCCTGTAGTTTCCTGCTACCACTCTTGTGGACAGAGACTATATTTACCCCCTTCCACTTCTCTGAAACCACCCCTGTATCGAGCGACTCACTAAACAGACTTGCCAGTGGTACTGCTAGCACCGTCCATAATTCCTTTAATATTTGTCCTGCACACAATGAGTACACCCTATGTATTAGGTATTGCTCTGACTGTGTCCCCACTTTTTGGGGGCCCTATACTGTATATAATTTGTATATAATGTGCTGCTCGCAGCCTTGGTGACTTGATGTATATGCTCAAACCATCTGTGTGTACCTACTGATTATGTGATGCTCCTGTTTTCCCCGACTGTGTAACTGCCTAAAGTGCATCATGTTGTTCTATGTCGTATTTCCTTGTACTCTCCCGGGTCGTACCTGAAAATAGGCAAATGTCTTGTCTAGTGTACTTACCTGGTTAACAAAAGCTAAATAAAATATCCTGGGGTGTATATCAAGTGGCCAAATTGCTTTGTCCACCCTCAATTTTGCGAGTTCCTCCAGGACACTTTCGGGACTGGTGTTTACCTCTCCCCCCCATTGTTTCTGCTGCTGAGCTGTGGTCCCTGTCCCTCCCCCCTCTACAGTGAATACTGAACAGAAGTATTCATTCAGTGTCGATGCTTTTTCTAGGTCACCCTCTATGTACACCCTTTCTTCCCCTTTAGGCCTTACAATTCCTTCCCCTGGCCTTCCTTCCATCGCTAATGTATCTATAAAATGTTTTGTCCCCACTCTTTACTGTCTGTGCTAATCTCCCCTCTGTCTGTGTCTTCGTGCTCTTAAATGCTTTCCCTGCCTCCCTGTGTCTCTTTAGGTACACCACCCTATCCTCATCCTTCTGAGTCTCCTTGTATTTTCTGAAAGCCCCCTTTTTTGTCCCTCACTTTCTCTGCCACCTCCTTTGTGAACCATAGTGGCTTGTTCCTTTTTCCCCCTTGTTACTCAGCCTAATGCACTGATTTGTCGCCTCCATTATGGCTTCTTTTAGGTGTGCCCACCACTCCGCTCCTCAACTCATCCCCCTGGATCCCTTCCTGCCAGGGCTTCTTTGATCCCCCTCCTCATCCTAGCAAAGTCTGCCCTCCTGAAATCCAGGACCCTTGTCTCTGTGTGGCTCTCCTGTGACACTGTACTGATGCTGAACTACACTGTATGGTGGTCACTGGACCCTGGGTGCCCATCCACCATGACTTTATCCTATCTCTATTGGTCAGCACAAGATCTAAGATTGACATGCCCCTGGTGGGCTCCTGAACCAACTACCTGAGGCCTGCCACCTGTAAGGATTCTAGGATGTCTCAGCTCCTGGCTGAGGCAGCTGCCAGGATAGTCCAATCCACATCTGGCATATTAAAATCGCCCAGCAGTAGTACTTCCCCCTTTACTGCAACCCATTGATTTCCTCCATTATTGCCCAACCTGCCTCCTCCCTCTGTGCCGGAGGCCTGTAGATCACTCCTGTGTCATTTCCTGGTACAGGTGTGACCAACAGTGCATCAGCCTCCCCCCGGTTACCATGCACCACTGTCACTTTAATACTTTCTCTGATGTAAAGGGCCACCCCCCACCCTTTTACCCTTCCTATCCCTCCTGTGTAGAATGTACCCTGGTACATTTACCTCCCAGTCATGGTTTCCAGTGTACCATGTCTCGGTCAATGCTACTATGTTCAGGTCTGCCTCTGCCGCCAAGGCTGCCAGATCTGTGATTTTGTTTCCCAGACTGCAGGCATTTGTATACATGATTGTCCATGTCTCGCAGCCTGTGCCCCTTGCATTTCTACCTTTACCTCTTTTGCTCCCTCCTTCCAACCCTGGTTTCTTTCTCCTGCTGCTCATTTTCCTCTAACTTATCCTTGTAATGAGCCCCGTCATATCTGTCCATGTTTCCCAGACTGTATCTCTTGTACATCTACTCTTGCCTTCCCATTTCCCCTTTCAAACCCTGGTTTCTTCCTTTTGCTGCCTCCCTTCCTCTGCTTTACCCCTTGTAATGAGCTCAGGAATATCCATCCACAACATTTCCTCCTGATCCATGTTGCTAGCAACTCTGACCGTGCCCCTATAATATATCTACCTATCTCGAGTCAGAACAGTAATGCCGCTACCCTCATATAGAGTAGTGTTCCTGACACTCTGGGGATGCGACTATCCCACTGGGGTATGTAGAGCAGGCCACTTGCCAATTGGATTTTGAAGCCCTTCGTGTCCAAAATATATACAGCACATTTTCAACCATCAGATATAGTTTCAGGCTTACCGTTTTAGATTTGTTGAGGCGCGACATTCTGATATAGCCTCTGTCATAATTTTGCAGGTACCGGTAGTAGAATGGGAAGCAACCCCAGAGGAAGATACAAGGAATCCAGGCCAGGACGGTGTTCTGGAAACACTGGGTGAGATCAGGGTCATGTGTGTGCCAGGTCACATTCCAGTTCTGCAATGGATTGAAAAATAAACACAGGATGAAATTGCAAGTCCATGTGGCAACTTGAAGCCTGTTTTTACCTATTAAAAAGCCTTTGAAGATAGATGTAAGGCTACAGAATGATTTGCTGGAAATGTTGTCCATCTAAATCCACATTTTTTGCTTTTTAAGAGCCAGCCTTGTAACAAATCCCATCAATAATGACCTAAACCTTACCTGAAGCCATCCAAAAGCAGCAGCTAATCAAACAAGCATTCTCAAGCTCTGAAAAATACATTATTAGAAGGGTACAGCAAAATATCATCTGTCTGCAAGCACCACGTCAGCGCACCCTGGTCCTTCAGGATACACTGCTCCAGTCTGGGGACAGATTACTTGATGCAGGTTTGCACTACAGAATGCATTTTTGTACATGACAAGACTTTACTTCACCCACTTCATTGAATCTTTTACTGGCAGTACCAACCCAGTATACCCAAGGGTTAGCAAACACAAGATTTGTTAAGGAACACCTGTCTGACTTGCTGTCACTTCTTCACTGTTGCTTTAGGCGTTCCAATGATTTATGATTCACTCCAAAATTAAAGTGCTCCACTTATAGTTGAGTAAGGAACATTGCCAGGGCAGTGCTGGAAAGCTTGGACTATGATCGCCCATGCTGTACTTATGTGGAAAAGCAGAGGACCTCAGGTTCCAGCACTGTCAATCCAGCACTTTTCACCAACACTAAAAAAAATTCACACTTGGGGGAAAAAAAATGTTTAAAAACAGTGGTAGCCAAGCCGGCCCGGTGGCGCTGAGGATTAAGGCACTAGAAGCCTCAACTCGCACCATGCCAGTGACCCGGGTTCAGGAACAAGCCCGGGTCACCGGGGGTTGGCAGGGGTGGGGAGGGATTGAGCATCCGTTAGACAGCTCTCCCTTTCTGGGGTGGGTGTAGGGAACAACGTCACTCCTGAGTGACCTCTGGTGGCAGTCGGGGGTGGCCAGGAATAGGCGACTCTGTCGCATGGCTCTGGGGGCAGAGCTTGGCAGATACTGGTCGTCATTGCACGTCCGAGTTCTGCAGGGAGGGGTAGAAAAGCAGAAAAACCCCAGCGCCTGATAGGCGAAGGTGGGACCAGTGGACGGTTCCCACGCCCAATGCTGGGCTTCCCAGCTCAGTTCCAGGCACTCCCTCTGCTCCCTGGTCACTCCAATGGATTCAGATAGAGTGCCAGAGGAGTCAGCGGTCCCACTCCGAGGGATCAGGCAGCCAGGTGGTGCGGTGAGGAGATGGGCCCTTACCTGGATAGATGAGTCTGGGGGCTTCAGACTGGGCAGGAACAGACCACGCCGGAGAGAATTCAGGTAAGCCGGTGAAAGGGGGGTTAAAAAAACAAAAACAACAAGGGGGTAGCCACCATTAGACCCATGGTGACCTGGGAACATTGTCAGTCATGCCTCAGACTCCTGAGATACCACAGGAAGCTCTGCCTTTATAAGTGAGGGTACAGTCCCTGGAAAGAACAGGCCTTACAGCTGTACTTTCCTCTAGGTTGATACAGATGAGGCACACTGATGAATCTTATGAAGAGTGAAACACATGTCTGTTCCTTCTGTTCTCAGCCTCTGCAGTGTGTGCGAGAGGCCATTTTGCACCAAGCATGCCTGCTCAAAGGGAAGGTCCCCTCAGCTTATTTTCTGTATACCTGTGTAAGTTTGCTGGCTTGAAAAATTATGATACCCTCTCTTTCAACCCCTCTAATTTCATCCTAATTTAAATATAAATGAGGTTGCTTCACACCGGTTTGCCCTGGTGTGAAGACGTGTTCGTCTCCATTGCAAATGGCATGACCCCACTCATGCAAGGCATCATGGGAGCTGATGCATACCTGCACAAGCCAGCAGTGTTATACGCTCATTCAGTTGCATTACATGTCTTGTGAAGCCCCTGTTTTCTCTAGAGTTGTTTTTCAAACTCAGATACACCTCAAACTACAGAAAACAGGGCACTTACTATGCCTTGAAAAGTTTCATGGCCAGCATAAGACAAGGACATAGGGACTGCAGAGGACAGCAACAGCACTGCTAACAGTATAATTACTGCAGGCTTTAGCACCAAAACATCATAAAAATTCCAGGATGCCTTACAGGAAATTGGGTCGTGACCTTTGCAATGGAGCCAAGCAGTTTTTATGTTTGCTTGCACACATGTGCAAGAAACATAGTGCCACCATACGAGTTTTCGTAGGTGTGCCACCCCCACTTCCAATGCCCTGCTCATTTTTGCAGGCATGGCCGCACCTCACCAATGAATGTCTGAGCTGTCTATGACAGCAGTTCAGATGCAATGGTGTACAGTTGAAAGTAAACGACTGCTACAATCAGCGGTGGTAACATGTTGGCAATTTGGCAGTATGCCACTTGCCAGCACGTCAGCACTGCATCTGAACTGCTGTCATAGACAGCTCATTTGCAAGTCATCTCCTGCAGGGAAGCTAAACGCTACCTCTCCAAAGCCTTGCACAACTCGCGCTACAGCAGCGACTCCCTTAACCTCAAAATTTTCCGATTAACACTGGATGAGACCCTGCTACACCTAACCAAACTACTAAACTGGTCGCTGCGCCTAGGTCAATTCCCCACTCTCTGAAAAAGAGGAATTATCACTCCAATCCTAAAGAATGGTGATCCCACCTCCCCCGGTAACTAAAGACCCATTTCTATCCTTCCTCCCCTCTCAAAAGCTCTCGAAATAATTGTGTCAGACCAGCTCACCAATTATCTGGCCAAACACAATCTGCTCTGCCACAAACAATATGGTTTCAGGAAGGGACACAGAACAACCACAGCCCTACTCGAATTTACATCATACATACACGAGGCACTGGAACAGGGGTCGATAGCAGGTGCAATCTACGTAGATCTGACCAAAGTGTTCAACACAGTCAGTCATGCACTACTTCCCCACTCCCTCCCCTCCTACCATTTTGCCCCTGAGGCCATCTTCTGGTTTAAAGACCATCTCACTGGCCAGATGCAACAAGTCAAAATTAACTCCATCTTCTCCTCCAAGCTACCAGTCCTAACGGATGTCCCTCAAGAGTCGATTCTAGGACCTCTATTTTTCACTCTTCCTAAACTGCCTCCCACAGTCCAACAGTGAAAAGCTCTTGCTCTATGCAGACAACGCCGTAGTATTCTGGAAACACCCCAATTCTAACTATCTCCAAAATACCCTACAAGGATTTTTTTAGACAATTAAAATCCTGGTTCACTGACCATCGCTTAATACAAACTTACAACAAGACGAAATCTATGATCTTTGCCCACCGCCAAAGCCCATACAGTAATGCCCTGCTATCTATCTCAAACTCACAGGGCCTCCACAATGAACAAGTCTCAAATTTCAAATATCTGGGTGTCATGCTAGATACATCCCTCACCTACCACACACACATTAAACACCTTTCCTCCTCTGTTAACACCAGGCTAGGGATTCTATACAGATATAAACACTGCCTACGCCCCCAGCCTTACATCTTGCTGTAACCTGCTCAGTCCTTTCACTGGTCTTCTACGGTATTGTAATTTATGGCACAGTTGACCAAACAGCCCCATACTGCATTAGCCTAGCTCTCAACAAAGCTTGACGACTGGTCACAGGCTGTGATAGATTAACCCACACGTGTGTGCTCTACAAGCTTGCAGACTGGCTGACCTTCGAAGAGAGACTTAAAGATCATGTGCAACGGTTTTCACATATTTTTTATAAAAGCTTGAAAAGCTGAAATTCAAGTCCCTATGTCATGATTAGTGTTTCCTGAGAATTTCATGCTGTTTGGTTTTGTGGTTTTCTTTAAATCAGAATTTGTTAACTTGCTCTGTAGTGGCTGAAAACAGTGGAGTTATTTCTATCCTCTCAGTCAAACTTAGAATGCAGTGACATCATTTTGGAGTAGCTTGCTGTTTCAGATTCCCAATCAAAGCAGTAGTTTGTAGAGTTAATGGTTTGCTGAGCTTTCCAAGTTTCTTACAAACACAGGGCCTGATTCTAGTACACTTACGCCTGGCATAACAGCAGTTGCATAAAGTAGAATGGCGCATGTAGCAACTTACCCCAGCAGTTGTGACCTGTGTGATTCTACAATGTGGCCTGCGACGTGGCGAGAGGCCACTATGCCGAACAGCTGTTATGTCGGCGAGTTGTGCCATAAACCTCCTGCGACATGGCACTAGGGGGTTTACAGCAGCAGTTGTGCTCCATTCCAGAAAGGCAGCATTCATACACCCGATGAACAAAGTGCAAAAAGTGCCGTTAAAGTCCCGTGCGCATTTGTGGTGTGGTTTCTCTGTTTTCATTCAGTTTATATTGGCAGTGTCAGTGACTCAGTAGGTAGCACACTCGCCTCTGAGGCTGGGACATAAGAGGGCTGTGGGTTCAGTTCCCACATCTGGCACTTGGGTTAATATCCCAGTACTGACACTGTAGTGCAGCATGAGAGGGGTGCTGCACTTCTGAGGTGCCGTCTTTCAGATGAGACGTTAAACCGAGGTCCCATCTGCCTGGATTGGTGGTAGTTCAGCTGGATGTTAAAGATCCCATGGCACTTATCGAAAAGAGCAGGGGAATTTCCCCGGTGTCCTGACCAAATTTCCCTCATTCACTAAAAAAAAAATACCACCAACAGCTTAATCTGGTTCAAGGTCAGTTGGCATTCATCTGTATCCCCCTCCCCCCCGGGTCGTGCCTGAAAATAGGCAGGATTTGTCTAGTGCACTTACCTGGTCAACAAAAACTAAATAAATAAAAAAATAAGTACTGAAATTATAAATATGCATAAGATGCATACTTCAGTATAACAACTTTAAAAAATTAGTGAATTAAAAACCCAAAGTCCCAATTTGACTAGGCAGTAGTACATTTAATATTCCTTGGTGGTGGTAGTTTTCTGGAATGATATGATGTGGTCACCTAATATTACTCTTTAGTGAGGACACACATGAGAACAAATCAAGTATCAATTTAATTTCAGATTACTGTACAACTCCGTTAATTTACATGAAACCATGAAATTAAGCACACACTGATCAAAAACATTACCCTAAAGTGCAACTAATGCAAAAGGATGCACAAAATCCAGTGGAAGTTATAACAAAATCATGAGAGAACAAGCAAAGGAGAATAAAATATACAAGTACAATACAACCTGGTGGGGGATCAACTCCACAGCGGTGACTGAAATACATTAGAATTTAAATCTGGACTCCCATTTAATTACTGTAGCACTCCTACAGAACTCAGTCGATGCTGGCCATGGCAGTGAGAGGTGGGCTGTGCCAGTCGCTGGCTGGGGCCGGTTGGGGGGTGCTGGGTGGACTGGCATGGCTGGGTGGGGGGTCACCAGACTACCAGGAAGTGTCTGGGTGTATGGCGCAATTGCAGCATGTGACTCGGGGCTGGGGCATGGGTGAGAGATCACAGCACCACCCTGTGGGGCATTTCACAATGGGGAATTTGGGGGCAGGGGGTGTGTCCAGCCCTGTGGGGCAGTTATTGTGGTTTCGGGGGCAGGGGGTGTGGCCAGCCCTGCGGAGCAGTTATTGTGGTATTCGGGGGCAGGGGTGTGGGCAGCCCTGTGGGGCAGTTATTGTGGTATTCGGGGAGGCAAGGGGTGTGGGCAGCCTGCAGGGTGCCTATTGTGGCTGGCTGGGCATGGGGGCACTAGCGCCTGCGTTGCGGCAATGACATGCTCACTCAGGTGTGCCCGCTGTTGAGCGTACTGGCCGCAGTCGCAAGTCGCAGGGACTTGTTAGAACTGTGCCCCTTCAAGACAGGTGCAGGGTCAATGTCACAGTTGCAGTTGGCGCAAGTCACGCTTGGCGGTGACTTGCGCCAACCTTCTAGAATCGGGCCCATAGTCTCTGGCTTGTGTTTAGATAGATCAGCTTAAAATATAACATTAACTTCTCATAAAAAGCTGATCATTTAAATTTCAATGTTGAATTGAAGTAGTGGAAATCTTTCTCTATGAGAAATTAGCTTGTCTATATCACAGCTCTCAGTTCTTTCCAATCAAAACTCAGATTGTTTTTCTAACTATATAACACAGGGCTAATAAATGCATATAAAATAAATCTAAATTTTGTTCATTCACATAAACAGTTTGTCTTTGATGTAGCCTCCATAAATAGATTTCATGCAAGAACATTTTTTTTTCATGTCAGATTGACAAACAGTACATGTGCTTGAAATACTGTAGCAGAGTGTGACAGGCACATGTCAGAACTCACAAATTTCAATTCCTTAGTAGTTTCTGTGTGAAAATGCATTATGTTAGGTATAACTAGAAACACTATGTGGAATACTGATGCACTGTGTTTCTGCCTCACAGCTGAGGCAGCTGTAGCCTACTGCCACCTGTCCCTGCCCCACAAACCCCCTTCCTTCTGCTCCACATTTGAGGCTGCTGCATCCTGCTTTCCACCATCTTCTCCCACACAGTCAAGTATTTTGCACCCTGCTGCCTCCATGCCCTGCCTAAAGAATCAGGGCTGCTATACCCTGCTCCCCCTGCCCAAACAATTGGGGTTGCTGCATCCTGCTGCTCTCTCCCCCCCCCCACCCTCACAGTTAGGGAAGCTGAACATGTTGCCCCTTGTTCCTGTCTCCAGTCAGGGCTGCTGTGCTGTGCTAAGCCCTAGAGTGCCAGGTTCCCTGCCTCCACAGCTGGGGCTGCTGTACCAAGCTGCCCTAGCCACCAGAGGTGGGGCTTCTGCTGCACCCTGCTATTCACTTCCATTGCCGCAAATGGTCAGGGCTGCTGCACCACATGAACCCCATCTCACAGCCAGGGCTGCTGTACCCTGATGCCCCCTATGTTCTGCACCACAGTCGAGGCTTCTGCACCATGCTGTTCTCTATCACCTGTCACCAGAGACAGGGCTGCTGCACCCTGCTCCTTTCTGCACAGTTGGGATTACTATGGCCTGCTGTGCTCTAAAGCCGCATGCCTCTGCAGTTAGGGCTGCTGCACCATGCTGCCACTTGCCACAAGATTAAGGGCATTTGTTGCACCCTGTTGCACACCTCCACGGTTGAGTCAGTTGCACCCTGGCATGGACCCTAGCTTATGGGAGCCACAGCATGCGTATGTGATAGGCAGCTCAATGAGAAGAAATAGTATCCGAGATGTATACTAAATAAACATTTTTAATTTACAGGGATCACTTTTTGTACATTGCAGTGAGACTAATTTAATTGACTTAACGCAGAAGAGTATTTTTTCCCCTAACCATTTGACAGCACTGCAACAGCAAAATACTGAGTGCTTGGCACGACTACTGTAGGAGGTGCTGAACTCAAACAGGCACGTCATGGCCAAACCAGCATGCTCACTTCTTCTGTGTGAATACTGGAAAGGTTTTTAAAATGGCTCCGGTAATGGCCATATTGTGAAAAATCGCTGAAGTTATTAATATTAAAGTAATAACAACAGGCAACATATCTTTTCAGACTAACATTCAAACCAGAAATACAAGTAATAATGACAGAACACAGCTAGTGGGATAAAAACACTTTTTTATTTCCTGTCCTCTTTAAGCACCGACCATTGAGTTCTGTGCAGGGGCCACTATTACATGCAAACCAAAGGCTGAGAATGGCAGAGGGGAGACTGACATGACCGGCAAAATAAGAGAACTCTTGTTTGTTCTAATGCCTGTAACCCATTTGGCCAGTGGCTGTGGAGACTGAAGGAAGAAGCTACTGCTCTGCGTTTCCTAGATCAGCTTGGAACTTTGTTAAGGAAGGAGAGGGGAGGGGGAACACCACAATCTGGAATTCATTAAATTAACTCCTAATAGCTGCAGGCGGAGGATTTTTTTGGGTGGGATACTATACCAGTCTCTTTTTACATCTGCACGCACAGATCGCAGTTTTAATCACAGAAATATAGTATTTCTGTGTGTACAGTTTCACATGTAATCCATGCAGATGAAGAGTGAGGGACAGAGTGATCAGTGTAGTTAAGTTGCAGAGTCCCAAGCCAGTACATGACAGTGGTGGGATTCAAACCTGTGTTCTGATGTCCCTTTCCTGTCATTTAACTATTTATTTAACCAATCAGTACTTCAGCTTGGCATTTCCACATATAAGAACAGGTACAAGCAGTGATGCCATTTTTAAAGGATAACCTTTCTCTCAGATATGCTGTTTCAGCTAAAGAAAATGTAAATGTAACACAAATGGCACCAGTGTGGTGGTAATTTTGTTTTAATTTATTTATGTGTTTGGGTTTGGTTAGCTTAACTTTCAATTAATGCCGTATATGTGAGAAGGACAGCTTGTTCATGCGTTGACTTGAGACAGCAATCAGCTTTTCTTCCTTTGCTGTGCCTTATGTCATACTGCTGGAAAGCAGCTGGTTGCCAAGTGAGAGATAATTTCTTTGTTGAGGACAGCCTAGTTTACATAAAAAGTCACATTGTTAGCAGAGTACTGTCCTTTACCTGTTCTTACATTTAGAAATGCCAGGCTAACCACCATAAGTTAAATAAGTTGCAGAGCCCCAAGCCAGTACATGGCTGTGGTGGGATTTGAACCAGTCTCCTAATTTCCCTCTCTTGTCATTTAACAACTTACTTAACCAATCAGTGCTTCAGCTTTGCATTTCCAGATGAAAGAATAGGTACAAGCAGTGACCCAATTTTTAAAGGACAGGCTTTCTCTCAGATATGCTGTTTCTGGTGAAGAAAATGTAAGAAAAATGGCTCCAGTATGCTGGTGGTAATTTTTTAAATTAATTTTTATGTTTTGTTCTGTACCTGTTCTTACATTTAGAAATGCCAGGCTAAGCACCATAGGTTACATAAGTTCCAAAGTCCAAAGTAAGTATGCATGGTGGTGGTGGGATTTCAACCTGTCTCCCGATTTCCCTTTTGTCAGTCACCTCAATATATCAAGTATCAGTCGCATCTTGTTTACTCGGGGATCCCAATGGAATCTCTCACATCTTTGGTGCTGTATTCTTTTCAGATGCTGATGTGGCACAATTAATAACTATTCACATACAGCTTTCAAAAATGACAAACCAGCAATTAAAAGAAGGCAGTAGTAACATTTATTTTTTTATGTTACTTATACAGACAACGCAGTTGCATAGTACAAGTGTGCCACAGCATTCCCCAAGTAACATAAAAAATACAGAAAAAAAAATTACTGCTGTCTTTTACTTGCGTTTTCTGCCACGAGCGTCTGAGAAGAATACAGAGTCACAGATGTCAGAGGTTTAATTTACACCTTCGCCAGTTTTAGTTCCGATCAGTGCAGTACAGCTGTAAACTGCTATTAATCAACACACTCCTCCGATAACTGCGGGAGCAGGTATTCAGAAAAAAAAAATTAGTAGGTGCCCAGAGTTGCTCTCTTACTCTCTGTCACCCCAGCCGCTCCTGACAAACTCTTCTATGCCTTTCAGCAAAGCTTCACCTCGAAGAGTCGGAACAAACCAACATCTACATGAACAATTAACAGCATTCCCACCTCATGATCAGGAAAATGCTTTGCTTCAACATATGTACTACTGCTTGCATCACATTGTAAATGATCTATATATGCTGTATAACGTTACCCGTTTACATTCTGACATCACTTTCTATTACCTCCTTCTCGCATCCCCTTCTGTTCATATGTTTCCAAACTACAGTACTACATGCCTACGTTTTTCTGTACACATTCTGAATTCATATATACAACATTAATATTTTTCTGCCATTCCTGTGATGACTCTCTCTACCTCCTGCACTTTCAATGCCAATACAGAACAGAGTGAAGCAACCTCATTTATATTTAAATTAGGGGGGTGCAAGAAAGGGAATCATTGTTCATGCCTACCTACTACACACATGTAATCCCCCCCAAAATTCTGCCCCTGGACCCCACTATCTGCCATTTTGCTCACTCTGGTCCCGGACTGCAGTTGGAAGGGGATCAGAGAAGCCGTTACCAGAAAGTGCTGCACTACCACACAGGAATGAGCACACTTTCTAGCAATTGCTCAGCTTGAACATGCAAGCGGTGCCAGTTCAAATGTTTCTGCAGCGCTGAAAATGCCTGGCACCATAGGACTAAAAGCCACATCAGCAGCCACCACTGCAACTCTCCTAGTGTGCTGTAGGTCCAGGGACACCAGTAGGCATTGGGGGGCACAAAGGCACTAGGAGGGGGAGAGAGAACCAAAAAAGGAAAAAGATGGATATGTGATTGGTGCGCGGCACTTTTAAGAACAAGCGGCTGCCAACGGTTATGGAGACTGTGCCTGAAATGGGAAGGGGGTGAGAGAAGAAAGGGTGGGGGGGACAGCAGAAAATGGAGCTCCTAACAGGCAGCACAAAGCCAAATTCTCCACAACACTGGATTTACGGGCACCGGTGTTCCTATTAAACAGGGTGCAGTTTTAAAATAAAAAGCATAATGGTCACCTATAATTTAAACTTTAAACTGACAGCCACTGCTGCTGTAAACACAGCCACCATCTTGTCAGCTCCCTGTCCTCACTGTCAGCCAATCAGAGATCCGTGATCTTGGTAGGTGACACCTAGGAACTTTTGGGAGAAGGACTGCACTGTGTGCTTGGTATCTCTTTAAGCAGCCACTAGGGTGCCAAATGAACATGCTGCACACTAATGAAGTGGATTGGCAACCTCTTGCACCAATAAGAAGCTGCCTTGGCCCCAGGAAGGTGCTGGAGAGCAGAGACAGAAGAGTCAGTCTGCAGTTAGCCACCCCAATGACAGAGGAGGGTTACTGCCAGGGTGAGACCCTACCAGCAAAGCCCACCTGGGCTTACACAACCACCACAGTGAGACTTTAGAAGGTGTAAGCAACCTATATTTATAGAGCCTGAACAATGAGCCTGTTTGCTTGAATTTTCAGATTGTCGCTGATCTGAGAGACTGTAAACGACCTTCAGCCAAGTAGGTGTCCTCGTGTCACAGTCACCAGCCTGTGGGCACCAGGGAGACTTTGTGAAAAAGTCTGCCTGACACAAAGAAAACCTGCATCATCCAGCAGACAGTCTGGGAGATAGACGGTTGGGATCGCCACCAGGTACTAGCTATCATTCACACTGGGGTTGGAAGCATGGTCATGGGTGTGAAGTGTGTGGTCTCTGCTCCTTGAACTGGTCTGAGATCCAGAAGTAGGGGAGAGCTTGGGAGGTACATAAGTCTGCAGCAGCAGAGCCTGAATGACATCTGGAGGCACCTGCGCACCATCCCCAATTGCCAAGTCATGCCTTTTATTCTGAGGGAGATGGCATCCTCAGGGTAGGAAAAGAAACCCAGGAAACGGTACATCAGGACAGTGGGTACTCATGGGGTTTGCCATGCAACCTGGGGACACTGTATAAAGTTAGTACCCACTAAAGTTTTGGCCATCAGGCTGAAAATTACAAATATCTCATTTGGAGGTCTGGCCATTTAAGCAATTGCTGGCCTGTGGGGTTTTCTATTCAAAATATGTTATATAGTTTGCTTTTAAAGTGCACCACCACCAGCCAGACAGCTGCAATGACATCAGGCCTGCAACGTTTCAATGGCTGGGTATCCAGTGAGCTCCCTTTAGACCATAGGGGTAAACTGGTACCACTGGGTAATATCCCCCGTGCGGGTTTGGTGAAGCTACCCTTAATGCTAACCTGTTTTGCCTGGAGAGGTGGGCACTTGTTGTGGCTTATTATATTTGCAAGGTTAACCAGACAGCGTTTAGCTGATTTCCAGTTTCTGTTCTATTATTATAGTAATTGCTTTACTACTGAAATTCTTTTTGCATTGCTTTCCCCCTTCCCCTGTGAATAATGTCTCACTGGTATTTTATAATCGGTTTCATGAGCATAGTATTAGCTACAGTCAGAAACTGCATGTTTTGTCCAATTCAAGGTTGCACTGTGGTTTTACTAGTGTGGGGCCGTACTACATCCCAGGGCATCATATCACTTAAATTTACTCTGGGTGAAGGCACAGCGCTAATTTTTAAAGATCTGGAAATGACCACCCCACCAGAAAAATCAGAACCCAGGCCCCTCAATCTTGTCTGAGCCCACAAGGCAGGGGTAGTAACCAAAACATTCACGGCAACCAGGTTACACACGTATACAGAAAATAGGTTGAGGGGACTTTCCCTTTAGCAAGCAAGCAAGCTTTTATTTCTAAATTGCCCATCCTCGGAAGCATGAGGTGCTGACATGGGAAACATAGAATCAGCAATATATGATAAAATAGATGACAGTATGCAAAGGATAGATTAAAAACGGAACAATAATAAAATAGTCGTCAAAATGAATACAAGGCAAAGGCCTCCTTGTTTAGGTGGGACTTCAGTGCTCTCTTAAAAACTTCCAGTGAGGGGGCCACCCTCAAGGACCTCAGGGAGTGAGTTCTACAGGGTCGAGACTGCTACTGAACAAAAGCACTCTCTTTAGATCACTTCAGCCGAACCCTGGGAACCACTAGGAGGCCCTCCTCAGAGAAAGGGAGAGGCCGGGAGGGTTGGTAGTGAGGCAGTGGGTCATGTACTGTAGGTAGCTTTAAAGCAGAACCAGTCTAAAAATCTTCATGGTAATTTGCATGTGCATCCCACGGTGATTTGCAGTATTGGGGTAGGTGGAAGTTTGTATTTCTTACAGTTATATAGTGCAGTCCACTAAGTCCTAAAACACTGACCAGAATTTGGGAAAATATGATGATGCAGTCACTTTGGGAAATTCCACAATGACAGTAAAAATAAACCAAACACAGAAACAGAATTTGTCTGCAGTAAAAGGCCTCTTTACCCACTATTATCTGCCCAGACTTACTGGTGAGTTAAATTGCATTTTACACTGTTTTTCCTTGTATTGCCTTTTAAATTGGCAAATGACTAAATGAGTATTTGGAGGCCCTGTTAAATACTTGCCAAATATTGGTAGATACTGCATGGGGAAGGAGATTAAAAAAAGAAGGAGCTGGCCCGGTGGCGCAGAGGGCTGAGGCACTGGTGCCTTACCTCGTACTACGCTGGCGACCCGAGTTCGGGAACGGACTCGGGCGCCAGAGGGTCGGCAGGGGAAGGAGTAGGATTGAGCATCCTGAGGACTGCTCTCCTCTCCTCTCCTGAGGTGGGTTATGGAAAGGTGTCGCTCTGTAGTGGCCCCCGGTGGAGACCAGGGGAAGTTCAGTTGCAACGCAAGTAGGGGAATCAGAGGGAAAAACTAGAAAAATGGCATCTCCTCCTACTGGATGACAGCCACCCAGACCAGTGCCTCCTCGAGCTCCGTGACAGCCGACCCAGCCACAGCAGCACCCAGGGCCAATGCCTGGGCTGATAGGCAGATTCTCCTCTGAAGAGGAGGACCCACCCGATGAAGGGTTACATTGGGTTACCCTGAGGTGGCTGCGATGTGGGGTTGAGATCGGCGAGGGAGAGGAGAGACTCCTTGTGGTAACTGACCTGAAGGAGAGGTAGGTGAGTGTCGCAGGGCAGATAAACAGTTAAAGCAAAAAAAAAGGAACTTTCCTTGCACAGAGTTGTTGATGGGGCCTTATCAAGGGACTGGTGACAACAAGCAGATCTAAACAAGCAGCCAACTGGGAGCAGGATAAACTCTTATGGGTATTTATACATATATTGTCTACTGCTCACTGCATATTCCATTCAAACCTGTTGATTGTGTTATGAAAAGGAAAAATGTTCTTACCCAAAATGTGTCTGAACCATCTAGGGTGCAAAACCTGTCCATTGTTATTTCTGGCACAAGAGACCAAATGTCAGCATTGTTTTCAGCGTACCATTTCCCTAGGAGGAAATCACAGAGAGAGAGAGAGAGAGAGAGAGAGAGCGTGATCCAGATGCTGCAGGTACTGCGTACATGCTGAAAAGTGACTAGTTACTAAACGGTTTCTTGACTGGGCTTGCACTTAACTGTACTTCCTGTTTAAAGCTACTCCTCCAAACAGCTGATTGGCTTGCTTTTAGAAGAGAGTGTCTGCGTTTCAGGAATTTCAGTCATCATTCGGAGCAACCAGCTGCAAACCCTTCATTGCTAAATAAACAACCCATTCTGCATGAGTATATGTACAGCTACTGGATCTCTGGTGGTTACAACAGGGTATTATTCAGCAGTTGTTTTTTTTGGGGGGGGGGGCACAGGACATGAAAACCAGAGTGGTTCTGGCACAAAAAAGGATTTTCACAGGGCAGTTCTCTTGCAAACATAATAAGGGATCCAGTATAACCACACATATAAATATTTTGCAAATCATCTGAAAGATTTTTGTAATGTACATAGATACATAAACACTGTTGGTAGATAAGGGCCTATGGCCCACGCAGTCTGCCCATTTAAGCTTGTAAGTTCACTTCATGTTTTCCCAGAAGTTTGTTGCCCCTTACCCCTGACCTCCAGAATTCCCTTACGTCTATCCCATGCATTCTTAAATCCCGTGACTGTTTCAGCCCCCACCACTTCCTCTAGCAGGGTGTTCCACTTGTCCACCACTCGTTCTGTAAAGAAATTCTTCCTCATGTTTCCTCTGAATCGTCCTCCCTCCAACTTCACCCCATGCCCTATAACATTTCAATTAGATATTGTTTTATTTAAACAGACACAACTGAGAGACACCTCCTCAAGGACTCCTAGACAATGTAGATTAGAGGGCTGGTGCTGCCAGTGTGTGGAAAAAAAGAAACCCTTTGTCTTTGTACAAGGTATCAGTACATGCTGGTACCAGAGTCCAATCCCTTCATCAGAGGTATCTGTATACGCTGGTGCCAGTCAGAGCCCTTTGTCTGCAGTATCAGTACACATTGCTACCAAAGTGTGATCCCTTTGCTGTCATCATTTTTCAAGGATATGCCCTGCTCAGGCAGAGGCCACTATGTAGACAGTGGCCAAAATTTTTCTCTCCCTTGTTTCCCCCTCAGCCCCCCTCCAACAAATGACATGGGCAGTGCACATAGGCCTTGGCACACACAGTGTGCCCTTGTGGCAGGGGCACACTATCGAGCCCGTCTCTAACACAACAAAACAGCTGCACACAATGGGAGGCAGTTTGATCAATTTAGTGTATGAAAACACAGCAAGCAAACACCCCATGCGCACTTTGCCTCAACAGGCTTCATCAGAGGGCCCCTAAGTTTTCAAAATAAAATTTAAATTTATCAACTGCCTCCCATCAGGTGTAGCTGTTTTGTTGTTTTACACTTCAGGTGCTCTGCATCTGTTACAGTTGGCACCTTCAGACAGCCCCATTTCTGTGCACCACTTTCTTCCCTAGTCTGTCTGCAGGCATCGCTGTGGCACAGGAACCTGCTGCCACTCCTCCACAGCCAATGCACACTGGCTCAGTCTGACCTGCCTCCAATTGCAGTGTCCCAAGTCTATTCCCATTCTTGGGTCACCTGCATGGCAGCATGTTGCTCTGCCACTGGGAGATCGGGGCAACCGAGGTACTAGCTGTAACAAGCAGAATAGACTGACCAGGCTCCTCCCCTCAACACTTCCCCATCTGGGCCCCCAGCTTACAGTCTCTTAAAAGCCTTTTATATCTTTCCCCAATTCTATTTTTTGTCCCCTTGGCACCTACTGGCAGGTTACTCCTTTCACCACCACCAGTGCCACCTCCTGTCCTGCCCAGGCACCTGTGACACACTGCTGCATTCCCTCCTCAGCTTGCCCCCCTCGGGCCAGTTGAGCCTTTAGCTCCACACCATGTCCACCCACTTATCCAGCTGCCCATAGCAGAGTGAGGAGCCATTCTGGGAGCCAGGGGGATAGACCCAGACCACAGATGTGTGGGTGGGTGGGCAAGGTTTCATCTGTCCTGCTGGTCATCACATTTTTCCCCCTTTAATTTCCTATCCTGGGACATCATGCAGGTTGCACAAGGTCCATGCAGCCACATGCATGTGGCATTGCCAGTGATTGTCACCTCCCATCCCCACCACTGCAGTGTCCCCAGCCGCACTACCACCCAGCCTCCACTGGATGGCATTCATACAGTGGGGCATGCAACCCCAAAAGAGGAGACTGTCCTTAGGATGCTCTAGCCTCCTTCCCCCTTAAGAACCTTTCAGAACAGTGGACGATAAACAAGCAGTACACACAGAAAGACCCCTCTTAAAAGCATGGTGCTCAGGCTGGACTGGTGGTGCTGAGGGTTGAGGCGCTGGACACCACACCTCGCGCCACACCGGTGACCCGGGTTCGGGAATGGACTCGGGCCGCTGGGGGCTGGCTGGGGAGGGGAAGGATCAAGCATCCCATGACTGCTCTCCTTCCTCTGGGGAGGGTTGGGGCACTGTTGCAGTGACTGGTGGAGGCAGTAGTACTACAGCAGCAAGCAGCAGAATGGGGGCAGAGCACGGCGGGCGGCGGCACATATGTGCCAGGACGCTAATGCACGTCCAGCTCTCTGGGGCAAGAAAAATAAGGTGGAAAATGGCACGGTGTGATCTCGGCAGCTGATAGACATGCCTGGTGCCCCCCAGTACCAGAGAGGATCCTGCATACAGAGTGACATGAGCGATAATGGCTGGCTCTGTGGGGGTGCCAGACCGGGCCCGGGAGATGCGGATGTCGGTGGCCAGGGGATCACAGGGATCTGCTCCACAGAGGAGGATAAACAGAAAGAATTAAAAAAAAAAAAAAAAAAAAAGGATGGTGCTCCAGCCATTCATTCAAGATTTCAGTTTTGCAGGCAACTGGTCATTCCCCCTGCCAGAGGGTGGGTGTGATCAAGGCAGCCCTTAACATCTGGACAGGGGGGATAGAGGGATTCAGGGAAAGAAAATCCAGCGAAAACAGAATAAACTAAGAGGTCGGGAAGGGATGGTCTCTATAGATCAGTATTAAGATAACATTTTGACACCGCAGCACCCCTGGTAAATCTACCGTACAACAGCCAAGATGTTGCACATCCAGCATTTGACAGAGATTCACACACGTTCACAGATAGCAAGACAAATGAAGCCACTCATGCAGACACAGGACACACACACACACACACACACACACACACACACACACCCTTCACACTGGTGCAGCCACACATTAAAAACCTGAACACAGATTTATACTGTGCACTGTACATAATCTTGTAATTGAGTGCAACCTAGCTGTGTACAAGTAACAATATTTGTGCTACAAAATGTGTTCAAGGCTTCTAAAGAGCTGAAGTTATAGCCCAAGGTTAAAAAAGGGGGTACCTAGGGGGGAGCTGTTGAGCCCGAGCAATATGGACGCTGTTCTCTAGAGCTCTGCGAATATTGCAAAATCAATTCAGCTTTATAAGTATTTTAACTTTCAAATCCCAGGCAAGCTTCATTCCAACAGACGTAGAATACTCTGGGGAGCAAAATGGGCAGTCCCCGTAAAGAAAAACAATCAACAGATGGAGCTAGGTCAAAAACAACTTCAGGACCCTCCACTGCACAAGGTGAACTAGGCCGAGACCTCAGACAGGCAACAGAAGTCAGGGAAGAAACCCTTCAATCGCTTGGTGAAAAGTTAAATCATCTAATTGCTTCAGTCTCGGATCTATCATACAAATTCGACTCCCTAACTAATAGGGTCACAACGGTGGAAACTGCTTTGAATTCCGTGACCGAAGCATCAGCCTCAGCTACTAAAATGGCTGACAGCGTTTGGGGTCAGAGCTACAGTCAAAGAAAATTCCCACTTGTGTTCTCGATTAGAGATGTTGGAGAATCAATCGAGAGCTTCTAACATACCGATAGTGGGGTTAGTGGAGCATAAAGGATCTCTGGAGATTTTACTTTATTAACACTATATATAGTGTTTTACTATGGGGTAGCATGCTGTTCATTTCCCTAATATGGGAAAGGTATGGACTAGATTTTCTTTTTTTAAAGAACCATGCAGCTCTTGGACTCTATTGCAGCAACTGGATAAATAGTTTTTTCTTATAACTGTACTGTAACCCTCCCATATGATGCATCTTACACCATTTGTTAAGACTCTTTGTACGTATTAAGAGGAGTGGCGCCCTCATTGTGTTACTTGTGTGAATGGTCAAATGAAGGTGTATCAACTGTGTGTTTGTCCTCTCAAAAGAATAAACAAAGTTTAAAAAAAAAAAAGGGGGGGTACCTAAAAAGGGGGAAACTCTCAAACCCAAAGTAAATGCAATAGGACCAAGGATTTCTGAATACCCCTATTATTAAAGTGTGTTTACTGTCCTTCCCCTTCTCTTTAAACATTACATCTGGTTACATAGAAACATAACATTTTGATGGCAGATAAGGACCATTTGGCCCACCTAGTCCTGTAGATCCTGTGCCCCACCCTCACCATCACCACTACCCACTGTCCTGATATATAAGTTACCCCAGATGCCCCTGTGGCTGACATTAGTAAGGGACTCATGCAGGGCATATCAGAACACAGCAGTGCTAGAAATTAGTCACTGTAGAAAATTGGTGCATATTGCAGCAAGGTGACACTGCTGGTACTGTTCCTCTTCCCTGAGGGCATGGAGGGGCAGATAGTGGTAATATGGACAGATTCAGAAGCTTAACATTCTGCAATATGCCATGATGTCTATAAACAGATTTCTAGCACTGCTGCATTCTGAAGTCTCCCACAGTCGAGTCCCTTGCTGATACCCGCTGCAGGGGGATATGGGATATTATTTGCATTTTGACATGGCATGGGTGGGAATTTTACAGGAGAAATCAGATACAAATAAAAATGAAGTAGATAAACAAATCCATTTTTTTTTTTTAATTCTATTTATTCACCTCCTCCAGCCAGGGACTCTACCCCATCAGACCCCCTCAAGAGTCACCCATGACCCCACAATCCCCAGGGACGTACCACCACTCCTGGACTCTGTGTCTTACCCCCATGGCAGAGCCCCTAGGATACGATCAAAGGGGACATGTTATAGAATCTGAGAGGCTGGCCTGTCTCAGTGCAGCCACACATTAAAAATGGGTGCGGGGTTGTGTCAGTGCAGGGGTAAAGGCACCATTAGCAAGGGACCCTAAATAAGGAAAAATATGACTATTTCAAAGTAAACACACAAAAACAGTACACCCGAGTTACTACAATAGATGTCACACATGCTTAAGTTTATAATTTTGTTAAAAAATATAAACAAGGTTTTTGTTCCCTTTAAAGTGAATGTTGGGTATTAACCCTCAAAGAAACCAAGCTGATGGTGTAAATCAGTTTGTGGTCAAGTGAAACTCAAATTTGTGTACTGGCAATGAGTTAAATGAAACTCAAACCATTTGGGCAGTCAATGTATAGTTAATGCTAAAACAGGGTGGGGGGAGAGGGAGAGAACCCTGCACAGGTGTCGGTCAAGCTGCAGTGCTGACTATATGCCGACAGTGTGGTTAGAAATAGCTAAACAGAACTCAGCAGTCAAAAAAACACTGCATCAGCTTTGAGTTATGTAAGCAATATGCCACGATCGGGCATGCATTAAAGGATTAACAACGTACACCCCAGGGGCATTGTAAGGCATGCGGCCAAAGGTTGAGTGTGCTTACGCTCATGGGAAGTGCACTGTTAATTAATGCATGCCCCGGAGTGGTTTATTGCTCTTATAAAATTACTCATCGTAGGTAAAGAGGTTTTCCAACCTTTGTAATGAGATCTGGTTTCTGATCATGCATCATTAGTGTGTTAATGCACAGTCATGTGACAGCTGTTGACCATGGAGGTCTCTGGATTTAGCCTTGCCATTTGTATGCAAGAAAAACATGCATGGAGCTGCAGACAGCTGGTTTCCATATACAGTATTGTTAGGTGGGGACATGAGAATGGGAACAGATAAGGGCAATAACAGCGCAAAAAAAGTAACACTAAACACAAAGCACAGTTTACAACTGATTATGCCTAATTAGCTCTTTAGGAAGCCAGTGCATGCTCCGAATGGCTACTGTACCAGGCTTTAATTCCTCAGAAATGCCAAGTATAGCTCAAAACAGCATGCACATGTGTAAAGGGTCTTTTGTAATAAACTACCATATGACTTATAATTGAAAAAAAAGCCTTTACAACTGGACACTGCTGTGGACTGATGCCCCTGCTGGGGTTACTTTTCTGCTTCCACCTTTTCTTCCTCCTTATCCATTATGTCTACTCTCGGTCCTCCCCACTCTTTCCTCATTTCATTCCACCATGGGCTTTGTTCTTTTGCACAGACTTTTACAATCTTATACAAGACACTTTTTTTGTAAATAGAATGAAATGAAGTATCACAAAGGATTCAACGAGTAGCATTATTCAATAGTTTATTATCTTGCTATGCATTTTATAGTTCGAGTAGGCTTACTCCCCTTTGAAGATGTCAAATAAGTATAGAATTGTTTTGCATTGCTATGCTAGTACATATCAAGTTAGTTTGTGGCTTGAAGCTCAAATATACATTTAGTTGGTTGGACCAGTTATACTAGGTTTGTATTACCCCCTTTTTTATTTATTTATTTATTTATTTTCAGTAGTTGCAAATTTTAACAATTATCATTTTTCATAAAAGCTTGACATTTTTTTCATTCCAAGCCTCCACAGATTAATGTTTTAAATTGGTGTGCTTTGGCCCTTCAACAGGCACGCTTAGATTTTGATGAGCATTGTCCCTCGGATGAAGAGGTGCATGCCACGAAGTGCTGGGGAATAACTGAGGCACCTGTGTAAGTGTGCATCATTTGTTTCTTAATATTCACTTTTTGGAATCCTGCTGCGAGTGCTTGGATTGTTTGGTTCTTAAAGTTTCTCTCACTACCGGAGCGCAGGACTTGTAGGTGGCATGCCCAGCTCTTTGTTTCATCATATAGTTACTGGTCTTTGGCTGCACTTTGGGCCAGCAACATCTGCCCCCCAGTGGGGTGTTAACTCTTTTAGTGCCGAGTATGTCTGAATGGTACTGGGTCATAATCTCACATGCTTAATAGCGTACAATATTATGGCTTACCCGGTACAGCGCTGCACCAGTGAGCGAATGGTGCAATACCGTGTATACTGCTGTAAATGATACTGCATCATTCTCACTCTCCCTAGCAGAGCATAAGACCTCTGCTGGGAGTGGGTTCCACTGACCAGCTGTTGTGGCTCAATGGACTGAGCCACAGCAGCAGGGAACCCAGGTAGTGCTTCTTGGACTAGGTTCGATTCCCAGTCCCAGAAACTTTTATTTTTACAACTTTGTGCACTCTCCTTGGAACCCCAGAGTTCAGAAACTATAGTGGGGGATTGGGGAGCACAGCCCTGTAATGGGGGGAGGAAGCCCCACAGAAAAGATATGCAGGCATGGCAAGAATCGATGCTATATTGGCATGCCAGTCTGCCATCACCAAGCCTATCGTCTAAAGATTGACTCAAGCCTGTTTGAATGTATATAGATTCAGGATGTATATATGCTTCCACAGCCCCAGGAAAATGCCTGGTTGGGTATTATTACTTAAGCAGAAAAGTGCAAAGCAGTCGTCATAAACACCAGAGAGAATTTTAAAAAGTTCAGAATGTTACAGCAGCTGTTCATAGGAGTAGCAATTGCGAAGACAGAGACAGCTGCAGTGAGGGTTAACCAGCTTACATGGTTCGTTTCAGAGGGCAGAGTGAGATGGGGTGACTCTTGGACCAGGAGGAAGATTGATCCAAATGTCTAGGACCAGACAAGAAAAGGCTGCTTGCCCTATAGTTTTTGGACATCTGTGGTATGAAATATATGGAAATGTTCCTTCCCAGGAGGGGGGGGGGTAAGGAGAGGTTCCTGCTTCATTAGTAAGAGGAGTAGTAAAGATAATTTCTTATTTCTTACTGAATAGAAAGCTAGCAGAAGAGGTTTGACCATTATTTCTGGAAAAGGGTAGAACAGTGCAGGAGAAGTCTCTTCTCCAGGGCGGGTCAGCCCTGGATACAGTTTAGGTCACAGTGTTTGATATGGTAGGGATAGTTCAGAGTGAAATGGCAGAAGGCCTTGAAAAAGGGATCCAGGGTGGTCAGGGAAGTTTTGGAGGTGGAACTGTCCATGACATTACCATAGTTGAAAGTACGAAGTGTAATTTTGCTTTCGAGCTCCCATCTAGCAGTGAGGAACCCTTACGAAAATGGAATACGCTGAAAAATATGTGTTAATGTATGTCAATACAATGACAGATACATTGTCCCTATGAAATATAATACAGAGTAGTTCAGCATATAATGAAATTACATATTCTGCCTCATGCATTGCTTGAATACATGTCAGTCTAGTAATACGTTGTCTGAAATATATTAGTATATTTCAAAATGTATACTGTATTCTTTGTATGTTACATTCTAAAATGCTGAGTTAGATGTATCTGACAATGAAGAGGAAGACTCCTCCCTATGAGTGGGAGGGATGGCCCCTTTGGGGAGTTCCCTGGGGCGCGTGTCCTCCCCTCCTGTATTTTTGTAAATACTTGCTTTCATCCAATGTGTACATTTGCATATTTCAAAAACACAGTTTATCAGCCAAAATCATGATAATGTCTAGTTTTACAATACTTCAAATGTACTACGCTAGCTTACAGACTGAACAGAAAGGTGCAAGTTATAAAGCAAGTACATGTAGAATTTCACCTTGACCTGAAAGTAAAACAAAATGGGGTGGTATAAATACCAGTCTGAGCCTTAACAAGCATGAGCTTGTGAGTCAAGTCCTATGTGCAAGTATAAATGTATAAAATGTACGTTTGAGTTAAAGTTGCATTGTAAAATGATAATTCAATGTTGATATCCCCATGATTAATAACAAGATGAACTCCAGTTGTACAGATAAAAGCTATGTGTAAATAATTTCTTGTGTGTTTGGGTACGTTAACAGTTATATTAATATCTATAACACATGTATATTTTATATATATATATATATATATATATGTTTGTAAACATAGGAAACAAATGTTTGAAATGCAAAACAAAATACATTTATACATATATTGGCAATATACCAACAACATATTTACCATCCTTATTTCAATATATTTAGAATTTTATCACTATATTTTGCAATATACAGCATTTACTAAAGCAGCCATAATGTATATCTTTACAGTACATTGCAATAGATTTGCACTTTTTAAAATATATTGAAATATACTGATTCTCCAATACATTACAAAATATTATAAAACAAGCAGATTGGAATATATTTCACCATATGTAAATATATTGTTATTTCATTTTTGTAATGGTATAGGCAGGCACAGTGTTTAGGGAAGGGTTTCGGTGGAGAAGGCATCAGTATATATGAAGAAATTAGGGTGATGATCAAGCCAGACTCCAAGGGAAGAGTATATGTGCCCCAGTTGAGAGCCATTATGGGTTATCAGGCAGGTGAGGGCAGAAAGATGAAGTCAGGCTTTGTACCAAAGGTCATAGTGACTGCTTTTCACATTATCAGGCCAAGGCAGTTAGAAACATAGAAACATAGAAACATAGAAGTTGACGGCAGATAAGGACCGTAAGGCCCATCCAGTCTGCCCATTTCTTTTTCTACCTTATAAATGTGCCATCGGCCTTTGCTATGTCAGTGACCTATCTATTCATAGTCATTTGTATTGCTCCCTTATGCCTATCCCATGCCTGTTTGAAGCCCTGCACTGTATTCATAGCCACCACTTCTTGTGGTAAGCCATTCCATGCATCTACCACCCTTTCTGTGAAAAAATTTCCTCACATTCCCCCTTATCGACCTCCTCTAATCTCATGCTGTGTCCTCTTGTCCTGCTATTTTCTTATATTTAAACATGTTAGACTCTTTCACCTTGTTTATGCCCTTAAGGTGTTTAAATGTCTGATCATATCACCTCTCTCCCTCCTTTGCTCAAGGGTATACATATTGAGCTCGTTTAATCTGTCCTCATATGTCTTCAGATGCAGTCCCTGCACCATTTTGGTTGCCCTTCTCTGGACTGCCTCAATTTGGTTAATGTCCTTGTGAGGTGTGGCCTCCAATACTGCACGCAGTACTCAGATGGGCCTAACCAATGTCTTGTACAGAGGGATTATTACCTCCCTCTACGACTTGTGATACCCTACTAATACACCCTAACACCCCCTAGCCTTACCTACTGCTTTAGAGGTCTGCTTGGATGATTTCAGGTCATCAGTGATGATGATGCCCAAGTCTCTTTCTTCCTTTGTGACTGCTAGCAACTCCCTCCCAGCCTATAAGTGGCTTCAGGGTTTCTCTCCCTATGTGCATGATTTTGCACTTCTTTGCATTAAACCCAGTTGCCACTCTTCTGACCATTCTGCTAGTTTATCAGATCTCTTCTCATTCTGCCCACCCCATCTGGATCATCTACTCTGTTGCAGATCTTGGTGTCATCTGCAAACAGACAAGCCTTACCCTCTAGTCCATCTACGAGGTCACTAATGAAGATGTTGAATAGGACTGGCCCCAGGACTGATCCCTGAGGTACCCCACTTGTGACTTGCATCTCTTCTGACTGTATACCATTTACCACCACTCTCTGTTTTCTGCCAGTCAACCAGTTTGCCACCCAGTTGACCAACTTCTGACCCACCCCGAGCCTACCTAGCTTATTTATCAATCTTCTATGTGGAACAGTGTCCAACAGTGGAGGTTATCGAAGTTTTGTGGAATGCTGACTGAGTACCTGGATAGTAGGGCCACTGGTACACAGCAAAGTGTCATCCACATACTTGTGATCATGTGAAGAGCCACACAGACATAGGGATGCCGTTCAGGAAGATGGAGAATAACACTGGCCTCCTTACAGAGCCTTGGAACACACCCATGTCCCTGTAGAGGGGAGTGGATGTACAGCAACTAATAGGCACCACCTGGAAGACGTTCCAGTGGTTACAGTGTTACTAACATTACAATCTGAAATTCAGTGCCAAGCATTCAAAATTATACTGAACTAAGGTAGTTCATCCCATTTAAACAAATTTATGAAAGCAACAGGGAAGGTCTCTCTCACCAGTAATGGTATTAATGGAGAACGTCAATATACTGTAACTGCCCTACAAATCTCGTCAGAGGCTTCCCCAGATTTGCACTTTTAGTGCATAAAATAAATCCTACTACCTCCCCCTATACCCCAAATATAAATGAATACCTGTGGCATTCCCCCCAACCCACCAGGTCGGACAACACAGCCGGGCAGCAGCCACAGGCAATTCATGAAAATGGGTGGTTTGACTCACAAACCTTTCTTGGTATAATGCTTTTAAATAAATGAAATGGAGGTTTATTTACCAGGTGTACTCATGTACTGGGTGGGGTTTTCAGCCCCCAAATTAGCTGCCAAACTGGTACAGACTCTACTTATAAGCAAGTTAACCTATGCATGGAATTTCTCAATGCAAGCTGAAGTGTCCCTCTTTGTTCCCAGCAGGCACTGTATAGGTCAGATAATACAACCCTTTCCTACCTCCTGTAAACCTATTCCCAATTCTGAATTTCTATACCATACTCAGAATTATCTTCAGGGCCTCTTTGTTCACTTAAAAGTTTCTATGGTTTAGTCCAGACCTGTACCTGAACACCAGCTACTGGTAAATGAGAGAGTCGAGTTATGAGAGTTTATACAGCATATGCACTTTCCCAGGCTTAAGGCATCTCACAATATTACAAATGGCCATGACTTTATTTAAAAATTGATAACCGGGAAAGGCACACTGAGCTGAGGCTCACTTCTAGGTGTGACCCTGGGGAGGATTTTTATTTTATTTATTTGCTTTTGTTAACCGGGTAGGCACACTAGACAGCCATGTGCCTATTTTCAGGTGCGACCCGGTAGAGTTACAGGTAAAACTTCATACAGCAACAATTGAGGAAGCATTAGAAATACATAGGAAGGTAGTTACAAGTAAATACTTCGTACATAAACAACAGAGGGAGCATAAGGAATACAGAGAAAGATAACAGGCAATTCAGTGCTGGCTCTAAAGCAAGGTAGGGATACATTGAGCAGTTGGAGAACAGAGAAGAGTGTATAAGAAACACACAGGCAGTTACAGGGCTAGCTCTAGGGCAAAGTTGGCACAGAATTCATATAGAAATACGCAGGCAGTTACAGGGCTAGCTCTAGGCAAAGTTGGCACAGAATTCATACATATACGATTGAGGAGACAAGAAACATAACTAAATTAACAGGCAGTTCAAGGCTGACCTAAGGACAAGGTTGGCACAGTGCATTTAGAGTAGGATGAGACAGGCAAGATAAATCTCGGTGGTGCACGGGGTGCCTGGGCAAGTGGTAAGTCCAGGAATCATGGCCAGATTCAGAAGGAGTAGTGCAAGTCACGCTGAGGCCCCCACCTTCCAGTCAGGTTGGCGAGGGGCAGGGGAGTAGGTCTTGGAAGGGGAGTACAGAAAGAATATAATTACAAAACAGATTGCAGTTACATAGGCAACATTACAGATGTAGGAGTAATGTGGTGCCCAAGTAAATAACAGCATATATTTATTTTTATTTATTTAGCTTTTGTTGACCGGGTAAGTGCACTAGCCAACAAGTGACTATTTTCAGGCACGCCCCGGGAGGTACAATTACAAAACATAGTGATACATAAGCAAAATAACAGGATACATAAGAAAAATACAGGAAGATACACATGGCAGGATACAATAGTAATTAATGCACTGATATGTGAACATTCATGCGAGAATACAATAAAGTGTGCAGTGCCTGCTGTGGAAGGTGACCATGTGAGTGGGGTATAGAAACAGGCTGTGGACGTAGTCCTAGTGGCCTTGATAAGGGGGTCCTAAGCGGGGGCAAGAAGGAGAGATGAAAAGTCAAGGGAGAGATTCACAGGGACAGAAGGAGCAGAAAGATGCCTTAACTGGCATCAAAAAGGCAGGGAGTGGGGGGTGGAAAGGAGAGGGGCGCGGCTGTAGAGGGAAGGGAGGTGGTAGGAGAAAGCAGCTTGCCCAGAAGAGGAATGCGGGTGGGGAATGGAGAAGGTACAGGAATCTCTGGAGTGGAGAGAGTAAAAGGAGGAGGGAACGGGGGAGAGGAGTTGGGAAAGGTAGGAGGGAAGGAACCCAAAGCAGTATTTAGCAACAAAGGAGGCACAGTGGGACTGGGAACGTGAAGGCAGTGGGAGGATGGGAAGGGAAAAATTGAGGGAGCAATGATGCATACGGAGGGGAGAGATGCAAGCCAAATGACAGAAGGTATGATGCTGAAATGATGTGAAGTCTACCATGTACACTCTGGTTGACTTTAGAAAAGAATTCTTCATAACTACACATATTTCTCCCCTGCATAAGATGAAAGGCCTGGACAACCTCCCTGCCTTTCCAAGATGGGTCCATTCCTTCCTGGAGAACTGTAGATGTCAACATAGGCATTTTCAGATAAGCCAGGATTATGTTAAATGGGGTTGTAACCAAAGAAATTAATCCCCCTTACTGTTCATGGCTGTGCTGAATGACCAACAGGTACATGGTATACATCAATAGTACCACATATCTTCAGGAACACCCATGACTAATATATATAGATGTATATTCACATAGACACACACAAATACACACACACACACACACACACACACAAATAGGGGATATATGATGGGCAGGAGTGACAATATTATCCATATCCCATGATCTGCCCATCATGTGTGCGATTTATACCACAGGGGTGAGAGCTTTAGGAACATTTTTCCGATTCTGTGTGTTTCCAGCTCATTGTTTGTGTGCTGTCAGTGTGTGTATATGTTCTGCATGGACTGACAGTCAAAAACACAGGTTAGTGTGTTTTGCAAAGCTAACTGAGTGAGTCAGAGACTCAGTGAGAAAGACAAACTGCTGCAGGCAGCACTGAGAAACAAACTGCTTTGTAAAATAGTTTCATTTAGAATTCAGGTTGTTTTGAAGCGGAGATCAGCACAGTAATGGGCTAGGAATATTAGAAACACAATGGGACATAGATGAGAGTCTTTTGCAAAGCAAATTGAGTAAGTTGCAGCTTCAGTGAGAAAGAGAAACTGTTTTCTGAAGCAGTTTCCTTTAGAATGCAAGCTGCAGTGAATTTATCCTCATTCTAGTGACATCAGCAGAGTATGGATAAATGTCGATATCCTCATTCTGCTGATGTCATCAGGATTTATCCTCACTGCAGTGGAAAGAACAGGTTATCCTACTGAAAAAGCTCTCACCCCGTGCTATAAATATACAGTATTTATACAATGGATGTGAGACATATTCCAGTGAAATAAACCATGTTATTTTCACTGCAGTGAAATAAATCCTGATGACATCAGCAGAGTTAAAATAAATACTGTTTCTTACACCCCTGAAACCCGCACTGACCCCAGCAAATTGTACATTTTGCAACATTGAGGTCCCATTGTATAAATAGGACACACGATGTGCACATCGTGAAATATGAAAAATATTTTCACTCTTGCCTCATGAGCTCTGTATATTCCACTCGTGCCTTTGGCACCCGTAAAATATCCAGGCTCACTCTGCAGCAGTGAAAATATTTTCCATATTCCACTCGTGCCCATCCCGTATCCCCTATTTATATGTATATACACACACACACACGGAATACATGATGGGCAGGAGTGAGATATGGGAAATATTCTCGCTCCTGCAGAGTGAGAATGCACAGCTCACTCTGCAGGAGGGAGAATATTTCCCATATCTCACGACATGCACATCATGTATGCTATTTATACAAATGGGGTGAGAGCGTATGAAGTGTCATGTTTTGCTGTGTTTTTCCTGTATCTATGTGCTTTTTTTTGTTTGAGTTTTAGTCTTTAGTAACTAATTTTTGGTAGGTAGGCGAGTTTTTTAGGAATACTGGGCAGTTAAGTGATTTGTTCAGATTTACACAGTATGCAATTGGAGGTTGTGAGAATCAAACGCTGGTCTGCTGGCTGTACCAAGCTTGTTCAGAGCTCATTACTCCAAGCTCTAGGCTATACTGAAAGCACTGTTTGTCTGTTGTCTGAGAGTGTAGGAGTGTTTCTGAATGGGCTGGGATTGTTATAAACACTGTGAAACACAGGTTATTGTGTTTGGCTATGCTAATTGTGTTAGTTGCAGGTTGCAGTGAGAAAGAGAAACTGCTTTGTAAATGAGTTTCATTTGAATTCAGGTTGCTTTTGTGCTGAGATTAGCACAGAAATGGGCTAGGAGTGTTGGAAACTTTGGGACACATGTAAGTGTTTTGTAATGCTAATTGAGTGATTTGCAGGCTTCAGTGAGACAGAAACTGATTTCTGAAGCACTTTCATTTAGAATGCTAGCTTGAATGAGTGAGTGATGATATAAGCAGAGTGTGGAAAACTGATGTCATCAGCATTTCTCACCGCAGTGAGAATATCTCAATTTATTGCACTAGAATAGCTCTCACCCCCATTGTATGTATGTGTGTCTATATATATATATATATATATATATATATATATATATATATATATACATATACACACACATACATACACACTACACACACACACACACACACACACACACACTTTTTCCCCCTTTGGTAACAGGGTAAGGACCACTGGACACAAGGCCCATCTACAGGGGTGACCTGGAAGCACTGGGAAGGTCAAGTCACTTGCTAAAACTGTGGCAGAGTTCAAGAATACATGGGACAGACATAAGGCAATTCTTGTGGGGAGTAGAAAGAAATAGGCTGTTGGTTGACTAGGATCTGCGGCTTATCCTGTAGCTATGGAAATGGGCAGACTAGGTGGGCCAAGCGGTCCTTATCTGCCATCAAAGTCTATGTTTCTATATAGTATGCAAGTTGAGGCTGTGGAACTGTCAACTGAACATACCAAGCTCATTCACAACTCGCTGCTCCGACCTCTAGGCTATACTGTTGGCCCTAGACTTGCACACTGCAACATAGCTTCAACAACCGAACGACAGACAATAAGGTCCAACATGCTATTAAATGCTCCTCTTCCATATAATGGAGTGAAAAGAGAGTAAAACTAATGCAAAACTACTGTACTAGGGCTAATAATACCATGTGACCTCAAAAGAAAACTGCTCACTTAAACCCTTGTATCCTATGCCAGCAAGCAACTGTAATATCTCAACGTGCTGAAAAAAATGCTGGACTAGAAGATATTACGCTGATAAAAAAAAAAAAAAAAAAAAACATGTATGAGTCCCTGATCAGATTGCTAACAGAATATCCAACACCAGTGCAAACAAGGTAGGCTTACAAACACCCAAAAGAAGCAATAGAAAGTATCTAGATATGGACCCCAAAGAAAATCCGACGTGACTAGCTTCTCCTCAAACCTAGCACCTCGACCAGTGCAAAAATAAAGTGCCCTTGAAATTGTTCAACCAGGTGGAAACTTCAGAGCGAACTCCTAATCGCCTGCAAGAACCTGTACAACAGGTACTACATGTGCAATAAAAGAAACAAAGAAACAGAATAATTCCACTCAATCTTCTTCCTTTAGTGGAATTCAATGCAGGTATACAGCAAAATAAAAAGAAAAACCTAAGCAATCAAACTAGCAACTCTCCTCCTCCCATCTGCACCAAAACAACTGACTGCCTTGAGTAAATCTAACATACGGAAAAAAAAGTATTGCTTGTATATAGTACATGGAGGAAATCCATGTACTGTACATGTATTACTCCTTATACATTATATGGCTCCTCACAGTACGCATTATATGGCTAAGGGCAAAAATTCACATTGAGCAAGCACTTCCCAAACCTGATAATTCACATAATTTGACTGACAGGTTGTGATAATCCATGGCTAGCCATGGATTATAGCATGACTGACAGGTTGTGATAATCCATGGCTAGCCAAGGATTATTGCAACCTATCAAATTCCATGACTTACCTTGTCAATTAAATTTGGTGCACAAGTTTTTGAACTGCAGCCCTGTCTGCATTTCTCAGGTCTTCTATGCCTCAGACTTCGAGAATACCCTTGCATTTGTAACAACTTCTGACTGTAACAACTTCTGACTTCCAGATCCCCTCCTCATCCAGCCAATCCAACAGCAACAGGTTTCATCTCTCCTCCCATTGTTAGAGTGAAAATCACCACAGGGGACCAGGCAGGGATGTCCTCTCTCCTCACTCCTATTCAGTTTGTTTTTGGAACTCCTAATTAGAAGAATCAAGGATAACCCAGATATCAGATCATGTGATGGCTCTGAGTGAGTAGCAGCTCCTTTATAGCTCTCAGATCACTTATCATAATTTTAAACAATATCTCAAACTTACTAGAATTATTTAGTCCAACTCAATATTTCCATTGGTACTGGAAAGGTTGTAAGCTTTAAAGGCTGACTTTTCCAGAACCTGTATATAGAAATGAAGGTTCCACTGGCTAGACACACTCCTCTGCAAACTCCAGACCGATGCCAGCCCGTCGGCGCAGTGGTTGGATTTCAGCTTGAGATGCCAGCAACCCAGGTTCGGGAGCGGACTCGGGTCACCGGAGGGCCGGCCGGGGAAGAAAGGCTTGAGCGTCCCACGACTGCTCGTCTTCTCCAGTGGGGGTGATCAAGGCCCGCAGTTTGCCTGACCTCGGGCCGAAGCCTGTGGTACTGCAAGTCTTGTCACCATTAAGGGGCCTGCTGAGACGTGTGGTGGATGTCAGCACCTAGCACCTTGACGTAAAGGGGCGTGCACCACGCCAAGGGAGAAAAGGTGGAAAAAACAAGTGTCGGTCTCCTAGGTGACAGAGGCCCAGCAGTGACCTGGATTACCCACACCTCCCTGACATCCCCAGTGGTACAACACAGCAAGATTCTCGGGGTGCGCTGCGCTGCCCCACCAGCGCCTGGGTGGGTACAGCCACAGCTCGATGGGGAACCACAGGGGCAGAATCGGGGAGGTTGCTGTGTGGGGAGAGACTTCAATCTATGTCACCTGAATGAGTGGAGACTGACACTGCAGAGGGGAGTATAAATAGCAATTTCAAAAGCAAAACAAAACTCCAGAATGCTCATCTGGGTCTAAACGGGCAAAGCAGGCCTCTCCTATGGTTAATACTACAGGTACGGGAGTTCTAGCACTTACAGAGGAGAAATTTCTTATGGAGCCGACTCCACTCAAACAAGCACTAGAAAACTTAATGAATGACACCAAAATTATTAGATTGAGAACTGAAGAACTTACCATAAGAATGACTGATGCAGAGGCATGGATTTCATCTGTTAAAGACTGGCATACTAGAACAATGTCAGAGTTCCCAGCATTTTCCCAGCATTAAGGCATAAATTGTTTAAAATAGAAACAAAGGTGCAGGAAAACACAATTTTTCAAAGTAAAAGATGCTCCAGGACTAGGAGACATGGGAGAAAACTGGAGGGAGAGAAGTTCAGAGGAAACGTGAGGGAGTATTTTTTCCACAGAGAGGGTAGTGGACAAATGAACACCCTACTGGAAGAGGTGGTGGGGCAGAAACAATTACAGGATTTAAGAATGCATGGGATAGGCATAAGGGGATCCTGGTAGTCGGGGGGAGGGGTAACCTAGTCCATGGAAGCTTAAACAAGCACAGTAAATTGTAGTAATGGGCAAACTAGGTGGGCCAAAGGCCCTTATCTGCCGACATCTATGTGAGCATATTTGACTGGGGTATTTCTTGTAAAGGGGATTTAAGACGCAAGTACAGCAGAGCTAAAAACAATAAGAGGGGTGGGGGCAGAAGGACTTGCAATGTACTTAGGCTCGGCTGACACTGCAGGGTTAGGAGTCCAAGGCTAGGGTCAAGAGGTGAAGTTTCAAATGGGTTGTGAAGAGGGGTTAGGGAGTCTACAAGGCATAGCAAGATTCTGTTAGGAGATTGTTCCAGACAGAAGGGACAGTGAAGTTAAAGGACCTCCCTCCCAAAAGGTAGGGAGGGTAACACAAAACAGCTACCCAAAGTTAGAGGCATAAGCATTGTGCGATGGAGAGCAGGGTATGATAAATGTCAGAGTAGGGTGCCAGAACACAAATAATTTTTCAAATCAGAAGAGCAGTTTTATAACCTACTTGGAATTAAATGGGAAGTCAGTGCTAGTTTCTAAGGATGGAGGTAATGTGGTCCTACCCATGAGTTAGGAGATGTGCAACTGCATTATGGATTGTTGCAGCTTAGCAATGAGGGACGTGGGGAGACTAAACAGGGGATTAGGTGACTTGCTCAGAGTCACACAGTGAGTAAGTGGTGGTTGTGGGTTTCAAATCCAGATCTCTGGGTTCATAGCCCTGCCCTCTAACCACAAGGTGAAACGACCTCTTTATGAAGGCGTGATTGAGGGTTTCAGCTGATGGAGGACTGAGGCACTGGCTGGTACTGGCAGTGTTGCACAGGCAGTAACAGGCAAATTATAGATCAGAGAGATGTGGAGGCAAATAATAGTTCAGGATCTCGGGGACACCAAGGTTTTTGGAAAACAAGGCACAGGACAAGCTGGAGTCAAGGAGGATGATGGAAGTAGAGAAGTTGCATCTAAGGGCCCTTTTTTTGCCAAGAAGGAGAATTTCCATCTTACAGACATTAAATTTGAAGGAGTTAAAACAAAGACAAGAGTTGATAAGCAAGTTATAGACAAAGGGAAAGGTAGAAGGGGATTAGAAAAAGCATCAAAGGAGATATAAAGCCAAGCATTCTGATAGCAGTGACACCCAAGGCTGAAAAAATGAAATATGGCTACCAAGGAGGGAGGGGGGGGGGAATGAAGAGGAAGGAGCTGAGAACAGATCCTTGGGGTACGCCATAGAGGAAAAGCCTGGGGAAAGAAGAATCGATCAGAAAGAAGGAAGGAGGTACTGCAGAGGCAACAGTGGAACCAGTACGGTAGATTACCAGAGATGCCGCAATAGCCTTCAAGTAGAATGATTTAGTTGGTGGTGTCAAAAGCAGCACTGAGTTTATGGACGATAACCAGTGACAGACAGATAGCTACTGCCAGAGACACACACACACACACACACACACACAGCCACCATCTGCCAGAGGTCCCAGACTGCCTGAAGGAAGGCAGTCTCAGTGCTATGAATGAGCTGAAATCATACTGGAAGAGAATAAGGAGGCTAGTGCAGCACAGCGGATTAGACTGATGAGAAGACCGTTTTTGTTCAAAACTTTATTGAGAAATGGGAGACTGAAGTTGGGGTGGTAGCAGGAGAAGGCTAATAGTGATCTTTTTGGTTTTGGTTAGTAGTGCAGTGGTATGTTATTATTTCAGCTAAAGAAAAGATGACAGCAAAAGATGTAGGGGGCAAGATGTGTTGGCAGTAAGAGGTGAGTCATGACGGGACAACATTAAGGGAGAGGGTGCTTTAATTCATAGAATGGATGTCGTCAGACAGGTCATTAGTGGACAAGTGGGGGGTCTGCACTACGAACATTTCAAAATGGAAGGGATCCACCTCCTCAGCGAGTCTGCTACAAGGGCACTGGCTGGCCAGATTAGACCTCACAGATGCTTACTATCTCATTCCATTTGGAAAAAGCAAAATGGCTCAGGTTCCAGTGGCAAACAGAGGTCTGGGAATTCTGCTGGCCAGACTAGACCTCACAGATGCTCATTTCTCTGCTCTGGTCCATATGGAAGATGCAAAATGGCTCAGGTTTCCTTCACAAACATAGGACTGGGAATTTTCCTGCCATCCCTTCAGTTTAGCATCAGTTCCAAGATGCTTCATGAAGCTTCTCTGGCCAGTGGTGGCCTGGTTGAGGACCACTGCAATCCATTTGAATTTATCTATATGACATTCTCCTAATGGTGCACTAGCTAGGGAAGTTGGCTAAAGAGCTACTGGTGACCATGACTCTGCTGGAGAACTTGAGGTTTGTCATAAACTGAGAAATTGGTTCTCTTTCCTTGCCAGTCATTGACTTTTCCTCAGGTTTTTGCTGGAATCGAAAGGATGCAACTCTGGCTCTTCTGGCCTCCAAGATCAAGGAAATCAGATATCTCCTCAGGGCTGAGTCAGCCCTGGTCAGAGTCATGGTGAGTGTGATGGATAGGTCTCCTCTCATCTTCAAGTCAGGCTATCTTCCCAGCACCCTTGCATTACCACCAGTTATAATTGTTCAAGATCCAGGCCCTTTATGAACTGGTTTCATTTGATGCCCAAGTGGTTCCAACTCCACAAGTGAGATAAGAGCTGATCTGGTGACTCGCTCAGGTGAACTGTTGGAATGGCAGAGCCATTTTTGAAACTCAACCAGAGTTGGTCATCGAGTCATACGTCAGACTTCTAGGCTGGGGTGCAGCTTAAGAGCTGGTCAGCAGGGAACTGTGCCCCCAGCTCAGTCACACATTAATTTTTTTTTTTTTTTTTGTGTGTGTGTGGAGACGATACTGCTTTCTGGCTGAATTTTACCAGCCTTCAAGGAGTTATGGGCAGAGAGGGGATTTACCATTATGTTTAACTTCCCCTTCCCTCTGTTATGCTCCTAACCCTGGAGAGACCTGGTGTTTAAGACGAGGTCCCTGATATGAGCATGCATCAGCATGCACATGCAGTATGCAATGCGGTGTCCCCCCTCCCTGTGTCCAGAGCGCTGTGTCACCCATACATATACAGGTGGCAGTAGTACTGTGGAACACCACTCTGCTCCCTCAGATGAGGAGAGTGTCCACAGGGAAGCTCGATCCTCCTTCCCCAGAAGGCTCTCCCCCCCAATAACCCAGGCTCATTCCCAACCCTGGGTTGCCGGCGTCATGAGCCATAGCCTACTGCTGTGCCAACAGACCGGCATTTCATACTGTTCTCGAACTGCAGGCAGCTTTCTTTTTGAGAAGGACAGCAGGAATCTATCCATCCTCCTTCATGTGGACAATATGGCAGCAGTCCATTACATAAATTGTCTCAAAGGTGCAAAGTCTCCAGTGCTAATTGAGGCAGTGAAGCAATTTTGGAGTTTCTGCCTCCAAAACAGCCCAAAGATTCAGACTCAGAACATCCTGGAGTGTCTAGTGTCGATGCAGACTGGAACTCAAGGTACCTCAAAATTACTGTATAGTGAGTTTGTTCTCTGGAAGGACACCTCAGGGATTCAGAGGAGAAGGGGTCCAATGTTAGTGGAGCTGTTTGCCTCCAGACTCTCCAGTCAACTACCCCGTTTCTTCAGCTGGTGTCCAGACCTGGAGGTAGTGGCAAAAGAGGCTTTCCTCCAGAACTGAAGAGATTTCCAGAGTTATGTCTTCCCTCCCCCACTTCTCCATGATCTGCCAGGCAGTAGTGCAGATCAGAAGACAACGGGCAGAGGTAGTGATGGCGACAGAAGTTTGGCAGGCTCAGACCTGGCAACTGGCACTCCTGAACTAGAGGTCCCCTTGCTTCTCTCCATCGTCCCGGATCTGTTGATGAGCACAGATGGGTTCCCGCACCCACTTGACCTGGAAGGCTTACTCCTGGCAGCATGCACACTTTCCAGGGTTTTTGGTCAGTCTCAGCACTTTCGGAGGGGGCTGCTTGCCTACTTTGGAGATCCTGAGCTGGGGGTACCAAGAAGGCTAACAAATCTGCTTGAGGCTTGTTGAATAGCTAGAGAATCTGGCTAGGAACTTGGAACCCTTTTGCAACCGTACAGTTTTTGTTCCAATCTTAGCAAGCAGCAAGTCCTATAGATCTATTAATGTGTTAAGATCTGCCATTCCTGCAGGGAATACTTCTGTGGATGGCAAGTATGTAGATCAGTCTGCAGGTTCATGAAGACCATCAAGGCCCCCTCGTCCCAAGTATAGATGCACCTGGGATGTGAACAGAGCTTCAGATCTTGGAGTTCTAATGAGTCTTTAGACCTGAAACAGTTGTTGATGAAGCTAGCCACACTTCTGTTTAGTGTCAGTCAAAAGGGTCTCAGACATTAGGGCACTGGTGGTGTCCAGGCTGGTACACCCCCCAGAGGGGGTACATTTTCAAAACTGTAAGATGCACTAAGATAGCCACTCAGGAGTGTTCTACCCTCAGTTCGAATAGCAGCCCGTGCTGTGTGGCGAATGTCTGAGTACATTTGCAGAATGTAGCCACTACATTAGATCCACGACCAGCTTCCAATTTTGCTTACCAAGCCTCATAGGCTGGTTATGGGGGCAACCACTGTCATATGAGTCAGGTGGCCCATGCAAGGGGCTGGCACTGATATTTAACAGTTTGGTGCCCATTCCATCAGGGGGTTGGGGAGGGATGCTAAATAGCCAGGCCCTTCAGTCAGGCATCCACCTGCAGGATATTTTAAAAACTGCAAGTCTTCAGGCACTTCTACCATAAGCCCATGATGGATAAAGTAGCTAAATGTACTGTTGGCTGTGACTTAGATCGTGCCTGTAAGCCAAGTCTCCATGTCCTGATGTAAAATTGTGATTTTTACAGAATGTAGCTCAAAAAAAAGTTATAATTTTATGAAACACACGGAGATACACAGGATTACAGTCCCTCCTCACCCTCCCAGTGTTTGTTTCTTTCAGGATCTCAGCAGTGATGAGGGCCTGCTGCATGGATGATCAAGTGTCGTTTACCTCAAGTTGATGTTCAAGCCATGCTTCCTGGTTATGGCTGAATGACTGGCAAAGAGGAGACGGGACAACACTGGCAGTGCAGTCATGCTGAGGGTTGCCTCCTTGGAGTTCTCAGGGTTAGATTGTGACACTCAGGAGATCGGGCATTTTCAGTAGCCGCACTTACCCTGTATCTGAAGGAGGCTCCCTCGGTAGAAGACTTTAAAAAGGGTTTTAATACCTACTTGTTCTGACAGGCTTTTTTTTCTCTTTTTGCCTCCTCTCTCCTGTGCCCGGGCTCCACTCCTTCAGGAGACAAATATTGCAGTCTCCCCGCTTGGCAACCTGCCCAATCCACCCCTGATGAGTCCCCATAGAGCCGTGGCTGTACCTCCCCTAGGCGGGTATGGGGAGGAGACATCCCGAGAATTTTGCAGTCGGACTCACCGGGATGACAGGCAGGCGCGAGCCATCAGGGTCTCTGCTGTTTGGTTCTCTGTCATCTAGGAGACCGGGTGCATTTTTTTCCTCTGTTCCTGGGGAGTGGCACACACACTGGCGTCATGGCATCACCACCAATGTCACCACTCCCCAGCCCCTAAAGTTAGCTTCTATGCTTGCTGTGCCTCCCGGCTTCCACCAGAGGTCAGGCAGGCACTGAGCACAAAACCCCCCTCCCTCAAGGGAGAGGAGAGCTGTCCATCGGACACTCAATTCTCTCCCATCCTTGTTGACCCCCGACGGCCCGGGCTCATTCCCGAACCCAGGTCGCCAGCGTGGCACGAGTTGTAGCATCCAGCACTTCAACCCTCAGCACCACCAGGCCAGCCTCCAACAGGCTTTTTAACTCTTAAAATGTATTCGATAAATTAATTGTTGGTTCCCAGTTAAATTTATTAATGTTATATGATGCTGCGTATCAGTATTGTTTTTGAATGTACAGTGCCTAGTCTCTTCACAAAGGGGCACTTTATAAATAAGTAAGTATCCATCTATCTGGAGCTGCAAGGCAGCCTGGGAGAAGTGGTACAGTGTGGTACAGGTAGTTCCAGGACACACTGAGAGACTAAGACTCTCCGGACTTCTAAAAACAGTTTAAGAAACAAGTTTGAAGTTGAAAGTTTAAGTTATTGCATCTTTGCTACTGGCAATAAAAGTGGGCTTACGTCTGTAACCCTGGGCCTCGGTGTGTTTCATAAGCCACAACTTTTCAAGCTACACTCTGGGAAAATTACAATTTCATGATGTTATAATGCTACCACAGAAGGCTAAGCAAAGCCCAGTGATGCCCTTTTATTACGGCTGCATAGCATACTTATGCAAACCGTAATGCATTCTGGAGGGAAATGAAACTGTGGAACGGATGCATACTAATTTTGCCATCTGCGAGTTCACAGGAGTGGAAATGCCTAACCAAAATTAGTATTCAGCAGATTGCAGTGCTGTTCTCCCCTTCCAACCTTCCCTTTCCGATCCAGCCCACACAAATTCAAACAGATTAGGCTTTCCACATTGCCCAGTCCCACCACATTGCCCGATCCTGCTACAGTGCTGTAATACTGGGGAGAGCTTGCAGTCTCCCATTTGCCCTCTATGGGCACTTTTTGACATAGAAACAGCTTCACTCCAAGACCAAACATTTTACTCCATTTTGCTGCAGATGTGACTCCTGCCAGCTCCTTTCACCAGCTCACTTGGTCCTTTGCTCTGCAGCCATTCATGCAAGCCATGGACAGGTCTTCTGTGTGGCAAGAGATAGCTCACTATCTCTTCCAATTACCGTCTTCAGGCACTTTTGCTTTTTTGCCACAGCAGCGGCTTCCATCACTTCTAGACCAATAGCACTTTTTGTTTTGCTGCAGGCGCGGCTCCCACGCTGGTCATCTGCTTCTACACTGGCTCCTCTGAACCTTTGCCCTCCAGCCATTCATACAAACTATTGACATGGCTTTCCTTCTGTGTGGCTCTTGCCTCACTGAGCTGCTGTCCCTGCCCAAACTTCTAAACAGGCCAGCACCAGGGAGGTAGATACTAGTCTTCTCCTTCTCATGGCTGAGCTCCCACACACTACAAGAAAGAGGCAGCTCATAGAGAGGGCATTCATGTTAGACCAATGTGCAGTACTCCATCCATGCAAGTAAGCCATCACTGAATTACTACTGCATTTCAGATGTGCAAAAAAAATCATTCCATCATGTATGTGCAGTCTGTTGCAAAGTTTATCGACGTTGTGGCATTGCATTATGGGCAGACGTCAACTACACAAAAAACACCCTCACATTTGGTATTTTTATAATGGGCAGAGCATACATATCAGAAGGTTTTGTGATTTAGCGAAAGCAGTATATGAACTTGACAAATACATGCATTAGTCCAGATTACCATTATGCTCCAGTCCATGCTGAATGACATGGGTAAATAACTATTTCCAGGGCTTGCGTTAGCCCCCTACTGAAGTTCCCAAATGGAAATTTTGAGGATTTTGAAGCACAGAAATGAAGGCAGTGCTTCAGTATTGACCCTGAATATGGAAAGGTTTTCATGGATTTTGTTAACAGAAAAAGTATTGGGTTAATGTTTTACAAAGCCACTACAGCACATTTCTGACCCCAGGATTCTCTGGTCTGACCCCCAGCATCTGAAGCAGAGGGCCAACCTAACCCCCACTTTACTAATGCTAATGCAAGCCCTGTATTTCCATCATATTTGTCATCAGGACCTTTCCTTAACTAAAAACAGTAATGGGAGTTGAGGGGCACTGTTAAAGGCCTTTATAACATGGGCATCTATATAGTAGGAAAATAATCAGGTGACCATTCATTAATTCCTAAGATATGAACAGTTGCTGCAAGTGGTGAAAAGGCGCCCAAGAAAAACGGGACTCAGAAAGCCGAACGAATTTCAATCTGTCTGAAACAATTTAAGAAGTAGCTATATTGAAATGTAGGTTAGCGAGTCTTCCACCCACCCACCCGAGGACACTGACACTCGCACGATACAGTGCAAAAATAGAACAGTATATACCAAAAACCACACAGAAGCATCAAAGGCTGGAATTAAATACACAGACAAGTGTATATAGACCACAGCAGGGGCATCAGTCGCAGAATCGCAACTGCAGCCATCCGCCCCATCGGAACACTGTGGGACTCATTGGATCGAGTATGTTTTCCCAGAAATGTAACATACCATCAGGAAAAAGTATGTAGCAGTATAAGACACAGAAATAAAAGAACCGGAATACTAATGTAACCCCCAGTCGGTGCTAAACTGAGAGGGCTACTACCCCTGCCTGTGTAGCTAGTGAACAGGCTGAGGGGCCCGAGTCCTATGACGCGGTGCCTCCATTTTTATAAGTTGAAAACTTGGTGAGAAAGGTGTCACTCGGCATGGTGATTAGGTTTGGCTACTCTGCAACAGGGGCCCCCAAATAACTCCAGACACAGGAAGCAATAACTGTAATGTCCAATACCAGAAGTTGGGATTCTAAAGTGTGGCTTTTATTCACATCCAACAGAATAACAAAGCATAGATGGACCTCCACGGGGCTACACTCCTGGTAATGCAGATTTATGGAGATCAGAACACATCCTCTTTACACTGAAACCGTCAGGTTTCGAAACACTCTGGGCATTCGGCCCTAACTCAACTCTTTTTTGGTTTCCCTGGCTCGGCTCCCTTGCCAGCCCTCTGGACTACCTTTCTTCCATGGCCCGGCTCTCATGCCAGCCCTTGGACACTTTCCATGTAGCATGGAACATTTCTCGGTGGCTCCCTAAACCACCTCTGAGCACTTCTGGCTCCATCAGGGAATCTTCTTCTTCGATCCCACATCTGGGTACTTTCCTCAGGCACTGGCCAAGTACCTGAGAGAAAGCAACAGGTGTCCCAAAGCAAACCCGTAGAGGTGAATTTGGTTACTACTGATGAGGGGTCTCCCATCTCTCGCTCCCATAATTCATACCCGCCCATTTCTCTGGACTTTAACACCTCATCCTCTGAAAACACTATACTGTGTAGATTCTCTTTAAATGTATGTCACATTTAATCTACTGTTCTTCCACCCCACTTGTGCTGAACTTGAAACATACTTGAATAGTGACTGTGTCCATTGCTCTAGACCCCCACAGAGTTAAGCAGTCCAATTCCCATAACGTTAAAAACTGTACTTGGCTGTCTTTTCCTGACCCCACGGTAACAGCCACTTGACTTCATCTTGTCTCAGGTGAAAACACATTGGCCCTTTATCAGAGCAGACTCACCCCTTGGTTGCAGGTGCCCCACAGGCTTTTTCTTCTTCAAAGAAATCCCATCCCAAACTTCTGGTGCCTCAGCACGAACCTAAAATTAGGCAGCTTCTTTTTCCCCTAGCTGGACCAGGGGATTGCCCCTGGAAGTAGGCTGAATCCTTCACTCCATCCCCCAGGAAGCGGTCTCTACCACTTCACTTGGCTCTTCTTGTGTTCCTTTTCAGGTGAGAACACCCACCTCAAACTAGAAATATAGCTCTTTGTCACAGCTAAGGGCTATGAGGGCCTGCAGCTGCAGCACACCTCTTTACTCTACTGAGCCTACTACTGAACTGACTTCAAATTCCCCAACATTCTATCCTAACTTCCCTAGCTGCAACATTCCAGTGTGGCTTATGCAGCTGTGACAGTTCTAAATGATGTCATAGCTCCAGCTCAGCAGAGACTGAACACAGAGCAAGACATGGTGAAATCCATTTAACTGGAGTTTCACTAGCTGCCTGTCCCTGCCTGCCATTGGATTTAACTGGGATTCTTGTAGCCCGTGTAACGCGGGGGTTACACTAAACATGTTCCTGAGTTCTGCTCTGTTCTGGGTTGGGCACGGTAGGCAGTGAGACAGGATGTCCGCATAGTGTGCTGTCACCGTACCATACCACAGTATATTAAGAAAGAGGATGGCATTGTACAAGGATGTGGCAGCAGTACAGAGTGGAATAAGTATTATACAGAAGTAGCTGGCAAGCAAAACAGCATATAGAGTGTCAGCGCAGTTATGTAACACACTTCCGTCATGCTGTGTCTGTGTAAGAGGGTCCCTGAGACCGTGGTGCTGCTAGTACTACATGCACAGACACTGTAACATCATAATAGCACTACCAATTCGCCACATTGATGCGTTGTGTAAGATCGATGGCACTCCTGGATGTTCCTGATGCAAGTACAGAAATGCAGTTGTGCACCATAATCTGTGAAGTAGCCTTGTAATGCCCAGCCGACTGTAGTCATGGAGGAGACGCGGCTGTCCCATGTGCCGCATATATAGTGGTGAACGGCATCGTGCAGCATAATCCCTGAAGTGCCGTTCTAAAATGGGAAGAAATGATGCATGTGACTGCTAATTATGCGGTGATGTGGCTGCACCGGCACTGTCAAACCCCAGTATTGTCATTGTTGGGGTGCATGTCTGAAATCGCACAGCGCAGTGTAACAGAAGAACAATATAGGCACTGTTACCAGGCAGTGGCAATATAGAAAACAATAGAGAAACACAACACCGTGCATACTTGTGACAGCACAATAACAAATTCCAGGTGCTCCTTGATTCAATAATCCGTGCTCTGTTCACCACAAACTTCTGTCTTCTGAACTGTTTTTACTGTAGCAAAACACAGAAAACTGTGGTTCCATGGCCAAAAGTAGTGGAAGAACACCAAGTAGTTCCCACATGTTTTCTGTGTTATACCAACATGTTTTGTCCATTTGTCCCCAAATGTGGCCCATGTTAAAAGTGCAATAACCCACCCCAGGGTGTGTGGCTAGTGGCGATTAATCAACACCCTGGGTGCTGTGAAGACACTTGGCCTGCAGCCTCGTGCCTCACAACGCACCCAGGGTGTTGATTAATCCCCAATATCTGCACACCCTGTCGTGGGTTATTGCTTACTTATCTTTCTGCTGCACTGGTTTCAAAACTAAGCAGGTCAGTTGACAGTCACAATTCCGTATAACAATGACTGCAACCATAGCTTTCATATGAACTGTTTTTTTCTAATTAGTGTTTTTTAATGTTATTTGAAGTGTGTGTATCTTGCAGCACTAAGACTAAGCTAAATATTTTTTAGTAGGCAGACTTGTCTAGGGATGGAAATTGTTACAAACAAAATATTAGATAAGAGGTTGTGTATTACAAGGCACATAATACCATTGATGGGTTCGGAGGACATGTGAACCTTTAGAGTGAATCTTGAGAAGTTACATGTCCCCAGAACCTCAAGATCACAGTCCCCTATTTTGTTTTTCATAATACGGATCCAATCTTATTTAATTAAGCCCATTAAATTAAACCCATTCAGGCTCTTTTTAACTAGTCATGATGTGGCTTTCATCTAGTGGCTCACACCACCATCCGCAGTGCTGCAGACCTGCATATGAAGCTCTGTGGGACAATTTAACAACCAGCCATAGGAGTGTATTTACTGAATGGTGTTTGTCATTTTGAGCCATTTTAAAATCTGATCTTTTGTCGGCTGTGGTGACGACCAGCTTTTACTGTACAAGATGGTTACAGTACAAACTGGCTCGCAGGTAGCTGTGGGTGTCACTTTGTACGAGAAACCAGGATTCTTGTGGCAGTGCATTAGGAAATCCATCAAAAGTATTACAAAATCTTGTAATACTAAAATCGATAAACACTGAACGATAGTAATACGAGATCCCATAATACTAATCAATGGTTTTCTTAGATAGTATTATAGGACATTTATTGTATATTTTTCAATAGTATTATTGGCACTATCAATATAGTACAGAGGGATTAACCCACATCAGAGCATGGGTTTACTGAGCAGTAATCCATGCCGGGGGGAGGGGGGGCATGCGGCCACAGGCAGAGTGATTTCAACCACCCAGGCATGGATTAATGCTCAGTAAACCCATGCTCTGAAGTGGGTTAATCCCCTTATAAAATTGACAACTTTAGTTCAGAGGTTTACCTAAATAAATATTTACCATTAACAAGCTGTTGCTGTAGTTTTTGACGGAGGAGAATTTGCTTTCAGAGCAAGTAGCAGTCTAGAACTACAGTTTTCTTACTGATAAATCACTTCCATCTCAGCAGGAGTCCGTGCCTGTTTGGATTAAGCAAACACATGCTTTATTAGAAGCAGGGGGTCTCATTTAAGTCAAAAAAAAAAAAAAAAAAAGAAGAAAGTCACTGTGTTTCTCCATTTGAGGAAGGGGGCTGTACCAGCTTAATTTACTGAGTCAGAGGGTGAAGCTAATTGGGGGTGTGGCTAAGGAGCTTAGGAGTACAAAAGCAGGTGTCTCCAATTACAGCTTCCTGCTGTAGTTTTTGACAGAGGAGAATTTGCTTTCAGAGCAAGTAGCAGTCTAGAACTACAGTTTTCTTACTAATTTCCCTCTTTCCCACCTCAAGCCAGTTCTACTTTTATAGCCACTGGATTTGACTGACAACAGGAACTTCCTGATTGGCAGTAGGAAGGGAATGATCACTGGGACACATTAGTTTCATCAACCTTGAAGGAACCTAAAAAATTGCTCTTTCTCCCCCTCTTGGCTGCTGGAGGTCTGAATCCAAGCACAGAAGAAGGAGACTACTGAAGACTACAGGAAGTTCCTGTCCCAGAACAGGAAGGGCGAGAGTTGTAAGGACACATAGGCAGTAGAAAAGTAGGAGTAAAAATACATAGAGGGAGGAGACAGCATACAAAGCAACAGGAGAGAGGTCACAAAATAAGTCAAGATGGGAGTGGGGCAGTGCAATGGCTGTGGGGCAGCAGTGTTCCAGGAGACATTCTGGAGGCTGCGATGCTACCCTGTTTGCAGGCACCTCCCTGGTCTGAGGGAGGAGGTTGCCCATCTCCAGGCTGACCTGGCTAGGATTCTTGAAACCTCTTCCCCCACCCAGGGACCCCCAGGGCCACCACCGCTACCTCAGAGACTGCCAAGAAAGAGGAGCGGTTGGACCAAGTTGGGCTCAGGGAGGGAAGAGGGTGGTGGAACAGAGGTGCATCCCTTCAGTTGTACCTCTCCACAATTCATATGCTGTTCTGGTGAAGAGTGGTTCCTCTATGGAGGCACCTGCAGTGGAGACCAAGGAGGATGCTGGGAACCTCCACAAAGGAGACCCACAGGAGGGTGGCACGAGACCCCTACAGAGGAAGGAAACAACTCCTGGTGGGGGACTCAATCATTCGGGGGGTAGAAGTGGGGGAGGAAGGGGATAGGGAGGTAAGGTGCCTGCCAGGTGCCATGGCTTGGAGGGACAGGAAGTGAATCCTCAGGATCATGGGAGCAGCTGCACAAGGGAGGGAGCTGGATGTCATTGTCCACCTAGGGACAAATGACCTGGCTGTGACTAGGATCAGAGTAGTGCAAGAGGAGTTTGTAGAGTTGGGGAGAGGCCTTAGACAAGTAGCATGTACAGTAACCTACTCAGAGGTGCTGCCTGTCTATGGCAAGGATGATGCTAAGGTATTCTGCACCATGGGATTCAATGTATGGTTGAAAAACAGGTGTGGAGCTCAGGGTTTTGGCTTCATTGGGGACTGGGGAGTCACCTGGAGGGATGCAGGCCTATACTGGCATGATGGTCTGCATCTGTCCAGGGGGAGCAACCAAGATCCTAGGTGATAGGTTTAAATGCTTCATTGGCAAGCATTTACTCTAGCCAATGGGGGGAGGCACTGAAAAGGAGCAGGGAAATCCAGCCTCTCATAAAACACAGTAGTTAGAGAGGTAAACACCAAGGTAGAGAAGTCAGTAGGGAGCAGGACAGGGTAAATGCAGAAAAGGCACATAGATAGGACTAAAGGGGTAAGGCCATCAAAAATGGAAGGCGATGAGTACCAACGCCTGCAGTCTGTGTGTAACAAGCCCCTGAACTAGTAGCCTTGATGGAAGAGGGATGCCTGGATATTGTGGCAGTCACTGAAACATGGTACACAGAGAACCATGACTGGGATGTCAACATACCAGGATACACAATTTACAGGAGGGACAGGGTGGGTAAAAAAGGAGGAGGAGCAGCTCTCTATTTAAGAGAAGAGATTAAAGCAACAGAACTAAAGAGTAAACAGGAAGTTAATGAGTCACTATGGAGACAGAAAATGGCACCACAATCCACATGGGGGTTGTGTACAGACCCCCATCTCAGGGGGAAGAAATGGACAAGGAAATGATAGAAGGCATCCTTAAAATGGCAGAAAAAGGGGAGATATTGTTGATGGGAGACCTGAATATGCCAGATGTTAACTGGAGTACCTTTGCTGCAGGCACATCCAAGAACAGGGTCATTCTTGATGCCCTACAGGGGGGCATGCCTCAGACAGCTAGTGTTGGAACCCACTCGGGAGGGAGCAATCTTAGACCTGGTACTTTCAAATGGGGAAGGAGAGAGGATCTCAGATTCAGAAGTGGGTAGCCATCTGGGAACAAGTGACCACCTAACAGTGTGGTTCACAATAAACACAGCCATTGAGTCAAGCCATACAAAAATAAGAGTATTGGACTTTAAGAGGGCTGAATTTGGGAAAATGAGAGAGTGCCTCAGAAAAGCACTAGCAAACGGGCAAGAAGGAGGGGTGGAAGAACAATGGGGAATAATCAAAACAGCCATCACAAGCCTTTGTGTGAAACAAATCAACAAACAAAATGAAGGAAAAAAACCCACTATGGTTCTCAAAAGAGGTGGAAGGGAAGGTTAAGGAGAAAAGGTTAGCATTCAGGAAATAAGGAAACACAGAAGGAGCAGGACAGAGAACTTTATCAGTTAAAGCAGAAGGAGGCAGGGAAGGCAGTCAGAATAGCAAAGGCACAAACTGAGGAAAAGATAGCCAACTCTGTTAAGATGGGGGATAAAACCTTTTATAGGTACATTAGGGAGTGAAAAAAGACCAAGGGAGGGATACAGAGACTTAATAAAGGGGAGAGAATGTGGGTAGAGGGTGACAGTGAAAAAGCAGGGATACTGAACGAATATTTCTGCCCAGTATTCACAATGGAAGAAGAGGGGGAGGTACCTAAACCAAATAAGAGAAACACTCTGAATGGGGGGTCAATATCAGTCCATTCACAGAAGAAAGGGTCTTGAAAGAACTCTTGAAACTGAGAGTGGACAAAGCAATGGGGCCTGATGGGATTCACCCCAGTAGTCTAAAAGAACTAAGGGTAGAACTAGCAACGCCACTGACTACTCTCTTTAACAAATCATGGGAGGATGAGGTGGTACCTGAGGACTGGAGGAGAGCAGATGTGATTCCACTTCACAAAAGTGGGAGCAGGGCAGAGGTAGGAAACTACAGACCAGTTTGACCTCAGTGGTAGGGGAAAATGATGGAATACACTTCTGAAGGAAAGAATTGTTGAGAACCTAGAGGCCAGTGGGGCACAGGACCCAAGGCAGCATGGTTTCACAGCAGGAAGGTCATGTCAGACGAACCTAATAGGTTTCTTTGACTGGGTGACCAAAGTAGTAGACATGGGAGGGGCTGTGGATATGGCCTACTTTGATTTTAGCAAGGCATTTGACACAGTCTCACACAAAAGGTTAATATACAAGTTAGCCAGCCTTGGAGTGGGTCCCAAGGTGGTAGCCTGGATAAAAAACTGGCTGGACAACAGGACGCAAAGGGTAATAGTAAACGGAGTCCACAGTGAAGAAAGGAGGGTAACTAGCGGGGTATCGTAGGGTTCGGTACTGGGACTGGTCCTCTTTAATGTCTTTATAGGTGACATTGGAGAGCACCTGGAAGGAAAAGTATGTCTCTTTGCAGATGACACAAAGATCTGCAACAGGGTTGATACACAAGGTGGGATGGAAAGGATGAAAGAAGTGCAAGGTAATGCATCTGGGAAACAAAAAAAAAAAAACAGGGGAAGAGTACACAATGGGGGGTGAGACGACGACGACCACCACCACCACCACCACCACCACCACCACCACCACCACCACCACCGACAAAAGACCCAGGAGTAATTATATCAGATGACCTAAAGGTGGGCAAGCAATATGAGAAGGCAGTAAGGAGGACTGGGGGATACTGGGATGCATAGGGAGAGGCATCAATAGTAGAAAGCAGGAAGTTGTTATCCCTCTGTACAGACAGTTGGTGAGACCCCTTCTAGAGTACTGCATGCAATTCTGGAGACCCCATCTCCGAAAAGACATAGACAGAGTGGAGGCTGTTCAGAGGAGGGCAGCCAAAATGGTACAGGGTCTGCACCAGAAGACATACGAGGAGAGACTAAAGCAGCTTAATATGTATACCCTTGGGGAAAGGAGGGAGAGGGGGGACATGATAGAAACCTTCAAAGTACCTCAAGGGAATTAAAGTACAAGAGGGTAGTATCTTTCAGAAAAAGAGATGTGCAAGAACAAGGGGGCAAAATTTGAAGATAGAGTGGAGACAGCTCAGAGGTAATGTTAGAAAGTATTTTTTCACAGAGAGGGTTGTGGATGCATGGAACAAACTTCTTGAGGAGGTTGTGGAGTCAGGAACAGTGGGAGAATTCAAGAATGCATGGGACAGACATAAGGCAATTCTAGTGGGGGGTAGGAGGAAGTAAGCTGTTTAACTAGGATCTGCAGCTTATCCATCAGGTAGGGAAATGGGCAGACTGGGTGGGCCAAGTGGTCCTTATCTGCCATCAAATTCTATGTTTCTATGTAAGTATTTGTAATAAATAGTTCTTCTGCCTAATGAGTTTGTTCTTCTGAGGATACCGTAGTTGCAGTTCTCCACCTGGTGAATTTGCCCTAATGAGGATGCCATAGTTTTTTATGTTTGCTTGCACACGTGCAAGAAACATAGTGCAACCATACGAGAATTTGTAGATGTGCCTCCCCCACTTCCAATGCCCTGGTCCCTTTTGCGGGGGCGGCTCCACCATGCCAATGACTGTCCGAGCCATCTAAGACAGCGCTCAGATGCTGTGGCGTACAGTTTCTGAGGAAAAATGCCACAATCAGCGGTGGAATATGGTACATTTCTGCACGTCAACGGCAGTACGCAAATGCTTATACCGTCTTCACTGCAACTGAACTGTCATAGACAGTTCGTTGTCGCCCCCCCACTTACGTAGCATGCTGGGAGCCCACCCCACAGTGCTCATGTGCTCCCCTCCACCCACGTACACTGTATGACCGACAGGAGTGCCCAATCCCCTGTCGGCTCCACTGCCCCCACAAACAGATCTCTAGGTGCCACTCTGGGAGCCCACCCCAGCGTAGTAAAAGTCCCGTGTTGTCTTCCTGATGAAGATGCCACGCTGGGAGCCCACCCCAGCATGGCAAAAGTCGGTATGGCCAATCCCCCGTCGGCTCCACTGCTGCACCCCAAAAATAAGCTTTCAGCTGCCACGCTGGGAGCCCACCCCAGCATGGCAAAAGTCTTGCGTCATCTTCCTGCAGAAGGAAAACAAAAAGACACAAAAAAAAAAAAAAAGGTCCTTCATTGACGTCTGCCCCTCCCAACCCGCACCCTACCCTCTGCGCACCACCTCCCCACACACCCCCCATACTTGCCTCCGGAGCCCAGCATGACGATCTTCAGTGGACTGGGAACACATCTGCACTCTTCTAAGCTGACCGTGAACTGAAGAAATGCTGGTAAGCTGTATAATGGCATAAATGTTTTTTTAATTTGGTGCATATCTCGGCCATTTTGGGGAATTTTTTCACCAAATTTTCAACATGGGGTTCTTGGGGCCCCACCTCATGAACTCAGTCACTGTGATTTTGTTATTCGGTCCTGAAAGGTGATTTCATGGTCACTGTGCAGAACCACCTTTCGGGACCGAGTAACGAAACGACAGTGGCACAGTTCATGAGGTAGACCCCCAAAACCCTAAGCTGAAAATTTGGTGAAACAATTTCCAAAAATGACTGTGTTACAAGCATGCGTTGAGCAGTTCCTACGCACGCTCGTAAGTTCAAATTATTTTACCACACTTCCTTATGAACAGTACAGCTGTTATTTTTCACATCTCACCCAAAATGTGTTTTCACGCATGTAGCGCACAATGGCACAGTCGGTGTGCGAAATCAATGTTCGGGACAGAGTAAGAAAATTACAATGACACTGACAGTGTTCATGGGCAGAGGTCTTAAAATGGCTATGTTAAAAATTTGGTGACAAAAGTCCATAAAATGACTGTGTTACGAGCGAGCATTGCGCAGTTTCCACGCACCATCATAAGTTCATGAATTTGTAATATTTTCAGTCCAGATTTTCAACACTGGCATTTTTCCACACCTCCTTATGAACAGTACGGCAGTCATTTTTCTCACCATGGCCGAAATGTTTTTTCGAACTTCAGGCGCAGAAATGCGTGGTCGCTGTGGGAAATCACTGTTCAGGACAGATTAAGAAAATCACAGTGACACTGTTCATGAGCGGAGATCCCAAAGTGCCTGTGTTGACAATCTGCTGTAAAAAATCCCTAAACTAATTAAATTACGGGTGTGCGTTGCGCAGTTTCTACGCACGCTCTTGACCACCAGTTTTTTTATATTTTAACTCCAGATTTTCAACATTGCCATTTTTTTACACCTCCCCATGAACAGTACAGCTGTCATTTTTCACATCCTGTTCTAAATGTGTTTTCGCACCTGTGGTGCCAAATGGTGTAGTCGCTGTGCAAAAAATCAGCTTTCGGCTAAGTAACTGATATTGCCACTGTTCATAAGGTGGGGTCACAAAAACCCAGGTTGAAAATTTGGAGTGAAAATACCAACCAACGCCTGAGGCGTTGGGGTTTCCGACCATAATGCCCCACCCTGTAGAGACTGACAGGCATCAGGGGTGTGACTTGAGATTGTTGCCTGTAATGCTCATACCATTCCACCCCCACCCTGCAGCCAGTGAGAGGCATTGAGGTGTGCCTTGGACTCTTCAGCCCCAAAGTTCACCCCATTCTCCTATACTGCACCCATCTCACCATGTTTCCTGATGGAATGGGGTGAGCATAAGGCCCAAAGACCCCAAGGCACACCGTGACACTTGTCAGTGTCTGTAGGGTAGGCTGTGGTGAAATAGCATGGCCGTTATGCCCGATGACCCAAAGGCACACCCCAATGCCTGTTAGTCTCTACAGGGTGGTGGTGGGGTTGGCTTCAGTTAAATACTTCACTGCCATTCCTAGTATGCATCTTTCTCAGTCCTACACTACCAATGCCAGCAAGCAAACATTCAGCACTGTTGTGCGCTGGGTATTGCTTGTTGGGGGTCAGGGTGAGGGTGCCGACATTGGAAGATGAATGAATGCACCTCTTACATTGGGGTGGTTAGGCCTAGAAGACACCCTGGGGTGAACTGGAGTCTGGAACGGGGTATTCCTTGTCTAGTCCTCATACCCAAAGGCATTGCCTTTTGTAGCAGGCAAGCAGCCGGGTTGGCCCTTGAAGCCCATCCAACTTGAGCAGTGTTATGCAATGCCAGATCTACTAAAAATAAGACTGCAATTATTGCAAATCTTGTTGGAATAACTGATCTGTCTTGTATCACCGAGACCTGGCTGGATGAAAATGCTGGCCCTATTTTGGATGCTGCAATTCCGGCCGGGTACTCTGTGATACACCACTCGAGACTGGATCACCGGGGGGGGGGGGGCTGTCTGTTTCAAGACTGAGTTGGACCTCACGAATGTACCAGTTGAGGGAGCTGAATCATTTGAGTGCACCGTGGTGGCAGGTGTAGATTGCAGGTTAGCTCTCGTCTATCGTCCACCCTGGGACGAGATGCGTTTCCTGCAGGAAGTAGCAGATTTCGTCGCCAACATGGTATTGGAGTCACCTAGATTGATGGTACTGGGTGACTTCAATGCCTGGGTCGACGACGAACTCTCGCAGTTTGGACAACACTTCTTCCAGCTTATGACAGCTCTGGGACTTACACAGGTTATTACCTCTGCCACCCATAAACATGGTCACTCTCTTGATGTGGTTTTCCTCCTGGGGATCGAGGCCTCTGATTTGGAGGTGGAACCTGTCGGTTGGTCTGATCACTATATCGTGAGGTTCAACTTTTGCACCCACCTTCGAAGGCCTGCCCCTGTGGAGTTGGTCAGTTACCACCCTTTATGGGAGGTGAGTCCTGGAGGCCTAGCGGCGGTGATTGACCTCTCGGAGTTTCCGGTGGCCAGCACGAGTCCAGAGACTCTAGTGGTGGGCAATAATAAGGCCATTTCTTTAACCCTGGACTTGATTGCTCCTGTCTGTGTTCGTCCTCTCCCCCTTCACCCTCGGGCCCCTTGGTTTGACGTGTCTTTGAGGGAGTTGCGGTGAGTAGGACATAGGTTAGAGCGGCGCTGGTGGAAATCCGACCTGGAGGCCGACCAGCTTAGATTGCTTGAGCATTATCAGACTTACCAATCAGTGATCTCCCGTAACAAGTCAGAATTCCTGTCCGGGAAGATCACTGCTGCTCAGAACTGACCAGCTCAGCTCTTCCGAACTGTTGACAGGTTGTGCAACCCAACCTGTCTGCAGCTCCGAAGACCTTTTTCGCAAACGGACTGCGATTAACTTGCTCGGTTCTTTGCGGATAAGGTGGCCAACATCAGGTTGGAAATTCTTTCAACTTGCTGTATGGGGGCTGCTGATGATTGGTGTTTGGTCACCTCACCTTGAGTTTCCTGGAGTACCTTTGCCTTACCCGACCTCATGGATGTCATGCGGATTGTCCAGGGTATGCACCATACATGCTGTAGTTTGGATCCGGGCCCAACATCCTTGATTATGGGTTATTGGGATTTGATTGGCCCAGCCCTAGTGCAGATAGTCCGGTGCTCCATGGGATCTGGTGAGTTTCCAAGCTCCCTGAAGGAGGCGGTGGTAGCCCCCCATCCTGAAGAAAGCTTCTTTGGACCCGGACTCTCTGGCCAACTACAGATCTATCTCAAACCTTCCCTTTATAGGGAAGGTGATTGAGAAAGTAGTAGCGGTACAGCTGGATGACCACCTGACCATCCATAACATCTATGAACCTCTCCAGTCCAGTTTTTGAAAGAGGCACAGTATGGAGACGGCGCTGGTTTGGGTGTTCAATGATCTCCTGATGGTGAGAGAGCGGAGAAGCTGTTTTATCTTGGTGCTTCTCGATCTCTCCTCATCTTCTGACACTGTAGACCATGGGGTGCTGCTTGGATGTCTGAGGTCCATCTATGGATTGACAGGTACGGTCCTTGACTGGTTTACATCTTTCCTCACTGGCAGGAGTCAAAGAGTGGTGTCTGGGATTTTTTTCTTGGACCCATTCTCCCTGCCATGTGGGGTCCCTCAGGGTTCAGTGCTGTCCCCCATGTTTGCAGTGTATATGCTGCCCCTCAGAGACATTGTAAGATGGTATGGACTGATGTTTCATTGTTACACTGATGATACCCTGCTCTACTTGTCTTTTGCTCCCGACCAGGATAGAGCTGTCTCGGTATTTAATATCTGCCTTGCCGATATCCAGGACTGGATGAACTCAAATTGGTTAAAGTTGAATGCTGGAAAGACAGAGGTAATGTTAGTGGACCCAGGTCACTGGATGGAGGGGTTGTGGGCTGATCAGCCCTCTGGAATTTTTCTTGGGGGCTCTCAGATCCTAGCCTCTGAACGGGTGCAAAACCTGGGAGTAGTGCTTGACAATGGGCTGACTTTACAAGATCAGGTATCACCAGTCATTAAGACTTCCTTTTATCATCTTAGGAATATCTCCAGGATTAAACACCTGGTTCCGTCCAGCGACTTGCATACTTTGGTCCATGCTTTTGTGACCTCTCATCTCGATTATTGCAACTCCCTGTACTTAGGGCTTCCTGGGGTTGATATCCACCTCCTGCAGCTCGTGCAGAATGCAGTGGCACGATTGTTGACAGGGGCCCCTCGGGCCTCCCATATTACTCCTGTGCTGCACGATCTGCACTGGCTGCCGATTAGGTGGTGGATCACCTTTAAAGTTGGTTTACTGACTTATAAAGCCCTACATGGACTGGGTCCCGACTACTTGAAAGAGCTTCTTGTGCCTTACCGCCCGGAGCGACAGTTACGTTTGGCTGACGAGGGGTTGCTGGAGATTTCAAGGGTGTTTTTGAATTCTTCTGAGGCCCGTGCATTTATGCACGTGGCTCCAACCCTTAGAATTTTCTACCCCATCAACTTCGGGAGTGCACAACTGTGGGAGGGTTCAAACAGGTGCCGAAAACCTTTTTATGGTGCCATGCTTTTGGTGGCATCAAATAATTTAGATCCACTACTATTTTGATAGTTATTTTATTCTTATGTTCACTGTTTTTACCATGATTGCTTTTATCTTATTGTAAAGCACCTTGATGGCCTGAAAGGCACTTGTGAGAAATAAATTTATTATTATATTATTGACAAATGCTTGTTTTACAGGTTTCTCTGGTTAAGTGATCTCAAAAGATTACATTGCTGTCACTCAGGATTCTGTAGTGAGGCAAGGTAACAGGGGATTAATCAATCGTCAGGTGACCTGTTTTGACAACTCAGAATACAGGATTTTCAGCACCCATTTTATAAAATAGTGTAATATATGGATAATGAAAAAATACCATCAAAAGTCATACAAAAAATATTTGCTGTAATACCATCATTGAAACTGCAACAGTATTACGAGATCTCTTAATGGTACCATTGGATCTCCAACGATCGTAATATGAGAAAAAATTTTACTGCGTATTGCACGCAGTACTTTAACTGAGCACAAGCCTACTTTCACTGTAGCCATCATGTACAGTAAATGCTGGCTGGCTGCTGAACTGACACCACCAGCTGGGGAGGGGAAAAAAGGCACAGAAATGACCATATGAGATGGGGAAGCACGTGTGTGCAAGTGGTTCACTGGCCACATCATGATGTGTGCAATCAGCAACAGAGAAATCCCCCTCTTGCACCCGGTCCCTCCCATCCCGCTGCTGTCTTGTTCCTGGTGGCAAGAGAGTTAAGAGTTTGTGCAGCTCAAGTCCAGGAGAGGAATGGAAGTGAAGGAAATATACCGCAGATGAAGCTGCTCAAGAGAGTGCTGGTGGCTGCTGTTCCAGGCAGAAGCATGGAGGTAATCTCATTTCTGGATTTATATTTCCTCAGGCAGCTAGTCAACGAACCCTCTAGGGATGGGGCAGTGCTGGACCTGGAGCTTACAAACAGGGGCAGCATCTCAGATGACTCAGTGGGCAATCCCCTAGGTACCAGTGTTCACCGTACAGTGAGGTTTAAAGAGCAGCTGCTTACTTTCCATTCCCCCCCACCCCCGAGATATAACAAACATTACCTGGTCCCAAGTGGACTGCAACATGAATTTTAATTAATTGCTGCCTGTATTTAACATTTGTAGAGATGGTATTAGGCTCTGTGGAGTGGGCAGCCAAAACGAAGCCACGTCCCATATCATGAGACATGCCCCCATGCTCGCACGTTAGTAAAAGGGGGGCACATTCCATAGAATACAATATGAATGTTTAACTGCTTTTTCTTACAGAGTTCCAATTACGATAAATCAAGGCCACTGCCCAACTAACAAGGACAGATTTACTGACATCATGAAAAATGCGAGCACGGGGGAGAGGATCTCTGTTATGGCTGTCAGCCTCACGGAGCCAAATACAATCTCTACAAATGTTATATACAGGCAGGAATTAAAATCACGGTGCAGTCCACTTGGGGCCAGGTAATGTTTATTAGGTGTTGGGGGGGGGGGGGGAACATAGTAGGAAGCTGCTGTTTAACATTAACACCAGAGAAGAAGTAAACCACCCAAGGATGAGGGTCCTGGACTTTAGGAGGCAATTAACAAAAAAACATGGGGGAAAAAAAAAGACCATCAGAAACTGCTCAGTAGTGGTGGATTGCTGGGGTGGAGAAAAGGGAAAGACTAAATTGTAATTAAGGCAACTAACCTTTGCATGAAAGAAGTGAGTAAAGGTAAAGAGGGGGGAGAAAGAGAAAGACCATCACAATACTTTAGAAGTGCCCACAGTGGGGAAGGGGGAAAAAAAGGTGGGATTCAGGAAGTATAAGGAAATACAGACAGAGGAAGACAGGAAGGTGTAGCAGGTAAAACAGAGGAAAGCATTTAAGGCAGCGGGGCAAAGACGCAGACAGAGGGAAAGGATAGCCAAACTGGTAGCAAATAAGGAAAGAGCTTCTTCCGGCTCATAACGGAGAGGAGGAAAGCAAGGGGTGGGGAGTAGTGAGGATAAGCACAGCAGAGGGAGACTGTGCAGAGGAAGATCTAGGAAAAGAAGACATCCTAAACAGGTATTTGTGCCCTGTCTTTACAGTGAGGGAGGTGGGCTGGACCAACAAGGAGAAGCAGGAACGGGGGGGGGGGGGCATTTTCATAGAAAAGAGTCCTGACCCTGATCCCTCTAAATAAGAGCAGCAGTAGGGAACTGACTAGTAACTATAGGCCAGTAAACATTACCTCAGTTATGAGGAAATTAATAGAAACACTATTAAAAGGATAGGGATAGGTTGGTGCAGTATCTTGAATCAAATGGACTGCAAGACTAGATGCAGCAAGGATTCACTGAGAGGAGGGTCATGCCAGACAAACCCGACTGATTTCTTTGACTAGGTGACCAGTGAAATAGATGAGGGAAAGGCAGTAGACATGGCTTTTCTGGACAATAGCAAGGCTTTTGACACTGTGCCACATAGGAGACTGATTGGGCAGCGTAAGGGTGGGATCCAAAGTGGTGAACTGGATTAGAAATTTGCTAATGGATAGGCAACAGAGGGTGGTGGTTAATGGCACTCACTAAGAAGTGATGAGTGACCAGTGGGGTGCACGGGGCTCAGTACTAGGACCAGTCCTTTCATAAGTAACATTGCAGATGAACTGGAAGGGAAAGTATGCCTTTTTGCAGATGATACTAAACCTGTAATAGGGTGGACAATCAGGAGGAGGTGGAAAGAATGTAGGGGAGTTCAATGCCAAAAAGTGCAAAATGATGCACCTAGGGCATAGGAACCCTGGATCTCTGTATAGGATGGGCAGGGGAGGTACTGTCAGTCACTAAGCAGGAAATGAACCTTGGGGTTATCGTATTGGATGACCTCAAAGTGGCAGGGAAGTGTGACAAATCAGTGGGCAGGGGCAGTGCAATGCTGGGATGTACTTGGGGAGATATCTTCAAGCAGAAGGAGAGAGGTGGTGTTGCCACTGTATTGCTCACAGGTGAGACCCCACCTGGAGTATTGTGTCCAGTTCTGGAGGCCACACCTCAGAAAAGATATAGACTGGGTGCAGGCAGCCCAGAGGAGGGCAACTAAAATGGTGCAGGGGTTGCACCAAGAACCCTATGAAGAGAGAGACTGAGGGATCAAAAATGTTTACCCTGTAAGAGAGGAGCATGAGAGGGGACCTGATCGAGACTGACAAGTCCCTCAGGGGGGTGAACAGGGTGCAGGAATGGAGTATTTTACAAAGGAGGAATGGCACCAGGACTGTGGGAATTAGAAGGATGTGAGGAAGTACTACTTCACTGAAAGAGTGGTAGACACCCGGAATAGACTGGCAGTGGAAGTGGTAAAGGTGAAAACAGTAGAGAGCTTCAAGAATGTCTGGGATAGATATAAGGGAGTATTAGTGAATAGGCAGAGAGGGATGGAGGTTCGCTGGATACCAATTAGGAGCTGTGGAAGCAGAAAAGGCAAGGACCATCTGGGCAGGCTGAGTGGGCCAAGCGGTCCTTTTCTGCCAACAAATTCTATGTTTCTAGAACAAAAATGGGGGACAGTGATTTTCTCCACTATATTACCATCTGGAGGTTCTGGTGACACATTTGAACCTCCCGAGCTTCATTCTCGAGGATGTCATGTAACCAGAACCTCTTGATAGGATACTATCACAAGGCTGTAATACTATGTATTATTCAATAGATTTCTCGAGGGTCACATGGCACCAGAACCTCTCGATAGTATTATAGCCTTATAATTAATGGTCTCCGTTTTCTCCCATTGCCAAAACCGTGTGTTAAATGCTGTAACACCTGAGTAGGTGTTACGGCATTCACGCGCTCCCTTTGAACAACAAAGCGCTCGAGACTAAACATAGCGCAACGTTAAATTGTCCTTGTCTGGGCGGGGCTTCCAACTGTTCCTTGTCAAGAATATTGACGAGAAAATATTTTCATTTCTCTGCATTACCTCCATCCCCAACACACTTTTGTGCTTCTAGGCTCACTGGTAAACTGAGGTAATGCAGAGAAGTAAGTGTTTTTCTCGCCAGTACTTTTTATGAAACAGGGATAGTTGAAGCTCACGCCTGTTTATTTAAAAACCGAGCCCTTCAATTATATAAAATAAAATATGGAGAAAGTAAACAACTGATTAATCACACACCGAAGTTGTTGGATGGACTCTAAACCGGCTTCCTCGGGTTTATGTGCCATCCAACAACTCGGGTGTGTGTTAAATTCTCGTAACACACTTCTCCCCATACTTTATCCTATATATAATACACAGTCCCCTATGTATTCCATTTGTAATTGATTTCTGCTTTCCAGATAGATAGGATGGTTTACAATAATGACTCCTCAAAGTCACCTGGCCTGTGCAGATGGAGAAGGGTCACTGGTTGCACTTGAAACCAAACAAACTTTAAGAAATGTCATGTTTACAAGTCATGCAGCAGCTGGTCCTGTTGTTATGATTATGATTACATTTCAGGACTGTCACAGGCCATATGCTCGAACTACTATGCATTTGTACACCTAATAACCCCTTGCTCCACATAATTTGGGGGCTATTTCTTGACATAAAAAACATTAAAGACTACCTTCATAGAATCATTTCAAAATAAATATTATATAATGCCCAACTGACCACTATTCTTAAAGTATTATTCTTTAAATGAAATGTGTCACAGGATATGCTGGCCATTTGTGCAGCACTTCAGAGACAAAGAATGGTTTAGTTGTTAGAGCACTGGCTTGGGAAGCATGAGGTCACAGGTTCAAACCTACGCAGAGCCAAATACTCATAGAATAACCTTGGACAAGTCAGTGTCTTCCTAATACTCCACTGCACCTAGCTATGGAAAGGGCAGAAACAGGACCCCAATGGTTAGGAGATGCTGCATCTCAGCTCGGCTATCCTGAGTAAATAAGCTTCAAAAATACAGCAAGTGTTTTTATATAAATTCTAATCACATTTGCAGCTATTGTGGCTCTGACCAGAGTTTGTCGCTATTTTATTTGTAAATTACAGTTAATTGAATTTCATTACTGTACAAACATACAACAAGCAGTGATAATAATGTCATTCAGTTACACAGTGTCAGAGACAGAAGAAGGTGCTAGGCCCATCTGGACTGTCTCACACTCTCAGTGGACATATTGATACCTGGCTCTGGTAACTACAAGATGATTATCCAGGGGACTTCCGGTGACGTCATGCTCTGGGTAACAGCCTGAGTCAGAGCGCTCCGTCGTGATCTGCCAACAAAACCTCTCATTTACTCTTAAAACCAGGTTAAAATTGAGAAAAGTGTTGAGAGAGGTTCAACATGGGAAAAAGAATGATAGAGTAAAATCTAAAGTCCCGAATCGACAGATGCGGAGAGATTAATTGATGATGGCTCGGAGAGCGAGGGTTCGAGGCCTCGCTTGGATCCTCCCGTAGTTATGGAAGGAACCAACTCCCCATCACGTCACTGCAAAACAAATGACTCAGATGTTATCTGAGTTACGGATTTCAGGAAAGAAATAAGAGTGAACCACGAGCCCTACGTGACAGATATTGGGAAGCTGGAGAAGCGGCAAGAGGAGATGGAGTCCCAGGCCCACGAGTCGGATCAGCGACACGGAGACTGAGAAGGCAATTGTACAACTACACAGTACGATCACTGCCTTGCAAAATCGGGGGAAGATGCAGAGCCGGAGCAGAAGGAATAATATTCGAATCTCCGGATACCTGAAGGGCGAAGGCAACAGATGCGGAGCTTTATCCCAAAAACGCTGAGGAGACCTATTATCACTCCCACCCTCTGTCCCGTTAGAGATAGACAGAGCACATCGGACCTGGGCCCAAGGCCTCTTCGGGCGCGAGGCCTAGAACAATCCTGGTCCGGTTCCTGAGGTTTCAGGAGAAAGACCTAGTGCTCCACACGGCGTGGAAGGCTCGGGTGGTAACGTGGCAGGGCAACAGGCTGTATTTTGAAAATGACTTTTCTCCAGAGATTATGGCCAAACGCAAAGCCTACATCCCACTTATGAGGACACTCAAGGCGAAGGGAATACGCTTTAGAACACCATACCCGGCTAAACTTGTGGTTTTCTTTAAAGAGGGCCCAGTAACGTTTGAGAATCCGGCCGCGGCAGCACAAGAACTGCGATCGAGAGGAATTGACACACACCCACAGCGAGCTGACCCAGAGACTTCCTATCTGCTAAATTATCCCAGAAGATGTGGCAAGGACAACGAGAGGCCAGGGAGACGACAGGAGCTGAAGCAATTCAGAATATTGTGGCGCCCTTAATAAGCAAGCTGCTCCAGGACTGTCGGGATCAGAAACGGAAGGGAGCGGAGGGTGAAAACTGCAAGTAGATGTATAGTGGCTGGACAATAATATACTTGTATAGGTTGGGAGAGAAACTCGTTTGAAGTTTGGTCTGGGTCAACGCTGTAAGCTCCAGACACAGAGAGACTTGGGGAAGAGGGGAAACTAATTAAGAATCTGTATGCAGTGGATAATTAACTGTTCTTCTAAAAGGGAAGGCAAGGTGTTACTGGGCGGGAGATGGGATAGGGGCACTATAATATGGGCGTTAATGACAGACTAATTGGAGACGACGGGGATGGGTTATATAATATAGTAGTTTTATAACAAGTGGTCCTCAATTGAAACCTGGATGCCTGGATGGTTCTCACCTCAGGAGGATAGATATAGCGGGGGATACGGAGGGAACGTCGCTGGTGGTGGATGAGGATGGCTGGAGATTTCTATGAGGCCGGGTCAGTGGTTGGCCTGACATGAGGTCGGAGCTGGGAGGCGAGGGAGTATGGGGAGGGGTCCTTTGTGGGCGGATGGTTGTGCCCTGGAGGCGGAGAAGGGGTAATGGGTGAGGGACTTTGGAGGGGAGAGTGGAGGGTGCGGGGGTGGGTTGGTCCATAGAGGTGTTAGTGGGATGGGCTAGACAGCCCAGGTAGTGAAAGCCGGGGGAGGGGGGAATGTAGCTATCACCTGGAAATGGTCAGAGATGGGTGGGGGGTGTTCACCTGTGAAATCAGAATAGGCTAGAGTCGGGTAGGGTAGCCTAGGAAGGGGAAGGGAGGGGAGAGAGCACATAAAGGAGGAAGGGGGAGATAGGGGAGGGGCCTTCACAACTTCAATGCTAACGTCGGGGCAATGAACTGAGCAATACCAATGCTATGAATATACAAAGGGAATCAGTTGATGTGAATTAGAAATAGCAAGGACCTACTCGTCCTCACTGTGGGCGGACTCCTTGAGATCGCTTCGGCTGCTCTCGGAGGCTACATGCGGTGCGCCCATGAGGAGGCTAGGGACGGGGAGCGGAGGAAAGACAGAGTGGCGAGAAGAGATACGGCCTGATGGGCTATTCTGATTAACAACCCCCACACAACTGGCTGGAGGATATTCCTGGAATGCAAGATTCAGGAACGCAAGATATTTCAGATATTTCAGACACAGCATGCTTGACTGATGGCGTTGGGACGCCTCTTGGGAATTCCTCTTGCTCGGGGATGGGCGGGTCATATGGGATGGCTGCAGCCACAGGAAGGACTACCCTGGCTTTGGATTGGTGGGGCATAAGATCCTGGCGCATGCTGGGGGCCCGAGGGGTGAGAGTTGTCCACGGGGACTGGTGGGGGTGTTTTAATAAGGAGCAGTGAAGGCTAGCCACGTGGCCTCGCCGGAATGGAGGATGGCTAAACACACTTAATATCAGAACAAATAGTACACAGAGGATTGGAAAGACAGTTAAATATTCACCGTGTTATAACAGGGCACATTACACTGCCCCCAGACTCAGGAGAACCTAAAGTAACGACTAAGTGGGAGGGATTTAGACCTTAAGGGTTAGAGGAGACACAACAGGAAGGGAACCAATGGGGGCCTAGCTGGAGGGGTGAAAGCAGGAGTAAGAGGATATGGATAATTCAGCTGACATTACCCAAGTATAGCGGCTGTTAAAGGTAAAATAAAACCTGGCCGAGGCTGCCCGAGAGATACAAGGAGATCAGGCTTGGGGAAAGGGGAATGAGAGGTTGGACGGAGGAGGAGAGAGGCACCCAGGGTTGTCCGATACTATAGAAGGTAATAGAGGGTTAAATAGCTGTGAGGTTAAACAGGGAGCTCTTGATTCTGACTCACAATGCTCAAGAGAGATGACAGTCAGCAGAGGCGGAGGGAGGCACGGGAGCATCGAGGCCTACCTTGAGGCTCCTTGCTGAACCCCTATGAAATTCCCAGTTAGGATTGAAGGAAGGGGTGAAAGGACTGAAGCGAGGGGTCCAGTCGTGAGGCATTGAGGATGTAATAAGCAACAGAGAGAGCTCTCCATGTCTCTCCTGAAGAGGGAGAACCCGGAGACCGAGGCTGTGCAGAAAGAGGGGTTGAGCAGGCACATATGACAATATAGGAACACCACACCATCGTTCCAGGAAGGAGTTAAAAGGCGGATCAGGCGTATGGTGCAGAGGATTCGCCACCTTTCCCTTTTCCCTATTCTAAATTGACACTTAGGGTGCACGAAGCATCTCCTTGGATGATGAAGCCTCAAGGTGAGGTCTTTCTCACCAAGGGAACTGACGCTAGTTCCTATAGTTGGAAAGTACCAGTTCTGTATATGGTTGGTCAATGTTCGAATTGAATGTCTGTTCTATGTATATAAGTTGGTTGGTTGTAGGGTTGGGGAAGAGCCAGGTATGAACCTAACGTTACAAACAAGGTCGATTGGATGATCGGGGAAGCCCCTCCTCCCAGCGGGCCACCTTTGAAAAGCAATGGGTAATCCTCCAGTTAAATTGTTGTCCCTGAACATAAGCGGTATAACCTCCCGGTTAAGAGGTCACGGGTACTGACATACCTCCAGAAGCAAAGGCAGACCTGGTGTACCTACAGGAAACACACCTGGGTGCTGAGGAACACCTCAAGCTGGCTAGGCTCAATAGGGGAACTATGTTTAGTTCATCGGCTGGGTCGGGAAGAAGGAGAGGGGTGGCAGCCATTGTCCCGCTGGGACCCCATTTCAACAACAAGAACTATCAGTGACCCAGAGGGCAGGTTAGTAATGGTGAAGGCACTCTAAATGGAGTTCAGGTCACTCTAGCGAATGCATATTTCCCCCCAGCAACACCGGTCCCACAGCTGAGAATGCTCCTCGACAAAATCCTGCAAAACACGAAGGGCATGCTCCTTCTAGCAGGAGATTTCAACCTGACACAACACCCCACGATGGATACTACTAACTTAAGAGTCCATAGGCAATCACCAGCACAGAAGTTTTTTAGGAGATTTACTAAAGAGGTAGGATGGATTGATGTCTGGAGGCATTTACATCCTCGGGCAGGAACGTACACATTACTCAGCAGCCCACCGACATACACACGTATAGATCACTACATACACAGACGGAATATCTGGGTCAGCTGGGGAATGCGTGGATAGGGGGATATTCTTTAGCCGGATCACGGTCTCCTGTGAGTTCGACATGGGAGCTTGGGATTTGTGTAAAAACACACAATGGAGACTTAACCCCTATTATTTGCGCTCGGGAGGAATTCCGAGAATTTATCGTAGATAAACTGGCTGAGATACTGAAATTCAATCCTCCTTGGACACTCACGGCGTTACACTGGGACACTGTAAGGCGGTCCTTAGAAGGTATATTATACAACATACAACAGAACTGAACCAGAAAAGAAGGAGTATAGAATCACTGGAGGAGAATTTTACACTTCCTCCAAATGGCACAAGATGGGAGACTCGACAGTGCTCCCCAGACTTCAGGAGGTTAAGGCGAGGAATGGACGTTAGCATTACAACAGCTGAGGTAGCATTATCATTTTTGAGACGAAATACTATGAGGTGGGACCGGAGCATCTAAACATTAGCGTATCAGGTAGAAGGCGACAAAACAGGGTTACGACGATTCGTCCTATAGACACCCAGGGGCAACCCTTAACTAAAATAGATGAAATTGCTGAAGCATTTGCAAATTACTGTTCTAATCTGTACTCACCAGAAAGCTCTCCTTCGAGAACTTGATCATGTGAATATTTGAGCGGGATAAGCGCTGCCACAACTCGGCGGCAGATCAGAGTGAAGCTCTAGAGGGCGGCATAGCGGAGAGAGAAATAGTGGAGGAGTATCTGGTGTAAACCTAAAATCTCCGGGCCCTGATGGAGTACGGAAATGAGTTCTATAAGGCAATGAGGCAACAAATAATAGCGGCTCTTGCCCTTGACAATACTATCCTGGAGGAACCCCACCACACAGCATCCTGGGCGTCGCAAATATTTCCAGTAATCCCGAAACCTGGGAAAAATCCCAACTTTGCTTAGCTCGTACAGGCCATTTGGGTCCTTAATTGTGATTATAAGATATTCGGCCACATAGCTCAACTGCTAGATAAAATAATGCCCAGTTAATAGATCAAGATCAGGCGGGTTTCATTAGACAGCGAGCTACAACAGATAACATCAAGCGTACTCTGCATATCTCATCATAAAATGCTGAGCGAGGCAATACCTTCCAGTTCTTGTAAGCCTTGTGACGCCGAAATGCGTTTGATAGTCTCTCATGGCCTTTTCTCCTATGAAGTTCTCAGCTAAATTGGGGTATTCCAGGACTCTGATTGGGGTCCTTCAAACATTTATGCAGCCCTCGAGCACGTGTTAAGGTGGGAGGCCATCATTCTGGATATACTTTGAGGCGGGGACGAGGTAGGGATGTCCGCTAAGTCACCCTACTCTTAGCTGCATTTATTGAACCATTAGCCTCAGTCTGTAAGAGAAGCAAGAAACATCACTGGGGTGAACCTGGGGAATGAACACCGCATTGCCGTGTCTGTGAGATGACGTACTGTTGTCTTTCGAATCTTGAACAGTCCATGCGGCAATCCAGTTACTCCTGGACCCGTTTAGTCAGGTCTCTGGCTATAAGTTGAACTTAGCAAAAACAGAAATTCTCACATTTCATTATACACTCTCATCACATGTCTCCCTTTTTCATGTAATTGGGGTCTGTACTCAAATTAAAATACCTGGGAGTATATATCTCTCAAAGACATGAGGACTTCTTTAAAAGTAACTATGATCCTTGCATCACAACTTAAATACGACTCATGGGATCGTGGTCCGCTTGCCACTGGCCGTAGGATAGAAGTAATAAGAATGATCACCCTTCCCTGGCCTCTACATCTATATTCCAGAATATCCTCTACACATCCCAAAGAAAACCTTCGGGATTGGAATCGGTGCATCTCCAGGTTTGTCTGGATGGGCAGAACCCGAGTCAGGATGAGGATCTTGACACTTCCTCAGAAGGACGGGGCTCGCACTACCTGACTTACAGTTATACTATCAAGCTGCCATGATGACACATATAATGGCGTAGGCAAACAGGGTGGGTCCAACCACACTGGCTGCAGATAGAACAAACTTTGGTACCGGACTGAGATTATTTTCAAAACATTTATAATAGTGGAGACGAGGATGGGAACCCCAGCCTCAGGCGATCCATGGTTGATTGCGCTGTAGAGTTTGGCAGCAAATTAAAAAACAGAGGCTAGAACCCTTGTTGGAGTCTGCTCTGCCCCAAAGCGTAATCTAGTGGACTTCCCTCTAACAGGCTGGACCATGGATTCGGAACCTGGGAGAGATATGGTGCAAAGTACCTTCCCAAGTAATGACTCAAAGGTAGGATGTGGCCTTCAGTGAAGTGTGGAAACAGTTCAATATACCAAATAGGGTTTTATCGGTACCTGCAGCTTCGGCACTATCTCCAGGGGTTCAGAGGTGGTCTCTCTCCTGAGAGATACCCCTCGCTGTTAGAGGCCAACTTCAATTGAATAAAGGTGGGATGGAACAAGAAGTCACTTTCCCTTTACTACAGGGCCCAAAATATAGAGGAGAAACAATACAGAAGGGATTAGAGCACAGTGGCAGAAGGAACTGGGAAACCCCTCACACAAGAGGACTGGCAGAGGGCCTGTGATGCACAGCCGAGTCACATGCTCCCATCAATGGCGAGAATATGCATGGAAGAATCTAATTAGATTCTTTAAGACACCCAGTAATCACCAGGCACTATTCTCCAGAGGCCTCGGCTGAGTGCTGGAGACAGTCGCGGGGAACCTAGGGCCACACACATTTATTATTATGTGGTCGCAGGAACTCTGATCCATTTAGGATCTCTTACAAGAGCACCTGAGGGAAGATATTTGGTCCCGCCTCCACTTGGACCAGGAGATGTTTCTTTTCTTAGACACCCACAGGAATTAAGGAACCCGAATAGCAGATACCTTTTACATCTACTGATAACTGCAGCTAAAAACTATCACCAGGCTGTGGTTGATGGATAAAAACCCACAATACCAGACTGGTGGGACATAGCTTAAAACAGATTTACGGTTAGAACAAATCACACCTAGCCTGAATGAGAGGAAGGAGAAGTTTGCTGAAAGGTGGTGCAGCTGGGTGTTACTACTATATGCCCATGGATGACTCTTTTTGTACCATAATAGGAGGCTGTTATAGACAGGTAGGGAACAGAGCAGGAGTTGCTGGGAAGGCTCTGTGGAGGCCGAGGCTGGCATGGTGGCTGAGTGAAACAGCCCATAATAAGGGTCAGGCATGACTGACTTAATGAAATATCGCTTCAAAGAGGTTATGAGCACATTAATGGTTAATTTAAAGGACGGTGCTGAGACATTTTGGAGAGATCCTACAGGAGAGCCAGAGGGACAACTGGAAAAATAAAATAAGGCCTAGGAATAGAAGTTTGTACTTCTAGCTAACTGATTATTTGTATGAATTAGAACGTAGCATTTAATGTGACTATCATATATCAGATCCAATCAATTTTGTAACTAAGCTAACCTGTCAATGTTGTACCTGTGGATATGTATGTACTTGTCTGTCAAAAAGTTAAAAAATCTGTGTTCCTTTTTTAATTAAAATGAGATTTACAAAAAAAAAAAAGATGATTATCCAATTCCCTTTTAAATTGTTTAAATTCCAGGATTTCAGTAAGGTATTGAGGTAGTATATTCCAGACCCTCAGAGTCCTTACCATAAAGAAATTATCTTAATTATTAATATTAACATTTGGTATTGTAACCCTCCTGTTACCCGGGATTACAAGAATCCCAATTAGACCTAGTGGTAGGCAGGGAAGGCAGCTTGTGAAACTCCAGTTAAATGGATTTCACACTGTCTCACTCTGTTCTCAGTCTCAGCTAAGACTTGAGGGATGACATCATTTTAGAACTGTCGCAGCTGCATAAGCCACACTGGAATGTTGCAGCTAGGGAAGTTAGGATAGAATGTTTGGGAATTTGAAGTCAGTCTGTTGCAGTCTGTAGTAGAGGAAGGAGGTGTTCTACTGTAAGCAGGCCCTCAGAGTCCTAAGCTCTGTCAAAGAGCTATTTTTTGTATAGGTGTGTGTTCTCACCTGAAGAGGAACACAAGAAGAGCCCAGTGAAGTAGCAGAGACCGCTTTCAGTGGTTCAGGGCCCCATCCCTGCGGGGATGGGGGGGGAAAGGAATCAGCCTGTTTCCAGGGGCAACCCCCCCTGGTCCGGCTAGGGAAAAAAAAACTACCCAAGTTAAGTTCGTGCTGAGGCACCAGAAGTTCTAGATGAGATTTCTTTGAAGAGAAAACACCTGTGGGGCACCTGCAACCAAGGGGAGAGTTCACTCTGCTAAAGGGCCAATGCGTTTTCACCTGAAACAAGATGAAACTAAAGTGACTGTTACTGTGGGGTCAGGAAAAGACAGCCAAGTGCAGTTTGGAAGATGTGGGGATTGGACTGCTTAACTCTGTGGGGAGGTCCGGAGTAATAGACACAGCCACTTTTTAAGTATGTTCAAGTTCAGCACAAATGGGATGTAAAGACAGTAGATTGAACGTGAATACATTTAAAGAGAATCTACACAGCAAAGTGTTTTCAAGGATGAGGTGCTACAGTCCAGAGAAATGGACGGGTATGAATTATGGGAGCGAGAGGTGGGAGACCCCCCCCATCAGTAGTAACCAAATTCACCTCTACGGGTTTGCTTTGGGACACCTCTTGCTTTCTCTCAGGTACCTGGCCAGTGCCTGAGGAAAGTACCCCAGACGTGAGATTGATGACAAAGATTCCCTGATGGAGCCAGAAGTGCTCCTAGGTGGTTTAGGGAGCCACCAGTAAATGTTTCCATGCTATATGGAAAGTTTCCAAAGGGCTGGCATGATAGCCGAGCCATGGAAGGAAGGTAATCCAAGTGGCTGGCAAGGGAGCAGAGCCAGGGAAACCCAGAGCAGAGTACAAGTGCGGGCTGTGTGCCCAGTGTATTTCAAAGCCTGAGGGCTAAAGTGAAAGTGAATGTGTTCTGATCTCCATAAATCTGCATTACCAGGAGTGTAGCCCCATGGGGGTCCATCTATGCTTTGTTATTCTGTTGCATGTGAATAAAAGCCACAAGTTAGAATCCCACTTCTGGTACTGGACATTACAGTTATTGCTTCCTGTGTCCGGAGTTACTTGGGTGCCCCTGTTGCAGAGTTGTGCCGAGTGACATATTTCTCCCTGAACCCAGCCCACCAGGTAGTGCTGTCAAGATGGAAACGGCATTCCTGGGTGGGGGTTACAGTATCATTAATTGGTTGCTGTGGGACCGGAGGTTCACAGACCTGTGATTATAAACTATGCCGCATTGCGATTTTAATTCTTGTTTTTTCAATAACCTATACAGTAACAATAAGTCACCTCTAGTCTCCTATTCATGGAGTCTTTCAGTGTAAGGCTGCCTAGATAGCCTAGGTATCAGTTTAGTTATTCTTCACTGTATTCCACTGTATTGTCAATTCACTTACTTTATGCACCAGATCAGTGAGCCTACACAATATAACTCAAAGACAGGGACCTCAGCGCTATTAGATTAGATTGTATCAAATTGCCCTCATAAGATCAAGTCAGCTGCTGTACTATCTGACTGCAACCGTGACCACTCTGTCTATTGTGTTTGACACAACAATTTTGAAGCCCCCTACCCGTAACCAATGAATCCAGAAACCTGACAGTTTAAATTAGGTGCATTTCTAAACTCAAATTAACAACACTGATTGGAGTCCTATCGTAAACCTCCCCACCACAGACCTTGCCCTAGTCTACTGTACATCATTGTTAACTTTAAGAACATTATTAATAGATATGCACCACTAACTAAGCACAGATCCAAGGGCATCAAAGCCCATTGGCTTTCCTGTGAAGTGAAATTAGGTCCCTTATGAAGGAGCAAGATGCTGCCTGGAAAGTTTATAAATTCAGCCACCTACACTCTGACTGGTTATCTGATCGTCAATTGAGAAATCAATGCACAAATAGGATCTAGGGTGCTAAACGGGCATATTACAATTCTCTCCCAACAGATAATCTAAGTAACCCCAAGACTTTCTGGAATCAGACTAATTCATTGATCAAAGGCAAATTGACTCAATGTCCTAGCTCCACATTGTCTGGGGCGAGCTGTTACAAGATCCACCCTCCATTGCAGAAGGAATTAACTGACCTCAACAGGTATACTGCTAATCTTACACCCACCCAAGTTCTCCATCCCTAACCAGCCTCATGCCGCCCTGGGCTCCTGCCCTATGTTCCATTTAAAACTCACCACCCAAAGCGAAGCTTGTAAGTTATTACTAAAACTCAAGGAAGAGAACTCACCAGGTTATGATACTAAAGAATCCAAGTTCCTCAAGCTAGGGGCAACGGCACTTGCTGCCGCTGTTTGTAATCTTTTAAATAGGTCCTTCCTTTCCGGTACTGTGCCGAGTCAAAGGAAAGTGGCTGTTGTAGTCCCCCTTCACAAGGGTGGCTTACTTGTCGTTGCAAACTTTAGACTCATCTCAATTTTATGTCCCCTAGCAAAGATCCAAGAGAGGATCTTGTACAACCAGTTGCAATTTTACTTAAAAACACCCATCAGCTTCTCACCGAGTGCCAGCATGGCTTTAGAAAGGGCCATAGCACCACCACTGCCCTGGTCAAGGTCTTGGCCAACATCCTTAAAGCTAGTGACGCAGGCATAGTTACTGGTGCAATGTTTATAGATCTGATGAAGGCCTTTGATCTCGTCAATCACCACCTTCTGCTCAGTAAATTGCAGCATATAGGCCTCAACAGCCTGGCACCAACATGGTTCAAAGTCTATCTTATGGGTAAATTGCAAAGGGTAAGATGGTCTGGATCTCTCTCATCCCTCAGGCTCATTAAAGCACGGCGTACCTCAGGGTTCAATTCTTAGTCCGTTGCTGTTTTCACTCTCTATTAATGAGCTTCCAGACTTCTTTGGGGGTGCATCAGTGCAACTCTATGCAAATGACACAATCCTTTACCGTTCATCCGGAAACGTGGGTTGGCTTAATCAGAGTCAACTCCAATTTCAACATGCTCGAAACTTGGTTGTCAGCTAATCACCTAATTCTGAATATGAAGAAAACTAAGGCCATGGTATTCCACAATCCCTCCCCTAAACTATCCAACTCTGTCTCTCTGCATTCTCTCCAAATCTGTGCACAGTCAGGTGACACTATAGAGGTAGTCAAATCTTAAATATCTTGGGTTGCATCTTGACACCTCCTTCTCATTAGAGTCGCATGTTACCCAACTAACTAAAACCCTAAACTAGGTCTCCTGTACAAACTCCACCCCCTTTTATCATTCTCTGCATGTCAAAAAATTGCCTCCACATTCCTTCTCCCTATGTTATTCAATGGTGCTCCACTATTGCTATCTGCTCAACCCTCTTCCCTCGCCAGACTGCGACAAATGCATTTTAGGATTGGGCGTTTTGCCTTAGGGGCCGACTATAGAAGACACCACTGTGACATCCTGGCTTCTCTAAATTGGCCAGAAGTATGACTCTAGGCTACAGCACCTCACACTATGCTTTGTTTTCAAATTAGTGAATCTCTTTAATCCCCCATCCCCATACCGCAAAACAAGTGCTCGCCCAATCAGATTGACTTCCATTCTGTTATTAGCAAACCAGAACCCGCACAGTCTCACAGGTAAGCATTAGTTTGCCTACTCTGCGAACTCGGCCTGGAACTCCCTCTCATTGGTTGCACTCTCCTGCTCTACCCTGTCTGTTTCAAACAAGAGCTTACCTCTTTCCTGCTTAAAACCCTCACATTGCTTTTGCTTTCGTTAATCCTTATCACACTGTACTACCTTTCTGCCAAAGTATATTATTCATGAAGCTATTACAGTGTTTATCTCTGTAAATATGCCTCATGTTTGTCATATCGATGGTGCGTCTCATCATAGGATCACAGAAGCCCGACGGCAGAAAAGGACCATTCAGGCCCATCTAGTCTGCCCTCCCCCCACATTTTCCCCTCCCTGCCAGCCCCTCCCCGATACTCAGCCCCATATGCTTCACCCATGCCCTCTTGAATTCATCCACCGATTTAGCCCCCACCACTCCATTTGTTAGTCTGTGCCAGGGCTCCACCACCTTCTCTGTGAAGAAATGCCCTCGTACATTGCCCCTTTCTCTTTTTCCTTGCAGTCTAAGGCTGTGCCCTCTGGTTTTGACCCCCTCCTTCCTCTTAAGTAAACACTATTCTCCCACTTTATTGAACTCCTTTACACATTTAAAAGTTTCAATTTTGTCCCCCTTTCCATCCTCATCTTCAGCATGTACATATCCAGCTCCTTACACCTCTGCTATTATGACCTCCCCTGTATACCCTGCATCATCTTGGTTACCCTTCTCTGAACCCTCTCCAATGTATCTATATCCTTATAGAGATGAGGCCTCCAGAAGTGAACCCCATACTCCAGGTGCAGCCTCACTATGGCTTTGGAAAAGGGCATTACCTCCCTCTTTCTGCTAGTAATGTCCCTGCCTATGCATGCCAACATTCCATTGACCTTTACCGCAACCCAGGTACACTGGATTCCTACCTTAAGGTTTGAGGAGACTATGATCCCCAGATCCCTCTCCTGTTCTGTTACTTTAATTTCCTCCCCACCTAGAGTGCACCCTGCTCTTCTGTTCCTACTCCCCAAGTGCATCACAGCGCACATCTTGCCATTAAATTTCAGCTGCCATGTCCTAGACCATTTTTCAAGCATCTTTAAGTCCTCCCTCATTTCCTCCCCGGTGTCCACCCTACTGCATATTTTTGTATCATCAGCAAATAGGGAGACCCTCCCCCTCAAACCCTCAGCAATATCACTGATGTAGATGTTGAAGAGAAGTGGACCCAAAACTGACCCCTGTGGCACTCCACTCTTCAACCTTGCTGTCCCAGAGTGCACCCCGTTGAGCACCACCCTCCGAGTTCTTCCTGACAGCCAGGCCTCCACCCAGCTTGTTATTTTCCCTCCCAACCCCAGGCTTTCCATCTTGTTCACCAGCCTCTGATGGAAGACTGTATCAGAGGTCTTACTGATGTCCAGATAGGCCACGTCCACTGCCCCCCCCAGGCAATCACCTGAGTCACCCAATCAAAGAACTGAATTAGGTTTGTCTGGCAAGACTTCCCATTCGTGAAGCCATGCTGTCTGCTGTCCTGTAAGCCACTCTCCTCCAGGTAATCCACCACCCTCTCCTTGATTAATACCTCCATTACCTTCCCCACCACAACGTGAGGCTGACAGGTCGGTAGTTCCCCTTCACCTCCTTGCTACCTCCCTTGTGTAAAGGCACTATGTCTGCCCTCTTCCAGTTCCTCGGCACTCTCCCCATATCCAGAGACAAGTAGAAGAGCCTTGTCAAGGGTGTGGCCAACTCCTCCTTCAATTCTCTGATCACCCTGGTGTGTAACCAGTCAAGCTCCATTGCCTTGTCCACCCTCCATCTATCTAGCTCTGCCCTAACCCTATACACAGTGAATGGGCTCAGATCCACCCATTTGTCTTCCTTCCCCTTTGACTTTAGCTCAGGTTCCCTACTGTCCTCCTCAGTGAATACCAAGCTAAATTACTTATTTATAACTGCTTTTTCACAGTCCCTTTCCAATTTTATTTCTCCCTCCCCTCTCAGCCTAGGAATCCCCTGCCTTGACCTTCTCCTCTTCCTCATATATCTGAAAAAGGTTTTATCCACCCTTTCGGCCATTTTTGCTATTTTCTTCTCAGTATCTGCTTTTGTCCTTCTGATGATCTTCCCCTCTTTTCCCTATACTCTTCCTTACCTTCCTCACTGAGTGTCCCCTTAAAAATTTTCTGAAAGCCCTCCTCCTTTCCCTAACTGCCCCCACAACCCCCTTTGTAAAACAAAGTGGTCTCCTCCCCCTTTTACCCTTCCTAACCTTTTTTGTGCATATTTCTACAGCTTTCAGTACCCCTCCCTTGATTGCTTGCCATAACTCCTCCACTACTCATATATTCTCTGTACCATCCATTGTCTCCCTTACTATCCTTCTCATCTTGTCAAAGTGTGTTTATCCGAAGTCCATGACTGTAGTACTGGTTTTACTAGTCTCCCTTCCTGCCCTGACCCTGAACATTACCGTGCTGTGGTCACTGTTGCCCAAAGCTTCTCCCACCTGCACCTCCTCCACACTCTCCCTATTTGTCAGGACCACATCCAGCAGGTTGTTGCCCCTTGACGGCTCCCTGACTAGCTGTTGAAGGAATACCCACTGAAGCGCAGTTAGTGTCTCTCTGCTCCTTGACGATGCTGCATCTGGGATTTCCCAGTCTACATCTGGGAGGTTTAGGTCCCCAACCAGCAGTAGTTCTCCTTTTAGGGCCAGCCTTGTGACTGCCTGAATTAACAGTTGAGCACCCTCTTCCCCTTGCGTAGGTGGCCTGTGTACCACCCCCAGTCGCAAGGATTCACCCCGTCCTCCTGCCTAGCATTACCCACAGTAGTTCAGTCTCCCCATCCTCCTCTTGTCTTTCAGTTACATTTATGCCTTCCCTGATGTATAAAGCAACTTCTCCCCCCTCCTTACCCTCCCTATCCCTTCTGAACAGTCTGTAATCTGGGACAGTCATTTCCCTAGGTGTGCAGCCCAGTCCACCAGGTCTCGCTTATAACTACTATGTCTAGTCCTTCATTAGCTTGCACTCTACAGGCAGGCTGAGTCCCTAGTTAGTAGAAGAAGCTTTCTTCACTGAATTGCTAGCTTTTCTGTGTTTCAGTCTGCCTACCAAAACAAACAGCATCTGAAACGCGAGGTTTAGACTGTTCTTAACACTGGGCTGCTTGTTACACTGTGAGGGCAGCATTACACGAGTACCAGGGAAATTTTGGCTTTATTCTATTAAAATACATCCTCCCCTCATTCCTGCAAGCCTAAAAATGGAATAATATGGATTTAGCAAATGCCGACTCACTACCACGATGTGCCCACGTTCGTGAGGTCAAATGTGCGCACGATCGCGTAGGTGAGTGTGCGAACATTCATGAAGGACGGAAACAGGATCGGGACTGTTCCCGGAGACAGTAGAAGAAAAAAAACAAGGATAGGGACAGCAAGAACATTAGGTAGGTGGCCAGACTACCTAATGGGGAACCAGAAAACTAGGAAAGGACACAGAAAGGAGTAGGGGGAGGCAGAGAAAGGAACATTATGCTGTTGCAACAGACTTAGAAAAAGGGGGGCGAGGTGTCTTCAGAGGACAGTAACACAGACACTGCCACAGTCCCCCACAATGGCCTCTAAGAAGTCCACCATCTTATTTGCTCAGCTCCTGGCGTTGGCTGCTAAGCCCTTCCACCAGGTTCCCTCTCCATTCCCCCTTCTCTATTCTCTCTCATGTCCAGGATTTTAGCACCATCCTGGGGGGAAGGTGGTAGCCCCCATTTCTACTGCCTTGTGGTGCAAATTTTTCACCCTCCCCCCCCCAAATCTAGTTTAAAATTGTAGGTTTCTTCTATGAACTCTCCCCATTTGCTTTTTAGCACCGCACCTTCCTATTCAGGTGCAGTCTGCCTGGAGCAAATAGGCTCTCACCCCATGTGATGCACAGTCCCCTACTAACCTATACCCCATTTGTTGCACCATCCCGCCAGCCACTCATTGAACTCTTTAATCCTCAGCCTCCTATCAGTACTTGCCTTTGGTACTGGCAACACCTCAGAGAAAGCCATTGATCTGAACCCCAGGCTGCTGCAGTATCTAGCAAGTGTTCTAAATCTTGCCTGCACCTCCAACAGACTTTTCCCACCAGGTCATTTGTTCCCAGGTGGAACATCAGGTGTATTTTCTCATCATGTTTCCCCCTTGAGGAGACATAGTGAATGAACTCCGTCGCCGCCATTATGCCTGTCAGACACTCAACCTATACTGCACTACTCTTGCCCCACCTGCCCCCCATCTAATTCCTTTTATTATAGCATCCCCAACAAGTAGGACCCTGTTCTCCATCACCTCCTGTTTGCATTTCCCTTCTCTCCTTCTCCCAACCCCTTCCATTACATTTCCCACCCTATTCTCACTATCCCCTTTGCCCGTTTCATCTCCTGGTGCACTGTCTTCCCCCTGCTCTCTTCTAACTCCATGCTCCCCGCAGGCATTTACTGCTAGGCTGCCCATCTCTGCCCCACTATCCACAAGCTTTTTCTTTCACCTTTGATTTGACCCAAGCACTGCCTTGCTTGAATTCCTGTCATCGAGGCACAGGTCAGAAAGCATAGGGAAAACCCAGGAGCAGTTGTAAAATTCCACAAAACTGTTTATTTGTAGTTGCAGTAACATAAAAAATAAACCTGTTCAGAATAACTATGTACAGAAGAATAAAAATAAAATCTTCCTTCAGTCTGTGTCCCTTTTTTCTTGTAGAATCCTCCCTTGCAGCCCAACTTAGTTGTTTCATAAGTCTTTTCAACCCCCATCCTGTCTTTGTAACATGGGAACTAATGCAGCACAAAAAAGAGAGGCTGGCGATTGGTCAGAAACAACCAGCTGACACAAATAAACTGGGTAATAATCCAGCAGTAGAGCCCACTATTGCTATCCCACTGACAACCACCAAACACCTAAGTCACATGCAATAATCCCTGCTAGTGCAGTACCAGATTGAAACCAGTAGGAGAATGCACCCTTCCACAGCATTGAAAAAATATGTGCTGTCCACCAGCCTGCCGCCTGCCAGATGCACAGTGTGGAAGGGACACGGATCGTACGTAGTGCAAGTGAATGACACACAAAAGTAAAAAGCTCACGTTCACATTTGCAGTAGTCGTTCTATCGATGAGGAACATAGGAAACTGTGTAACAGTATCAGGCGAGCACCCAATGTGGAGCAAAGTGAGAAGTCAGTTATACAACGACTTGGAAATCGATAGAAACCGTGTGAACGAAATATGCAAATTATGATGCCATCACAGCACAAGCAACGGATATCACTCACTCAAGAGAAATGAGTAAAATAGAAAGAGTTTGTACATATAGAATAAAAAAAAAAAAGATGATTGCACTACTCAGTGTCAGTCTCCAATCAGAAACCTATTAATGTGTAATAAAAAAATACCACTATATGAATATATGTGGTAGTCACAAAATCAAAAGTACTCTATATTTTGTATTACTATCAATATTTTCTGAAATAGTGCATCTATCTGTATGGGTAATATATTACAGATAATAATGCAATATTACCCATTTCCACATAGCCCATGTTACAAGAGCATTAATCCCCTCCAGAGTCGGGCTCTACTAATGGATTAATGCCTAGTTGGTGGTTGGAAGCACTCTGCCTGTGGCCTCGTGCACCACCCCCCCCCAAAACCAGGCATTAATCCACTAGTAGAGCCCTCCTGTGTCGGGGATTAATGCTTACTTGTAGGTTTCAGGCAGGATGAACAGAATATGCTTGCTGAGGCCCTCACAGCTTTTGTAAAAGGCTCAATATTTGCACTCAAGTAACCTCTAGGTTTTTAAAGTCATGACAAAATATAAATAAATAATACACATTTTAACTAATACTAAATATTTTCTAAACAATTGGAATTCCAATATTAGATACATTTCATACACTGATTGTATATATATATATATATATATATATATATATATATATATATATATATATATATCTCAAGGAAGAAACACGGACAGCAAGAGAAAATAGAGATGGAGGAATAGGGTATGAGACTGTTTGGGTTGATCAAGTCCAAGGTCTCGCAGGAAAATTTGGTTGCGCAACCAGATAAAGAAGAGACAGAAAAGGAAAGAATACAGATCCTTGCATTTAAATACTTTCTCCAAAACAAATGGGACAGGGTCCTATTCTACCCTGTCACAATTTCCCAGAGAACTTTCCTCTTTCCCAGCTCCGTCCAGCCCTAGCCCTTCTGAATTTGAGATCCCCATCTTCCTCTCCCCTCTTTTGGGTTTGCCTTTTCTGGGGTGTGTTCACCTCTGCGCCTCTATCCCTATGTTTACTACCCTCCTTGCTCTTTTGATACTTCTAAGGAAATTTAAAGAACTTGTAAATATGCCCAAATATGTACATTTCAGGTTATTAATCAGTATTCTCATTGCACTTATTGTAGTTCTTTTCTAGTGCAATTAGCAGTAAAAGTCTCTGTATTCCCATGTTATTCCCATTTTAACCTTGGCACTTTGTTATATTCGATGTTTGTTATCAGTTGTATTTGCTGTATCTGTCCCCTGGGTCATCACTGAAAAAGGGACTGCATGATCTCAGTGGGCCGACCCAGTTACCAAAATTCAAACTAAATAAATAAATAAATAAATAAATTATTTACATCCCCTTGTCAAGTTGTGCAACCCACAGCCAGTAGACACATTTTCGAACATGGAACTTCTTCCTATTGGGCTGTCACAGTATACATGGTCAGCAGGTGATGAAGTCTTTTGGGGGATGTTTAAGTCCATGTCTGAGTAACAAGCTTCCTGAATTAGTGGCCTTGATGGAGGAGGAACATCTGGATATTGTTGCAGTCACAGAAACATGGTACACACAAAACCATGACTGGGACATAAACATACCAGGATACACTATCTACAGGAGGGACAGGGAGGGTAAAAGAGGAGGAGGAGTAGCTCTTTACATAAGGGAAGGAATCAAAGCAACAGAACAAAAGGGAAAACAGGGAGGAGAAGAAGCACTGTGGGTAAATTTGGAGACCGGCAATGGCACCACAATCCGCACAGGGGTTGTATACAGACCCCCTTCTCAGGGGGAGGAAATGGACAAGGAAGTGGTAGAAAGAATACTTAGAATGGCAGAAAAAGGGGAGATATTGCTGATGGGTGATCTGAATATGCCAGATGTTAACTGGAGTGCAGTTGCAGCAGCCACTTCAAAGAGTGGGTTATTCTAGATGCCCTACAAGCGCGCATGCCTTTAGACAACTAGTATTGAGCCCACCGAGAGGAGCAATCTTAGACCTGGTTCTCTCAAATGGAGATGAAGAGAGGATCACAGATGTAGAAGTAGGTAGCCATCTGGGAACTAGCGACCATCGCACAGTATGGTTCACAATAAGCACAGCAATAGAGTCAAGCCATACAAAGGCAAAAGTACTGGACTTTAGGAGGGCTGACTTTGCCAAAATGGGGGAGCGCCTAAGGAATGCACTAGCAAATGGGCAGGAAGGAGTGGTGGAAGAACAATGGGGAATAATAAAAACTGCCATCACAGAGGTAACAAGCCTTTGTGTGAAGCAAATTAACGAACCTTCACTGCCACTTCCTTTGAGAACCATAGTGGTTTCTTACATTGTTTCATTTTAAGAGAAAAAGAAAGCATTCAGGAAGTACAAGGAATCACAGAAGGAGCAGGACAGAGAACTGTATCAGTTAAAGCAAAAGGAAGTTGGGAAGGCAGTCAGAACAGCAAAGGCCCAAACCGAGGAAAAGATAGCCAACTCAGTTAAGAAGGGGGATAAAACCTTTTATAGGTACATCAGGGAGCGAAGGAAGACCAAGGGAGGGCTAGTGAGGCTTAATAAAGAGGAGGAGGGTGGGCAGAGGTGACTGTGAAAAGGCAGAGATACTAAACAAATATTTTGCTCAGTATTTACAAAGGAAGTGAGGAGGTACCTAAAACAAACAGTAGAAACACTCTGGATACAGAAGTTGATACCAGCCCATTTACAGAAGAAAGGGTTCTGAAAGAACTCTTAAAACTGAAGGTGGACAAAGCAATGGGGCCTGATGGGATTCATCCCAGAATTCTAAAAGAACTAAGGGTAGAACTAGTGACACCACTGACTACCTCTTTAACAAATCATGGGAGGATGGGGTGGTACCGAGGACTGGAGGAGAGCAGATGTGATTCTCTTCACAAAAGTGGGAGCAAGGCAGAAGCAGGAAACTACAGACCTGTTAGTTTAACCTCAGTGGTAGGGAAAATGATGGAATCACTTCTGAAGGAAAGAATTGTTGAGTATCTAGAGGCCAGAGGGGCTCAGGACCCAAGGCAACATGGATTCACAGCTGGAAGGTCATGCCAGACAAATCTGATAGATTTCTTTGACTGGGTGACCAAAGTAGTAGATCAGGGAGGGGCTGTGGACATGGCCTACCTAGACTTTAGCAAGGCATTTGACACAGTCCCACACAAAAGATTAATATACAAGTTAGCCAGCCTGGGAGTGGGTCCCAAGATGACAGCCTGGGTAAAGAATTGGCTGGAGAATAGGACACAGAGAGTAATAGTAAATGGAGTACACTCAGAAGAAAGGGGGGTTACTAGTGGGGTACCGCAGGGTTCAGTATTAGGACCAGTCCTCTTCAATGTCTTTATAAGTGACATTGCAGAGGGACTGGAAATAAAAGTATGTCTCTTTGCAGATGACACAAAGATCTGCAACAGAGTTGATGCACAGGGTGGGGTGGAAAGGATGAGAAGGGACCTGGCAAGGTTAGAGGAATGGTCAAATGCATGGCAGCTTAGATTCAATGCTAAGAAGTGCAAGGTAATGCACCTGGGAAACAAAAACCCAGGGGAAGAGTACACAATGGGGGTGAGATACTAACAACAACAAAAATGGAAAGGGACCTGGGGTAGTCATATCAGATGACCTAAAGGTGGGCAAGCAATGTGAGAGGGCAGAAGGAGGGCTGGGGGGATACTGGGATGCATAGGGAGAGGCATCACCAGTAGAAAACAGGAAGTTATTATCCCTCTGTACAGACAGCTGGTGAGACCCCATCTGGAGATGTGTGCAGTTCTGGAGACCCAATCTCCATCAAGGACATAGACAGGATGGAAGCTGTCAGAGGAGGGCAACTAAAATGGTGCAGGGTCTGCATCGGAAGACATGAAGAGAGCAAGAAGGAGCTTAATATGTATAGCCTCGAGGAAAGGAGGAGAGGGGACATGATAGAAACGTTCAAGTACCTCAAGGGAATCAACAAAGTCCAAGAGGGTAGCATCTTTCAAAAAAAGGTGTGTGCAAGAACAAGAGGGTACAATTTGAAGATAGAGGGGGGTGGCTCAGAGGTAATTTAAGGAAGTATTTTTTCACAGAGAGGGTTGTGGATGCATGGAACGGCCTTCCAGAGGAGGTTGTGGAGTCAAAATCAGTGGTGGAATTCAAGCATGCATGGGACATTCATAAGGTCATTCTAGGAGGTGGGGGTAGGAAGAAGTAGGCTGCTGGTTAACTAAGATCTGCAGCTTATCCAGTAGGTAGGGAAATGGGCAGACTGGGTGGGCCAAGCAGTCCTTATCTGCCGTCAAATTCTATGTTTCTATGTTTCTATCCTTCTCTTTCGTGAAAACAGAGCAAAAGTATTCATTTAGTACTTCTGCTTTTCTGCTTGTTCCTCTCCCTTTTCCACCTACTCACCTCCCCACTTTGTCTTCACTAAATGATCTCTGCACTTCTTTTAGATCCTTCTCCCCTCCCTTGATGCCCTGTGCTAACCTTAGCTCCCTGGAGACCTTGACTACTCTTACTCGCTTGGTCACCTCCTTGGACCAGCTCACATAGGCCTCCCTGTCCTCTTCCTTTCTCGTTCTCCTGAACTTCCTGTATGCAACTCTCTTTGCCCTCACCCCCTCCAACACTTCTCTGTTCAGCCAGCATGGTTTCCTGGCTCTGCTCTCCTTGCTCCTAGTCCTGGTGCAAGCTTCTGTAGCCAAGTTTTAATAATTTCCCACTTTTGCTGTGCATCCATCTCTGGTCAAATATCCTCCCTTACAGTATTGCTCTCATCCTCCCGAAGTCTGCCCTCCTAAAATCCATCACCTTTGTTACTGTGCCTCCAGACTCCCTGCCCAACTTGAGAGTGAACCACACTGTTTGGTGGTCACTACCAGCTAATAGGTCTTCCACCCTTATTTCCCCTCACTGCCTCCTCATTTGACAGCACCAAGTCCAGCGTGTTATCTAGTCATGCTAGCCCACTGACCAGCTGTGTCAGCAGACCATCCTGGATCATGTCCAGGAGCACCTGCTCCCTGGCTCTGGAGGTGGCAGGGGTGCTCCAATCTACCCCTGGCAGATTGAAATTCCCCACAATCACCACACTCCCCTTTCTAGATACCCTATTTATTGCTCCGCTAACTCCAGGTCCAGTTCCACTGATTGGGCTGGTGGTCTGTACACCACCCCCAGCCTCAGCTTTCTACACTTGGAGTCCAGAAGCTGCATCCATAGTGCCTCTGTCCTCCCTTCCTCCCCCTCATCCAACTAATCCCTTTCCTCACATACAGTGCTACCCCACCCCCAGTCTTTCCTATAAATTTTATATCCAGGGATTGCCAGATCCCAATAATGGTTCTGGGTGGCCCAAGTCTCAGTCACTGCAGCGACTTCCACACTCCCCTCTGAAAGGAGCACCTGAAGCTCCGCTGTTTTATTACCCAGGATCCTAGCATTTAGGAAGATCACCTTCCAACCGTTCCCATCCATTCTCCCCCCCCAAATCGTCTCCTTGGTCTGCCCCTTCCTCTCCATGGTCCCCTTCCCTTATCCTCAACGTTATCACAGGGGGACAGCACATTTTGTACTCCAACCTGGTGACCCTGCATACTCCCTCCCTGTGCTGCTTTACCACTGCCTTTATCCATAATCGGGGGGTGAGCCCACTAGGCTACCCTTTCCAGACCTTTTTCCTATAGCAGTCCCCTCGCCACCACCCCCAGTTTAAATCCACCTGTGTTGATATAGATAGATTATTATATATTTATATTATACACACACACACACACACTCCTTTTTTTGTACTCCCTTCCCCTCCCTGCTCAAATATAACCTGTCCCCTGCATATAGGTCACTATTGCCACAGATCCTGCCCCCGTCTGACATTAATCCATACTCCCTGGTGCGGCACCAATCTCTCAGCCACTCATTGAACTTTTCTATCCTCCCCCCTCCCAGTGTACTCGCATATGGTACCAGAAACACCTCAGAACGCCACTCACTCCCCCACCTCCTCACACTGCCTACCCAAATCCTCAAACCTCTCCTTTAACACCTCTACAGTCTCCCCCGCTAAGTCGTTTGTACTCACGTGCATCACTATGTGAAGTTTCTTCCTCCCCTTCCGTGTGCACTTGAGAAGTGCCTGCCCCACCCTTCCCGCAGTAAACCCGTGAATTGCCTCAACCCAGATACGACTGTGCCTTTCTCTCTCCCACCACCCCATCTGACCCCTTTCAGTACAGAATCCCCTAGCAATAGCACCCTCTTCTTCTTGTCCCATACCCCCCTCCTCCCATTTTCCCTGTCCACATTTTCAGAGTCCACACTGTCCTGCCCTTTATACCATTATAGAAAGCATTTTAGAAAATGCCAGCTTGAAAGATAGATAACATCATTTCCAACTTTGTTTCCAACCACAAGTTGGTAAAAATAGCATCTCCTGTAACCACAAGAGCATGATCATGTGGTGGTTGCTGTGACTACTAGCAGCACCCAACTGATTCTTTGTATAGTCTGCTTAGCAGCACCCTAAATAGCAGCTGGTTTCCTTTTGCCTTCCAGCAACCATGTGGCTATAGTTCCCTCTGGAAAGCCCATGCACAAAATGGTATAAAATCCCATACTTTTAGTAAGTCGGGAGGACAGTCTGAGCAACCTCTTGTAAGTTGGTTCTGAATACTAGTCTTAGTGGACACTGGCTGCAGGGTGCTGGCAAGGCCACAGAGGGGTAAAGATTTTGATCAGCTCTGCTTCAAGCATTGACAAGACTCTTATGCAAAAATCTACAGGCCGCCAAGGATACTGTTTTAGGGGACAGCTACTACATAACATTTGTGCAAATATTATGACATGGGCTGGTTTAGGATAGCTGCTTTATGATATAAATATGCACTGCAATATGAACCCTGCTTCTGATGTGAGCATATAATGTGTGTGTATTATATATGTATACAACAGGCGTGGGTATAAACTAAGTTTCAAGATTACCTGGTACGTACCAAGATACATCACAAATTACCAATTGATAACTGGCCAATAGCAACAAGACAAGCCACATTACCTCGTTACAATGTTACCTTGATAATTACTTCACATATTCTTTAGAGACATTCCGTTCAAAGAAACGAGCATAAAAAAAAAAAAAAAAAAATAGTGAATGAAAAAGAAAATCACTTGTTTATAGCTTTATTTATGAAACTTTCAGGTCCAGTATAGCATACTGGTTAAGAGAACTGAGCTGCAAGGGGGCAGCATAGCATAGTGGTTAAGGGCACTCAGCTGCAAACCTGGAGACATGGGTTTGAATCCCATCAGCCCCACTTGCAAACTGTGTGACCCTAAGCAAGTTACTTAACTTCCTCATGCTCCCAGGTCGCACCTGGAAACAAACTCTGGCTTAGTGTGCCTTTCCTGGTTAAACAATTTCCTGTTTTCCCCCTACTGTATACATGAAATATGAGATGAGCTAATATACGACCGCCACTTTGCAATTTGTGAGATCAGAGGTCAAGTGCAACTCAAGAAGATATTTCTGATATCTTACATATATAATATATGATATGAGTGAATGTAACAGATAAACCACTCTGAGGTGTGTGGTTGCTCTCTGATATACGTATGCCTTGGTGTGCATTGTTACACACGAGGCCGCAGGCCGAGTGCATCAACCACCCAAGGCATGCATATATCAGAGCACAACCGCACACCTCAGAGTGGTTTAACTATCTTATAAAATGTCAAAATTGTTTTGGGGGGGGTAAAAGTGCAGGTGTGCAGTCGCACTCATATACGCACAGTCACCTGATGATCTTTGGCCACTTATTGATGTGCATTTTCCTAACCCATTTTATAAAATATCCATCCATCCATCCATCCATCCATACACATACACACACACACACAACATCCACATGGATATAGATACAGTAATATGAATCTTGTTTTATGATATGAATACCCACACAGTTTAGCTAGGTTAGGCTGCCTTTGTACCTCGGGTTATTGCTATAGGCCAAAAGACTGCCAGGCACAGCAAATAGTTTTTTTGCTTACTGCTTTTACTGAGAAAGAATAATTTCTTTCAGTTTTCTAATGACTCTTTCTGATATGAGATGGTCAATATGTAGTTATCTAATTCAGTGACAGAACTATGCAACCACATTAACAACCGTTTCAACTGGGTCAGTATACCCCAGGTCTTTTTCTATAAAATAAAGTACTCTTATGGTGCTATATGAACCCTGGAACTGGTAGTGGTACTGGTAACAGGTGGACCTGATGGACCTAAAGTCATTGCTGACCTCAAACTACTAGGTTACTGTATATGCCACATAAACAGTCCACAAACATATAAAAGTAAACCAAAATTTGAAAATATGATTATCAGAATTGATCAACTTAATTCCTACACAAACAAACATCTGTTAATGACAATACTAGTCTTGATAAAGTTAATCCATAACCTCCAAGCAGCAAGAAAAATGATATAACATCTCATTAATTATCACCACAGTATCTTGGTTATAAAAAGCGTTTGCCTGGCACCGACCGATGGCTTAACAGTAGTGCGTTATCACACAGGTGACCCGGGTTTGCCTGGTGCTAGCCAGTGGCACAGCAGTAGAGCGTTGTCATCACACAGGTAACCAGAGTTTGGGATTGGGCTCAGGAGCATGCAGCCAGATAGCCAGAGCTGGGAAGAGCACCCACTCCCCCAATTTGGCAAGGCTGATACTGCAGCCCCCATGCTACCCTCTCAAGGTGTGCCAGGAACTAACTTCCCTGCGATAGGTAGGTCTGGTCTTTGTTGCAGTGTGTGCATATGCAAGTCCAACAGAGGACTTTGATGGTGCTGTGGGACGGTACAGGGGGTTACTTTAAGACAAACAGGGGACACAACAAGTTGAGAAACAACCCTGGTCCCCATATGCTGGCACTCGCTGGTTCTATTCTGCCTCTCCTACCAGATTGTGCCTTCACAGCAGTGGTGATGCTCTGCCCTGAAGGCCCCTCTGATAAAAGGTTATACAGTAACTTTCAGAGTATCTTAAAAGGGTCAGACCATCCAACAAGGAGTTATTCCAAGTGTAGTAAAAACTGCTGCACAGGATGGAACTCTAGGCTAACAAACAGCAAGGTATATCAGGTGGAGCTATTGCAAACAAAAAGGCTGGCCTGCCAGTGCAGCGTTAGCGCTACCGCTCATAGCACCAACAGTCCTGGTTTGGCAGTGAACCTCAATGTCAGAGGGCCAGTCGGGGGGATGGGGAAGAGGATCGAGCATCCCACAGACTGTTTTCCTCTTCGGTGGTGGGGGAAGGGCTCCTGGCACTCGCCTGACACCTGGTGGAGGCCAGGGATCTGACAGCCAGTGCAAGCAGTGGCTGGAGGCAGGGCAGACATTGGCATATGCCCCCTCATGTCATTGCACATCCCTCCTCCTGGGGAGAAAACTGAAACCTTGGGTAGCACAGAATGCCACCCACCTCATGTTGCAGATCCTGCACCACTGAATCCTGGCACCACCAGAGCCATATCCCATCATCCAGTGGGAAAAGGGCCCCCTGCTGATGGCCCTGCCCTTGGGGGGAGCAGTCCAGGGTGTAACTCTGGGTCAGGTACCTTAAGTATTAGAAAGTGGGATAGGGCAAACTGAATAGACCACAGCACCCTTATATGCCAACAACATCTATGTACTGGGTCAGCAGAAGACTGAACTGAGTGCGGAATAGGGCCAATGGGGTCAGTCCTTTGGAGATGATTAAAAAAAAAAAAAAAAAAAAAACCACACAGCGAAGTTTTGACTTCTCTACACATTCCCAGAAGCTAACATCACCAAATTCAACTTGGGTGGCTTGGGGCTGGCCAGGTGAGGGAAGAAGAGTGTTTCATGGACAGTTCTCATCCCTCGGGGGGGGGGGGGCACTGTATTCCATGGCCTGTCTGCCATGTGCCAGAGGCTGGGTGGCAGTGCAGTGGGCACACAACAGGGGGGACACCTTGACAAAGCCCTCAGTCAGGTGGGTGAAACATTGGCAGATGCTGGTGGGGTGACTTTGTTGGATTTTATGCTAATAAAAACACTTTAACTTTGAACCAAGTTAGGGGTTATTTTTTGCCACGATGCACACTAGTGCCAGCTAGCCACTTTTCATAGTGAGCTGGCTAGAGGGGAGGCAGCAGAGGGTGGTGGTCAATGAGGTTAAATCAGAGGAGAGGGAGGTTATGAGCGGGGTTCCACAGGGATCTGTCCTGGGTCTGGTTCCCTTCAACATGTTCATTAATGACACTGAAGAAGGAATCCAGGGCAGGTTGTGTCTGTACAGATGACACAAAACTATCTGGGAAGGTGGATAGTGATGAGGACATAAGGGAAATGCAGAGAGACCTACAAAAGCTAAAGGGGTGGTTAAAAGTCTGGCAGTTAAAATTCAATGCTAGAAAGTGCAAGGTAATGCACCTAGGGAAAAAGAACCCCAAGGCAGAGTAGTGGATGGGAGGAGAGAGACTTATCACTACCATTGAGGGACGGGATCTGGGAATTATTAGCAACTCACTAAAGCATTCGAGTCAGTGCGACAAGGCCTATATCAAGGCTAACAGGATGCTGGGATGTATCTGGAGGGGTATTGATAGCAGAAGAAAAGAGGTAATACTTCCCCTCTACAGTTCCCTGGTGAGGCTCACCTAGAGTACTGCGCTTGGTTTTGGAGTCCTCACCTCAGAAAGGATAAGGACAGTCTGGAGACAGTGCAGCACAGAGTAACAAAAATGATTCAGGGCCAGCAGGGCAGATCCTGTGAGGAGCGCCTCAAGGTACTAAATATGTACCCACTGGAGACCAGAAGGGAGAGGGGAGATATGATAGAGACCTTCAAGTTCCTTAAAGTGAACTGCAGGGAACCATTTAGCCTGAATACCACTTCGCGGTCACATGGACATGAATGGAAATTAACAGGAGGTAGGTTCAGGAGAGATGTGAGGAAGTACTACTTTACAGAAAGGGTGGTGGAACCTTGGAACAGTCTGTTGGCTGAAGTGATTCGTGCAAAAACAGTCAGGGGATTCAAGCAGGGCTGGGACATAATGAAGGGAATAGTGGTTACAGGGGGCAACAGGACCAAGGAGGAGAACAGAGAGGGTTAGTACCCTGGAGTAAAAGTAGGTTCCAGGGATTATCGGGAACTTGGGCAGACTGGTTGGACCGCTGGTCTTTTTCTGCCATCATCATCTAGGTTTCTGCATTTCATTTGGTGACACGACAGGAGGAGTGGGGGCAGCCAGATACCACTAGTGTGTGGGTGCGCGCACACACACACACACACACACACACACACACACACACACACACACCCCCCATGTACATCACTGAATACTGGCCACCACTGAAGAAAACCAGGAAGAGAGTCCCCTAGCAGGCAGGATGAAATGGCACCCTCAGGCCTTGCACTATCAATCAGGGTACCCAACCGCAACATACTGCTCTGGGGCAAGTGGTAACGCATGTCCCAGGCAAAGCAGGCAAGGGGGCTGGGTGTGCCTGAAGATGGGACGTGTGATGAAGAATGATAAAAAAAAAAAAAAAAAAAATTATTATTATTATTAGAGTCAATGCTTAGGTCAAAGAACAAATTATTTAATCTGCACCAACCCTTTACTAGAAAAGCCCATCATACAGAAAAATAAAAAATTAAAAATGAGACTTACAGAAACGGGTGTGTGTAATGCTGGGATAATAGCATGCCTTGGGTAGTTGGGTCTAAGGACGCAGGCTGAGTGCATCCAGCACCTGAGAAGTAATGTTACCAACATACACCCTGGAGTGCATTACTGCAATTATAAAATGGCTTGATTGAAGGAAAAAAAAGTTGCTTTTGAATAGGCACAATGTTGTGCTGTGATAACAGCACTGCTAAAGGTCAGCACGGACCAACCATAGCCCAGGAATTTTATAATTTGCACTATTATTTTAAATGATCTTCCCAGTGCTTTATGGTTGATGGTACTGAAAGGTTAATCTGCTAGCCATAGCTGGACTGGCAGTTCAGCAGTATGGCTACTGCTCATGATGCTGGTGACCCGGGTCTGGAAACAAGCCTGAGGCACTAGGGGATGGGTGAGAAGAGGAGGAGGAGGAGGAGGAGAAGATCGAGCATCCCAGTGGATGTTCTCCTCCTCTTCCAAGAGCTAAGGGCAGGGGATGCCACAATGCTACCACCACCTGGGTCCCTTGGGTTGTGGTGCAGAAGGAATCACTCAGTAGGGCAGAGGGGACGCTGCCTGCTAAAAGCACCCAAGTGCACACAATGGGTATGGGTGCCCTAGCAGACTTTCAATGGGACTGGGGCCAATCTAGGTGAAGGGGTGGAGAGTGGAGAAAACACTCTGACCTCACAGGATGATGGCTAGTGGCCCACAGGACCCGCACCATCAACCAGACAGCCTCCTCCACTAGATCCAGACCTCTAGACGGGTAAGAGCAACCCAGAAGGCCCACCCACAGGGGAAGCCATAGGAGACTGGAGGATAGGGAGTATGTACCTGGAGAAAGTAACAGGGCCAGAAGGGGGAAGGCTGATGGTAAGAGGGTAAGCACACAATGGCAAGGGGAGAGGAAACAGAATCTGTCTAGCTATTCAATTGTTTGTTTGTTACAGATTTCTTTATCCTCTTAGTCTCCAGTCATGCCCCCTCTACCAAACTTCCTAGCCCAGTCTCATGGCTTCCCCCAAACCTCCTCCCTTCTGCTGTCATAAACCATGGCTTACCCCAGCCAGCAGAGCTCCCCACCACCTGCAATGATCTGGATATGAAGGGAGACCATTCAAAGGTCACCTGTGCGGGATCTGCAGCTTCTCTTGGATTTACCCTTCCACTCCCAGAAATCCATGGCTTATCCCTCATGGTGAGGGTGGTGTGGTTCTCCCCAACTCCCTCCACAGTCTGTATCTGATGTGAGGAGGTACCTGGGTCACTGGTGCTGGGCCCGCAGGAGATCGGTCATCATCCTACCTCAATTCTTCCTTGTTCTGGTTCCAGCTCTTAGATGCCAGTGACAAGGGTGCACGAGTGTGTGTAGTATGGCACCCAGCACGTGTCCTCCCACCCACTAGCTGCTCCGGACTACACTACCATCTACAGTCACTCAGGTGGCAGGGCCAGCTGCCCTTCTTCCCCAAAGGATGGCATCCTATGGGATGCTCAAACTCCCCCCCCCTCCCGGCTGACCCCCTCAAACTCTACCTAATGTTCCTGAGCACAGTTCACCAGCATCGCTAGTGGTAGCCCTACTGCTTGTGCCAATGGGCCGGCTACACTTTTGCATTCTGAGCAGGTTCCTGTTGGACTGGTGCTTCAATTCAGTTTTTGACTGGGTACAATAATATTTCCAATCTTCTCTCCTGTCTTCTACTGTATGTTGTTACATTGTGTAATTTGTCAGTTTGGGCCCTTTTAAAAACCCGCAGCATTGGTTAGTCGGCAAAAAAAATTCATCATATAGTTTGGTTTTTTTGTTTGTTTTTAGCAAAAATATATTTCTGACATCCTAAGATTCCAACTCAGTACATTTTTACATTTTTAGTTTTCCTAGATATTGTTAAAACAATTATATCTAGTTTTGTAATTAATGACATAATTCAAAATGACCAGTCACCAATTTTAAAAAACATATGTTCTGCGGAGGTTACTTGTTGAATGTACATGCTAGATTCATACTGTAGATGTATTATGATTGTGCTACCACATGTTTCTGATGGTAAACAACACTATACAGGGAAGGCAACAGAGGGTGGTGGTGGGTGGGGAGCTCTCACACCCAAGGGCAGTGACGAGCGGTGTTCCACAGGGCTCGGTGTTGGGACCAGTGTTGTTTGGGATATTCATTGCAGACATATCATGGGACATCAAGAGCAAGATCAGTCTGTTTGCTGATGATACCAAGGTAGGCGCGGTGGTGGATGACCTAGGGGGATGGCAGGGGTTGCAGGATGATCTGGCAAAGCTTGAAACCTGGTCAGACACCTGGTAACTGGGCTTTAATGCCAAAAAGTGCAAGGTGCTGCATTTTGGGATGAAGACCCCAAGGAGGAGTTACCAGCTAGGGGGAGTGCACCTAGCCCAGACAGAGGAGGAGAAGGATCTGGGTGTGCCCATTACAGGGTCAATGAACAACTCGGCACAATGTAGGAAGAGCAGCTGCAAGGGCCAACAAAATGCTGAGTTGTATTGCAAGTGTATATCCTGAGGGGAAGAGGTGATTCTGCCACTGTATAGGTCATTAGTTAGACCACACCTGAGTACTGCGTGCAGTACTGGCGCCCCGGTCTGAAGAGGGACATTAAGTTACTGGAGGTGCAGCACAGAGCGACAAAGATGATCAAGGGTCTGGGGACTTATCATATAGAGGAGGTTGAAGGAGTTGAACATACTCACTGGAGGAGAGGAGACAGGGGTGACATGATTGAAACCTTTAAATACATGAAAGGAATAAACAAGGCAGGGTACAGAGGGCTGTTCAAAGTAAGGGAGGAGGGCCACCAGAGGTCATGATATGAGACTGGAGCGAGGAAGGTTCAGGAGGGAGATGAGGAGACACTTTTTACAGAGAGGGTGGTGGCTGGGTGGAATCGTTACCTGCTGAAGTGGTATGCAGTAGAACAGTGGACTGCTTCAAACGAGGATGGGACAGGACAAGGGGGAGGGTTAATGAAGGGGAAGGGTGGAAGGGAGGGGCAGCTGCAGAATAAGGGGTGCTAGCTGCACATTCGAGCAGACTTGATAGACCTCTAGGCCTTTATCTGCTGGCAAATTTTGTATGTTCGTATACCAGGATTTTTTTTTTTTCCATGGTGAGCATGGCACAGGAGTGGGTACTTCTAAATACTTAAAATATTTCATATCTTTATACAGGAATGAAAGAAAAAGAAAATTGTGAATCTTGATATTTTTGCCAGACAAACCTTATTGCTGAAAAAATATATAATATGGTTATTAACAAATACTGCTGCTTTAAGATGTAAATGTTCAGCTGACGCCTTACATCTAACTGCAATAAAATGTTAGGACTACTGCTTCCTACAGGAGTACACTTTAGTAACATACAATTACCACACTATGGTCAGGATATTACAATATTTGGTGCTGTGCTAAATGTGTTATGCGCATCAAAAACAAAACAATTACTTAAAGAGCCACTGACACCAAAAAGAAAACTTTGAAAAACATAATTAGGTACAATTCAGCTTGCATTCCATATGTATTTTATTTATTTATCTTCCTTGTTATTCATTACTGAGTAAATTTGCATGAGTATGTAACCCCTAGGTGGCGCTATCCCAAGGGCTACTTCCCGGTTAAGGGGCCTAGGTTATATAACGGGTGCCTCCACCCAGAGATCAGGGTTATTTAAGCAATAAGGCATGACCAAGGGTTATGTTAATGGTCTGTTAATCACCTTCTAGGGGTGTACTGTGGCACGAGGTGTAGCCAAGTGCCACATGCCCCTAGAAGGTGATTAACTGACCATTAACATAATGCCTGGGAGTGCCTTATTGCTATTATAATAAAAAATGTTTTTAAGCAGTGTTAAACCTTGTTCAGCATATGGCTAAGCTCTACATGTATGTTAATAAAAGATTAACATAAGGCTGTTAGAATGTTTGCAGCCAATCAGAAAGCTCCATTTCTCAGACCCTTCTTATAATAGTAATTAAACTGGCTCGGGTACAGCCCTCTGGGACACTGCAACCCCCCTTTGTTCCCACTAGTGGCCCGCACAGTACATGGGAGTTACCTTCCCAATACCCCACATATGAACACTTTTCACACATATAGATACCACTTACCCTCGAGACTGATTCTGCAGCATGTCTCTGAGGACCCCCTGTAAAACAAGATTAAAACAACATACACAGCAAAATGCAATACTGTTTCTATATGTACTGACACCACAGACAGTATATAGTATAACAACAACAACAAATCTGATTTATTTAGGGAACAGCAACATGGGAGGGGGCAATCAGGTTGATTAGTTTTTGCAAAGTTCAAATCACCGTACTGTGCACATATATAGGGCCCTAAAAAGTCACATTCTGGGTACCCAGGATGGTGGATGGGCTAGCCAGGGTCAGTGCAGCTGGTTGGGGCCCTTTGATGGAAAAAACACAAGCACACACAAATTATAATCCGGAGCCCTGGGGCTCAGTTCATCAAGAAATGAAACAGCAATAATCAGATGACACAATTGTAATTGATAACAGGCTGCAGGGGAATACCCTGATTTGTACTCACAATACCCAAGCTGAGAACTGGATGGTGGATGTTCTTTCTGGATTGCCAGAAACAACAGGGCATGGAAACAAGGTCCTTGCGACTGGACCCAACTGCAGTTAATAACAGATGGATTTAGTCCGACACAAGCTGGGGTTTGCTTCCAGCTTCAGCATACAGCTCACAGTACAGGGGACATGAAACAGCAGTTCTCCACAAGCACTACGCACATTCATATGTAAAAGGGAAGTACTATACCAGGCAGGCTTCTCCTTGATCCCAATCGCACTTACTGCAAAACACCAGGGAGCACACACAGCAGCTTCAGTTCCTGACAGACCGAGCGCGATTCAGCAATATCTCCAGTCTTCTACAGGGTGAGCCTGGTTTCCACTCTTCAGACTTCCTTCTCCTCAGAACTCAGATTCAATCCGAACTATCGCTTACAACAGCTGCAGGATGACTTCAAGGCCTCTCATGCGCTTCCCGCGCAAACTGTACACCGCAGAAGCACAGAGCTCCTTCTCTCTTCACTGTCACAATTGATCTGGGCTTGCCAGCAACAGTTCAGTGCATTTCTTTTGGCTCCACACCAGTTATGTTGGTGGATTCAGCTGTCAATCACTGCAGGGCTCCCTCTGTGGTGCAAAAAGGTGCCAAGGTCAAAACTACATTTCCCGGGAGTCACTGCCCATACAGTTCCCTTGTGGCTGGCTCAAAATTGAGAGTCCAAGTTCTGATTCTTCCACAGGCTCCATTTTAAGGTCTCCCTATCATCCTGGTTGGTCCAAGTCAGCAGTTCAGTACCAGAATGGAGGGCTAAGCAAAACAGTCCAGACTGCAAAGAAAAGCAGGTTAGACAAACTGTTCATTATCACTCTAATTTCTGGTAAACAGTTACATCTTTTAAAAGAGCTCTCTCTGCACCTTAGCGACTGCAGAAACAGAGCGATTTGGCAGTAGCTCAAGCAGGGAAACACACAGACCCCCATCCAAATTAATTATGTCTGCAGGCAGACAGTTCTTAAAGAGACAGTACGTGTAGGCTCAAATAGCACTCACTTGGAACCACATTTAAATGGCTTAGATGCCGAACACCTCCAGGCTTGGAGCATTCCTGCAAGCTCCTGGAAGACTTCTGGGAACCCCATTTGCAGGGGGGTTGCAAGGTCGTGAGAGGTATCTGTTAAGATTTTATCTGCCTCTCTAGCCTACTCCCTACTTCAAGTCATAATGTTCTGTTGTGACACCACCATCTGTTGCCATGGGAGTTAACTGTGATATCACAAGCAGGGCATTGTGAACTCAGGTAGGCAGAAAGCAGCAGGAACTGATGAACTCTTCAGGAGCAAAGATCCTGTTTTCATGCAAATGACCTAATTAATAAAAATCGTTGCATTGCAAAACAAAAAAAAGTTACAGCATTAGACAGTAAAACATTGAATTTATTTGCAGAAAAGGACCGCTTGGCCAACCCAGTCTGTTCAGATGGTCCCTGCCTACTTCTGGAGACCCTAACTGGTCCCTGGCGATCCTCCCTCTCCCCTGCCTATTTACTAATATTCCCCTAGGTCCATCCCATGCATGCTTGAAGCCTTCTATTGTTTTCACCTCCACCACTTATGTTGGCAGTGTATTCCAGGAATCCGCTAATCTTCCACCACTCTTTCAGTGAAACAGTACTTCCTCACATCCCTCAAACTCTTACCACCACCACCACCACCACCGCATGTCTTTCTGATCCTGGGGCTGTTTTTCCTCCTGCATCCACACATTTTGGTGCTGTATTCTAGTTAGTCAGAAACTTTTTTTTTTTTTTTTTTTTTAATACTTGTTCTGTTATAACAAGAAAATCAGGGTTTTAAATAATTGATTAGCGGTTTTTTTCTTGGGACAATACTAACTGTACAGAAAGTATTTATATAGGTTTTCTAGAAATGTTATGTTTGTTAAACACAGTGAGGCAAGTGCTAAGCATTTTTACAATGTTTTAGAACTTTTATGAGCAAAACGCTAATCAATTTTTAGAGTTAAATAAAACCCTGAAAATGGAAGCAGAAATAATGAAGCAACAAAGTTATTTCTGATCCCTATGCTAAACAGAACAAGTATAAAAATAAAATAAAAAACTGCTGTTGACTAACAAGAATACAGAGCCAATACACAGTGACTACCTCACAAATGTACAGTGGCGCTAATTCACATATAGCATGTGGATTTGAAATCCACATATTGGCAATTTTAAATAAACTAATTCCTTCAACGCTCCACTGAATAGTTAACAGTTATAGAACATTCATGTCCTTAATTTACTTTCACAAAAACAGATTGTCTGCACGTAAGGCTTAAATAGCTCAGACCAAAGTCTGCTCACATTTCATCCATTTGTTTAGCTCAGAAATACTTCCCAAACAGTTTTTTTTGGGGGGAGAAGGGTTAAAAAAAAAAACAAAAAAAAAAAAACAGTTTTGTCACTTCTGGGCTTTCTCCATGTCAATTTATACAAAGCAAGCATTTTGTTTCTCTGACTTGTCATCACATGATTCCATCAGCTAACCCCCTCCATGGTAATTATTGATGTCACCTGTAATCCCAATTATTTCCCTCAGCCCAGTCTTGTTAATTGATGTCAGTCTTCTAGTTCCTTTACAAAAAGGCATTTTCTGGCCCATTATAGGGTAAGCATCCTGGTTTAACTTTTAATTCCATGTTATAAATGCCAGGTCTCTTTGCTTAAAGTGCTTCATAGTATCCAGGAAAACATTTTAAAATACAATATTCAGAAACAAGTCTGTAACTAAAGTGTTTTCTGTGTTCAGATTCCCTCATTCTCTATTACTGAGAACATTCACATGAAAGGTTCAGCAATCTCCCATGTTGTTCACCAACACGCTGCTGAATGTTAATTCCCTCTCCATACAGCATGTGTCTAAGGGCAGTGAAGGCAAAGGAAAGTGGTGGTAATGCTAGAGGTAATATTTGTAAATACAGACCGTGTATATTCCAGACTTCATTGCATCCTGCTGCTGCTCCTGTATAGCTGCAAATCTTGAGACCCGAGTTTGAATCTCATCAGCCCCCACGTGCATACCGTGTGACCCTGAGCAAGTCTCTTGACTTTCTTGTGCTCCCAAGTCACAACCTCGAAACAAGCTCTGGCTTAGTGTGCCTTTCCTGGTTAAACAATTTCCCCTTTTCCTGCTCCACCCTTTTGAAGTCCTTATGCTCGGTTTGTGAACTCACAGTAATTTCCACCGTAACAGACTGCGATGCCACAAACAGAATTATGACACAAGCAGAGAATGGCAGGAGGATGCGATTAAGTCAGGGAGACAAAGATCTTGTACGCATGCAAATGTTCTTAGTAGTAAAGAACTAGGGGGTTATAAATACTGAGCATTAATATATGTTGAATTGTGTATAAATACTACACTTGAAAATGTTTTCCAGCATACTAGAAAAAACACTTTTAACCCCTCAGAGTACAAAACTATATAGTGTGGAATTAGAAAAGTTTCTATATCTACATACAAGGAAGGTGTTTGAAATAATACTAAGCATTACATGTCAAAATTAACATGTTACAGATGTTGGGGCAGCCCATCTGCTCAGTGGGAGGCCTACCCTGGTGACTCAGGTTTAGGAACGAGCCTGGGTTATTGGTGGACCAGCCGGGGGGGGTGAGGATTGAGTATCCTAGGGGGCACTTTCCTCCTCTGAAGAAAGAGGGAGATCAACACCATCGTGCATGGACCACCTTGATGACCACGGGTGGAGCTACAGAGCAGTGCGAGATCAACACCATCATGCATGGACCACATCGATGACCACTGGGGTGGAGCTACAGAGCAGTGTGAGATCAACACCATCATGCATGGACCACCTGGATGACCACGGGTGGAGTTACAGAGCAGTGTGAGATCAACACCAACATGCACGGACCACCTCGATGACCATGGGTGGAGCTACAGAGCAGGATGAGATCAACACCATCATGCACGGACCACCTCGATGACCACAGGTGGTGCTACAGAGCAGCATGAGATCAACACCATTGTGCACGGACCACCTTAAAGACCACAGGTGGAGCTACAGAGCAGCGCGAGATCAACACCATCATGCATGTACCATGTCGATGACCACAGGTGGAGCTACAGAGCAGTGTGAGATCAACACCATTGTGCATGGACCACCTCAATGACCATGGGTGGAGCTACAGAGCAGCATGAGATCAACACCATCCTGCACGGACCATTTTGTTGACCACGGGTGGAGCTACAGAGCAGCATCAGATCAACACTATCATGCATGGACCGCCTCGATGACCACGGGTGGAGCTACAGAGCAGCGGGTCTCAGAGAGGGAAGACCATGGCTGATGCTGTGCAGCAGCATGCATGGTTGTGCTTGTGCATCCCTGCTGCTGGTGTCTCCAGAGACGAGGACCACAAAAATGAGAAAAACTCTGACCTGGCTGGATGGTGCTACCTGGCTGACAGGCCCGTAACTCCAACTCGGTTCACACATACACCTGAATTTGAACCTCAGAGAACGTGGGAAGTCCGATGGCCCTACCATGGGGGGTGGGAGTCATCCATGGAGGACAGAGGAATGGGGTAAGTCCAAGAAATGGTGAGCAATAGGGCAGGGGTTAAGGCAGACAGCACCAGGTCGGAGATAGCAGGGGGCATAAATATAAATGAATATATATATATATATATATATATATATATAAACATTGCAGGGGCACTCAAATTGTGAAAGCTCACGAAAAGATTTTCAAACAAAGTACTGGACTTACCTGTAGGTATCAGGAATCCTGAGATATGAATATTTAAATATTATGTAAATCAAAACAAAACAGCAGCCATTTCATGAAATCTAAAACAGAATGTAATGTCACTGAGGGGCAAGCTGTATATTGTTAATTACAGCTCGCACCCTCAGTGACATCACTTTCTGTCTCAAAATTCCATGACATGACTGCTGCCATGATGCCATTCGCATATCTTTTAGATATTCCTATCTCATCAGTACTCTTGACTCCTACAAGGAAGTTCAGTACCTCATTTGAAATGTCTTTTCAAGGGCTTTCACAATTTGAGTGATCCCTGCAAAGTTTACTTCCCCTCATGAATGCAGCAGTGCAGCAAAAAAATGTTTTTCTGAGAAAAAAAAAAAGTAGGATTATATTTTTTGCCCAGTTCACTGCACTGCTGCTTTAAGCAGCAGTTGTTTGTTAATTGCTTTCTTATTCTTCATTCTGCACTGCTTTTCAACACCCAGCGTTGATTCCACCTCATAATTTTGGTTTCCAAATTAATTTATATGGTGCTGCATTTCATTTTATGTTCACCATGACAAGAGTGGCTCTCTTGGGGCTTGGAGTCTGTCAGCTTGAGGCCTAAAACATTTATTTATTTTATTTTTGTTGACTGGGTGAGTGCACTAGACAAATCCTGCCTATTTTCAGGCACGACCCGGGGGAAGGGGATACAGATGAATGCCAACTGACCTTGAACCAGATTAAGCTGGTGGTGGTATTTTTAGTGAATGAGGGAAATTTGGCCAGGACACCAGGGAAATTTCCCTACTCTTTTCAATAAGTGCCATGGGATCTTTAACATCCACCTGAACTACCACCAGTCCAGGCAGATGGGACCTCGGTTTAACATCTCATCCGAAAGGCGGCACCTCAGAAGTGTGGCACCCCTCTCATGCTGCACTACAGTGTCAGTACTGGAATATTAACCCAAGTGCCAGATGTAGGACCTGAACCCACAGTCCTCTGATCTCCCAGCCTCAGAGATGAGTGTGCTACCTACTGAGCCACTGACACTGCATAGTCCACATACCAATGTAATATGGTTCTTCAGACTTTTTTAATGTGAAGAAATTTTGGTAAGTAATAAGATGAAAAAAAACAAGCATTTGTCAGTGCCGAATGTTTGCTTGCTGGCATTGGTAGTATAGGAGTTACAGAGCTGCATAATAGGAATGGCAGTGGAGTACTGAACTGAAGCCAACCCCATCACCACCCTGCAGAGAGCGACAGGCATTGGGGTGTGCCTTTGGGTCATTAGGCATAACGGCCACGCCATTTCACCACACCCTACCCTGCAGACACACATGTGTCACAGTGTGCCTTGGGGTCTTTGATCTTATGCGACCCTCATTCCATCAGGAACATTGTGAGATGGGTGCGGATAGAGAATGGGGTGAGCTTTGGGACAAAGAGTCCAAGGCACACCTTGATGCCTCTCAGTGGCTGCAGGGTGGGTGGGGTGGAATGGTATGAGCATTGCAGGTGACAATCCCAAGTCACAGCCCTGATGCCTGTCATTCTCTACAGGGTGGGGTGTTATGGTCGAAACCCTAATGCCTCATGCATTCGTTGATATTTCACCCAAATTTTCAACATGGGTTTTTGTGACCCACACTCTCACGAACAGTAGCATCAGTTTGTTAGTCAAAGCTGCTTTGCACAGCGACCACGGCATTTGTCACCACAGGTGCAAAACACATTCTGAACAGGATGTGAAAATGACAGCTGTACTGTTCATGGGGAGGTAAAATGGCAATGTTGAAAATCTGCAGTGAAAATATTAAAAAACTGGTGAAGTTACTGAGCGTAAGGGAGAAACTGTGCAACGGCACCTGTAATGTAATTAGTTTGGGAATTGTTTACAGCAGATTGTCAACACAGGCATTTTGGGACCTCCGTCATGAACGGTGTCACTGTAATTTTCTTTATCTGTCCTGAACAATGATTTCCACAGTAACTATCACGATTTCTGTGCTGAAAGTGTGAAAACACATTTCAGCCATGTTATGAAAAAATGACAGCTGTACTGTTCATAAGTGAAGTGTGGAAAATGCCACTGGTGAAAATGTGACAAAAATATTACAAATTTCATGAACTTACTTAGGGTGTGTGGAAACTGCGCAATGCTCACCAGAATACAGTCATTTTAGAATTTTTCACCAGATTTTCAAAATAGCCATTTTAAGACCTCTGCTCATGAACAGTGCCACTGTGATTTTCTTAATGTGTCCCATACATTGATTTCGCACACCGACTGCGCCATTGTGCACTACATGGGTGGAAACATGTTTTGGGCAAGATGTGAAAAATGACAGCTGTACCACTCATAAGGAGGTATGGTAAAATGGCAATGTTGAAAATCTAGAGTGAAAATATTGAAAATTTGCGAACTTATGAGCGTACATAGGATCAGCGCAACAAACGGTCGTAAAACAGTCTTTTTTGGGAATTTTTTCACCAAATTTTTAACATAGCCATTTTAACACTTCTGCTCATGAACAGTGTAACTGTGATTTTCTTAATGTGTCCCATACATTGATTTCGCACACCGACTGTGCCATTGTGCGCTACATGGGCAGAAACACATTTTGGGTGAGAAGTGACAAATGACAGCTGTACTGCTCATAAGGTGGTGTGGTAAAATGGCAATGTTGAAAATCTGGAGTGAAAATATTGAAAATTCGCGAACTTACGAGCGTGCTTAGGAACAGCGCAATGCATGCTCGTAAAACGGTCATCTTTGGGAATTTTTTCACCAAATTTTTAACATAGCCATTTTAACACCTCTGCTCATGAACAGTGTCACTGTGATTTTCTTGATGTGTCCTGAACATTGATTTCGCACACCGACTGTGCCATTGTGCGCTACATGCGCGGAAACACATTTTGGGTGAGATGTGAAAAATGACAGCTGTACTACTCATAAGGAAGTGTGGTCAAATGGCAATGTTGAAAATCCGGAGTGAAAATATTGAAAATTCAGAAACCTACGAGCGCAAGGTGAGGAACAGCGCAACGCATGCTCATAAAACAGTCATTTTTAGGATTTTCACAATTAACATAGGCTTTTTGAGAGCCCACCTTATGAACACTGGTACTGTCATTTCATTAATCAGTCCCAAAAGGTGATTTTGTGCAGTGACTGAAAAATCACCCTTCGGGCCTGATTAACACCATGACAGTGACAGAATTCACGAGGAGGGGTCCCAAAAACCCCATGTTGAAAATTTGGTGCCAAAATTCCAAAAAATGGCTGAGATATGCAGCAAAGTTGAAAAAACCCTATCCATTACATTATACAGCTTACCAGCATTTCCTCAGTTCGCGGTCGACTTTGAAGAGTGCAGACGTGTTAACGGTCCACTAAGATCGCTTGCGCGGAGTCCGGAGGTATGGGGTGGGGGATGTGGGAGGCAGGGTGCGCAGTGGGTGGGCGCGGGTGGGGGCAGAGACTGCGAGGGACCGTTTTCTGTGTTGCAGTTTTTTTTTAAACAAAGGAGGAGAGCAGCGGGCCGTTTGCTGGGGTGGGTTCCCAGCATGGCACAAGGATGGCTTGTGGGGAGGGCGGAGCTGACGGGATTGGGCACCCTCGTCGGCTATATATGAGTAGAAGCCACGCTGGGGTGGGCACCCAGTGCGGCATGGCAATTCTGTTTGGGGCGAGCACAGCCGATAGGGATTGGGCAATTTCATTGGCTATACAGTGCGGGGGAGCGAGCACGCAGTATGCATGCGTGTGTGTGTGTGTAGGGGGAGCGTGTATGAGCAGGCGATATCTTATCGCTGCTCACTGAAGCATAGCTCCCCCCTTTCAACTGTACGCCACTGCATTTTGGACTGCTGTCATAGACAGCTCCAGCAGGCATTGGAGAACTCCAGCCATGCCTGCAAACACACTGACTGAATTGGAAGAGGGCTGCCACGCCTCCAAAAACTCGGATGATGGCACTATGTTTCTTGCACATGCATGCAAGCAAACATAAAAATCTAATTTTTATGATATGTTTGGCCACCCCAGCCAATTTTAAAACAAAGGACCTGAAACTCGGCAAACTTATAAAGAAGAAGAATTAGTATTTACTGTATTTAGCACTTTTCCTACACATTGTATCCCAAGGTGCTTTATAAGCAATGAGATACTGGTAGTGAAGTGACTGTGAATGTGTAGTAGCAGCCATTTTATACATCAACACCCAAATGCAGTCTTGGACAGCTGCATGAACCAGTTTTGTTGATAGGAGAATACTGACCAGGACCCTGGAAAAATCCCCTGCTCTTGCAAAAAAATGCCTTGGATTCTTTCACTTCCACCTGGACACCCACCAAGAAAGCACCAACAATGGACAGAAGGGACCTGTCATCCAAAGCACAGCACACTTCTACAGTAAAGGCAAGGCAAATTTTATTTAAAAGACACCCAATCCCGAAGGCTCTGTGCGCCGTACACAAATCAATCAACGCCGATAACAAACCAACAATACAATAAACTTTATAATAAATTAACTTAAGTAATCACAGTAATAACTAAATCAGAGTGATAACTGAAAATGACTAAATAAATGGCCAGGACAGAATGTAATCACAGAAGTCAGGCCAGGTCAAAACTATAAAGCAAAGTCCGGGAAAGCCTGATTGTACAGGAAGGACTTGAGGCAGGCATTGAGCATCCCCCTTGTACTGTACTTGGGTGCCAGTGTTGATGGTAAGAACCGAATCCCAATGTGGTACTGGAACTCTCAACCTTCCAGCCCACAGGCGGTTGTGCTGCCAAATGAGCCATGCTGGCATGTAAGAAATCTCACACATGCTAAATTTGGTTAAATATAGATGAGTGGTTTTAAATTCGATGGAAATGACTGCAATTTTAACTTTGGCAGAATTCTGTGAAAGTTTCATGGAACTTCTGCAAAATTTCATGGAATCAGAATTATGTCTGTCAGAATTCTACATCGTCCATAACTCTAGAGTCAACCTGTTTATGCAATAGATGGAATCGTGCTCATGCAGATTATAGCATCTTTATTACCCGCCTGCTACATGACAGATCTGGAAGGCCTCCTTCTATTTTGGCCCACCCATACTGACGGACACAGACTCCAGAGGCAAACTGTAATGGGTTAACAGTTTCAGCGCATTGTGCCCATTCAGTAAGGGCAGAGTTTATGAAGATTTACACAGAAACATAGAAACACAGAAAATGTTGGCAGAAAAATACCATTGGTCCATCCAGTCTGCCATTTATTTATCCTGTCCTACCCCAGCACATCAAGTCTAGGCAGCGCTATTGCCCTACTGGTCTCCCCCCCCCCCGTGTAAAAATTAAGCCTTTTACTCTGTCCTAGCCATCTTTGAAATCATCACTGGTTCTTGTAGTTACAGTCTGTGCTGGTAGGCTGTTCCACAGCTCAGCCACTCTCTCTGTAAAACAAAAATTCTCCAGTCCCTCCTACATCTTCCCTCCCTGCCAGCTTTCACTCATGTCCCCGTATTCTTGATTCATCAGTCCTGCTAAATATTTCCTCACAATCTACCTTGTTCATTCCTTTCAGGGACTTGAGGGTCTCTATCATACCTCCCCTTTCTCTTCTGTTCTCCAACAAGTACATGCTGGGGGGGGGGGGCGTGGTCTAGCGGTGGAGAGGAATGGACGCGTAGCTCAGGAGCTCCACTATTCATCCCCTGCAATCCCCTACATCTCCCACTGATTTGTGTTTTAATCAGTAATCCTGGACAGCTTTACTTACATCAATGTCTGCGACGGCAAAAACAGGCAAGAAACAAAGCAAACTACCATACAGATCAGCCAGAGGGGGTGGTGCAGATGCAGGCCTACTCAAACCGGGCGATCCACCACATTCTTCTACCAGTAGCTCTACAGCTGAGAGTTCTAATTTGCTACCAGCTCTACAAAATATCGACAAAACAGCTATGGCAGAACCATACCAAACTCTGGAGCGCTTAATAAAAGATTTGAAATATGACCTGGGGACACGCATGGAGACAGGATTTGACAATGTTACGGCTCAGATCCAACATCTTCAGCAGGTCGTTAACAATGTGTTTGAAAAGGCAGATAGCCATGAGACACTGCTGCGAGAAGTGGAGGCTAGGGTTGGGGACCAGGAGGACAGGCAGAGGCAGTGTAGTGATGATCTTGCTAGAGCCCTCCGAGAGATCGAGGCCCTAAAGCAGAATATTGAAGACCATGAGAAACGTGAGCGCCGCCGCAACCTGCACATTATTGGCTTGCCCTAGGGCATGGAGAGCAGGGACTGCTCTGATTTTCTTTGATCCTGGCTGAAGACAACTCTTGAGTTACCTACAACTGCTACACTTGAGATCCAAAGAGCACACTGATCCCCCGGCCCCAAACCTACCCAAGACCAAAAGCTCAGACACATGATTATTAAATTCTTATGTTACCAAGACCGCCAATTGATCCTAGAAGCTGCCCGCAAGAAGGGGGTCATTCTAATCCAACAGGCAAGAGTCAGCATTTTTCCTGATTACTCCCATTCGCTACAGATTCAAAGGCAGTCCTTTGCTGAGGTGAAGAAGCTTTTCCATTCCCTCAACTGTGCCTTCACTCTAGCATATCCGGCCTGACTGATTATTCGACCTTCAGGTTCGAGTCAGAAAGCCTTTACCTGCCCAACAGCGACTCTAGAGTTTGCCCGTGAACTGGAGCGAAAGAGACGTGGGGATCCTCCTGATCACCATCACGGCTGAAGCTATAACAGGCTGAAGATGCTGTGCAGTTTACTCTTGGTGAGGACTCGAGAGGGCTAGTAACATTTCACTCCATTTCTCTGGTGGAGGCCTACGATGGAGGAGAGGCCTCACCTCACACTCACCTATCTTTATAAGTTCGAATTGGCCGAGGCTTACTAAGTCTTCTCTGAGTGCAGGCAGTTATGTTTACTCCAGGAGCAGTTCTTTTCTAAATTAGAAACCCTGGCTTTTGGAATCAACATATTTAATTTAAACTCACTTCTTTTTTTTAGATGAAGTTCTGGGACGCCACTGGGTTGCCTCTTACGGATTTGAGTCGGCGATTTTGCCGGACTTTGACACTGCTAAGTTGATTACTGCTTCTTATATAACTCTGGTGTTTGAGCTGTTCATATGTACAAGATATATTTTTTCTTTCTTTTCTATTTTTTGGGTACTGACTACCTTTTTTAGACCTGATATGCTTTATTCACTTCTCTACGGCTAAAAATCAGAGAATAACTAATTGAGTTCAGATAATACTAAATGTTAACCTTCTTTATCTTTATTCCAGAATTTATTGGTGGGAGGGGTGAGGGTTGAGGGGTGTTGGGTGGGTTGGCAGGGGCTTCCCGAGGAATGGCTCCCTTAAGTCAGGTACTTGGAAGTGAGAGCTATGTTTGCTATAACTGGTTATCCCATTTAATCTGGGGAACTACCTTTTCTCGCCACTTCAGAGAGAGATTGGGTTTTCCCTAGGGGGGCCGCCTCGGCGGAGGTGCTCTGTTCGCCTGGCCAATCTTGCCCTTGGCGATCCTCAAATATTTTTGTGGACCCCTCTCCCCTTACTCATCATGTTGACGGGAGATGGGGGGTTACTATATTTTGGTTAGACTATCAAATGAAGCTTTTCCATTATTGCAGGGGTTGAACGCTAACTCCATGATAAATAGAGGATGGAAATTTTTCTCAGTTGGGGGAAGAGAGGGTGGGGGGGTTTGTTGGCTTGCTGTATTTTTTCTTATTACTGTTGTGACAAGCAGTAAACTTGTCAGGAGTTGGCTTAGAGGGATTGTTAGAAGTGTTAAACTATGTTTATTTGGGTTTAACTGGGGTGGGATGGGGACGGGGAGATCCCAGTTGGGTCATACAAAATTCCTGCAGAACTGATGATTTTACTAGGTATAATGCATTGTTGATTATGTCAGAGCATTCAGTTTACAAGACATTATACCATGGACCTTAGACAACAACGAATCAGAACGGCTGACTGGCACCTTACCACCCGCTAAATCCTCTGATAATCACCGCAAAAGGTGTCAGCCAGCCGCATCTCTTAAAATCATCCAACCTGGAAATTCAAACCGAGATCTGCCATGTTGAACGCCACAACTCGGGCGGTCTCCGATCTCATTACATCCTATTAAGCAAAGCACATTATGAATACAACCTCCGAAAGTGGATCTGCACTTAAAAAAACCACAACACGGTTCAATATATTTTTCCCCGTAACCACTGAAACTGCACCCACCTCACCTCAGTGTCTGCTCCGGCGCTGTCTGCCTTCTATCCTGCCATAAGACTCCCACTGCATCTCTCGGTTCCCTCAGTCACTGTCTCCGGTCCACTCTGTTTCTGCCCTCATTAGTTTACCAGGCTACCTCACTCCTCCATATTAAAAAATATATATTGAAAAAAAAAAAAAACACGCAACTCAGTCACTTCCTGCTCGCAGCAGAAACCCAACCCGAAAGCGCACACTGTGCTGTGTGACCGTGGTCACTTCCTGCTCGCACCAAAACCCAACCCGAAACACACGCTGTGCTGTGCGACCACGGCGAGGCGGCAGTCGCATAGTCATTCTCGCAGGCGGGCTCATCAGCTCCAGTCTCTGCAGCAAGCAGTTTGAATTCAGTGCTTCTCAACAGCTCATATGAATCAGCTAGGGACTGAATCAGCTAGGGACTATTTTCTTTTGTGCAACAATATTTCTTAATAAAATGCATTTGTTTACACAGGAAAAAATAAAATAATTTCAGCTTAAATCTGTATCAAGATGTCATGGTATAATCTCAATAAGCCACTTGGGGGTGTGGGTTATCAGAGTTTACCACGGCTGTTGATGTTACCCACTCGGCTAGCCTGGGTGGGCAAATCACACCAGCCGTGTAAATGCCCTGATAACCCACACTCCCGCGTGGCTTATTGCTTAAGTAATGGATAGGCTCACCATTATTTCTTGGAATACTAATGGTCTCCGCAATGTGGTCAAATGTAAATGGGATTGGACTCAAATAAAAAAAAGAAAGAAAACATTACTTTCCCACAGGAAATCCACTCCACGAGACAGGAAGCTGATCGACTGGGTCAGTCCTGGGGGGGATCTTTCTTATCTGCCCCCTTTACTTCTAAAGCATGTGGGGTTGCCATCTGGATAAGGCCTGGTCTGTCACATAAGGTTTTGTCCTTTATAGCTGACCTGCAAAGCAGATACATTATTGCAGTGGTAGTTGCTGGAGACTGGAAATTTACTTGTGTGTCTGTGTACGGTCCTAATTATGACTCCCCTGATTTTTTCACCCACTTAGCAACAACCCTAGCTCCTTTCCCCAATAATTTAATTATAGGGGGGATATGAATACCTATTGGGATTCTAGATTGGATCACTCTGGTTCAAAGCATGGTCCCCCCATGCGTAGTACCATAGCGTTTCGTCACTTGGTGGAGGGAAGGGTACTTGTGGATGCTTGGCGTTTTATCCACCCAACAGCAAGAGAATATTCTTTTTTTTCCCATGCCCACAATCTGTACACCAGGCTGGATTATGTTTTTCTGCCCTCATCCATGATGGGAAGTCTGAAGGAAGCTGAATATGGACTCTTGATTGTTTTAGATCATGCCCCTCTCAGAGTGGTTGTCGGTCTAGGAGCGAGGTCTCCAGCCCTTCCACGGTGGAGAATGGACCCTTCTCTACTCGTGGATTCACAATTCATACTCCAACTTAAAAAACATCTCCAGGAATTCATTGAACTCAATTCTAAGGAGGTCACTAACATTGATATAATTTGGGACACCTTAAAGGCCTTTGTGCGGGGGGAGGCGATCTCCTATTCATCCTTTGTTAAAAAAAATAATTCACATCAAGAGGAACAACTTGAACGAAAGATTAAAAACCTTGAAGGGACCAATATGGGGGCTCTGTCAGCTAAGAATGTTGCTGAGCTTGAAACCCTGAAGAATAAGGTAAATCAAATCTCAATTCGGAAATTGGAACAAGATTTAATTATAACCAAATCCAATGCATTTTCAGAAGGTGACAAAGCGGGTAAATGGTTGGCGGGGTTGGGTTAAAAAGAAAAAATCTGAATGTACCATTATAGGGTTGGAGGACCCAAGGGGGACAGTAGTCTACGACCAAACCCAAATTAATGACTCTTTTAAAACTTATTATTCAAAGTTATATACTTCAATGTTTCCTGTAGGTGCTGACCCTTTGACCTATCTGGATACCATTGATCTACCCCTTTTGTCAATCCATGATAGGAGCAGTTTGGATTCCCCATTGACAATAGAGGAGTTAAAGGGGGCAGTTGGGGGAGCTAAGAAGGGTGAGGCCCCGGGTCCCGATGGGATCCCAGCAGAACTATATAAAAAGCTATGGGACATCCTGGGCCCATTGATGTTTCGTGTGGTAACTGCTGCTTTGGAAAATGGTATTCTGCCAGCCTCCCAATATTTGGCTACCATAATAGTTGTTCCCAAACAAGGTAAGGATCCCCTTAAGTGTTCCTCCTACCCGCCCAATTTCACTTTTAAATTCAGACTATAAAATTATAGCTAAGATTATTTCGACCAGATTGGAAGGATTGCTCCCTCGATTGATTCATACCGATCAGTGCGATTTTGTGAAAGAAAGGCAGGCTAAATTTAATATCAGACGAACCCTTGATGTTATCCATAAATGGCCTAAGGGCAAGAAGGGAGGCCTATTGGCCCTTGATGCTGAAAAAGCATTCGACCGTGTCGAATGGCCTTTTATACTAGCAGTATTAGAGAAATTTGGATTAGGCCCCCAATTGTTGAAATGGATATCTTCCTTATATCATTCTCCTAAAGCTCAAGTTTTAATGAACAACTATACCTCCCCTCCTTTTCCACTGACAAGGGGCACCAGATAGGGCTGCCCCTTGTCTCCCCTATTATACGTCCTAACCATTGAGGCTCTGGCCCAGGGCATCAGATCACACTGTGATATTAGAGGATTTCCTTGGAAAGGAAAGGAACACCGTATTTCCCTGTTCACAGATGACATTTTGCTATATCTGTAATCCCCAGAATTGTCTTTACTCCATTTGTCTAGAATATTTGAACTCTACAGTCCCTTATCTGGCCAGAAAATCAATTGGGGGAGAAGCGAAAGGCTTCTGTTGGGGACAGAGAAATGTTCAATTTCTGCTGCAGGCACTACGATAAACCCCTCTAAACAGATTAAATATTTAGGTATTATTATTCCTGCCAGGCTGCCAAACTTAGTTAAGATTAATATGAAAGTTATAGTGAAAAAAATTAAGGAGGATTGTCTTGTCTGGAGAGCTCTGCCTTTAACCTTAATTGGAAGGGTCAATTTGGTTAAAATGTCTGTAGTCCCTCAATTCCTTTATTTCTTTCAGACTGTCCCACTTTGGATCCCAAACAGGTATATCAGGGCGCTGGAGGGTGCCATTACTCAGCTTCTTCAGCACAATAAGAGACCTTTGATCGAAAAAGAAATTTTAACACTGCCTCTCAGGAAAAGTGGACTGAGCCTACCTAGTGTGAAATATGATTATATTTCAACCCAGCTTTCCCATGTAAGAGACCCGTGGAGGGAGGGAGGGAGAGGATAGGCCTGCCTGGGTGGAAGTGGAGTCCCTTTCCTTTTTTTTTCTTGTATTACCACATATTGATAGGCCAGAGAATTCGGTCATCTCCCTTGAAAATAGAAAACCCTTATACAAAAACAGTGTGGAGACTGTGGGAATCAGCATGTAAATTGATCGGGTGCAATGGAGGGACTTTCCCAGACACTCCACTATTAGTACTCCCTGGAAAACCATGGTAGGCTTCAACCTGGGGATGAAAAGGTATTAAGTACTTGGTATCACAAAGGGTTATTTTTACTAGTCCATTTCTTGAGAGATGGAGAGATCCTCTCATTTAACTCATTGATCAGAATCTATAATAATAATGCCTCTCACTTCTTTCTATATCTCCGGCTAAAGGAGGCTGTCTTACGACTGCGTAATTTAAGTGCAGATGGCTACCATGACCAGTGCACCGCATTAGAAGAACTTTTTGTGGGCCAATCAACAGATAAATCTTTTAAACCACTTAGAAAGTGTTATGCATTGCTTCTGGGTGCGTTGCCTAACCCTCTGGGCAAAATTAAAGCTCAATGGGAATTTGACATACTACCAGATGGTTTGACGGGGGGGGGGGGGGATTGGTCGAATATTTTAAAAAATTCTATTAATTGCTCAGTAAATAATAGGCTGCGCACCATACAATATAAAGTTATTTTTAGGATTTATTTTACTCCTTTGTTGGCCCACAAGATAGACCCAATGTCATTTTCTTTATGTCCCAAGTGTAAGATCCATGAAGGCACTTTTTTTCACTTGGTCTGGGAATGCCCGCAGGTGCAAAGATTTTGGAGTGACATCCAAAAAATGTTAACTTGTACTTTGCAAATCCCTCTCAGGTTGGACCCCTCTGAGATTCTACTGGGACTTCCGCTGGGAGGACGGGAGGGGATGCCTGGCCATACGAAGGATCTGTGGAGGCTGGGTAATGTGTTGGCTTTGAGAGCCCTGGCCATGTACTGGAGACTTCCTGAAGTTCCGTCCATTGTAGAATGGATTAGATCCCTCATGGAGTGCATGAAAATTGAAAGAACACAATACCTTGTTAGAGGGCAGGTAAACAAGTATCAAAAAATGTGGGCTCCCATCGAACTGGCGATACAACAAACTTGGTTTCTACTGTTTTAATTCATATGTTAAAATAGACCTAAGGTATTCCTTTTACAAATTCTATATATCTAATAAGTTATGAATATGTGCTACTGGAAATGTATACGACAATGACAAAATAATATATGTGCCTCAAGACTGTCACAATCTGTATGTAAATCTGACTTGCTCTGCTATGTAAATAAAGTTTTAAAAAAAAAAAACAAGTACATGCTCAGGGCTATAATAAAAAGCTTAAACACACTAGATTTACACTGATTATGGTTAACGTTATTGTTTTCCAGTTACTTGTTATTTTATTTACTTTCCCTGCTGTTGGTCTACTAAATATTGTAGATAATACAGCAATTATTTCATTGAGTCTTTTAAAATGCATCTGACTCTCCCCTGCTAACCACACAATTGCTAGTTGTGACATCACAGTCTGCTGTCAAGGTGCGCACTATGATGTCATAAACAAAGACTGTGAGGTAAACAGGGTAGAGGCAAATATTCTCAAATGTTTTCTATAAGGACTATTTAGATGGACTACTTAGATGTGATGTAAATCTCAGAAAGGAATACTGGAAATGAAAAACCCTATTCCCTAGTAAATTGTAACAGCTGAAACTTACTTTTGAAAGTGCGTGCTGAAGTGCAGAGTTGCTCTATAAGCCGATCCTTGTAGGATCTGCCCTGCTGCCCCTGAATCATTTTGGTTACCCTAAGCTGTACCATCTCGAACTGTCTTTGTTTTTTTCTCTAGTGGGGGCACAGTATTATAGACCCGGCCTCACCTATGACCTGTAGAGATACAGTATCACATGCTTCTTCCTGCTGTCAAACTCCCACCCAGTACATTTAACATCCTGACTGCTTTGCTGTCGGCCTTGTTACATTGAATAGATTGTTTTAGGGGGTCACTTGTAACGATTCCCAGGCCCTTTTCCTCAGTGCTAGTGTTCAGCTTAACCCTTTCCATCCAATATTTCATTCTGGGGTTCTTATCCCCTAAGTGCAGTACCAACTGCCAAACTGTGGACCACCTCTTTAATCTTTGCAGGTCTTTCTGCTGCTCTGTAACCCCATCCTCGATGTCTACCCAACCACAGAGCTTAATGTCATCTGTGAAAAAACACATCTTGCCCTGGATTCCTTATCCTGTGTCGCTGGTGAACATATTAAAGAGTACTGGCCCCAGGACTGAACCTTGTGGCACCCCACTCATGACCTCCCTCTCTCCAAACATGACCCCATTTATACCACTCTCTACTGTCTCTCCCCCCTGCCAGCTTCTTGCCCATCTAACTAGATCCTACACCATTCCCAGATCCTCTAATTTCTCCAGCACCCTTCTGTGTAGCACAGAGCCGAATGCCTTGTCGAAGTTGAAATAGAACAAATCCACTACTTGTCCCTTGTCCACTGCCCTAGTTAACTAGTCAAAGAACACTATCAGGTTGGTTGGACAAGACCTCCCTGCCACAAACCCGTGTTGCTCATTATCTTGCCCATTTCTCTCCAGGTAGTCCACTAGGTCCTCTTTGACTAGTGTCTACATTAGTTTACCTGCTATGGAGGTAAGACTAATGGGTCCGTAGTTTCCCAGTTGCTCTTTGCCCCCTCCCTTGTAGAGCAGGACTACGTCTGCTAGCCTCTGATCTTTTGGAACCACCACTAAAAGTAGGCAGCCACTGAAAAGCCCTGCCAGAGGATCAATCAGTTCTGATACTAGCTCCCAGAGCACAGGACAGTATGGAGTTGTGCTCAGAAGTGCAGGGCCAGGGTGCAGTTACTGTGTTAGCCAAGCACCCATATAACAAATGCCAAAGTCAGGGGTAGCTGCACTCTGAACAGTAAGCAAGCACACAGAACCAGCCAATCATAGGGAGTCCAATAGATCAACCATTCTGAAAAGTTTTATTACAAGGTACAAGCCACATAAAAGCCAAGAACTGAGCATAAAAGGTGGAGACCACAGCCCAGACATCCCAGCACTTGGATCAACTGCCGCTTTCTCAGGGGACAGACAGCTGGGCAAACCCCACCCCTTATATACTGGCCAATTAGAACAAGATGAAAATGCCAGAGAGACCTTACTCCCCCAACCCCCCCAACCTCCTCCCCTGCTCTTTCTCCTGTCACTCTATCATGTTTTTCATCTTTTTTACTTCTCTCTTTATCTGTTTACAGGATGTGGAGTTCCTATCCCTGCAAATCCCCATAAAGATTCAATATGGGACCCTGAATTCTTGTGGGAGATCACAGTTTGCTGTCTTGTTCTGACTACGATTACCTTTATCTTTTGGCGAGGAAGGCTTTTGTAGCGTGTCCAGTCTACAAAAACTTCATCCCCCACTCATCCCACAGGGTATTTTATTTATTTTTTTATTTCTAGTTTTCCCTCCTCCCCCACCAGGACAAAACAATCAGGAGGCGCCAAGTAAGTCTGTCCCTGCCTAGTGCCTAACCTGACAGCCCCTGTCCCTCCATCCTGCCTCGAACCCCCTGGGCGGGGTCAGGCTAGGGGCCAACCCCCGAATCTTGTGGTTCTTGTTAGGGTCCAGGACTGTAGGCAGCCACTGGCACATCGGAACCAGGCTCAGTGCTCCATCTTCCAGGCTCTGGGGGGTTTATTACCTTGTTCTATTGGATGTTGCATGCCCATACATCAAGGTGTACATGCCAACGTCTGCAACGTCCCTCCCCCTCCTTTCACGAAGAAGCTGCCCCTGGAGCTGACTGGTCCCAGACCTACGCCTGTGACCAATCATGCCCCAGTGACTCCAGCTTGCTGTCACGCCCCCAGCCTCCGCCAAGGGTCACCACTTGCCAGACTGGAAAGCCCTCCCACCCCTGGTGAAGGCAAGCTGTCGGATGCTCCATCCTATCTCCCCCCATGCCAACCCCCGGCGGCCCGAGCTCGCTCCTGAACCTGGGTCGCCGGCATGGAGCAAGGTGTGGTGTTCAGCACCTCAACCCTCAGTGCCACCAGGCCGGTGTTCCATAAGGGTATTTTTGGCTGACTCCCGGTTATGTGAGTTGATGAAATTTTTATGATTTTTTTTATATTATTAACTGAAGTACTTTTCTATGCACTTGTGAAGATGTTGATTACTACAGGCTAAGAGTTTATTAGCTGCTGTGATGTATCTGCTTTGTACTTGTGTGGTACACTAAAATCTGTTAGCAGAGTATAATGTTGTGTCTGATGTCTCTGATGTGTTTTCATCTTGTTCTGATCAGTCTTTTTTTTTAATTTTTATTTTCTGCATCGCACTTCCCTTGCCTTTGTCTTATCTTCACCTCGTACTGTACATGCTGTGTCCTGCACCTTTTAACTTTTATCTTGTGCAAATATGCCAGCTCACTGGACTGGCCCATTTTTAGTGCAGTGAACAGTATATAAGAGGTGAGGTTTGTCAGCTGTCCATTCCCTGAGGAAGCTCCAGCTGAGCAAAGCAAGGGGACATGTGGACTGTGGTCTCCACCTTCTGTGCACAGTTTTTGGCCTCTATGTGGTTTGCACCTTGCAAAATACACTTTTTCACAACTATGATCCTGCTGGACTACCTGTGATTCTTTGGCTGGTTCTGTGTACTTGCTTACTGTTTGAAATGTAGCTACACCGTATTTTAGCTCCTGCAGCACCCTGCCCTTGGGCCTTATCTATTATGAGGGCTGCTGGCCCTTTTCTGACCCTTTCTCCTGTAAACACCACAGCTTTGGACATAAAAGATAAAAAATTATTTTTAAGGGATGAGAAAGAGTCCATTTGCAAGATAAACAGATCTTGGAAGACCCAAGGATGGGGAAATAGATATAGCAGAACACCTAACTCACGGATCACTCAGTTAACATCCTTAGGGGGAGGTTAGGCAGGGGCTTTAAAACTAGCTCTGTAAAAAATGACTGCATTTCACATTTGGAGACCACTGTACAAAAACAATGGGACAAAAGTGAAGTGTGCTACATGGGTGGCTGTCTGAACACTGCATATAATAAGCTGGAGACATACAGACTTAGAACTGAAGGACATACTATATCTTTTGCCATAAAGCTTTTTATCTTCCTCTTATCAAACGGGTGGCTGTTCACCCCCATCCATGCATCCCATGACCAGCTACCACCTCTCCCATTCCTACGGGCTTGATTCCCCTGTGGCTTTCTTCCCACAGCGTGGCCAGAGGAGGGACAGCCATCTTCCCATCCCCCCACCCCACCCCTAGAGCAAATTCCAGAAGTGTACGTGCCAAAGGAACACAGGCGGGGCTTCATTAAGCCCACTTGAGCCCATTTTCCATCTTTCTCCTATTCCCCCCAACTGTGGCAGTGTGCATGTGCATGGCAGCACACAGTACTGTGGAACTGTAGCCCCCACCCTTCTAAGCCTCGCAGAGCCTGCACTACTCCCTGGCCTCCACTTGGTGGCAATAAAAGCTGACATGGCTTGGCCACCCCTCCCTGAGAGAGGACAGCTGTCCCTGGGTTGCCCAGTCCTCTCTCCCTGGATGATCCCCAGCAACCTGAATATGTTCTTGAACCTGAGTTGCCAGTGTGGTGGCAGGTAAGGCACAAGCATCTCAGCCTTCTGCACCACTGGATCACTGGGAGATACTATATTGAGTTACATTTTACTTGGGACACATTTTGTAATTTTTTGTACTTCCTTGATTTGAATATTTTCATGTGTTTATTGTGCTCCTGTTTTGTATTTGTTCTTGCATTATCTCTCTCTCTCTCTCTCTCTCTCTCTCTCTCTATATATATATATATATATATGGAGTTACAATAGAGGTGAGCATGTAATATTGAGAATAAAAAGATGTATTCTCACTGCAGTGGAATAACTCTCTGACAGACACTGTGGGTTTATTTTCATTTATTTCCACAGTGTCTACGTCAGCACATGATAAACCAACAGTGGTGATGTCACTGCTGTGAAACAAAGCACGAACCACTGCCGGCATGACATCTCAACACATACATGGTTAGTAAATACAGATGAGCTCCCATAATGGAATCAGACACTAACTCAAATTAACCTCAGAAACCTACTGTTCACACTTTGTACATTACTTTATTTTCCTCAATAAACATGTATTTGAAATACATAAGAAAACATGTAACTTCATAGTACTCAAACACTAAAGCAGTAGTGGACTGAACCACGCTGCACACAGAAATACAAAGTGAAACTAAAATCACAAGAAACTGTGAAGTGTTGTATCGAAAATAAAATATCACAAGAAGCGCATTTTACAAAAAAACTGGAAAAAATACCTGCACAGAGTGATCAGAGTATCACCAAACTGCTAAAGAAATCCCTGAAGACATATTAAAATTGGAAAAATAACCTGAAGTCCCCGACTCTGATGCTAATATGAAATCCTGCCCACAACATGAAATTCACCAATCACAAATCACAAAGCTCGCACAGTGTAGCTCACCAACCAATAGATATAATTTCATTCATAAAAGTAGCTAATGACAATAAACTAAACTTTCCATTCACAACCTAACCCCGCTAACCAACCTTGATATAACCAAATAACCGGTGCATATAAACGAAAAGAGAAAAATAACATCCAGAACTAATACATACTAAAACAGCTAAAGACAGGAGGATGAAATTAAAAAGCAGAGCCCTATTGTGTAAATCGCATACATGATGTACGACTTGTGGAATATGGCTAATATTAGCACGCATGCAGAGTGCTCTGAGATAATATCACTAGTGCCTTTGGCACGCATGACATTGTCACAGGGCACTCTGCACTCATGCTAATATTAGCCATATTCCACAGTCACCCATCATGTATCCCATATATATAGGCACAGTTTGTAATGTTAAACCTCAAATTTTGCACTTTAATAACTTTGCAACCGATCAATTGATTTGCCCAAAATTGGTATGTGCTGTCCTGTGGGGTAGATCTCTTGATGTGGCAAGTTTCTTTTCTGTGAGAAGTATAGATTCTGAGATTCTGATTGTGCTAAAACCTTAAAAGTTGCAATTTTTTGCATTTTTTTCCTTGTTGCGTTGCGCCCAGATGGTGTGGAATTTTGGTGTGATTTTTCTATGGTAGATACAGTGTGGGTAACAGAACTGCCATGCTTTGTTTGGTGAAAAAATATTAATGTGTTGCAAAGTTATTACATTTTTAAGTTCCCATTGTTTTCAATGGGAATTCTCCTATCCAACTTAGAGGGATAAAGTTCGACCAAGGATTGACCTCATGAAAAAGGATTCTCTCTCGTGAGATCCATTCCTTTTTCATGAGAATAAATCTTTTTTCTTGAGAGAGAAAAATCCTTTTTTGCCAGCCGCCATCTTGTTTTGTTTTTCCATCAAATTATCCCCACCATCCCCCTCCCCATTCCAACCCTCACAGTGAGCATTCACCAGCCCACACACGCTCCCTTACCACCAGAGGTCCTAGGATGTCATCTTCTGTGGACCAAGACACGTCTGCATTCTTCAAAGCCGAGCCATGAACTGAGGAATCAAGGTTATGTGCCATATAATGTATTTCAATGGCGTTTTGAACTTATGTTCATAACTTCTCTATTTTTTGGAATTTTGTACACCAAATTGTCAACATGGCCTTTCTGGGACCCCACTTCATAAACACTGCAACTGACATTTCGTTATTAGGGCCCTTAAGGTGATTTTGCAGTCACTGCACAAAATCACCTTTCGGGACTGAATAATGAAAGTCGGGGTCCCAAAAAGGCCATGTTGAAAATTCGGTGAAAAAACTCCTAAAAATTGACCCAGTTACACGTGTTTCTTAAAAATGTTCTACGTAAGTGCATAACTTTGGCAATTTTCAATATTTTGACTCCAAATTTTCAACATAGCCATTTTTCACATCATCTCATGTACCATACAGCTGTCATTTTTTACATCCTGTCTGAAATGTGTTTTTGCACTATGCCACAAAATAGTACTTTGGCACAGATTTAAAAATTTTCACCTACGGGGTTTATGAGGTGTGGTCATAAGACTATGTTGAAAAATGTGAGGTCAAAATATGAAAAAATGCCACAGTTATGACTATTCATTGCAGTTTCACTATGCCCTTTTGTAACTTCGGAAATGTTAAATATTTTCACCCCAGATTTTCAACATAGCCTTCTTATTACCCCCATCTCATGCACAGTATGTTACAGCTGTCATTTTTCAAATCCTGGCCAAAATGTGTTTTCACACCTGTGCCGCAGAATGGTGTTGCAGTTGCGAAGAATTACATTTTGGTGGAGATTCAAACATTTTCTGTACCGGGTACATGAGGTGGGCTAATAAGATGGCTATGCTGACAATCTGATCACTGTTGTCCTGTAAATGGAAGCACAGGTCCTGGAGAGCCCCATGCTTCCATAGCTACATACATAGATGCATCTACGGAGGGTTGGGAGTACAGGGTCCAACAGACTGCACTCTCACATTAAAATAAGGATACTATTATACTATGTCAAAAAGTAAGGAAATAAGTTGCAAAATATTTTGTTAATGCTCCAGTTAGGGTTGAAGTGACAAAAGTTTGGAAATGAAATGTTAGGGCTTTCCTAACACCCCACCCTCCCAAACCAGGCAGGAGAGCAGGTGTGTGGTGTGCCTTGAGCTTCTCAAGCCTAACGCTCACCCCATTCTCATAAAGTCTACACACTTGACCTTATTTACAGATGGAATGAGGTGAGGGTTAGGCTTAAGGAAGCCCAATGCACACCCCACACTTGCTCTCCTGCCTGGTTTAAGGGAGTGGGGTGTTAGAGAAACCCTAATGCCTCATTTCCCAACTTTTGTCACTTTGACCCTAACTGGATCATTAATGAAGGTTTTTGCAACACTATAGATCTATAATACATAACCCACTCTAGGGTGTGCGGTCGCGCTCTGATATATGTACACCTTTTGGTGTGCTTTCAACCACCCAAGGCGTGCGTATATCAGAGTGTGACCATACACCCTAGAGTGGGTTATCTATCTTATAAAATGGCCACAAATATTTGTGGGGTGGTAAAAAAAGTAGTCCCTCTGTGGCACAAGTTTTTTTAGTTCAACAGAGTGAGTCTTATTTTTAAGTTCTGTCAGCTAGTCATTTATCAGTACTGACAGTGCTTGGTCAAAGTACATTATAGTAGTAAAAGTGAAAGTCCTTGTAGACTAAGACACTTTGAGGTTGGCAGGATCAACCAGATATGGCTTTTAAATGATGTAGGATCAACCACATCTTGTGTACACTGGGGGATTTGTATATTAATTTCCTTGTGCCTGTGGGTAGCAGTCTGACTGGTCCAGTTGTATGTGTGTGGCTACCTTTTTGTGCCAGGTGTGGAGTTGGAGTGATCTCACTACTGGTGAGAAGGTTTTGAGAGCTGGAAAGTAGTTCAGGCATGTGGTTATACTGGGAGGCATGTGGTTATTGTAGAATAATGCACAGTTATGTTATGTGACATGTTTTATCCAATCAGCATACTGCATTTTCAGTGATTTTTCTTACCTATTATATATATATATATATTTATACAATGTATGTTTTGATATAAATCTCAGGATAAAATGTTGTATCTCAGCCAGGTCGTGAAGATGATATTGATATCTCCATGTTCCTATATGTCATCACAATGAAAATGAAAGTGTTTCACTTTCCATCCTGTGGCTTTCTCAAGTTACTAACAGGATCTCCCCAATGACGTTCTCTTTACAAGCAAGACCCCACTCCCCCATGCATCTCTGAGACCTGCTTCCACCTACACAAATAAATATTTTAAAATCATATCTGGTTGAACCTGACACTTTCTTTTATCCACTTCTTCTTGGAATGTAGCGTGACCGAGCAGCTATCCCCAGAAATATAGTACGACCAAGAGCTATGAATCTCAAAACCTGAGGCACTGCCTGATATTAAGAATAATGGAGCCACTACTGCCACACTTAGAAGAGTGTATTTTTTTATTCTATCACTATTTTGTCAAAAGAAGCTGCCGACAGTACTCAGACGAGAGTGAAGGGTCGGCAGCTTCAGCGCAGCAGACGAAAGTGTGAGCATATGTTGTTATGACAACATATACTCCCACTTCCATCTGGTGTGCTAAAGCTGCCGATTCCTTTGTTGTCGTCTGAGTACTGTCAGCAGCTGCTTTTGACAAAATAGCGCTATAATAAAAAAAATACACTTTTCTAAATGTGGCAGTAGTGGCTCTCTTGTTCTTAATATAAGACAGTGCCTCACATTTCGATATTCATAGTGCACGACTACGCTACATTTCCGTAGATAGCTCCTGGGTCACACTACATTTCAGGTGAAGCAGATAAACTGAAGTCACAGGATCAACCAGATATGTTTTCTCACTGTTTATCTCTTAAAAGGTACATGCAAGATCAACCACAAATGGTTTAATAAATAATTTTAAAGTGGCAAAATCAGACATTTTTACATGTGACATGTAATCAGTGGTGTTGGGGGTTATGCAGGTGTTATGTTGGGTTAGCTAGCAGTTGGATCTGTCACAATCCAGTTTTTTGTAATTTTAAAGTTGCAGGATCAATCACGTATACTTTTCAAATAACATATGGCATCTCTTGTGTTAGGAGACATAGCAAACTTGAGTTGGAATAGCCATTACCTCTATGTGAGGATTATATCAAGTGGGCATTTGGGGTTGTGTTCAGTAGAGACCAAAACATACATTGTATAAACAGAACATGACATGGCCTGACTGAAGATATCATATTTATCTTCACTCGAGGCCAATGACATCATGATATCTCACCGTGGCTTCGCCGCTGTGAGATATCATGATATCATTGGCCTCGTGAAGATAAATATGATATCTTCAGTCAGGCTATATATATATATATATGTATGTGTGTGTGTGTGTGTGTGTGTGTGTGTGTGTATATATATATATATATATATATATATATACACACACACACACACTATCATATAAGCAAAGGAGCCATGGGAGGGGAAGGGGCCAACTAGATTGGCCGAGTGGTCCTTTTTTTTTAGCTTTCTATTTATACTTCTCCCTCACGCCAGCACTCTGCTCCATCAGAAAATGCTCATGTGTCAGCCCCTCTTCACCTCATTACCTGACTCCAAGGCAGACCCCCATGGAGCCGTAGCTGTACCCTCCAGGTGGGTATAAGGTGGGGCCCGTACACCCCAAGACTTCTAGTTTTGTTGGGTCCCCCGATGGTTCAGGCAGGATGTAACCATTAGGGTCTGCACTGGCACTCCTTCCTCTCGGCGTTCCAGCTTTGTTTTTTCCCCTGTTCTGGGAGCGTGGTGTGCAGCCGACATCAAAGCATCACCGCCGACTTCCACCATGCCCCAACCCTCTCTGTCTGCTCTGTGCTTGCTGAGCCTCTGACTTCCGCCAGAGGCCAGTCAAGCACCAAGTCCTATTTCCGTCCCTCCCAGAGAGAAGAGTGAGCAGTCCTCACAGACACTCGAGCCATCTCCCCGGCTGCCGCTCCACCTCCCTAGACTTCTTCCCGAACCTGGGTTGATGGCGTCATGAGCAGTAGCACTACCGCTGCGCTGGCAGGCCGCTCAAGTGGTTCTTTCCTGCTGACAGATTCTATGTTTCTATATTATAGGGGCATGGTCATGCCCCTATAATTAAGATTGAGTAGCCTGTTTAATGTTAAGCCTCAAATTCCATTCAACGGATTTGCATAAAATTTGGCATGCACTGTTCTGTTGGGTATGTCTCTTGATGTGTCAGGTTTCGTTCCGATAGGATGTGTGGATTCTGAGAGCTGGATAGTGTAAAAAAGTGAAAAGTCACTACTTTTTGCAGTTTTTTTCCTCATCACCTTGCACCCAGATGGCGTGGAATTTTTATGTAACTTTTTTTTATGGTAGAAAGAATTTGTGTAACAGAACTGTCAGTGTTTGTTTAGTGCAAAAATAGCCTGTTACAAAGTTATTCAGTTTTTAAGTTTCCTATGGGAAGTTTGTTTTTCAGGATAGAGGTAAAATGTTTGACAAAGGAATTGATCTAATGAAAAAGGACTCAATCTTGCAAGCTCATTTCCTTTTTCGTGAGGAAAAAATCTTTTGTCATGAAGGAAAAATCCTTTTTTGTGAGATGCCATTTTGTTTTTTTCTTTCCACAAACTAGTGAGCATTAATGCCCAACAAAGGAGGCTTCTACTGGGGAATTAATGCATGGTTGAGGGGGGGCCTAAGTGCCTACAACCACCCAACCATGCATTAATTCCCCAATATAAGCCAACTCCAGAGGACATTAATGTGCTTGTAATATGACAATAACTATGTTTCTTAATGTGTGCTACTGTTAAATATTTTGATAATGAAGACAATGTCTATGGTTCCACAAAGCTTTTTATTTCTCTGAAACTTTTTTTTTCCACATACAGCACGCGTGCCACTGTGGCACGTACAACACATCTACTTACATACTTGTGTGTATGCAGACTGCTAAACATTCAGAGGTACATTTTACACAGTAACTTGTGTTATTGTTGTTTCCGTTCAGTTTTTTAACTTCTGTTTGCTGGAACTGTTTGGTTTTGTATAGTCGTGGTCAGATCCTGCGTCTTCACTGCAGTGAGTTTTCTGTGGTCTGCTGCATTGTGGGATATACAGCATTTTCTGCTGTGATAGCTACTAGTGCTACACCTTGACACAGTGACCCTGTGATTAATAGTTGGAGTGGGTATTACCAGTGATTATCCCCCTCTCCAACTTTGATCATGTGGTGCATTTTGTCCAATGACATTACCTTATTTGACATTTCTCTTTTTTGCCATGTTATCAATAATGGAGCCCTTGGGTATGGACACCAAACAGGCAGGACCCCTCTCTAGTGCCTTTTCACCCTAGAACATCTCCTGGGCCTCACCACCCGAATCCGGAACTCTCCAGCAGCCACTCGTGTAGGCCCCCCTGACCCCCTCCTCTGAGCTATCCCTAAAGCCTTACACCTCCCATATATTTCAGCAGGGAGTGCAGGAAGCTGAAAGGGTCAAAGGTCATGAAGGGAGGTCACTGAGCAACTGCACCTTAGTGGTCCACACCCCAAACACATTCTTAAACCCTACCCACTCCTTATAAACCACAACCACACCCCATCTACATACATTCCAATAACAAATCTCAAATGATTAACAAAAACATACAGACATCCACTCTCACACAAACCAACATACCAGTCCGCACTGTCAGCAGGATTACAGTAAATAAAATGAGCAAAGTAATTAAATCCCAATGAGTTTATGTAATAGCAGTTTGTCTATGGGGCTCTCTCCCCCCCTTAAAGAAAACAATATCCTTCTTCAGACCTCTGGGACTCTCATTCCCCAAGGCCCTGTTTTAAAAATATAATTTTAAATGGAATCAGATAGTTTGAAACTCTCACTCCCATAGGTCCAAGTTCGGAATTAATTAAAAACAAAGCACAGGTAATCTCTTCAAATGTCTCAAAAATAGTGTTTTCTTTAATACACCGTTCAGACACAGTCTCACGCTACGGCCAGTCTCTCACCATTAAAGCTCACCTTGGTTCAGGAGTCAGCTCTCTTATTCTGCTTCCTCAAACAACTCCTCTTTTCAGATGACTCCCTGATGTTCAACAGAGCCCAGTCTCATAGACATCAGTCCAAAGTTGTGGCTTCCTAGCCACTCCGATCTGCCCAGTTTTTCCAAACCTTCACAAACCACAGGGCAAAGGGGAAAATCCAAACATCCAAACCTATTACCACTTCCCAGACTTGTGTCCGCCCTCCAATTACCGCAAAGTACCCTCGAATGGCAGAACCTGCACAAGCAATACAATCTGAAAGGCAAAATGCTTAAACTAATGATATCAATGCTGTGTGTCTTCTGATGGTTCTGGATTTTAGTATGTGCAAGCAGCGATGTGCTGGAGGTGGCTTGTAGTTAGAATCTCCAAAGCTGTTTTCATTCCCATACCCTGTTCCTCTGATTGGTCACTTAACCGCAGTGCGGATGCCACCTGCTTTACATTACTTTCCCTGCTTGGCAAGTTGGCGGCGCCTTGCTATGCTCACCTGGCAGTGCTCTGGCAGCCCAGAATGAACTAATTAATGCCAATCCTGCCCACCCATCTACTCCCCCCATATGCGTGAATCGTTTGGTGCCCTAATAGTTTTTTTTTTTGTGCCACAAGCACCATCTTCACTGTGACACACAGAAGAGGCTACAATAATCAGCAACAGACAATCAGTCATGAGTAGAATAGGGATATGTGTATTGTTATCTAGTCCAATAGTATCTGGTTGTCAACTTGGCTCATCCATGTCCGTCATCCAGTTGTCCCTCCCTCCCCACCCCTGCTACTTTGCACAGTAAGCTACTCCTTGGTACCCTCGACTGGGCACCCAAACTACTTTGGACACCTTTTGGTACTATCCCTAGCTTTGGGAATGTATACCAGGTTCACTATTTCTAGAGCTCAGACGGGGTGGGGGTGTACAAAGGCAAAACTACAAATGACCCAACTATAACCCAGGTCCTGAGGAGAGAACTTTTGCTTGGGGCTATGCTAGGTCTGTACTTCTAGAGGAGTGCCCAGTAATTCCACACAGGAAGCAGTAACATGAATGCCCAAACCAGATTGGGGTTCTAGAGTGTGACTTTATTCCAAAGATGGCACTTAAGCAATAAGACTCGACAGGGTGTGCACAGAACATATTTTACCGCACGGCCAGGGACGTAATAAGGGGCCAAGTGCCCTTAGCCCCTGGGTACAGTAAAATATGTTCCATGCACACACCTGGAGTGTCTTATTGCACTTATAAAATGGGCTGCTATATTTATTTAAATTTGTACAGTTAGAAAAATGTTGTTTGTATGTAGAAAAAAACATTTAATGCTAATCCATCATAAAATAGTCCTTCCGCGGCATTTTGTTAATATTCATGAGGTAATTTGCATTTGACACCAGGTTGCTACAGGACAGCCAGCATTTTTTTACTATAGGCAGCACAATGGCAACGACAGCAGGGGATGCTCGACATTTGCCAGCTGCATGTCATTCTGAATGATCGGCGAGGCTCCCGGTACAATTTTGCTGTTTCTGCAGCTAGAGAGAGAGACAAGTAGCACTGCCCATAAAGCGTGATCTAAACTTTCCCCCTCCAATCTAAAGTCCCGAGACCAAGTTGTTGTGATGACAGATCTAAATTACCGACTAATTACTGCCTGACAAGCCCTAGGTGAAGTAAAAATATTAATAGTAACCAGCAAATGACTCTGCCTAGTAGGACCGTTTGATAGTAGGATCGTTTGACATACTGAAGGGAGACAGAGAATCAAATGAGAGGTTTAAATTAGTGAGCCATGAGCCTTGCCTTGCTGTGAGCTGTGAGCAACCAGGAACCGGGGCAGCAGCAGAGGCAGCACGATTCCTGAAATGGCACATATATACATGCATGGGCATCAGACCTGGGGGCGACTAATGAGAATGCGCATTTCTGTGATAGAAATTCAACACTCACAAAGAAAAGAGAGAGAGAGACAGAATGTCCATGGTGCACCATTGACACCAGTTAATTCAAGCCTGCATTCATTATCACAAAGGGGTAGGCTGAATAATCCAACTCTGTTTTCCTCACGCTTGTCAAATACAAAGATGACAGACAGTAAAAATGCCAATGTTCCATGGCTTATGGATATTGGCCTTTTTACTGCCAGACCCTTTTTTTACCCATGCATGGAACATATTTCATACATGGGTAACTAACTAATCACATTGTTGAATTTAGCCTACCCATTTTATAAACTAAAGCAAAGGTGGCCCCCAAGGTTTACTCATCGTGGCACAAGGCAAAAGCAGAACAACAGAAATCTGTATTGGACAGAAACACTACATATCCCATATGTCATAGGACTTTGTATTCTCTTCAGCGGCAATGGCCTCAGCTGAAACACACATTTTCCTCCAATGGCACTGGCCACAACTGAGCACACAATTCCCATATGGCATAGGACTTAAAATTTCGACAATGTGGCAACTGGCCACGACAGAGCACACTGGTGCTCAAAATTAGATTATACAATGGGGTCCTAAAATGCCACTGTCTGATTGGTTAGTTGGCACCTTTTGCCCATTGTAAATCCTCCACAGTACCAACGGGATAAGGTGCCAGTCACAGTAAGCCACACCAATGACTCCCCCGAAATCACTCCGACCTCCGCAAACTCAGGACTGGCGAACAGCGAACACATAATAAAAATCTCTTGACTAACGACTCCCGCTGCCCCCGCCCCCAAGTAAAGCCTGCCGGCTGCCAGTAAAAAAAAAAAAAAAAACCTGTCCCATCACTTAAATCTTTTCAGCACACACACACTCTACCTCTAAATCGTTGTCTTCATGTGAGATGAAAGCTCGTCATATTTTGGTTTTCATACCGACTGCCGCTCATAGATTTGAACCTTCCCGTCCACACTGCTACTCTTCGAACTTCATGTAAACTGTTCAGTTATTGCTACCTCGCCTCCCTATTCTATCATAACTACATTCTTTTCACTTATCAAGCACCAGACTGATTCCCTCTCAACTCACCTCCTTTCACCACTGCCACCCTAGTCCGCCCAACATTATAAAATTAAAAACTCAGAGTCGCACAAATTCCTGTTTTGTCAGCCTGGAAGTAACCACACTGATACATGGTATCCTGTTACTGCTTTCAACACGCTCTATCCCGGCTTTATCAGACTTTCCATGCAAACACAAGGAACTATTTTTCCTAGCGGAATAATACATTTAATAAAAATGATAAAAAATTGGGAACATCCATATTTTTATTTATTTTTTTACACAAAAAGTATAGGGGACATTGTATAATGTAAATTTACCACACCAAGGGTGTGTGGGTTGCCCGCTAGTTTTACAATGCCTGGTGTGCTTTGCTCACTCGGCCTATCGGCCTCGTGATCAAACAACACACCAGGCATTGTAAATCCTAGGGCAACCCACTCCCTTGTCATGGTAAATTGCTTAAACAACCCACACCAAGGGGTAAACTTTCTATTCAGGCACTGGCCACCGTGTCCTGAATAAGCAGGCGCCCTTATGGAACCTGTAGTGCTGAACTGGTCACTCCAGATGGGGGGCTGCCCACTTTTTGCCTCCAGGTCTATACCCAGCCATTCTTTCAGAGTTACACTTCAAAACTTCTGGAAAACAGAAATATGTATCTTGGAATGACTTTCACATCCTGCATAAGAAAACACTACTTCTGAGTGTAGAACTAAAGTCCTGAACAATGTGCCAAGTCTCTCTGGGGACCCCACGATTGTCAGGCAACTTTAAAAGCATGAGAACAGTCTCAAAGTAGAACAGAAACTGGTGTATATTTGCCTTTATCAGAGTACACCCAAAAAAGAAAGTAATTTCCTCCGGGAAGCACAAAGATTACTCATGGTTGGAAAACAAACAGGCAGCTTCAAAGGCCTGGATCAAAATAGGGGATTGCCCCTCAGATCCATCCTGGCAGTTTTTTACCATCTCACTGGGGATGAAAAATCAGGAACTCCTGCTAGACAATATACTTCTCTTGGCAGGCAGATGTTTCTCAGCACTAGGGTAAGAAAATAGGCTCTCCTCACAGAGCCCACACTGCAGCTCTTCACTCCTCCAACTGCTCACACTGAACTCCACTCAGAACTAACCTAAGATTCTAAAACACCCCACTCACAGCCATGGTCATGGCTTATGCTTCTGCAAGAGTTCTAAATGACATCACCTTTCTCATCTCAACTAAGACCAAGTAAACAGAGAGGGAGCAGGTGAAAAAACATTTAACCAGTTATTCACCAGCTGCCTTCCCTACCTAGCACTCTCACTGATGGGATTATAGTAACCTCAGGGGACTGGGGGATTACACAGTTACTCTGAGTCCACGTGTGCCACATTTCTTATTTACTTTTTGCTCTGTGGTTTTGTTAGCTTCAGGGAACAGAAACTACGTGGTACTGCCAGGAGGGCCTGCTTGGTTAGCCGGGAGGGGCCACATGACCTGCGTGTCATCACCAGGTAGGTGGTGCAGCTGTCTACTGCAAGGGAGAGACAGGAGTCAGACAACCAGTGGACATGCCAGCCCCCAGGTGTCCAGGTCAGAGGAGGAGCTGGATGAGAGAGTCACTCGAGGACCTTAGATGGTACAAGAAAGTAAGGCAAAGCATGAGGTTGACACCACATGCTGCTGCTGCTGTCACTGGATCAGGGAGGGACCCATTTGAATTAGATAATGCTGCCGCTGTCATAATGGCTAGATAGCAATGGACTGGCAGTATAGCCTAGAGGTTAGAGTAACAAGCTATGAATGAGCTAGGTACATCCAGCAGACTTGGGTTTGATTCCCACAACCTCCACTTGTATACTGTGTGACTCTGAGCAAGTCACTAAACCACCCCAGTGCTCCTGGGTTGCACCTGAAAATAGGCACTTGTGCCTAGTGGGCCTTACCTGGTTACCAAAGAATAAAATAAAAATAAATATTTTCTTCACAAGGAACACACAAAATCATGCGCTGCAGGAAACGTGGGTGGGTGCAACTGCAAAAAACTGAAAGTCCACTCAGTAGCCTAGATGTACTCCAGCTGGAAACAAAAAGTCACATGAAGACAGTGCCAGTAAAGTGCAATAACTTTATTCAGCCAGAAAAAAAGGAGAGCTGTGGCTGTAGCCATGGCCGTAACCCCAACCCCATAATTTCTTAGCCTTTTTATGTTTTTATAAATGTGTGTACCTTACCATGGCAATTGGTGTTATCTGCAACCCTCAGTCTTCTTTTCTGTGGTGGGGCAGCCTGAACCCTGGGCCCTGAGCAAGGCTGGGGTGCGTGCAGGGGTAAACGATTATAGCATCTTGTGATCCTAAGTGGACAGGGTAGAAAAGATAGATAACTTCATCTGCCCTGAGCCTGCTAATTTTTTATCTTTTGCATCACACAGGAGGGTGGGGGGTTCAGAGTGGTGGCCAGGGAGGCCAAGATGGGAAGGCCACAGCCAAGATTAGCGTCAAACACTCGGGCAGGGGTGTTAAATCTTTGCCAGCATAACACTGCTTGCAAGGATTCCGAGATTATGGAAAGTACTAATGCCCATGATGAGAAACCCTCATGTATACCACAACAACTGGAATCTGAACTATAAAAACATTTTTGTTAATAAATATAAAAACATTTTTGCTAAATAATAGCATTAAGGCTCCACCAGGATTGGGTTATATGAACATACGAACATACGAAGAAGCCAGCAGAAGAAGGCCATGTGGTCTATCTAGTCTGCTCTTATTGCAGGGTCCACAGCTTGAGCTACCATCCCTGCCCTCCCTCATCACTCATGATCCTTACCTTTCCCCTATGCCTATCCCAGCTTCTCCTAAAGGTGCCCACTGTCTTCAATGAGATCACCTCCTCCGGCAGTGCATTCCAAGTGTCCACCACCCTCTCTGTGAAGAAGTGCTTCCTGACCTCCTTCCTAAACCTCCCACCCTCCAGCTTAAGACCGTGCCCGCTCGTGTTATGGTTGCCACTCAGCTTAAAGAGACTCTCCTTATCAACTTTATTTATCCCTTTCAAGTACCTGAAGGTTCCAATCATGTCCCTCCCTCTCCCTCCTGTCTTACAGGGAGTACATGTTCAGTGCCATCAACCTCTCCTCATATGTCTTACCTTGCTGACCCGCTATCATCTTTGTAGCCCTCCCCTGGACCTTCTCCAGCAGGTTAATGTCCTTTTTGTGGTGTGGGCACCAGTACTGAACCCCATACTCTAGAAGAGACCTTACTAGGGACCTGTACAAGGGCAGTATAACCTCCTCTCTCCTACTACTGATCCCCCTAGATATGCATCCCAGCATCTTGTTTGCCTTTGCTACTGCTTTCTTGCACTATGTGGAGTGCTTCAGGTCACTAGTGATTATCACTCACAGATCCTTCTCCTCCTCTGATGCAGATTTTCAAACTCCACCCAGGTAGTACTCTGTCCTGGGATTTTTGACTTCAATATACATAACTTTGCATTTCTTGGCATTGAAGCCAAGCTGCCAGATCCTGGACCACCTCCCCAGCTTTTCCAGATCACCCAGTAGGTCCTGTATCCCTTTAGCTGTGTCCTCTCTCCTGCAGAGCTTGGTGTCATCTGTGAATAGGCACATTTTTACCTTAACGCCATCCCCAGTGTCACTGATGAAGACACTGAACAACACCGACTCTGATTATTGTCAGTTAAACTAACCCTAGGGGCATAAAGCACTCGGCTACACGTTGACCATCTAAATGTTTTGCGTTACACAGAGCTAGGTGTTTAGAAACAAATTTACCCTCTGCTCAGGAAAGATTTACTGAAGTTCTACATAGAAAATACGGGTTGGGCAACCATGCACAACCAGCCTGTGCTGCTGTAGATGGGTTCTGGTTTCAGCAGACCTCAAGAGCAAAGCCCGGGAGATCTGATGTAATCAGAAGATTGAGGTGGCAGTTCAGGTTGGGCACATGGTTGCCCAAACAGTATTTTTTATAGTGTTTAGTTTTATTTATTTATTTATCTTTTAATACAAAAGTGTTTCCACAGCACTCCTCAGCAGGCAGGTGGTTTCAGTTTTGGATTTGTACTGATTGTGGTGTATGCAGCAGAAAAACACCAGTGGGATGATATTGAAAACTTTGCTCAGTGGGCAAAGTGACTGCACCCTGTTTGCTTGGGATCTGTGCCCCTGCGTAAGATTCAAAGGCGGATGTGTTTGCACTAAAAGGGTTAGTGCACACAAAAATAAATAATGTGTGTGGCGGGCAAGGGGAGGGGCAGGGAAAGGAATACCAGCACATTGCAATATACAGCACACTTGCACTGTGCCAAAGGGTTACCACAGGCCACTGTGCACAGGGCAAATACTGCACAATTTACTCCCGGCAACTCTAGTAGCCAGCAGAGCAACTGTAGCCAACAATCAAGTTGGCAGTGGAGAGCATACCTGATCTATGGTGTCCAGTGGACCCCTCACCCTCCAACCGTTGGCCCAGACAGTTGTAAAACTCTTCCTGGCACCTAGTGGACCCCACCACCCTCCGATCACCTGCCACCATACAAGGAAATCAATCCCTGGTGCCTAGTGGCCATCCGACGCCCTCTGATCACTAGCCCTGATACAATAAAAATATATCCCTGATGCCTAGAGGTCCCCCCCACTCCATCAATAGGCCAGGTATAAAACAATAGATCACTGGTGCCAAGTTGCAACCCCTAGCCTCTGATTGCAAGTCCCAATACAAAACAAATAAATCTTTGGTGCCTAGTTGTCCCCCTTGCCCTCCAATCACTAGTCCCGGTACAAGAAAAATAAATCCCTGGTGACTAGTGGTCTCCCCTGGCCTCTGATTGCTGGCCCTAGTACAACAGCAGACAGTATATGCACTCCCTTTACAGTACAGGGGACATGCATTCCCTGTCATCGCATATGGCAGCCAGCCAAGGTGGCGAGAGGAGGGCTTTGCTGGTCGCTGTATAGGATTCCATGGCACTGGCGTTTCAGGTGATGAAGGTTAGGGTTGGTCAGTGCCCGTGGAACAGAGGGGCCACTAGACATCAGACATTATGTGATCATGTCCGGTGATAGAGATTAATGGGTAGGTGGTGTCACTAGATGCCAGGGAGTTATTTTATTATTAAGGGGCCAGCGATTGGAGAGTGGGGGGAAGGACTACTGAACACCAGGGACCTATTATTTTATGCCAGGTTTGGTGATCAGAGGGCAGGGGGGACCACTAGGCACCAGGGATTATTTTCTTGAACAAAGGCTAGAGATCGGAGGGCCGAGGGAGACCACTAGGTACCAAGGACCAATTATTTTATACTGGGACTGGTAATTGGAGGGTGGTGGGGACCACTAGGCACCAGGGATTATTTTTATTGTAGCAGGGCTGGTAATCAGAGGGTGGGGGGGAGACCATTAGACACCAGGGAATAGGTGAATTTTACAGGACTGGGCAATTGAGGTGGAGGTGGAGCCAGTCACGTGGGTGCAAACCTGCTGCTGCATCCCATGCAAATGTATCCAGGACCTCCTTGTGAGTGAGCTTGCTCAATGGAGTTTTCCTGCAATAAACTTGAACTTGAACTTGAACTATCCATGATGGGCATACAAATTGCCACTTAGCGTTTTGCATGCCCAATGGGCTTAATTGCATGGGACCATCTGAACATCACAACAGGAGCTACCGGTGCTATCGGGTCATGGGGGCGCTGTTCCCTGCACTGCCAGAATCCATGTCAGGGCAGCGCTACTTGGCTTAGTGCTGTGCCGACATGTCCATTATTCAGTCAGATAGTGCTGGTGTGCTGTCCAACTGAATACATCATCCTCAGGGTCCTGGGCAGTGGACAAGTTCAGCACAAACCTTGGTGCTCCACTTTGCCCATTTTTGAATATCTGGCCCCAAGTGCTTCGAGGAGTTCCAATCAGCTGGAGTCTTGTTGTACCACAGAAAGGTATAATCGCATTCCATGACCTTTGAACTGTAGTACAACAAGGTTTCAGCTGGCATGGAAATCCATGCAGAGCAAACCCTCACCATTTACTATATAATATTAGAGCTATTTCTGGACAAACAAACAATTAAATAATTAAACTAACTGTGTCTTGGGGGGGGGGCATCTAGAGGGTTTAAGGTCTGACAGGGCCTCCCAGAATCAGTCAGGCTGGAGACTATTGACAAACTGTAGCCTAAAAGTTCATGCTAGCCTGATTCAGCTGTCTCGTGGTAAGCTAAACTACCATGGAGAGAGGGAGAGAGAGACACAGAGAGAGAGTGAGAGTGTTTTTTTTTCTGTCTGAGACCGTCATTATTTATTTATTTATTTATTTTATATATTTCAGTCTTGGAATGAATACCTTTGAGCCAAAGGCTCTTTTACATAGGCTCCAGGTCAGAGCAAAGAACAGAACAAACAGTATAGTGAGGAAATACATATGTAACCCCTCACCCCTGCCTTTTTAGCAAAATGACAGGTGGCATGCTGTTGAAGCTGACAGCAGTACCTGGTGGGGACTGGGTTCGGGGAGGATGAGGTTACTCGGCACAGGGGACCTAGGTTTGGCTACTCTGAACAGGGGCACCCAAGTAAATCTGACCACAGGAAGCAATAACTGTAATGTCCAGAACCAGGAATGGGATTCTTCAGTGTGGCTTTTATTCACATCCAAGCTGAACAAACAAAGCATAGATGGACCCCCATGGGGCTACATTCCTGGTAATGCAGATTAGAGACAACAGAACACTTTATCACTATTTCCAGCCCTCAGGCTCTAAACCCACCAGGCACACAGCCTGGACTTGCACGCAGCTTTGGGTTCACAGCCCGACTTGTACACTACTTGGGTTTTCCCCACTGGCCCAGCTCCCCTGCCGGCTCCTTGATCCGCGGTCCATTTGAGGAATGAACCAATTATCCTGTTGTGGCTCCCCAAACCACACTAGAGTCTTCGACTCCTAGAGAGAATTTTCCTTACAGTCCCACGTCTGGGTACTTCCCTCATCACTGGCCAAGTGCCTGAGGTAAAGTAGAAATCCACAGAAGAAATCCGTAGAGGTGGACCTGGTCACTAAAGATGGGGGGCCACCCACTTCCAGCTCCCACAACCCATACCTGGCCATTTCTCTGGAAACTGAACAATTCCTTTACTGAACTTTCAAATGTAGATTCTGGGTAGACGTCTGTCACATCTCCTCTACAAATCATTTGCATCCCAACAAGCTCTGGACTTGAACCTACTTTTACGTTGCTTAGCCCATTACTCTAGGCTTCCCAATATTTAGTAGTTCAATCCCCACATTGTCACACAAGTCCCAGGGTGAAAAACACAGTCCCTTTTAGCAAGAGCAGACACTCACCCTCACGTTGCAGGTGCCCCACAGGTGACTCACAAATCTTCTTGTTCTCCCAAATAAACATTGGAACACATAGGCAGCTTTTCCTTCACAAGCAGAACTAGGGGGTTGCCTCAGGAATCAGCAGGGAAACCTTTCCTGCCCCCCCCCGGAGGGAGGGGGCACTAAGACCCGAAAACAGCGGTCTCCACCACTTCAGTTATCTTTTGTGTCTCTCTTAAAGGTGGAGACACACCCCCTTCTAATTAAAAGTAGCCCTCTGTCAGGGCTGAGGCTCCCAGAGCCTTCACTGAGCTGCTTTCTCAGCAAGCTCCCAACTTCACACACACTCACTGAAGACACTGACTTCAAAACTCCCAACGTTCTATCTAACTCCCTTTGCTGCAGCTTCCAATGTTGCTCATGCAGCTGCGAAAGTTCTATTGGTGATGTCATCCCTCAGTCTCAGCTGAGACTGAGAACAGAGTGAGACAGTGTGAAACCCATTTAACTGGAGTTTTACAAGCTGCCTTCCCTGCCTACCACTAGGTCTTACTGGGATTCTAGTAACCCCGGATAACAAGGGGGTTACACATAGTGATCCTAGGAGTAAAAAGGTATCAATAAAATAAGCACATATGGATTTAAGTTACAAAAACAGGCATTTTGCAGACATACAGTGGCTAGGAGTAAGCTTAACTAGCAAGGAAGGGCATTAGGGTTGGGCTCTGGCTACATGAGGAAAATGATACAGCCAAGTGGCATTGTTAGAGACAACATGAGGGAAAGACAATAACTAGGGACATGGTCTTACAGGTGAGACAGAAGCTAAGGGCTAGGGCCTAACATAGAAACATAGAATTTGACGGCAGATAAAGACCACTTGGCCCACCTAGTCTGCCCATTTCCCTGCCTAACGGATAAGCTGCAGATCCTAGTTAACCAACAGCCTACTTCCTCCTACCCCCCACTAGAATTGCCTTATGTCTGTCCCATGCATTCTTGATTTTCCCCACTGTTTTTGACTCTACGACCTCCTCCTCAGGAAGGCTGTTCCATGTATCCACAACCCTCTCTATTAAAGAAATACTTGCTCACATTACCTCTGAGGCATCCCCCCTCTATCTTCAAATTGTGCCCCCTTGTTTTTGCACATCTCTTTTTCTGAAAGATGCTGCCTTCTTGGACTTTGTTGATTCCCTTGAGATATTTGAAAGTTTCTAATATGTCCCCCCCCCTCCGTCCTTTCCTGAGGCTATACATCTTCAGCTCCTTTAGTCTTTCTTCATATAACATTGCTCCAGAGTAGGGATATAGCCAAAGTCATTGTCTGAGCGGGGGTTGACAGGAGGGGAATATCAGCAGACAAACGTGAGCTGTGTCATTCAGTTTAAGAGTGCTTAAAGTTTTACCAGGAAGGCATACTAAGTAGACTGCTGCTCAATTCCAGATGCATCCTGGGGGAACAGGATAGGGGAGAATGCACTGATAATATGGGCATCTGTGGTTGAGAGAACTGATTGGCTGTTGTTAACCAGATGACCATTGATTACTCCCTAACATTTTCACACAAAGTGGATGTTGTGAGAAATCACGTAGGTTCTCAATAATGCAGTGGGTGGCACTCATTTAGCAGCCAGCTGAAAGGAAAATTGAAGAAGCCATATTGCTGGATAAGTAAGTGACAGCAGCTAAATGGACACTGTCACTCATAGCACAAGTTTGATACGGTGAGTATGCACCATCAAGAGCTAACAATGCAAATGTGCACAAGCACCGTGTAGGGGGAGAGAGAGAAAGGAGAAAATGTCTTGGAGACAATAACGTGCGAGTGAGTTAACCAACCCGATCATCAGTGTCCTGTCAGTTACAGTGTGCATGAGATGTGTGCTTGTCAGTGGGCTGATCATGTGAACAGCTTGTTTCCCAAAGACGAGAGAGAGAGAGAGAGAGAGAGAGACCCCCCCCATTGTGCTCTGCGTTCGTGTCCAGACCCCCATGCGATGCAGTGCAGTTTTTGTCCTGCGGACTCGTAAAGTTTGTAGCCGTGCCCCACAGTATCTTCAGTTATCAGCAACCTGAGAGGTCCAAATCACCATGACAGCATCTATCTGTGCTGCTTACATTCCATTTCCTGATCCTGCGACCCAGCGCATGATGATTCATACCACTGAATGCACAAATAATATAAGTAAGACAGAGGGCTGTGTAACTTATCACTATGAAGATCAGAACAGTTTTAATTTGTTCTTGAGATACCTTGCCAGAAAATTAAATGTAAAGGGATGCGGCTTGAGAATTAATGCACGTGTACTGGAACTAAATTGCATTCCAGTGCAGTACTGTTCTCAGAATGACTGAATTTTGTTTGTGTGGCATTATGCTGGATAGAGGAAAATGAGGAGAATGGCTGTAAATTTCTCATTATTTCATAATTACCTTTTCAATATGTTATTAATGGCACTATATTTTCCAGTGGCAGGACACACAATGGTTTGTGGCACAACGTCCTAATGTGCTGGAAGGACACATAATAAAGTTCCTGGGCTGGATATTCAAACTGCGCCATTCTGAGGCGCAAGCCCTTGCGCCGCGCAAAATAGTTGCGCAGGGGTGTGGCCGGGGCGCTATTCAAAGGAGTTGCGCTATTGAGCAACTCCTTTGAATATCACCCCCCAGCCACTGCCACTGTGCATGGCGCAGTGAAACTTGCGCCACCGCAAGTTGTCAGAGAGGGAGCATTCAACTTGGCGGTGGTTGAGTACCAAGCGCCATGCGCCAAAATCACGTATTCAAAAGGTGACATGCAAATGGGGCCATAATTCATACAAAGGTGCAGGAGGGCCATTTGCATCTGATTATCCCCATTTGCATGCCATTAGCATGTAGGTGCGCCGATCCCCGAGGACTTGCGCCTGGCGCCCTGCCAGGCAGCAGCCGTCGGGGACCGACGCACCCTGCAGGCTGATCGCGGGCAGCAATGTGGCTCCCCCACCTCCTCCATACATCTCCCTGGTGGTCCAGTGGACTGAAATGCCCGATCCACGGGCAGAATGTAAATAGACCCCAGACAGCTCCCTAGTGCCCGATCGCAGGCAGTAAGTAAAGTGCCCCCACCCGAACATCTCCTGGTGGTCAGTGGACCATAATGCCCGATCGCGGGCAGAATGTAAAATAGACCCCGAACATGTCCCTAGTGCCCGATCGCGGGCAGTAAGTAAAGTGCCCCCCACCCGAACATCTTCCTGGTGGTCAGTGGACCATAATGCCCGATCGCGGGCAGACTGTAAATTGACACCCCAAACATCTCCCTGGTGGCTGGTGTCCCCACCCACCCACCCGACCACCACTGCCCCCGGCAGCATCCCACCCGCCTGCCCACCCGCCCTTCGCCGACTGACTGCCGGTGGACTGCGCCCATTGGTGCAGAACAAGAGCCAATGGGCGTGCAGCCCACTACCTAATGACAGTCAGATTTGTGAATGATTCACTCACAGTCTGGACTGTCATGTCTGTATGGGCTGCGTGCCCATGGCTTTCTGCACCAATGGCATGAACAACTCAGGCGATCGATCGGCGAGCAAGGACGAGGCGGTGGATGCCTGCCGCCGCCGGGGCGAGGGAGCAGGTGGTGGGGCTTCATGGGTGGTGGTGTGGGGACACTAGCCACCAGGGAGATGTTTGGGGGTGTCAATTACATTCTGCCCGCGATCGGCATTACAGTCCACTGGACCACCAGGGAGATGTTCAGGTGGGGGCATTTATTTACTGCCCGCGATCGGGCACTAGGGACATGTTCGGGGTCATTTACATTCTGCCCGCGATCGGGCATTACGGTCCACTGACCACCAGGGAGATGTTCGGGGGTCTAATTTACTTTCTGCCCGCGATCGGGCACTAGGGACATGTTCAGGGGGTTCACTAATATTCTGCCCGCGATCGGGCATTTCGTCCACTGACCACCAGGGATGGAACGGGAGGGGGAGCTACATTGATGCCGCAATCGGCTGGTGGGGCGGAGTACACTATGCCCGCGATCGGGCTGGGGGGCTACAGGGACTGAGTTGGGGCCAGCCACAGGTGGCAGCTGCTGTGTTGCGCCTGCAATACAGCAGCTCACCTGTGGTGGCCCTCGACTTAAGCCTTTTTTTTGGCTCAAGGTCCTGCAGGCTCAGGTTGGGGTTGCGCCTAGATGACCCCTGCACAGCCCGGTTGAATATCGGGCTGTGCAGTTTATGATGGTTCCTTCCCTCCTGTTGAGCATGCATTCATTTGCATTGCACTGTTGCTCAGCCTGTTTTCAGTGGCGCAACTGCCTCCTGCTGAATATCGCAGAATGGCGCAATGTAGGACTTGAGCATGGTGCAACCCTTTTGAATATCTGGCCCCCTGTGTTTTTTGCATGTAATGACAGTATTCTTTACTTATTTCACTACATATTTAGCCCATGTTATAAGAGGCATAATAACCCACTCCAGGGTATGCAGTTGTTATTAATACACACTTCTGTGCTGTGAGGACATTCAGCCTGTGGCCTAGTACCTCACAACACACCCGGGGTGTTGATTAAGCCCCAATAACTGCACACCCTGTCATGGGTTATTGCTTATGTAGAATACAGTATACCGTGAACAAGCAGGCAAAACATACATATACAGTACAGTATGTAGTTGTGCAAGGTACAAACAATATAGGTTCATAATACATTACATATTAGCAGACACAAAATGGGAAGCTAGGCCCTAGTGCTAAAACATATCTTAGTCATATGTGCGGGTAGAGGAGAAGTGTTCTTTGAGGAGGGAGTTGAGGTGCGGGGAGGTGGGGAAGAGTGCCGAATGCCCTCAGGGAGGGCATTATGAAAACAAGTTTCTTTTAATTTCTGTAGAATTACTGTTCCCTATAATTTGTTGTTGTAATATCCTGCAGAATCTTTGTAGTTATCTTGAAATATTAAAAATATTATTTTTATATTTCAGGGTCTGTGATTGAATCCTTTGAGACACCGCTAAACAATATTATTGTCATATTTCTTGGTCTGTGATTGAATTCTTTGAGGTACAGCTAACCAATTTATAACTAACAAGAGCTGTATTTCCGCCACTGAGGAGACGGCTACTGTTACCATACTATACCATACTATAGTACCTCAAGGGACTCAACAAAGTCCAAGAGGGTAGCATCTTTCAGAAAAAGAGATGTGCAGGAACAAGGGGGCACAATTTGAAGATAGAGGGGGGACGGCTCAGGGGCAATGTTAGGAAGTATTTTCTCATGGAGAGGGTGGTGGATGCATTTTTATTTATTTTTATGTATTTAGTCTTTGTTGACCAGGAAGGAGGCCTAGGCAGTTGTGCTTATTTTAAGTCTCGTCCTGGGGTAAGGGAATACAGATGGATGCCAACTGACATTCAACCAGATTAAACTGTTAGTGGCATTTTTAGTGACTGGCCTTCCTGAGGAGGTCGCGGGGTCAAAAACAGTGGAGGAATTTAAGAATGCATGGGACAGACATAAGGCAATTCTAGTGGGAGGTAGGAGGAAGTAGGCCATTGGTAAAACTAGGATCTGCAGCTTATCCGATAGGTAGGGAAATAGGTAGACTAGGTGGGCCAAGTGGTCCTTATCTGCCATCAAAATCTATACTTCTTTGTTTTCTATGTTATTTCTAAAGTAAGATGTTCTCAGCTGTGAGGTCATGTGACCTCCAGCAAGGAGCACTGTACTCTGTGAGCAGTGGCTCTGGAGGGACACGAACCTGGAGATTCCCCAAAAGGGTGTGGTGGCAGCTACTGAAGCACTGTGAAAGCTGGTAACAGTGATATTCTGTAGACTGAGTCTGGGAAGGCCCAGTGTGTCATAAACTTAACTTACCCATGACACAGGGCCCTAGCTAGCTGAGTAACATCTTGACCCCTCATCGCCCCTCCGCCCTCTCTGCTCCACCTCTGAGGGCCTCTTGCTGTTTACAGGGCCAGCTCATATCCTCTGGGTATAGGGCCTTTGAAGTCACAGACCCTGGCCCTGTGGAACTTCCGTCCCAGATCTCTAAGGGAGGCCCCCTCGGTGGAGGTCTTTAAGAGGGGTCTGAAATCCTACCTTTTTAAGGAGGCATTTGGTATATAAGCTGTTTACTGGCTGGTTGCTTTTAAGGATTGTTTAACTATTTGCTATTTATTTTAAATATTTTATCCTTGGTATAGTCTTAATTTGTCTATTGTTTATTTATGTTTCAATTATATCTGTTGACTGATTCATTATACAGCGCTTGAGAGCCTCGGTAATAGTCACTTAATAAGTAGAGGTTTTGCTTACTTATTTACTTACTGACTTGACCGATGCATTCCTAACACAAATCATATGCTGCCCATTGCCTGTTTTCTTAAGCCTGTTATTCATAGAATCATAGAAGCTTGACATCAGAAAAGGACCATACGGCCCTTCTAGTCTGCCCCAAACACATTTAGTTTATTCTTTAAACTAAAAATGTACTACGCATTCTGGCCATTCCTTACACATTTTAGTGCTTTGCATTTTAATGCTGACAGGCTGAGAGGTATAGCAACACCTCTTGTCTCCCCAAGAGTTAGGTTAACATTAACCCAATCCCTGGTGAGGCAGCTGGCCATGCCTTAACTATTGCCTTTTTTAACATGGGGAAGAGAAAGGGTTGCGCAGTATTGGTCCAACAGCATCAGGTGACCATTGATAAATTCTCAGGTAATCCATGGCTGCCTGGGAATTAATCAATGGTAAAGTGCACCCACATTTATAGACCCACACTCTGTTGTGGGTTAATCCTTACATGTTTGTCTTTCATTTACATGCATTCTTCTTTCATTTACCTAGTTTGCAGACTTATCGGTCACCTGATTAAATTTCTATTATCATAACAGCTTCCTGACCTTGAGCCTACTGTAGAATGCAGAGCTGCAGTAATTGGTGTGTTTACATTTTGAGTGATGGTCATGTGCTGAGTACTACTGAGGAAAGGGAGAGTTTAACCTTTTGTGCGCTGGATAGGTTTCTTCCTCTTTGCCACAGCCTTCCTGAAAAATTCTAATTTTCAACCCATATGCCTGCAAAAACAGCACTTGGCGACCATGGCCTCTGCCATTAGTAGTTATTAGCACTCAGATCTGCTTAAGGTTGCAAGTTGTGCACAGGGCTGGTTAAGGGTGCTAGTAGTTAGCACCCAGATCTGCTTAAGGGTGCTAGTAGTTAGCACCCAGATCTGCTTAAGGGTGCTTAGTTTGGGTTGTCACAGGAGTCAGGGAACTTTGGTCATGTACAATGCAGAGTGAAGCTGTGCTCATTTTTAGTAGTTTCCAACACCTAGTAGTGAGAACAGGTTAACTTTTGTTGAGAAAAGGCCAAAACAAATGGTATAATGGCAAGGCACACCAGAGTGAGAGGCAGGGACACTTGGAGGCATGCCCATCTTTGTTACTCAGACCCCTTGTATACCACACAGAGAACCTGCATAAAAGGAGCAAAAAAAATTGCAACAGTACTTAATTTTATGCTTTTAAAATCATATTTAATTCTTTAATTCAAAAAGAACATAACACTCATATTATAAACACCAGTAGGGTGGATATCAGACTGTGAGAGTAACCCAAATCAATGGTCAGGACCCAGAATGCTGCCCCCCAACTCAAATGAACTTGTAAGCCATTGTCTCCCTTACCGTACAAGCAGCCACTGAGCAGGTCGGAGATGTGAGGCGCAGCTGCATCCAACACGAAGAGCTTCTGACCGGTCTTCCTTTTTCCCACATTCCTCCCAGAAGCTGAGTCACTGCATGGAGAACAGAGACCATCCAATGCTGGCTCAGGCTAGGGCTTTGAATGTCAGCCACACCTCTACAAGAAGAGTAAGCAAAGCACGCCCATACAGTCAGTATGTACTCCTGCAGAAACAATAACCTTGGTCTGAACTTTCAGATGGGTTGTGCTCAGCTTATGATCCTGCAAGAGAGTGTGCAGAATGATGCAAAACAGGGAATACCTTGATCTGCCAGTTTTACGACATGTCCTGAGGCAGAAAACAGAATTATTTTAGGCTGGGCCCTGTTATGCTATGACTTTAGCCTTGTGTATTCTCTACACCCACCACACCCCATACCCCCAGCCCCGCCTATTATACTGTGACTTTAGCCTTGTGTCCCTCCCCCCATCTCTCCAACCCTTCTCAAACTTCATCTTGTACGTTAGCCACAGGCACGTCAGCTGTTTCTCACAAGCACTACAGCCAAATTATAGTGCAACAGGTGTTTTAACAATTGTCTTCTCAGATACAAGTCGCTTATTTCTGACATCTCGTCACCCATGGCATGCTTACACACACACACACACACACACACACATAAAAAAAAAGATTTGTGACGTAGGCACTTAAAAAGAGGAAGCAGTAGAGGCTAGTTGGGAGGCAGTGTAGTCTTAGTATTCAGGGCATATCTGAACTTTGAGACCCAGTAGACATGGTTTTGAATCCCACAACTGCCACTTGCATAGTGTGTGACCTTCAGCAAGTCACTTAACCTCCTTGTGCTTAATTCTCTCCAGGGTTGTACCTACAAAGTTTTTGTTCAGTGTCCTTTCACAGCCAAAAATTGTATTTTTTTTTAATGTAGCTATCCAGGATAAGATAGCCAAGTTAAGATGCAACAGTGTTGAATCCTGCTTTTAACCACTGAAGCATTAACTTAAGTGATTTGCTCAGGGTCGCACTTGCACATTTTTAACTCTCAGGATAGAACTGTCAGGAATCTTGCAACATCCTGGTTCTTGCTTAGTAACATACATATAACATCGTAAATTTAGGTCAGAGGAGACTCAAGGCTCATCATGCCCCCTGCGCCATAAGCTTACATGCATAACTATGCTGTGCCAAGATGTACTAATTTATAGGAACTGCCTGAGTGACGGAGGCCCAGAAAACAATTATGAAAACATGTTGACAATCTCAATTTCAAACCTGCAATTGCAGCAACTGGCATGGTCAGATATTTCCTGAAATCTATATGATGTGCTTAAATTTATTTTTTTATTTATTTATTGAAGAATCAGATTTACAACCTTTGAGTCAGCGACTCGTTTACAAAGGTACCTCGTCAAATGGGGGGAGACAACAAATAGTGAGGTTTTAGGACAGGGATTACATACAGGTGAGATACAAAAACACCTGGAGTTACAGGCAGCAACTATACAAGTACAAGCATAAGTTGAGTAATATACATAAGTTAACTTGCATATTATACATCATATTACACATCAATTAATAACAACATAGTTACAGACAGTATCCAGTCATCTAAGGAAACCAGGGGGCACAGGGCAAAGGGCTGGATTAGGTCAGCATATCGACATTTGCAGCATCGACTGTCAATAATGTGTTGACGGAGGGCAGTTTTGAACCGCCATTCACGGGATCTTAGAGATAGCCTCAGGAAGGGAGTTAAACCAAAGGGGGCTTTAAGATGGAAGGATCTTTGGCAGCGAGAGGTCCTAGCCCTGGGAACTATGAAGGTGGCTGCGATGGAGTTACGGGTAGGCAGGGCCGGACAGCCAGCTGCAGTGGAGCAGAGACCCTGGCGGCAAAGCCCTGACAAGGATTTTTAGCCAGTAGGCAGGTATGGTATTTCAGTCTTTCATCAAGAGGAGTAAGTTGGAGGTAGAGTATAGCAGGCAGATGTGAGTTCTGCTGTTGGCACCTGTAAGGAGCCTAAGGCTTTGTTAATAGAGGTCTGTACCTTAGATAAGGAGGTGGGGTCAACCCGCAGTGTAAATAGGAAGTCCGTGAGTCAGCCAGAGGCGGCACCGATGAGGAAGTAATGGCTAATCTTAACCCAGATTCGGAGGCAATTTTGTGTGATGAGGAGCCCGATCCTGGAGTTCATGGCAGATGACAGGGTTTTAAGTGGGATGGAAGTCAAGGCCAGGTCAAAGGTGATGCCCAGGTACTTATAGGATGTTACCTGTTCTAGAGTAAGGAGCTTGCTGGTGGTGATGAGAAGGGAGTGTTCTTAGCACTGTTTTGCGGTGTGAGAACAGCATGGACTTAGTTTTCTTCAGGTTCATGACTAGTCGATGATTATTGAACCATTTTTCGGCTTGGAGGAAGGCGCTTTGCAGTGTGCCTTGGAGTAGGAGCGGGTCAGGGTGAGATGCTAGGATTACTGCGTCATCAGCATAGAGCAGTATTTTGCTGGAGCAGGAGTTTGGGAGAGAATTTAGGAATAGACTGAAGAGGGTGGGTCCAAGGATGGAACCTTGCCGGACCCCTGAGAGAACGGCAGGTTGGAGGAGAGGGTCCCATTTAGTATAACTCTTTGGGACCTGTTTTGCAGGTAGCTAGAGAACCAATTCATGGGCCAGATGAGAGTCCCAGTTGGGATAGGGAGTTTAACAGCAGGGGGTGGCACACCATATCGAAAGCCTTAGATAGGTCTATGAATACTGCCCCTGCAAAACAACCCTTGTCAAGAGCGGAGTGTAAGTGGTGGGGAGAATTCCAGAAGGGCGGTGGTTGTGCTGTGGCCTGGATGAAACCCATGTTGCTCCGGACATAAAAGGTTGTGCTTAGATAGGTATTCTAAGAGCTGTATGGATACTATTTTTTCTAAAGCTTTGGATAGGGGGGGAGGATGGAGATGGGCCTGTAATTATTTGGTAGCATGTGATCCCCAGACTTATGGATGGGGATTACTTCAGTAAGCTCCTGAAGCATCCAGGAATTGACCTAAACATAAGGATTTGTTTAAGATAAGTGAGGGGATTAGCATGACATCCAGTGTGCGGGAGTATCTTGGAGTCAAGAGGGTCGTTACTAGGGTTTTGGGAGGCGAGGGACTTTATGAGAAAAGGTTTGGCATCACAGGGTGAGATCGTCTGGAAGCAGAAAAGTGGCCTTGAGATGTGTGAGAAGGTGGACGTGGTAACTGGGTCAAAAAAGTGGGCAGGGAGGACTGCACTTAAGTCTGTGAAGGTTTTATTAAGGCAGTCAGCAATACATGTCAGGTCAGTCGAGACAGCCCCGTTTATGTCAATCTGAGACAGAGGGGGGGGAGCGGGTTTTACCATTCAGTTCTTTAATGTTGTCCCAGAAGGCTCTGGATGAGCCCCAGGTGGACGTCAACGCAGCCTGATAGTATTTAGCTTTTGCCTGCTTGATGGCCCAGGTGCACTGGTTACGGGCAGCCCTGTAGGCTTGTCTGTCAGCCACTCTACCAGAGTCATTTGCAATGTGCCAGAGATTATCCCGCTTTTTAGTTGCTGGATCAGAGCAGGGATATCCAAGCAGCAGACCGATTTTTTTCTAGATGTGGAGATGGGGGCAAACAGATCACAGGCGAGGGTGAAGGCAGTAGTGAGGTAGGTTGGTGCAGAGTTTATGTCTGGAGCACAGGCCACTGGGGTCCAGTTGACTTGTGCAAGGTGGGCGTTTGAGGTTGTTAAGACCGCTGGGGAGAAACCTGCGCATGGGTGGTGCAGTACACAGGGCTGAGGGTGGAGAGGACCAATGGCAGATGACGGGGAGTGGTCGCTGAGAGAGTCCTCAGGACAAGTATGGAAGCCACTTTATGTGGCCGGTTAGAGAGGATTACGCCCAAGAGGGAGCAGGTTCCCGCTGCTTTGTTAAGACGAGGGCTGAGTGACCAGTTGAGACAGGTCAGGCCGCAAGCTCATCCTTTATAGTATCAGATGAGGAACTGAGCCAGTTGGAGTTTAAGTCACCCAATATTAGTTGTTCAGCCTTCTGGGTAAGGAAGATAGATAGTCAAGGAGGAGGAGACCGCTAAGTTTTGTGTATTCGGGGTATGTAAACGGTGGTTAGGTAGGGGGTCCAACCAGGGTAAGGAGGATTTAATGGTAATGGCTTGCGCCCGTGGTTGAGCTCTCAGGGGTAGGGAGGGCATGGCCCAGGACCGAGTCACGCAGATAGATAGCACACCCCTCCCGCCTGCCCAACCTATCAGCCCTGAACAGGGAAAAGCCTGATAGAGAGACAGCTGAGTCAGGCATAAGTGGGAGAGCCAGGTCTCTGCTAGCATGAGGATGTCCGAGGAGTGCGTAACCCAGCATTGGAGGCAGCTATTTTTTGGGAGACTGCATATGTTCATGAAAGCAATTCGGAGACCGCTACCACAGGTGGGCTTAGGCGAGGCAGCGTAAGCGGGCCCAGGGTTAGGGTGCACATTGCCGGAGAGCAGGAGCAGCAGAACGATTAGGTGCCTCACAGGGTGGTGGTTGGTGAGGGAGGGGTGCATATGCAGGAGCCAAGACCTCACCAGGGATGTGCATGGAATGGGAAGAGAGAAGAGAGCCGGACACGCCAACGAGGAGATTGACCACATGTGAAAGGGTGCATGGTACTGGGGATAGCACAGGGGTGGGTGGGGGTTGAGTGGTAGTCGAGGGTTCGGATGGATTTAGGGAATGGTACGGTAGTCCAGGGTACAGGATGGAAAAGGGGGATGGACAGAGGGGTAGATGTGCAAAAAGCTGAGAGAAAGACAGGGAATTGGGAGTGGGGATAGTGGTTCAGAGGGGGGCAGATCAGATGGAGATAAAAAAGGGTCGAGGGTGAGCAGTGGGTCTCGTGGTAGGAGGAGTACCAGAACAGCAAGGATCATAATTGTGGATGATACAACATTAGAGAGAGTAGGAACTGAGTGCAGGCTCCCTCTAGTGCTGGAATGGTGTAACCAGCAAATGGGAAAGTCGACTGACTGGTTCTGGATCCCCATGTGAGTAGCTCTATAAAAGGGAGAGCCAACCAAGGGTGGTGGTGGGGGCGGCCGGGCTTCACCTGGCACTGTAAGAGAGAGGCGTTCAGAGCGCGAGCCTGGAAAAGGCGCCAAAACCCCAGTTGGAGCAGACTGCAGGTTAGTCCATAGCCAGGAGAGCTCCCGACGGTCGCGACTGCAGCAGGGCACTTGTTGGGAAATTACCTTGAGGCGTTCAGCGGAGATTCTGGGCAGGGAGGGCTTTTCTGTCTGGCCCTCGTGACCTCCTGGTCCTCGGGGAGGGTGAACCTGGCAGGAGGGCAGTACAGCCCTCATGACCTCTGGCTCCTCATGGGAGGGGGGCTCAAATCTGTGGGAAGAGGGAGAAGAGTGAGGTTAGTAGGCAGGTACAGGGGATTAGCTTGAGGGCGGGCAGTCTTAGGGAGGGAGAAAGAATAGTGTCGCAGCAGCAAGACTAGCAGGAATTACAACAGTTACAACAGGCTAAAACAATAACCTCTTTCCTGGATTCCTTTAAACTAGTTACTTTTTCTTTTTCTAAAAATTAGTTAATCAGGCTAGCTAAGCTAGGCACAGGGAATATACAGAAATAGTCCAACTGAAACACCTGGCACTGTAAGAGAGAGGCTTTCAGAGCGCAAGCCTGGAAAAGGCGCCAAAACCCCAGTTGGAGCAGACTGCAGGTTAGTTCACAGCCAGGAGAGCTCCAGATGGTCGCGACTGCAGCAGGGCACTTGTTGGGAAATTACCTTGAGACGTTCAGTGGAGATTCTGGGCAGGGAGGGCTTTTCTGTCTGGCCCTCGCGACCTCCTGGTCCTCGGGGAGGGGGGTGAAATCCTGCAAGGAGGGCAGAGCAGCGCAGCCCTCAGGACCTCTGGCTCCTCGGGGAGAGGCTCAAATCTTGAGGCGCTCAGCCGGAGATCTCCTGGGCAGGTAGGGCTTTTCTGTCTGGCCCTCGCGACCTCCTGGTCCTCGGGGGGAGGGGGGTGAAATCCTGGCAGGGAGGGCAGTACACTGCAGCCCTCAAATTCCCTGCCTGCTTGTAGCACTGCTGTAGTGCCAGCAGAGAACATCTCTTTTGCAATATTGCAGAATATCTAAATGTGTCAATTGCTGCAATTGTAGGTAACTAAAACACCAAGAAATTCAGAAACTACGGAACTTAAGATGCCAGTGCTGTGGTGTTTGAAGAGTTAAAACCGGGGCTGGCAGTCTAGCCTAAAGGTTACATCAATGAGCCGTGAATGAGCTTGGTACATCCAGCAGACCTGTGTTTGATTTCTACAACCTCTACGTGCATACTGTGCGACTCTGAGCAGGTCATGTAACCATCCCAGTGCTCCTGGGTCGCCCCTGAAAAGAGGCAGTTGTGCTTAGTGGGCCTTACCCAGTTACCAAAGAATAAAAACATTACCAAAGAAAGGTAGCCACCATTGTCCCCAAGCTGTTTAAACGTGTGACGCAGTGTATGAAAGTTTACTTTACCCGTGGATTGCTCTGGTGTATTTCCCAAGAAATATCCAACACCCTATTTGATGGATTATCTGTATTAGCAATGAATATTACTATCAGAGTGTGTGTGTGTGTGTGTGTGTGTGTGTGTGCAGAAGAACCTTGATTTATTTATTTCATTTCTGTTGACCAGGTAAGCACACTATGTATGCAATAAGACACGTCAGGGTATGTAACAATGCTGTAATAATTGCACGGCTCAAGGGTGTTGTTAGGCACAAGGTGTTTGCACCGAGTGCCTTTAAACACCCAAGAGCAAAGTGCAGTTAGCCCCCCATATTTTCATATCCCTGAAGTGTCTTATTGCCGTTGATTCCGGAAGGGTCTGAAAAGTGGTAGGGTCAAGGATGTATGGGGTAAATTCTTCCCTAGTGATAGATTAACATGATTGCAAAAACGGATAGGGCTGCTTATAAAAGTGGTTAGGGTCATGGCCATGGTGGCATCCCCTGTTCCGGCACCTATGCTTATTGCACTTATAACAGTGTGAGAAAAATGTCTAATTTTATTCCAGAAATATAATACACTGTGTTACTACAAGTAAAACAATAAATTTATTGCAAGACTGATAAAACAGTCCCTTTCAACTGTAAAGGAATCCCAGAACTGTAAATAGTGACTGGCAGTCTGACTGGCACTTTAAGCACTGTGGAATGGAGTGATTTGATGTGGTACACATGCTCTTTTATTTATTTATTTATTGCAATCTTGGATAGCACCTTTGAACTAAAAGCTCTTTACATAGGTTTCACGTCAATTGAGTACATAGACTGGTCACAAACGTTTGTCACCAGGCATCTAGGACTTAAGACGTTACATTGGCAGGCATAAAAAACTGCAAAGACATTGGCAGGCATGAAAACTGCAGAGTCAAGACAGTAGTACAAAACATTGCAAGAATTCACTAAGATGATAATATGAGTGGCACTGTACAATGTATGCCAGAGGGAGAGGTGAAACAAATAAAGCAGACAATCTGAGTTACGTTGCTACATTGGCAGGTAAAAAATGCTGAGCCAAGACACAGAAGTACAAAACATTCCAAGAACTCACTAAGGTGACAATATGAGTTGCATTGTACAATGTATACCAGAGGGAGGGGTGAAACAAATAAAGCAGGCAATCAGAGGCAGTATGAGGTGAATACAAGTAATGGAATCAGCCCGTGAGGCCTAGTCATGGGGAGTGATGAAGGGAGAGAGAGGGATGGATGGTGAGTGAGGAGGGATCTAGAGAGAGAGGGTGGAGGGGGAAGGGTGTAAGGTAGGGTAAAGGAGAAGAAGGTGAGGGAGAGTGGGAAAGTGTAAAGGGGAGGAGAAGGGGGTAAGGAGAAAAGAGAAAAGGGGGGGAGGGACAAGGTTGCCAGCAAGAGAGAGCCGGTATAAGTGCCAGTGGGAAGCGTGCTCAGGTAGATTACATCTGGTGGAAACAGTCACAGGAGGCATTAGCAATAAGGTGGTGCCGAAGTTTACATTTAAATGTGCCCAGAGTGATGGAAGAGGTTAGGTCAGTTTGCAAAGAGTTGAGCCAGGCTGGGACTCTATAGGTGAAGGAGTGTTTACCAAGGGAAGTGCAGAAATGGAGAATTCTGAAAATCATGTTGTCGGAGCTTCTGGTGAGACATGGGTTATGGTAGGGGATGAGGAGCTTCTGAACACTTGATCTGCAAGAAGTACATGAATGTAACTAAAGTCTCATAATTATATTCCATTACCAGTCTCTCAGTCAATCAGAATGCTTACAGTTTCCGTTTGGACCTGTTCTAGAAGTGTAACCCCCCCCCCCCCCATAAATGGGGGTTCCCAAAAATCTTCCTTGGGTGTGTCTAAATGCCCGCTGCCAGGCTGGTGTCCTGTGTCAACTGTTTAAAAGCTATTTCATGTGAGTGCCTTTATAGCCTCTGTGTTCTGTCTCTAAGAGCTGCCTATATCACAGTATATAATTAATCTGGGTGGGGGCTGAATGTTTCTAAGCTTGAGTCCCACCTGGGCTGCCAGATAATCGCTCCATTCTGCCATCGCTAGTTGTGCAGAAGGAGCTCTGTTAGAAGCTGTGTTTATTTGCTGATTATCTATTCTAATAATAATGCTATCAAAGTTTGTCTAATCTGTCTTCTTTGCAGCATGGACATTTCTGTAAATCACCACTATCTTGGTTCTAGACTGCCACTGTGGACCAAACAGTACCTTTGGGGACCCTAAAATACAGTCTGTCCCCGGGGTCTTGTGGGAGTGAATTTCTGTAGGAACTGTAGTTTTTCCACTTTGGCGCCTAAATGGACCTGGAGGGGGAACCCTTGCTGTGACAGATAGATGAGTCAATGAATCGAACCTTTGGATCAGAGGGAAAGTCCCGAGCTGCCTGCAGCAGAGAGTCAAAAGTGAGATGGAGCTGGAGGAGTGAACAGTTCGAGATAGTCAAGCAGCTGCCCCATGGAGTAGCGTGGGGATTCGACGGGAAGACTGAGTCTGGCCTGCCTGCTTTCAGCTCTCCCGCATGGAAAGATTAGAGTAGCCATAATCCAGACTTTGTCTCTGAGCAATTTTCATTCTGTCCTGGTTAATGGGTACAACAATTTGAACCAGTCTGAGTTTGGAGTTGAGAGAGTGAACAGCTCAAGATATTCAAGCAGCTACTCCTGCGTAGTCACGCAGGAAACTGGTGGGAAGGCTGTGTTCGGCCTGCCTGCCTACTTGTCCCTTATGAGGGAATCCTTTAGCCTGAATGTAAACCAGACTAAATCTGAACCAATTGTGACCAGAGTTACCAAATTGTGACTGCCTTATTGCCCGCAGAGGACCGAAGATTTGCTCCACATGATCGGCCTGTCAGGAAGTCTGAAATTACCACAGAGCATATGGTTTGCACAGACACACTGTGATTGCGACTGGACTGTCATCCGAACTGTGGTATTTACCTTGCTTTACTATGTGTGCTGAATGGTGTTAGTAGGCCGCAGTTTGGTTCCCCACTGTCTGCTTGCGTTACGCTTGCTGGAAGCTGAATCCAGCACTACCGGACTGTCATCCAGATTCTTCACCCAGCCTGGGCCCTGACACCTTGGCCCAGCCAGCTACTCATGCCACAGAGAAGACCATCGATGAGAGACCTGCCTGGAGATCAGCCGCCTGCTCAACGTACATAGAAACATAGAATTTGATGGCAAATAAGGACCGCTTGGCCCACCTAGTCTGCCCATTTCCCTGCCTCATGCATAGGCTGCAGATCCTAGTTAACCAACAGCCTACTTCCTCCTACCCCCACTAGAATTGCCTTATGTCAGTCCCATGAATTCTTGAATTCCCCCATTGTTTTTGACTCCACTACCTCCTCAGGAAGGCTGTTCCATCGGAGAGCTATACCAGAGCAGTTGAGCTACCCCAATACTATTCCTCTGGGTAGAGGTACCGGATCATAGAACTCAGGCCCCTCAACCTGTGTATTGCCATACAGGCAGGGGTAGTAGCCCTTAGAATAGCACTGCCTAGGGGTTACAATTGAACTCTGGAATCCTTCTTATTTAAAGAACTACTGTCCAGCTGCAGGAGGACTGAAATTTAAAGACTGTGGGGGGGAAGTGTTCTGCAAATGTTACTGAGTAAATGTAATGTGATGCAAGATATATGCTAATGTGAAATGTGCAGAGTTTAACTGCGTAGAGTGTTTAAGTGACTTAAAGTTAAAATACAGTAGTAGATACCAGAAAAGGGTATCTGGTAGGAAAGGGGTGAGTGGGCTGACTGAGATGGGTAAAGGCCTAGTATCCACTGCATGCCCTTAAGGCAAAGTAATTTTCGTGTATAGTGACTGAGGTCCGAGGTGTGGCTTGTGACACATGGACAGCTGGTTCTGATCACTGTATCGTTTTTTGTAAAATAAAAATGGGTTATAGACTGTCTGTCATGAGAGATGCTGAGAAATCTGGTGCTCTGGAGTGACCTCACCCCCCCCCATGTTTCTTCTGAATGATGAAAGCCATGAGAAAATGCTGAAACGGCATGTGAGACCATACACACACAGGTTTTAGATACAAGATGTTACATGGCAGGCCAGAAGCTAATTACAGACTTTTCTTAGTTAATAATCATAGCTTTAGCTGCTAAAAGGGAAATCAGCATCCCTTTTATGACATTTCAAGAGTAGGAAACCAGGTTTAGTAAACTAGTGCAAAATCATAAATGCTGATGTCTGTGTGAGAGGGGAAACTGATCAAGAAATCAAAGAAATGTCATTTGAAGGACATGAGTCATGCTGAGGATTGCAGAATTTAATACTTGAAAAAACACCCTGTTTTTATACAGATGTATATATTTATATATATTCTGACAGGGAGGCGTTAGGTGATCTCATGCAAATAGGTGGGGAAAACAGCTTTTTAAAGACTATTCTGTTTTCTTTCAGAGACACTTTTATCTAGACTCTGACAAAGAAACATCTGTGAGCACTTTAAACAGGTATTTAGAAAGAGAGATAAATCTAAATATTGTTGTAGGAATTTGCACTGTTTAAACCTTGTTCTTTTAAAAGATTTGTATGTCATGTGATGTAATAGTTCTGTATTTTGTGTTTTACATATTTTTATCTATTTTATTAAAACTCTTTTTAGAGCATCCTTGGTCTGTCTTTGAATTTCTTTCATTTGTAAGAAAAGTATATATGGTTATAGCAGACACTAGGCATAAGCTTGAATGGTGATACCAAACTGGAAAGAGAAGTGTTTTAAATCTGAGGTCTTTATTAAAGTTTTTAAGGGTTCATCTCTGTATATCTGGTTAGGTGCCCATAGGCAAAGATATCTGGCCCCCCGAAGACAGAAATATCTGAGCCTGTGCATTGGGTATGCTAGTAAGTGGTTCACAGTTTGAATCTCTCCAAGACTAGAGACCAAAGGTTGATCCAAACTCACAAAACATACAAGAGGGTTACCTTGTTCTGTTAACTATTCACTAGACTGCGCTCGGAGGTTGGCACTTTGGGAGTAGAGGGTTGACCTGCTGAGTGGGTTTGTGACAGATTGGTGGCATAATTTTGGTATCACAAGCTTTTATTGTTCTGTGTCAGCTTGAGACCGTAAGCTCTCTTGCAGTGAAAGAAAAAGGCAGAGTTTTATTTTAAAAAGAAAACAGAGCTATATCACTTGGCGTACAGTCAAGTTCCTAACCATTTTATTTTTTTTTCTAAAGTGCAAGTCAGAATAGTAGTAGCTAGGAAAGATGACTTCCAACTACAGCAGGCACACTGTAGATTACTTAAAGCAGTTGTGCAGGGACAGAGGAGTCCCATTCGAGGTGACAGACAAAAAGCAGAACCTCATATATGCCCTGATGGTAGCAGATACCCAGAGCAATGAGTCATGAACCATGACTGGAAAGGACCAAACCTCAAGTGTGGCTGGGCTAGTGACAAGTGCTGTGTCCAGATCCAGTGAGGATGACAGCAAGGCCACTGTCAGTGAAGGGCCACAGCAGCAGGAGAAGGTCACCAATATCCTGAATCCAGAGGTACTGAGGCTGCAAACTGAGTTGCACTGGATGAAGCTGGAGTTCCAGGAGAAGAGGGAGCGAGAGAAGCAAGAGGCGGACCATGAGGCAGAGCGAGAATGTCGTGAGGCAGAGTGGGAACAGTGGGAGGCAGACCATGAGGAGTGTGAGCACCAGTGAGCTACAGAGGAGGAGAAGAGAGAATGAGAATGCCGGGACACAGACCATGAGGAGCAGGAGCACCAGAGGCAACATGAACTGGAGAAGATACGACTCCGACCAACGGCACCAGAGCAGGTAAGTGGCTTGGGTTTAACTGGGACTGCAGGACTGGGTTACAAATTGAACTCCAAATTAATAGCCAAATTTAAAGAGGGGGAGGATATGGATGCCTTTTTAAATTGTTTTGAAAAAGATTGTATTCAGGCTAAAATTCCTAGAGAGTCCTGGAGCTTCCAGCTATCCCTGGTACTTACCGGGAAAGCTCGGGATGCACTGGGTCAAATGGACAATGAGGGCAGTAATAATTACAGCAAACTAAAAGATGCACTGTTAAAAAAGTTTTTAAAAAAGTTTTAATTAACTGCTGAAACATACAGAGCTAAATTCCATAAGCTCAGGAGAAGCCCTGATATGAGCTATGAGAAGCTAGCCACGAAACAACTTCAGTTTTTAAAACATTGGTGGGAAGGAAATGAGGCAAAATCTGTTGATAAAATTGAAAATGTGATTTTATTAGAACAGTTTTATTGGGCACGCCCAGCAGAGCTAAAAACCTGGCTAGAGGACTGAGATCCCGTGCAAGAGGCTGTGGAACTCTCGGACCGCTATGCCAAGAGCAGACCTGCTCTGAGAGCAAATGGGCTGGGCGTGGGAGCGCAGAAAGGGAAAAGTGCACCTTCAGGGCAGCTAAAACCCTCACTGCCTCCACCGAAACCAGTTAGCCCCAGGTTTCAGAGAAAAGATTTCTATGGGAGAAGAAATGAATGTTGGTTGTGTAAAGAAACTGGGCATATTGCCAGACAGTGTCCCAAAAAGGTGAGCAATAATTCACAACAGGGTGCTAGAAAGGAAGTAGGTTGTTTGTGTGTCCCTGGAGGCATGCCAGTGAACATGAGGGAACACATGCACCCAGTCATGGTGAATGGTTTACAGACGCAAGGGTTAAGGGACACAAGGGCATTCTTGACCTTGGTAAAGGGGGATCTGGTAGAACCTGGTCAGCTTATACCCAATAAATATGTCACTGTACAGGACTTCACTAGTGAGGCAAAAACATTGCCCCTCACTGGTGTTCTCTTAGACTGGGGTGAAAAAGGGGGAACTGTGCAACAGGTGGTTGTAGCCAAAACCTTAGCAGTGGATGTGATCCTGGGCAACAATCTAAAACAGGGGATGGTATGTGCAGTTACCCATAGCCAAGTGGCAAGGGAAAACTGTAGTTCCCTGAACCCCACAGAAGCTATTGTGGAAACCACTGAGAGGCTGGTTCCCCAGCTTGTGTCTCCTGATATGGAGATTCATGAAGAGGGGGTAGAAATTTCCCCATTAGCAAGTAACCACATAGCTACAGAGGGTTACTCCGAAGAGAGAGGGGTGACCCATTGTCAGAGGGTTGGAATTGACAGGGGCTGTCTTTATTGACCTCAAAAAGGCTTTTGACCTTGTTGATCACACTTTGCTTCTCTCCTCACTTCGACACCTGCATTTCTCCTCCTCTGTTGTTGACTGGTATGAAAGCTACCTGACAAATAGAACTCAAGTGGTAAAATTTAATTCCTCTCTATTGAACAGTACCACCATTAATATTGGTGTACCTCAGGGCTCCATCCTAGGGCCCCTCCTACTCTCTCTTTATATAAATAACATTGGAGCTGCTCTAAAATCCTGCTCTGCTATTCTATATGCTGATGATCTTGTCATCTATACAAGTTCTCTGACTTTAACAATATCCAAAACTGGCTATACGACCACAAACTGGCTGTCAACACTAGCAAAACTAAAGCCATGCTGCTTGGATCAGCCCCAAAGCTCCAGGCTTGCACAACAGCACTGACAGTGCAGGACTTAGAAGGTCAATTACTGGAATGTGTGACCTCTTTCAAGTACCTGGGCATCCTGCTAGATCAATCTCTTGATCTTAATCTTCATGTACAGTCTGTTTGCAGAGCTATCAACTCCAAACTGGGTGTTGCATATAAGACTAGTTATATGCTCATGCCATCAGCTAAAATGGACATTGAGAGGGGGATTCTGCTCCCCACCCTAACCTATGGGGCTCCCTTATTTGAAGCTGCTCAAAAAACTGACCTCCTCAGATGGGATATTATGTATAACAACATATGACGCTATGCCTCTTCTGCTCCTCGGCTTAAACACCACTGTCAACTTTATAATGATCTTGGTTGGCTCTCTCTGTTAGTTAGTAGGAAATACAACCTTGGCTCTCTTATTGATTCGATAATTCAAAATCAAACCCCTAGGTGTCTTGCAGCTATGCTTGTTCCTCAGGACACACTCCATGGTCTACAATAAGCTGATAAATCCTTTCTGAATTTGCCGAGGTGCCGCACTAGGAAAGGAACTGTTGCATTTGAGGATGCAGCTCCACAGCTGTGGAATTCCCTTCCCCTCGACATTAGACTTTCTAGCTCCCACACATGCTTTAAGAGAAAATTTGTGCTTGAACCTGCTGATTGCTGATACCTGTTCCCGCTTTCACCCTACCTAATGACTGATGTCTCTGGCCATGCAATAGTATTTCCTCACCTCTATATAACCCTCTTTCTGCCTCAGCCTATCCCGGCTCCCTTACCCTGCCCATATACAATCTTGCACTGCAGGCATCTCCCTTACACTTACATACATTCATATAATCTAATTTCATGGCTTGCTCCCCTCTTTCTCACTTACCAACCTTTTCTTTAATGACACCCCCTGCTCTCAATGGTTATTTCTTCCTTTTGTATTACCTGTTCTTGTTTTTGTGTACCTTGTTCTGTTCATATGATATATCACCTGACAATTTATTGTCCAAGGTCCTGTCTATTCATTGCATAGGTAGGCACCTATGAACTTATGAATGGTCTACTCTGTATGTCTCTGATATATTGTATCTGCTTCACTCATTGTATGTAAAGCACTTTACTTTGTATGTTCTGATATATTGTATCCTCTTTAACTCATTATATGTAAAGCACTTATAAATTGTTATCCTGTTAAGTATCTGCATGTCTGTACTCTCCCGGGTCGTGCCCGAAAATAGTCATTTTATGGCTAGTGCACTTACCCGGTTAACAAAAGCTAAATAAATAAATAAATAAACAGTGATCCTGAGTGCCCTGATGCTAGTGCTAGGGACCCTAGTTTAGCAACTGAAGGGGACCTGTCCCATGCCTTTGGAATGTGTGAGGGGTTTGCAGCTGCTCAGAGAAGTGACCCTAGTCTAGAGAAGCTGAGGGCTTGGGCAGACTCTGATGGAGCACAGGGAGGTGATGGCAGACATAAGGTTTGTTGGGAAAATGGACTTATATATACTCAGGCAGTACAGACAGAGGGAGGGATGCTAGGCAGGCAGCTTGTCATTCCCCAGGGGTATCGTGAGCAGTTGCTCAAGATTGCACATTATATTCCCTTGTCTGGTCATCTGAGAATCTTGCACACAACACAGCGGTTGGCCCAGAATTTCTACTGGCCTAACTTCACCCAGCAGGTGAAGGAGTATTGCAGGTCTTGTCACCGGTGCCAGGAAATAGGGAAGGCGGGCAAGAAAACCCAAACCGCCCTGATTCCATTGCTCATAGTGGAGGAGCCATTCCAGAGGGTGGGAATGGATATTGTGGGGCCTTATATACCCCCAGCTCCTCAGGGAAGAGATTCATCCTGACTGTGGTGGATTATGCCACCCGGTACCCAGAGGCAGTCACCCTATCCTCACTGAGGACGAACAAAGTGGCAGATGCCTTACTTGGGATTTTCTCCCTTGTTGGGTTTCCACAGGAGGTAATCACTGATCGAGGGGGTTCCTTCATGTTGGACCTGATGAAATGTTTATGGGAGAAATATGGGGTGGTGCAGAGATGCATGACACTGTATCACCCACAAGCCAATGGGCTTGTGGAAAGATTCAATGGTACCCTAAAGTCAATGCTTCAGGCATTTGCTAAACAGCATGGGAGGGACTGGGAAAAATACCTTCCCCAGCTGTTATTTGCATACAGAGAGGTGCCCCAAGAGTAGACAGGATTTTCCCCCTTTGAAGTCTTATATGAACGTTGGGTATGTGGGCCCCTAGACTTGATCCAGGAGGACTGCAAAGGCAAGCACGCCACCCAGGGAACTCCCATTGTGGATTACATCCTTAGGTTTAGGGAAAAGCTAAAGGAGCTTATGGGCACAGCCCAGAGCAACCTAGTAGCTGCCCAACAGAAACAAAAAGTGTGGTATGACCGCAGAGCCAGAGCTCGCTCGTACATGGTGGGTCAGGAAGTCATGGTCCTTATTCTAGTCCGGAAAGATAAGCTGCAAGCTGAGTGGGCAGAACCGTACAAAGTGGTTAGGAAGGTAAATGACATGAACTACATTGTGGAATCACCTGACAGAAGACAGACAGAAAGGATTTACCATGTCAACATGATGAAGCCATATGCAAATAGGGCTGACATGGTGTTTGCAGTGTGTAGTCATGGGGAGGGGATGGACGAAGGAGACCCCCTTCTGGATTTTCTGGAAGAAAGTAAGTGGGAGTCCTCTGTGGAGGCAGTAAAATTGTCTCCCCAGCTGGCCCCAGACCAGATCTAGAAAGTAAGTGAGGTTTTAGCAGACTTTGCCCCGTTGTTTAGCACCAAGCCTGGACTAACCCCCTTAGCAACTCACGACGTGGAGACAGGGACACAGACGCCCATATGGCGGACAGCATATTGGGTGTCAGATGCTGTCCAAAAGGACATTAGGAGGGAAGTGGAGGAGATGCTGGATTTAGTGGAAATCCAGGGATCCCACAGCCCCTGGGCCTCACCCGTAGTCCTTGTGCCCAAGCCAGATGGCTCTGCTCGTTTCTGTGTGGACTGTCATGGACTGAATGCAGTCACAAAGTCAGATGCCCACCCGATGCCCTGGAAGGATGAACTCCTGGACAAGTTGGGGGGGTGACCTACCTTACGACCATTGACCTGACAAAGGGGTATTGGCAGGTAGGGTTGATGAACAGAGCTAGGGAGAGGTCGGCCTTCATCACTCCGATAGGCTTATTTGAGTTTAAAGTAATGCCTTTTGGAATGAAGAACGCCCTGGTCACTTTCCAAAGGTTGATGAACCAGATGTTAAATGGTGCTAAGGAGTATGCCGTGGTGTACCTAGATGACATTGCCATCTTTAGTACCAGCTGGGAGGAACACCTATCCCATCTTAGGGAAGTGCTGGACAGGATACAGAGGGCCGGGCTTCACTGTCAAAGCCGAGAAGTGCCAGGTGGCCATGGGAGAAGTTGCATACCTCGGGCATGTGGTAGGCTGGGGACAGCTCCATCCTAACCAAATAAAGATAGAGGTGATCCAGGCACGGCCCAGACCAGAAACCCACAAGCACGTCAGGAGTTTTCTAGGGACAGCAGGATACTACAGGAAATTTGTACCTAATTACAGTGCCCTGACTTCTCCCTTATCTGACCTGACAAAGAAAAGGATGCCAAAGAAAATTACCTGGGGCCCAGCCTGTGAGGAAGCCTTTACCAGACTAAAGGAGGCACTGTGCAGTGCTCCTATTTTGACAAGTTCTGACTATAGCAAAACCTTTATAGTTCAAACTGACACCTCAGACATGGGTATTGGGGCAATACTGAGTCAGATGTCCAGCCAAGGGACAGATCACCCAGTAGTGTACCGGAGTAGGAAGTTACTTCCCAGGGAGCAAACATACTCCACGATGGAAAAGGAATGTCTTGCCATAGTGTGGGCCCTAAAGAAGCTAGAGCCCTACTTGTATGGGCAGCATTTTGTGGTGCAGACTGATCACAACCCCCTGGTTTGGCTGATGCAGATGGGGAAAAACAATGGTAGATTGCTAAGATGGAGTCTTGCTTTACAGGGGTATGATCTGAAAATTGTACATAGGGCTGGAAAACAAAATCAGAACTCGGTCTGTCTAGGATCTATGAGGAGTGAACTGATTTGGGAAGCTCATCCCATGCAGGGGATAGAGCCCCCAAATTCAGTCTAGGTGGGCAAGAATGTGATGCTTGGACAGCTGGTTCTGATTACTGTATCGTTTTTTGTAAAATAAAAATGGGTTATGGACTATCTGTCATGAGAGATGTTGAGAAATCTGGTGCTCTTGGAGTGACCTCACCCCCCAGGTTTCAGCTGAAAGATGAAAGCCATGAGAAAATGCTGAAAAAGCATGTGAGATCCTACACACACAGGTTTTAGATACAAGATGTTACATGGCAGGCCAGAAGCTAATTACAGACTTTTCTAAGTTAATAATTATAGCTTTAGCTGCTAAAAGGGAAATCAGCATCCCTTTTATGACTTTTCAAGAGGAGGAAACCAGGTTTAGTAAACTGGTGCGAAATCATAAATGCTGATGTCTGTGTGAGAGGGGAAACTGATCAAGAGATCAAAGAAACGTCATTTGAAAGACATGAGTCATGCTGAGGATTGCAGAATTTAATACTTGAAAAAGACATCCTGTTTTTATATATTTTTTTATATATTCTGACAGGGAGGAGCTAGGTGGCCTCATGCAAATAGGTTGGGAAAACCAGCAGGTTAAAGATTATTCTGTTTTTCCTTCAGAGACACTTTTATCTAGACTCTGACAAAGAAACATCTGTGAGCACTTTAAACAGGTATTTAGAAAGAAAGATAAATCTAAATATTGTTGTAGGAATTTAACCCTTGTTCTTTTAAAAGATTTGTATGTCATGTGATGTAATAGTTCTGTATTTTGTGTTTTACATATTTTTATCTATTTTATTAAAACTCTTTTTAGAGCATACTTGGTCTGTCTTTGAATTTCTTTTATTTATAAGAAAAGTATATATGGTTATAGTAGACACTAGGCATAAGCTTGAATGGTGATACCAAACTGGAAAGAGAAGTGTTTTAAATCTGAGGTTTTTATTAAAGTTTTTAAGTGTTCATCTCTGTATACCTGGTTAGGTGCCCATAGGCAAAGATATCTGGCCCACCGAAGACAGAAATATCTGAGCCTGTGCATTGGGTACTTTAGCAAGAGGTTCACAGTTTGAATCCCTCCAAGACTGGAGACCAAAGGTTGATCCAAACTCACAAAACAGACAAGAGGGTTACCTTGTTCTGTTAACTGTTCACAAGACTGTGCTCGGAGGTTGGCACTTTGAGAGTAGAGGGCTGCACAGTTGAGTGGGTTTGTGACATGGCTTAGTGCTGGGTGATAGTGTATTAACCCAAGTCTCCAAGGGTAATTGGGTTCAAACCTGTGGAAACAAAAGGTTTCATTACTAGAGTTATTTGTTAAAGCAAAGGTTTTGCAAAGTGAATGCACTGCAGTTGCTAAATGTTATTTGCTTTCTCATTTGCTAACTGTGCTTGTAAGTTAGCATTTCAATTTAGCAAAGCTTACCTTAATTTTTCACTTGAACTCATGTCAGAGTCGTGTCAAGTTGTCAGTCTCACATTCCTGTAGTCTCAAGGATCAGTCCAGCGTAGCCCACCCCCCCACCCTCTGTCTCTGTCTCACAAGATCTCCCAGTTATTCAATTGGGAGGTAAATCTAAGGTTTTCTGCATGTACCAATTCAATGGTTATGGGTGGGAGGAGAGGTAAAGAACCTACTGTGGTGCAGCCCTGTTGATTGTCTGTTTAGGTGCTGCATCTGTCTGGTATCACACATGTGCTCTAATGTACTGTGTGGTATAGTAAGAGAAGTAGTATTATTATATAATTACTGGGTAGCGCTTTTTCCCACAGGGAAACCCGGTTATATTTTGCCATTATAATCAGCTGGGCTGGTTATAATGACAAACATATGCCAGGTTTCCCTCGGAGCATCCATGCGCAGTCCCCAGTGTCTGACCTTCACATTCCGTGCAGCACTCTCGAAGCACATTTTTGGGTCCCTCTTATTCGGTGGTAATTTACTTTTTTATTTATTTTTTTTAAATGAACTCTTTCTAGACTGAACCAAGGAAACAAAATAAAAGTAAAACTAGCGCTGTGTTTCTCGTCAGCATGCGATTGCAGCCGAGTGAATGGCACAGACTGTCCCTGCCTTGTGAAGCCGGGAAAGACGCTGCAACTGCCACTCAGCATTAAAATCAACATTTCTGTACATTTTAAAGAAAATATCCACATCCTTTTCCCAAAAAAAGTGTAGTACTGTAACTACGAAGACCGCAGGCCACACAGAATCCAGATTGCTCTGAGGCTTCCTGAACAGCAGTCTTATTTTATTTTTTACAATTGCTGAGGTGAAAAGTGCACACCAGCAATTATAAAATAAACATGAGTATGTGTGTAAAACTCGATTTTACTTACATACTCGTTGTGGGATGCTTTGTTATGTAGCATCCCACAACTCGGGTGTGTGTAAAATCTCATTACACACACCACCCCATATATTATTCTCTATATTATGATTACCGGATCTCCTTTTTTCCCATTGAAACAGAGTTATAATTTCACCGTTATAACCAGCTGGTTATAATGGCGAACACGCAATCGGTTTCCCTAACTCTGCGCATGTGTGAACTGCGTTCTTCCTCTTTTCTGTGCCATCTGCTTTTCACTACTTCAGTGCCAGCCGCAGAGAAAGAGATCACTCCCACTTGGACTTGGCGGTATGTTTTTTAAAACACATTCACTGGGCTAATGTCTAAGGAAGCTAATTTAAACAGAAGAAACAAAAACAAAAAGGTTAACACTTTCTCTGTTTGTGCTTGTGTAACCCCCTTGTTCCCAGGGGTTACTAGAATCCCAGTTAGAATCAGTGGTAGGCAGGGAAGGCAGCTTGTAAAATGCCAGGTAAATGGGTTTCACACACTGTCACACTCTGTTTTTAGCCTCAGCTGAGCTGGAGTGATGATGTAATCTTAGAACTCTCACAGTGACACAAGCCACACTCTTGCAAGCAGTTGGCAGCTAGAGCAGAATGTTCAGTAGTCTGTGAGTTCCAGGAGGAGGCTGCAGCTTGCTGTGCAGCTCTTCATTTAGCTCTGACAGAGAGCTACCTCTGTGTTTTGAGTAGTTTGTTCTCACTCTAGAAGAAGAACATAGAAGACAGTGTCTGAAGTGGTGGAGACCTTGCTAAGTGGGTTTTCCTGGGATGGGGATGATCTTCAGGGTTCAGGGGCAATCCCTCCAATCCATTCTGTCTGTTGAAGCTGCCTTGGACATCTTCATTTGCTGTGAGTACAACTTTTCTTCTGAGTTAGCCCAGGAGAGGCACCTGCAATACCTAGGGGTGAATTTCTCTGGCAAAGGGTCCCTGTCACCTAGACTTTCTGTGTTTTAAAAGTGTCTGCCTATGCTGAAACCCAGTATGTGACCATCCAAGTACAGAACTTTTAACTTCTGACACCTCTGAGGTGTGTGTGTGTAGTATGTTGAGTGAAATTCATTTCAAGACAGCATCTACAGTTTTCTTCAGTTGTGTGGTGTTTTTAACCAGATGAATGGTTGAGTATAAACTTGGAAGCAAAAGGTGGGAGACCCCCATCTAGAGTGACCTTGTTTACCTCTTTGTGTTTAGTTTGGGCACCAGTACTTTTTCATTTAGTGCATCTGGCCAATTCCTAATGAAAGATAGTGAGCCTGGATGTGGGTTGTTTTCTCTCAGCTGACCCCAGTATGGAATGTTCTGAAAGTTTCTGAGCCTGAATGTGCTCCTTTGTGGTCATGTGTACCATCTTCATTACTCATGAAATATGGAAAAGTGTCCTAGTACTGGCTGTGTGTGCCTAGTCGATGTGAAATGCACCAGTTCTGGCCATGTGTGCCAATCTCCATTTCAGAACCAGGGTGTTCACTGTTTTGTGTTACTTCAGCCTACGCTAAAGGGGAATGCAAGGAATTTCTGTACCCTGGAGAATCTGCATTACCAGTATGTGTAGCCCTGTGGGGGTCCATCTTCACTTTGTGATTATTCCTACTTTGCTACGTGACTAAAAGCCACACTCTAGAATCCCAACCTGGTTTGGACAGTATTGTTATTGCTTCCTTGTGTTTGGATTTACTTGGGTGCCCCTGTCTAGAAGTGCAAACCTAGCATAATTGTGAGCAAATGTTTTCTCTCAGGGACCTGGGTTACTGGCCATGGTAATTGTTCCCCCCCAAGGTGTGTGCCATGTAGCCACACTTGGGTTTGACTGTTCTAGTGTAACAGTTGGGTCACCTAGCCTAATGATGGCCATTTCTCTGTTTACCAAATCTGTATTCACTCATGTAAACCCCACCCCTCTCGTTTGTCCCTAGACATTTGTGGTGAGAGGCGCAGCCCTGCTAGTTAAACAAACAGGGGGCCGGTGGGGGGGGGGTACAAAAATTGGGGCTCATCCAACAATGTGTTTTGAATTTGGGGAGAAAACAAGAGGTTTGCTCAGGTTGTAACTAGCGTTTTGTCTGTCTGGCAGATGGTAGCCCAAAACTGGAAGCTTTGCACATAAGGAGTTTGCCCAGAGTAGTGCCAGCCATATGTGCCGCTGTGTGCCCGCTGTTCATGTGCTACTGTGATTGTGCCAATGTTTACCAAGGAGCTGTAAAGCCAATCTGTGTGTACCCCTTGTCCTGCATCAAAAGTAGAATGTCTACCAGCTTTAATTTTCAAGTTTTCTGTGACAGAAAAGTATTGTGGACTTTGGAAAACAAAGAGACAGTTGTGCCCTGAAAGTTTCAATTGCTTGCCGTGTGAACTCAGGAAGTCAAAAAAAAAATAGCCAGATTCGGAGTTAAGAAATGGTCAAAAATGGCGTTCCCCCCGTGAAAATGTTCAGCCTAGAAAAAAGAAGTTGTTTTGCAGTTTAAATTTTGCCTGCTCGATGATCGCTGTGGAGGAAGAGCACGAGAAAAAAGGAGCTCATTTGCATGGCTTCAAGTGATTGGTGAGACTGCAATCAGTCCCACCCCCTAGCCAGCTTCAGAGTGCTGCCCAGTGTTCAAGAGGGAAAGAGCGAGTGGTGTACACACTGGTAGCAGGGCACTCGTCACAGTGACTGTAAACGTTCTAAAAATCTGTAAATACAGACTGTTTCTGTGCACGTTCGTGCTCAACCCATAATCCGACTGACTGGGAAGCAAGCGTGATGTCTGTAGTGACAATCGGCGGGATCGCCAGCCCATTTCAACCTAGAGGCCTTTCAGGATCAGCTTTAGTGCCGAGATTTTCCATCGGAGCAAGCCAGCTACTTATTCAGTGAGTACCATTCAGCAAAACTGAGCTCATACTGTGTTGTGATTTTCAAAAGCCAGCTGATCTGTGTGTAAACAGTGTGATTGTTTTTGCAAAGAAGGACTAGAAAGTGAAATCAAAACAAACAAGAATTCTGAGCAATAGACTGTGAGCATGTATTATGGATTCAGCAACAGTATAGTTTTCTGAGCAATTTGAGAGACTGTGAGTTGTATGAGAGGCTGCAACAAGAAAGCAATCCTGCTCCTAGAAATACTGTGGCTTTAGTGATTTTAATCAAGTAAAATTGATTGAAAGCTAACCATAAAGTCCAAAAAATCATGCAGATGTGCTGAGGAAGGTAAAAGCAGTGCAATCGTTACAGTTTGAGAAAATTCTCAATAGCAGTAAGTCAGATGTGCAGTGGCTTGAGTCAGATACAGATTTGTTGATGCATCAGTAGTGCTGCCACCGCCATTACAGGGTGGGGCAGTAATGTAAACACAGCAACAGGGAGCCATTTTGAGAGACTGTTCCAAGCATAGTGGACTCAGTAGTAACAGTGAACATTTGTGTGTTTATTTACAGACATAGCTTCAGGACCATCCCGCTACCCGGATCATGCCTGAGCTATGATAGCGGAGGAGGTTGCCAAGCTTAAAGAAATAGAGCAGTGTTTCTACAGTGGAAGTTTACCTCCTCATGTTGTGATTCCTAACTACCTTGTGAGAGTATGCATAATGTGCCTCAAGGCTGGGAGGGATGTATTTTGATTCCTCACTGTTCAGGGTGTTTAGAGAAGCCAGGTCTGACTAGAACATCCTGGATTCATTTGGCTCCCATATGGACAAAAGCAGACGACCCTGCATGTGGCAGCACACAGCACCATGTTGAACCTGTTGGGGGAGGCCCAGCAGAGTGTGGCACAAAGGAAAAGGGTGTAGATGTACTGCCAGAGCAGATTCCTCATGATGTCTCCACGTCTGTGTCACAGATGGACAGTGTGAAGGGAGGATCGGGGGATCCATGGAGAGAGGGTCCTAGCCCTAGCCTCATTGGAGAGGATGAGGTTTGAGAGACTCTAGAATGGGAGGTGTCTACCTCCACACCAAGTGAAGACTGGACTGTCTCAGGAGTGAGGATGACTGCTCACTCCTGGGCCCAAATTCTGAGTGAAGAAGAGGGAGAGGAAGAAATGTATCTTTCTGTTGAGGGTCCCAGTCTCCAACCTCAAGCTCTTGCTTCAGAGAAGCCAGAAGAAGAAGTTGGTGACTCCACAGCCTTGCTCTCAGAAGGAGGGGTCAGGGGCAAGTTCTACATTTCTTTGAGTATGCGACACTGGCAGAACCAGGACTGGCCACCCCCAAGCCAGGCCAAGGGTTGTAAACTGATGAAGAGCAGTAAGGAGGAAAGACTGGTTCATAGGAAGGCCAGCAATGTCTATGGGTGGACCTTTCCTAGCTTTCCTCAGAGAGTCTGGGAGGAGATTGAGAAACACAGGAGATCCTGGCTAGAGGAAGAGGCCAGTCAAGATACTGATCCAGGTACAACTTCCTATGTCAGAAATAAAGTGATAAGAGACAAACAGCAGTTTTGGAAGTTGGGCAGGACACTATTCATAGACATTGTACGATATGTTGACCCTACAGGAAAAGATACTTTCAATTATAATGTGAATTATGTATGCCCAGATGAGGTCACAATTCTTGCACCTGATCCAAATTGGTACTACCCTGAAGTGTACTATCATCTTGAGAATACGCCCGTGCCTACCCAGAGGGGAAGCAGAGCAGTGGTAGCAAGCGTCTGTCATCCAGCCATTGCTGTACCCATGTTGTTCTGCCAGTCTGGTGTTCCAGGATCCAAGGTGCATCCAGATTCATCAGCCTCTACAGTGTGCCTTTCCAATTTCATCGTCTGGTCTTCCAGATGCCAAGATGACATCACCCCAGCTGTTTTCCTGACTCATCACCTGGGATTTCAGATGACATCAATCCAGCTGTCCCTCTCCTCTTCCAAGGTTCCATCTCCTAGATGACATCAACCCAGTAGTTTCCAGTTCATCATCCTGTTTTCAGAAAGATTTCCGCCCAGCTGTATCTGAAAAATGCTGCCAGGGAGAGTCTTCAGCTGGAGAAGGAGGTGATATCCATTTTCGTTCTTCAAGGGACTGGTAAGTCCAGACTTTTCTCTTTTTTGGAGGACTCAGATTGGTTCATAGGGGTAACACTTCCACCAAGACAGTTATGTCATTAAGATAGTTCCCTTACAGCTATCATCACAATCCCCCATCTATACTATCCAGGATTCCTTATTTTTGCACAACTCAAATACAGCAAGCAAAAATATTCTATATTACTTTATAATTCTCTCTTGAATTTGTGTATATAAGGGGCCCCATATATTTTCAAAAGATATTAATTTTCTACTCCTTTAAATAGTATACCCTTTCCAGTCTCATAGCATCTATCAAAAAGTTTAGTCAGGTGTCAAAGAGTGGGGGAAGAGAATCCTTCCATTTTAAAAGAATACATTTTTTAGACAAAATCATAGAAATAGCAAAAAAAAAAAATTTTGATAAAGTCATCAAACTGTTTTGCTCTGAAAAAGTCAAGAGATCCACCACTGAATCAATTTTTATATTCAGCTTTAGAACCTTATTAAGAAAGTCATAAATTTTAACCCAAAAATTAGAAAGGTAAGGACAATTATGCAATATATGCACTAACATGCCAGAAGTGCAAGCACACCTAGGGCAATTAGGAGACATTGTTTTATTAATTTTGTGCAACCTATAAGGGGTAAAATAAGTCAGATGAAGGGTGTTAAGATGCATTTGCTGCAATTTGCTAGATTTAACATTAGCAATCGAAAACGCCAATATTTGGTCCCATAAACTGTCAGAGATCTCAACTCCCAAATCCTTTCACCATTTTTCCTTTAACAAATAAATATTATCACCTGCACCAATATCCTTGGCAATAAGATCATATATTTTGGATAGAAGGTTTGTACCAGGATTTTGTTCTAACAAATCCAGGACCTTAGCACTTCCCAAAAAAACAAGAGTTATTTTTTACCTTAATAAAGTCATTTATTTGAAGATATTTAAAATAATATACACGAGGCATATTGTACTTCTCTTGTAATTGTGCAAATGATAACATTATGCCATTCTCATATAGTTGAGGAAAGTCAAATATGCCTCTCTCATTCCATCCTCTATATTGAACACCAATAACTGATAGTTATTATGTACCGGAGAAAATTTAGTGATTGAAAGATTGATCTGTAACAGTTTATGAACCTCCAGCCAGCATTTAATAGATGTATACGTAACTGGATTATTTTTTTTTTATTATTATTACTATAATACCCTGAAAATAAAAACTGACTTAAAGGCTGACTTCCATGAATATCTTGTTCAATTCTCATAGACAAAGAATGAACACCACTATCTATTAACCAATACCATATTTCCCCTATTTGAGCCACATAGTAATAGTATTTAAAATTCGGCAAGGCAAACCCACCTTTTTCTTTAGGAAGAGTAAGTTTTTGATGAGAAATCCTTGTTTTTTTCTTATTCCATATGAAATTTATAATCATTCTTAAATTATCAAAAAATATTAGGAATAATAATAGGGATAGCATTAAATTTATATAAGATTTTTGGAAGAACTTTCCTCTTTATCACATTTATTCTACCAATTAAATGTAATGGAAGATGAATCCACTTTTCTAGATCAACTTTTATTTTTTTATTTATTTATTGAGGATTCGGAAAAATACCTTTGAGTCAATGACTCTTTTTCAAAGGTTCCCCATCAGTATAGCTACACACAGTAGGAGAACAGTACAGTGCAAATACAGAACAGTAGCACAGGCAAGTCAGACACAATTACAGTACAATAATGCATAGAGTGATTAACGTTAGGTAATGGTAATTCCTGTGTTGGGCTAACAGAGAGAGAGAGAGACTCTGGGGTGGTGTGGGGGACACCCGTCCAGAGGCCATGGTCAATTGATATTGGGTGGTGGATAGGTTCGATTGCAGTCACAGAGATTCATGGACAGTAGATGGTTCCTAAGGTGGGTTTAGTAGGGTCCTAGACTATTCAAGTTTGTGAGGATGTTTGCAAGGCTATTGACTCAGGTTGGGGCTTGATAACTGAAGGACTTTTGGTATTGGGAGGTGCGACATTGGGGGACCATGAGGAGTTGCCTGCTAGCACTGTGGGTGTGTTGCTGTGTCGTGGCTTGTTGTATTAGAGGAGAGAGTCCAGCAGGGGCAAGACAGAGTGAAATCTTTTTGGCCATGAGGCAAGTGTGAAACCTAATATGGTTATCGAGAGTGAGCCAACTTGTGGCATTGTAAAGGGAACATGTATGGGTTAGGCGACTGCAGCCCAGGGTGAGGTGGCAGGCTTTGTTGAGGGAGAGTCATAGTCTGGATAAGGCCGAGGAGCTGGCAGCACTACAGATAAGAATGCCATAGTCTAGGAGGGAGAGGACCGAGGAGCCTACCGCAAGGCAAAGGGCATCAGGAGTGAGACAGTGTTTAATCCTGTAGAGGATGCCCAGCCGTATATTGAGGGCAGTAGATAGTAGGTGAATGTGGTTGTGGAAATTGAGGGCTGAGTCAAGCGTGACCCCCCGGTATTTAAAGGAGTCCACTTGTTCAAGAAGGGTCTGGTTTGCTGTTAATAGTGGAGGACAGCCATCCTTCTTGAAGCTGAGTGAGTGAGAGAAGTACATTACTTTAGTCTTTTTATTATTTAGTATGAGGCGTTGTGAGGTGAACCACTTTTCAGCATCACTGAAGGAGGATTGAAGAGAAAGGTGGAGCTGAGTAGGATCACGGTTGGAGGAGTACATGACAGCATCGTCCACATAGAGAAGGATGTTGCCTGAACAGGACTAGGGGAGGGAGTTGAGAAAGGGGCTGAATAACAAAGGTCTGAGGATAGATCCCTGCAGGACACCAGAGCGGACGGGCAGTTTGCCTGATGGAGTGGTTCCAATTTTGACTTGCTGCGAGCGGTCTGCCAGATAGTCAGAGAACCAGCAGAGAGTATCGTGAGAGAGACCATGTTTGGTGAGGGTGGTTATTAGGAGGGAGTGGTTGATGGTGTTGAATGCTTTTGTGAGGTCAAGGAAGACTGCACCAGAAAGCTGTCCTCTGTCTATGGCCGTATGGAGGTGGGTGGTGAACTCGAGAAGGGCAGTCGTCATGCTGTGTCCCTTACAGAAACCATGTTGCTGGTGGCAAAGTATATTGTGTTTGTTTAAGTGGTCAGTGAGCTGGTCAGAGACTATACGCTCTAGTTCTTTAGAGGGGGGTGAGAATGGATATGGGGCAGTAGTTGCTGGTGGAGGTACGGTCTCCGTTCTTAAATATGGGGGTGATGGAGGCAGATTTTCAGCATGAGGGGAATTTTCTGAGGCATAGGGACTGGTTATTAGTGTGGGTTAGGGGGGTAAGCACCTCGGAAAGGGTGAGCTGGAGAAGCCTCATGTCCAAGGAGTCGCTAGTGTATGTGGAGTAGTTTAAGACTTTTATAAGGTATGGTTCTGCAGAATTAGGGGTGACGCAACGGTGGTGAAATGGAGAGTGTGTATAGTTGGCAGAGGTGGAGAGGTCAGGGGTGGATCAAAGAAGTGGCTAGGGAGGACATGGCTGAAGTCAGTGAAAGCATGATTAAAGACGGTAGCAATCCGGGAGGGATCAGAGGTCAGGCCCTCTTCGACTAGGATTTGTGTAGGGGCAGGGTTGCGGGCTTTACTGCAGATGTCCTTGATATTGTTTCAGAATTTGTGCCCCACACTCCAAGTGGAGGTTAGGGCAGATTTGAAGAACTGAGCCTTGGCTTTGTGCAGAGCCCAGGTACATTGGTTACGGGCCTCTTGGTATTTCTGTCTGTCTGATGGCAGTCCAGTCTCATTGGAGAGGTGCCATAGGGAGTCCCTTGACCACATCAGAGCCAGTAGATGATCCGATATCCATGGTGCTGAGTTGTCTTTGACCATCCTTTTGATCAGAGGGTCGAACATATCACAGATAGCATTATATGAGTGAATGTAAAGGTCTAGGGCACTGTCGGGGTCGAGGGTGTTAGTTATGAAGGACCAATCCATAGTACTAATGTGTGTTTTTAGGAGAGCAAGTTTACCAGGGCCAAGTTTGCACCGTATGATCATTTTTGGAGGGGATTTGGGTGTCTTGCACGTCCAGGAGCAGAGGGCAGGGGAGTGGTCACTAATCGCATCTAGGAGAATAGTAGTGCTGGAGATTTTGTGAGGGCAGTTTGTGAAGACTAGGTCCAGTGGGGGAGGACCCTGAGTGCAGGTTTATTTGGGTGGGTGATGGGACTATCTGCGTGAGGTCATGGGCTGTGGCTGCATCTATGAAAGGGGCACCTTCCTTGGCTAGCCAGTTGATATTGCAGTTTCCCAGAATAATTTTTTCATTTTGAGGGGGTAGGGTGGCAAGGTAGGATAGGAGAGAATGGAAGGCCACCTTTTGGTCTCTAGGGGGAATGTATGTGGTAGTGATGAGCAGGGGGGTATGGGAGTGACCAATAGTGAGTTTCAGTGTGAGTGCCTGGCATCCGGGGAGAAAGTGGGGAGGGGGGAGCAGGTGAACATTCAGTGTGTCTTTGATGTATAAGGCACATCCTCCCTCGCTGACCCTGCTGGTCTGCATGGAAAACATTATACCCAAGGAGGGAGACTGATGAGTCTGGTATATGGAGGGAGAGCCAAGTTTCACCCACAGCAATGATATCAGGTTGATGCTGCAGGACCCATCCCTGGTAGGAGTCCCATTTTTTTAGTAAGCTGCAGATATTTAGGGAGGCAATACATAAGCCACCTGATGGGGATAGTGTGGGCATGGAGATTGCGTGGGGGCCAGGGTTTGGGTGTATATTATCAAACATTCAGAGTAGGAGGAGGAGGAGGAGGAGGAGGAGGAGTGACTGGAGGATGGGATTCCAGGCCAATTTTTTAGGGCAATGTAACTTAAGAGCAAGGGAGTTTTTAGTGGCAGAACGTGTGGGAATGGGAAGGGTAAGTATGTAGGGGGATGCCTGGATAAGGAATTGTACTTTGGGGAGGATGTCAGGATTGGAGGATGAGGGTAGGGTGGTAGATGGGTGCCGGGATACGAACACCCAATTCTAGTGGTGGCAGGGTATTGTAGGAAGATGGTACCAGTGCAGAATAATACTTGTTTAGTTGTGGGAAAAAGAATAACTTTGGGTGTGGCAGGATATTTAGAAGGGGAGTTCTGACAGGCGTGCATCAATACTGTGTTGACCAAGTTTTGGAGATTTGCAGGGTAGATGGGGGGTGTTAGTACAGGGAAGAGCAGGGAGAGTATGGGGAGAGAGAGAGAAACATAGTAGCTAGGTGGTGGGAGGAGGATCAGAGAAGAAGCCAGTAAGGGAGAAGAAGAAGAACAGAGATTATCTGCTCCTAGTGGTGAGTTTGTATAATCTGCAAGTGGAGAAGTGGGCTGATTGGTTCAGAGCCACATCCACTTCCCTATATAAGGGAGCATCAAGCAAGGGTGGTGGTGAGGGCAGTGGGGAGCTGACGCGGAGCGTCAGCAGGGACAAATAGATTCAGCAAGATGAGATGAGCTCCAGTCACAAAGGCCATGCTGCTGTACCTTTGTCTGCTTGGGGTGGGGAGGGCAGCAGCTCCATGAGCCCTCTCCTCGACTATGGGGGACGATTCAGTGAACTGTGAAAAAAGGGAGAGCAGGTAAGAATATTTATAGGCGGGAGGAGGGGGGAAGGAGGGAACAGAATTCGGTAGGGTGCAGTGGCTACGTGTTCTGAACTTCTTAAGGGCCTCCCTGTGAGTCCTCCACTTCTATTACAAAAGTCTATATTTCAGCAGTGCATAACAGTCTTTATTTAATTTACTTTTAGAGGTGCAGGCACATTAGCTCAGCAATGTTTGAACAGCGGAGACCTTGTTTTAAGTAATTAATTTGTTTCTTTCCTCCGCTCAGCACAAATTAAAGTTCCCTTTTTTTTTCATATACAGACTTGGGCTAGTAACTTTGTTCAGTAAAGCATCAGCAATGAATTAGCAGCATTAAGAGGTGCAGGTATTCTGGCTAGGCAGCATTAGATCTTAGTTATAACATTTGGGACAAGAATTAAAGTACCCCTTTCTTATGCAGTGTTACACCTTAGTTAAAACATTTGGGACAAGAATTAATGTGCCCCTTCTCAATAAATCTACCACGAAAAAAACTATCTCCACCTGTGCACCGACAATAAAGTTAGCTAGTGTTGGTGCCATGCATCGGGTGAGGTTTGAATTTAAAAAAGGCGCCAAACACAGATTCAGCAAGATGAGATGAGCTACAGCTGCTGTGCGCCACGTTGCCATACCTTTTGCTCATCGGGGGGTTGGGGAGAGCAGCAGCTCCATGAGCCCCCTCGACCTCCGTGGGGACAGATTCAGTGAACTTTTGCTTGTTGGAGGGTGGGGGAGGGCAGCAGCTCCGTGAGCCCTCTCGACCTCTGTGGGGACGGATTCAATGAACTTTTGCTTGTTGGGGGTGGGGGAGGGCAGCAGCTCCATGAGCCCTCTTGACCTCCATGGGGACGGATTCAGTGAACTTTAAGTTCCATAAGTAACTTAATATTAAGTTATCTAGATATAATACTTCATATTTATTTGTTAGCTCAATACCCAAGTATTTAATGGAATCTGATTGATCTCCTACCCCAAACCCTGTCATATCCAATTGATAGTTATCTAATTTCATCAAAATAGTTTTTTGTCAGTTTATTTTATAACCTGAAAAACTACCATATATAGAAGTCATTCTAATGAATTCTGGAATAGATTTTAAAGGATTTATTAAATACAGAAGACTATCGTCCGTGTACAAGCTAATTTTATGGACCATATTGTTAACCTGTATTCCAGAGATATTCCCATTCTGCCTAATAGCAATAGCAAATGATTCCATGGCTAAAACAAACAACAAAGGGGAAAGGGGACACCCCTGCCTCATACCTCTTTGTAAAAAAAAATGGTATCAGATAGAACATTATTTATTCTAATATTAGCTTCCGGAGTTGAATATAACAATTTAACCCAAGTCAGGAACTGATTACCAAAATTCATCCTTTTAAGAAGAGTAAAAAGAAACACCCATTCCACTCGATCAGACACCTTCTCGGCATCGATTGCAAGCAATATTTCATCATGATGTTCACTGTTTGCTATAATATTTATAATTCTCCATACATTATCAGTAATCTTCCTTTCTTTAATAAAGCTGGTCTGATCCTGTTCAGTGACAGCAGGGAGTGTCCCCTCCAACCTTAAAGCCAGAACTTTAGTGAAAATTTTATAATCAGAATTTAATAGCGATATAGGTCTAAATGACCCACATAAAGTTGGCTCTTTCACTTGTTTATAAAATAATAACAAAATAGCCTTCTGAAATGAAGGCATAGATCGATCCCCACTGAAATTATCAAAAAGTTTAGTCAGAATTGGAATTTAAAAAAATCTAAATTTTTAAAAAAATCAATGTATATCACATTAGGGTCCAGAGCTTTCCTGAAGAGAGACTGTCAATTGCTCTCAAAATTTCATCTTGTGTTATAGGTTTATCAAGAGCTTGTCTCACCTCATTATTAATTTGCTTAATCTGTAAATTAGGCAAAAATTCTTCCAATCCCTCCTGATTGTAATCATATTCTGAGGTATATAATTTTTGGTAATATACAGCAAAAAGTTCAGCTATCGCTATGGGGTCTCTCACTAAACAACCATCTTCATTTTTTATAATTAATACTATTTTTCTCCTGACCCTTCTTTAATTGCCATGACATTAATTTCAAAGGCTTGTCTGAAAACATATAATAATTAGACCTTGTATTTAATATTTGATTTTCAGCTTTATCTGTTAAAAGTCTATTCAATTCCATCCTTTTTTGATCATTTTATTATAAACATCCATCTCATTATTCGAAATGAAGATTTGTTCCAAAATCTGTATTTCATCCTGTAGCTGCCTTTCTTGTTCTTGCCATTTCTTTTTCCTCATGATTCTTAAATTGTTGTAAAGTATTTCTAACCCAGATTTTAAAGGACTATCATATTAATGTTGTTCTCTGACTCATTATTTACTTGAAAAAAGAACTTCAGCTCATTCTGGAAAAAAAAGAAAACCTTCTTCATTAAAATAAGCTATATCCATCCTCCAAGTATAATCTGAGCTCCTAATTGGAAAACACTGTAAATCCATTATACATGGTGACTGATCGGATATAATTATACCAGAATAATCAATTTTCTCTACTGTATATAACAATGTGTCTGAAATCAGAAAAAGTCAATTCTAGAAAAGGTATGTTGACTCGAGGAAAAAAATGAAAAACTTCACATTTTGTTTTAATACAGATCAAGGGGCAGACAATCTAAGATCCCTCATAAAATTCCTAATTATTTTAATTGATGAATTAAAGGAAGAGCCAGATAAAGAGATGTTCAATCCTGCTTTCTTAGAACAAGATTAAAGTCACTCCTGTAATATAAGGTGAACTACATGCAGTTAATTGTAAAAAAAAAAAAAAAATCAGTGAAAAAAGAGAGGGTATTTATATTTGGCTCATAAATGGAGGCAAATGTAAAAAGCTTACCCTGTAGTATGATCTCCATAATCACATACCTACCATGATAATCAGTAAATACTTTATTAATTGAAAGTGAAGAAAGATTTTTATGGAAAAAAATTGCCATTCCTGCTGACACCCGACTGTCCCCTGAAAAAACACCTGGACCCCAGCGTTTCTGCCTTCATAAAAAAATCAACCTTCTGAAAGTGTCTCTCTTGCATGCAGATACAATTAATCTATTTATTCTCTAAGTATTTTAAGACTTTATTGATTTAAATTTTATTTTGCAGCCCTTTAACATTCCAAGTTGCTATTCTGATTTTACCCCATTTATCTTTTTTTTATTTTTCCACCAACATACTTGTACATAGCATCCAAAATATATACTATATATTTTGTGCTCAAATATGGAATCCTAGAATAAATTAATCTTAAAAAACTGTGCCACAACGAAACACCCTGAACACCACCCTATTTTAAATATAAACATACCACTTGCCAATTGAACCAATTAGACCAAATTATCCCACCCATTAGCAGAGATGATGAAACTCATCATCTCTAAAGCCATAATGACTCAAAGTTCGAAGGTCTATAAGGTCACTTAAATATTAAGCAGCAATAACCAAATAGTCCATAACTAAGCACATAATTATTTTATTTTTTTTCCACCATATTAGACTGATAGGGATGCATCCGTGAGTTATGAAGTACTGATGGTAGAGAAAGATGGCTGTAACATTCTTCGTATGCCTCTAATGCATCATCAGCATCATCAAAGGTTTGTTTACCCTTCACGAGAAAACGGATCTTAGTGGGGTATTGTATGGTAAATTTCACTCCGGCTTCATACGACTTTTTTTTTACTGGGTTAAAAAGTTTCCTTTTATTCACCGTTTCACTTGATAAATTGGGATAGACATGTAGAGAGAAGTCTTGATATTTCAAGCCCTTTTCCACCCTTGCTTTAGCCAAAATAGCCTCTTTGTCTTGATATTTATGGGACTTCACAAGGACAGGTCTGGGATAAGGCTGATTAAACAAGCCAATTCTATTCCCTCCCCAATGGGCTCTATCCAAAGCAATTTTTTATTCTGGATAAGAACGGCCCATAGCTAGTGTAATAATTTTTTCAAAACAAGACATTGAATTCGCCATTCCTCTACCCCCTCTGGAAGTCCACATTTTCTTAAATTAGCCCACCAAGAGCGGTCTTCCATTTCTACAAGCTTTTGTTGTAAGTTTGAAATCTTTTTTTCATTAATAATAACGATTTAGATGAATGCAAAGAAACCTTCTCTACTTTTGAAACTCTGGTTTCCAGTTCGTCTGTTCTGACCATAAGTGCAGCTATTTGTTCAGAAAGTGAACCAATAGAATCCATTACCCCTTTCATCATTTCTTTAATGTCGCTAATAGCTTCTTTAATTTCCAGTCAAAAGACTGAAAGTACTTGTAATAAATCCTCCTGTATTTGGCCAGAAGTTGAACCAAAGTGTTGCTATGAGTCTGAAGCCAATAAAAATTGTACTGAATCCCTTCTAACTTCTTTGGTAGCCCTGAGCCCCCCGGTTTTCCTCGGTCAATGGCCTCCCTCTCAACCTCATTATCCAGCTGATTAATTACCCAGCATCCACAGTTTCACAATCAAAAAACGCCATATCTGAAACAGGTAATTTAACTTCAACTTCTGCCCTATGAGCCGGATGGCTCTTCAGTGGCATTATATTTTCCTCAGAACTCATATTACTCTTTGAAAAATAGGAGAAAATTTTACCTGAAACTGGTGTTTTCGGGAGAGGGGAAATCAAATTTCCACTTACCGCTACCAAGAGGGCAATATCAGGGGATACCTATTGCAAGGGCTGTTCTTCTGCTTCTGCTTGCAAGGATACATTTAAAACTGCATTGTGCTTCACTGTTTTCCATTTGGTCATCTGCTGCTTACAATGCTCTTTTGTACGCTGCACGTTCTTGGGCATTACAACATAAACCAAGGAAAAAGAGTAATTAGATTGCTTTATACCATTTAGTCGGGTTATTTTAATGATGAAACCTAGGTAAAAAAAGGAAACCAGCCCAATGTATTCCAAGCGGTGTGCCATTAGGACCATCTTGCTGCTGCTGAGTCTAGTGTCTGCTCAGCTTCTTCTTCTGCTGGCAACTGGAATGGGCGTCATCTTCCTCCCTGAGTTGTGTCTGCCCAAGTCCAGACTTTCTTACTTTATTGACATTGCAATACACATTCTACACCTGGAAGACTACAGACTGTTGAACTGTTCACAAAGACTCTCCCCTCTGGGATTACAGTACTTTAAGAACTGTGCTTCAGTGGGCTCTGGCCCAGGAGAGACTCTTTAATGGAGCTTGCCTTCAGGCATAACTGTTAGTCACTTCTTTGGAAAGTTGGGGCATTCCATCCCCCCAAAATGTGTCTTGTACTTAAAGTTAGATGTTTTCTACTGTTTTCTACTTTTCTAAAAAATCTTTTTAGGGATTCTCCAGTGTTTTGATGATAACGGTTATTGTTGTTATACTGTGTGTTTTGTAGCTTTGGGGTGTGTTTTGTCTTTTTTTCTCTTTCAGGTGGTTCTTGTTAAAGAAGAAAGAAGAGAAGACCAGAAGAGGATGTGGGAACTCATCCGAGTTCCACTGCTTTTGCAGACTGTTTTGTAGAATTGTATGGTTAACAGTGTTAACAGTTTTCCTTCCACAGGTGTTAGTACGTGGGGGATAGTAGGAGTGTAATGCTTAAGTATAGTGTTAGCACTGTGTTTTTGGTTTGCAGGTGTCCTGGGCTGGGGGGAGGGCCTCCCTTTGGGTAAGTTTGTGGTTAGATAGGTTTCCCCTACAGGGCCAGGGGGATAGACAAGTTGTGGTCCTGATCTGCAGTAGGGGTCACAGCTCTGGTCTGTCAGGCTATGCTCTGGACAGTTCTTACAGAACCACTGCTTTTCCACAGTAAGATTGTAGTGTAGGGGCTGATGCATCAGCCAATGGTCTCTGGGCTCTTAGTGTTGTCTGCCTGTGCCTGACACATGGTAGGAGCAGGCCTGATCACCCCTCTCCATAGGTAGCACATAGGGTAGGATGGCCTGGTGCCGGGTAGGTAATCACTGGGGACAGTCAATTTTCCTGGCTAAAGGTGGGTGTAACCTCCTAGTTCCTAGGGGTTACTAGAATCCCAGTTAGAATCAGTGGCAGGCAGGCAGGGAAGGCAGCTTGTAAAATGCCAGGTAAATGGGTTTCACACACTGTCACACTGTGTTTTCAGCCTCAGATGAGTTGGAGTGATGATGTAATCTTAGAACTCTAGCAGCGGTATAAGCCACACTCTGGCAAGCAGTTGTCAGCTAGAGTAGAATGTTCAGTAGTGTGTAAGTGTGAGTTCCAGGAGGAGGCTTCAGGTTGCTGTGCAGCTCCTCATTTAGCTCTGATGGAGAGCTAGCTCTGTGTTTTGGGTAGCTTGTTCTCATCCTAGAAGAAGAACATAGAAGACAGTGTCTGAAGTGGTGGAGACCTTGCTAAGTGGGGTTTCCTTTGCCCAATTACAGGAGGGATGGGGGCGATCTTCAGGGTTTAGGGGCAATCCCCTCAATCCATTCTGTCTGGTGAAGCTGCCTTGGACATCTTCATTTGTTGTGAGTACAACTTTTCTTCTGAGTTAGCCCAGGAGGGACACCTGCAATACCTAGGGGTGAATTTCTTTGCCAAAGAGTCCCTGTCACCTAGACTTTCTGTATTTTAAAAGTGTCTGCCTACGTTGAAGTCCAGTATGTGAGCATCCAAGTATAGAACTTTTAGCTTCTGACACCTCTGGGGTGTGTGTGTGTAGTACTGTATGTTAAGTGTGAAATACATTTCAAGACAGCATCTACCATTTTCTTCAGTTGTGTGGTGTTTTTAACCAGATTAATGGCCAAGTATAAACCTGTAAGCAAAAGGTGAAGACCCCCAATCGGGAGTGACCCTGTTTACCTCTCAGGTTCAGTTTGGGCACCAGTACTTTTTCATTTAGTGCATCTCGCCAATGCCTAATGAAAGTTCCTGGGCCTGGATGTGGGTTGTTTTCTCTCAGTTTACCCCAGTATGGTGGGTTCTGAAAGTTCCTGATCCTGGATTTGCTCCTATGTGGTCATGTGTACCACCTTCATTACTCACAAAATATGGGAAAATGTCCTAGTACTGGCTGTGTGTGCCTAGTCAATGGGAAATGTACTAGTTCTGGCCACGTGTGCCAATCTCCATTTCAGAACCAGGGTGTTTGCTGTTTTGTGTTACTTCAGCCTATGCTAAATAGGACTATCAGGAATTTCTGTAACCTGGAGAATCTGCATTACCAATATGTGTAGCTCTGTGGAGGTCCATCTTGCTTTGTGATTATTCCTACTTTGTTACATGAATAAAAGCCACACTCTAGAATCCCAGCCTGGTTTGGACAGTATTGTAATCGCTTCCTTGTGTCTGAATTTACTTGGGTGCCCCTGTCCAGAAGTACAAAACTAGCATAACTGTGAGCAAACGTTTCCTCTCAGGGACCTGGGTTGCTGCCCAGGGTAATTGGTCCCCCCAGGTGTGTGTCATATAGCCACACTTGGGTTTGACTGTTCTAGTGTAACAGTCAGGTCACCTAGCCTAATGGTGGCCATTTCTCTGTTTACCAAATCTGTATCCACTTATGTAAACCTCCACCCCTCTCATTTGCCCCTAGACGTCTGTGGTGAGGAGCAGCCCTGCCAGTTAAACAAGGGGGGGGCCGGTGAGGGGGGTTACACTTGCAACCGCAGACCGTGCTGAAACCCGACCGGTCCACGGTCGCACAGGAACTGCTTTTATTTCATATAATTGCTGCGGCACAAAAAGGATACATAGCAATTATATAAAATAAAACATGGGGTTGTGTGTAAAACTCAAATTCTACACACACACTTGATGTTGGATGCTTTAATAAACCTCTCGAGCTTCACTCTCGGGGTTTATTTAGCTTCCAACACCACGGGGGGAGGGGTGTAACATTCTCATTAAGCACACAACCCCATATATTATTCTCTATATAACCTCACAGTTCACCATGGTACTGTGATGAGCTGTGTCATTTGAAGACTAAGGGACTGAAGCTGGAGCATTTTTAGAGGAGGTCAACATCTGAGGAGCAATTTCCTTTAGGATATGAACACAACCCACAATGCAGGGCCGTGGCACACCACAACTAGAGTGGCCTGTCCTAGGCAATGAATTACAGAACCAAGAAGATAGCACTGGCAGTTGAGACGATCAGTTGGCACAATTGTGTGATAAGGCAAAAATGCTATTTGATTGCAATGCAAAAATAAAGAAAGCCAAACCAGGTATCTTCATCATATCGCCTGTCTCTAGCACTTTAACTCTCCCGAGTGTTCTCCAGGGGTCAAAGCCCTGAAGAAGACTCACGAGAGTCAAAGTGCTGGGGTCTGTGCTGGAGCAGCAGGCATTGCTGTAAGACAAATCTCCAAAACAAGTAGTGCTCATCAACATCAAAGGAAGCAATATTGCCAGATCTAATATCTGTTTTATTTCACCAGTTGTGAGAACCCCTAGCGCCTCTGCAGAGTGCCTTCAAGGGGGTATTATACCACCACATTGATGATAATAGAGAATGCCCACCTTAAAGCTAGGCTAGAGACACTAGAACACCAGACCCAATCGTCTAATGTGTGGATCCTCAGACTACCCGAAGGGATTGAGGGGGATCATCCCCTCATGTTTCTGCAGGATCGATTGGGAGAGAAGCTGGTGCCAGAAGGGCAAACAATTCACTCTGGCCTACAAAAAATCTACAGAATCACTCCACGGGGTTTTCTGGAGGACTCTGATACCCCACGTACCTTGTTGGTGGTTACTGATGGCACGGGTACTCGGGATGAAATCCTCAGATGCGAGACATGTCAGCCCTATCAAGCAGGATGATTGCTCTGTTTTCCTATTATCCGCCATTAGTTGTGCCACCCGTATGAGATGCAAGAAATTTGATGGTGTGCGCAGGAAACTTCGGGAGGCTGCCATTACTCATGCGATGATATTTCCAGCACGGTTCAAAGTGGTACATGATGGCAAAGTATGTTTTTTTTCTGACCCATCTGAGGCAGGCAAATGGATCTCTCGCTTTGCAGACAAACGTCGAAATTAATAACTCTGCGTACAAGGACCCACCACTGTGATCTTTATGCAGCAGTTGGGTGGACCTCTCTTGCCACCAGACGTCTCCTGCATGCTGGCATTTGGACCCTCAAATTACTACTCCACAAACTGCCTGTCTATTTAACGTCTCTCATACACATCTCGCATAGCGCCTACTCCCTAAGGAAATCCAACCTATCCTACTAGCTGTTCCCAGGACACGTACCACAGCTGGCCAAAGAGCTGTCTCTACACGCTCCCAAACATTTTGAACCAACTACAAGCCATGCTGAAGCTAACCAGCATCGTATCAATTAACTCCTACAAAACACTAGCTATCTCTAAATTAAAAAGACATATGTAGGTGCTACTAGGCCCCCAACGCCAAGTCAACTTCCTAGGTACCAACTGGCCTCTACTTATTAAGCTGAAATTGTTGCATAATTTAGGGCAAGGTTAAAGCTGGAATGTACTGCATATATAGCATAAGGACTTCTATTGTGTATACCTCTTGTATTATATATTTTTTTTCTTTGTTGTTCTACATTTTATATCTCCTGTCTATGTAATTGCGAACTGTATGTGTATGTGCCTCAGGACCTCCTTGTGAATGAGCTTGCTCAACGGAGTCTTTCCTGCAATAAACTTGAACTTGAACTTGAACCCAATGAGGTTGAAGGGGACTGATTTAATTTATATTGAATATGGGCTGAATTTACTTATTCTCTGCACTCTAGCCATATAGATAATGTTGGGAAGTCATTATTGTTGGTGGGCCACTTTGGAAGGGGAAAGTTTCTATATTCAACTTTTACAAGTTAAAACTTGCAATATAGTAATGCTTTAATTACTATCAGCTGTGGTTATTTGACTACCGATCTCTAGGAAGTCTTATAATATATGTTTGGATGTAGTCTAAGGTTGTGGGGGGGGGATACTTAAACACCTTCACTTCTAATTTGTTCTCTGTTTTTTTTTTTTGAGACAGGATCAGGTTTCAGGATGTTTTTGCAAGTCATACAGATTCCTGCCTTTGAAATGTTATTAACAGTAATTTTGCTTGTAGGGATATGGCGTGACACCATTAGTCCCACAGTTGGATTTTTTTTTACATGGACTGTAATGAATTAGTCGCACTGCTCATGGACTCTATATACAGCCATATAATGTGTTATTTATCTTTAGTAATTCATTTTAGTAATCCCTCCATGAGGTATCAAAATATTAGAGAAGCACATATCCTTGTATTAAGGAGAATTGTATCTCCCTGATGGTTCTAACTATGTATTTGGTCTGTTTCAGATATGGTCTTGTTATTTGTTTATAACAAATGCAACTAATAAACATAACATACATAGATCTGATATCACTTCAAGTGGGCTGTCATGGACCGACTGTGGTCTACCTTCTGGTAATGTAGATCTGCCTACTTGGAGTGAGTTCCAGACAGTTTTGGGGGATGAGGTGCTCTAAGCAATCTCTAGTTTGCACCCTACCTGCTGTATACTGGACCCAGGACCAACCTGTTTGCTTTTGGGCTGCAGTGAATTCCTTGGTCCAGTGATCTCCACGATTGTCAGTGGCTCCTTGAGGAAGGGTATTTTGCTGTCTGCCCTGAAAGAGGTGGTGGTTAAACCCCTCCTCAAAAAAGCCATCCTTGCACCCTGATGTTCTGGTGAAAAATAGACTTGTTTTGAACCTTCCCTTTTTGGGGGAGGTTATCAAGAAGGTGGTGGTTGACCTACTTGTGGATTGCCTGGAGAAATGTAACATAAGTGAACCTCTCCAGTCTGATTTTCAGCTCCAAGTACTGAGACTGCACTTGTCTGGGTGGCTCATGATCTCCTCCTGGCGAGGGATCGAGGACGTTGTTCCATCTTGATTCTTCTTGATCTCCCATTGGCATTTGATACAGTCAACCAAGGGGTGCTGTTGGATTGCCTAAGGGACTATGTGGGCCTTACTGGCATTGTTTTGTATTAGTTTGAGTCCTACATAACCAGAAGAATGTAGTAGGCTGCCCCAGGTAATGTCCTCTCTGGGGCTTCTGTGCTCTCCTGTGGGGTTTCAAAAGGTTTGATCCTTGCCACCGAGTTGATTTCTGTGTACATGTCGCTTTTGGGGGAGATCATTAGATGGTAGGGGTTGAGTTTCACTGCTATGCCTGATGATACTCCGCTGTACCTGTCTGTCTTGTTCTCACACTGGGGAACAAGCAGCTTCAGTGCTGGGGTGATGTCTTGCTGCAATAAATGACCAGATGTCCTCAAACTGGCTATATTTCAACCCTTGGAAGACAGTGGTCACGTTGATCGAGCAGAGTCGATGGGGTGTAGCAGCAGTGGGAGATGCAATAGCCTTTCCTGAGTTGGGTGGCCGATCGCTTGTTGTTGTTGATGCAATTGAGAATCTTGGGATCATTTTGGACTGCAGTCTGACACTAGACTAGGAGGTGACAGTGGTGGTGCAATCTGGTTTCTACCATCTTCGAAACTTCACCAAGATTAAACCACATCTGGCTCCTGCTGACCTGGTGACAATTATTCATGCTTTCATTACTTTTAGGTTGGACTACTATAATGTTCTGTACTTAGGGCTATCTGGAGATTTAATGCAATGCATGCAATTGATCCAGAATGCAGCAGCTCAGCTGGTGGCAGGAATTTCTTGGAGAGACCACATCACACCAGCACTGTGTGTGCTGCACTGGTTGCCTTTGCAGGGCTCTATGTCATTACAGTGAATTCATTTTAGTGAATGCAACTTTAGCAACTCAGTAAGAGCGAGGTTAATAATAGCAACTGGTATCTTCAGCGACCGACAATTCAGCTCATAAATAACAACTGGAGCTGAAATTATATACCAAACCACATAAATATTCAGCCCTGGTACATGTGGCATACTCACCAAGAACCTGAACCAGTCTTTCACTGAGGTCATGGTACCTTCAACGGCTGCTGTCCCAGACACAATCTGACCTGGTTTGAATCTCACCCCTACCACTCAGTCCCTGTGCAACCCTTAGCAAATCACTAAAATCCCCCTGTGCTGTACCTGTCTGAAATCTCTTTCTATGTATGCAACCTGTTCCCAGCACTCTAATCACTAGGGTCATGGGTCTTGCTGGGTGGGAACTGTATGCCAGTCATAACTCCCCCTTTTACCCCCATACCCTCCCCATCTCTAAGATTCTAACACCAAGCCGATGATTGCCTCTGGGGTTCACCAAACAGAGTCACTCATAATGCCTATTCACTGTAATTACTCTGTTGCACATATTACATTTGCTCAAACTGAGTTGCCCATATTGACTTGCTGTACTGTCATGCTGCCCCTTTGCAGTGGCGCATAATCTTTAAGACATGTGTATGAAAAGAGTAGTACAGTTAGAATCTCCAAAAGCATATGTTGTGCAGAGTGTTTTGATTTGTGTGTGTATAGTCCTAATGTGTCCTTCCCTTTGTCTGCTGTTAAGATTTTTTTCTTAATTTAGCCTGCTAGTTTTACGGTAGTTTTATGGGCCCTGGGCATCTCCATCTTAGCATAGCTTATTGCTCTTCTTGTTCCTACAAAGCCTCCTGTCCCATGTGACAGTGCTGTATCCAGAACCACACATCTAGCAAGCACTGGTTCAGAGTCAATTTACAACAGCAGAGCTGTGATATTAAGTAAAGAACAGTTACGTACTTACCCTAACAGTAGATCTTCAATCTCTTCCATCAGGTCACATCTATGGAACTATAGCTGCCAAGAACTAAAAACACATGGAAACCTTTTTGCAAGCAGTCCACTAGGTGCCACCCACAATGACGTCTTACGTCGACATTCTCTGTACATAAGCAGGGGCAGCCCCTCTCTCTCTCTTCACTTCCCTGCCAGAGATCATACTCAAAGGACCTCCCTCTATAGAACCAGGAGAAAACTGAAGGTTCCAGCTGCCAGGCAAGGCTGGAAACAGCAGGTAATCTGTCCTGGAGAGAGAGAGAGAGCACAGATAGGTAGAAGCAAAGAAGCTCGGAGTCTAAGGGGGATGAAGGGTGAGACGGCATGGTCTGATGAAAGAGATTAACTCATGCTAAGTACATAAATGTTCTATCTTCTTCAATGATATGTCCACACCTGTGGAATGAGTCCCAGGCAATACTGACAGAGAGACAGTGTGTGTGGCTGGAAGCTAGAGGCCTAAGAAAGGAAGACTTGAAGCACAGCCAGCCTGAAGCCTGCTCTTCTTTGAGAAGCAATGTCCAGACTGCAGTGTTTTGTAAGGTATGGACAGTACTCCAAGTTGCAGTAGCACAAATTTCTGCAGCTGATATATTCCTGAAACAGGTAACGGAAGTGGCCATGCCTCTGGCTAAACAGCCACGAACAACACCAGGAAGTTCTTTACCATACTTCCTATAACAAAAAGTAATACAGTTGGCCAACCATCTGGACAGGCACTGTTTAGAAACCATTGCTCCATCTTTCCCAGGGTCAAAGGAAACAAAAAGCTGCAAGGACGTCCTGTAGTCCTTCATATGATGAACATAATAGCTGAGTATTCTATGTACATCTAAGGTATGTAGCAATGCATCCCCTAGATTGGCATGCTCAAGAAAATAAAGTGGTAGGTGGACAGTTTGATTTAAAGTGAACTCCAACACCACTTTAGGAAGAAACTTAGGATTGGCACATGGAGGCACCCCTGTCTTTGTGGAAAATCAAATAAGGAGGCACCAGCAGATGCCCTAGGCATGGATGGTTCCAGAAGGCTTGTAGACTATATAGAATGGACCCCATCTCTAGGATGTTTGTGTGGAGGGAAGTCTCTGCTCTGGTCCATGTTCCTTGTGTCTGATGAAGTTCCAGATGTGTACCCCAGCTCAACCTCAAAGTGTCTGTGGTGAGAATCTGCTGAGGAGAGAGGATGAGGAAGGGAACTCCTTTCAGCAAATTGCTGAGTTCCATCCAACACTGGAGCATCTTTCAGACAGAGGAAGTTAGAACCTGCTGTTATAGATTGTCGGTGCGCTGATACCACTGGACTCTTAATATCCATTGAGGGATCCTTATGTGCAGCCTGGCCAAGGGTACCTTGACAATGGCTGCTGCCATCAGACCCAGAAGTCTCAGGACTGTCCTGGTTGTGACATACATGTTGTTGGAAACCATCTGGGCCTGTGCCATGAGATGCTCTGCTCTGTGCTAGGGTAGGAAGAATAATAATAATATTATTCTTTACTTTTATGGAGCCTTTCAAGAACCAAGGTGCCTAACAAATACAAAACAGCATATCAAATAATCCAAGCATTAAAACAAATAATGACAGTTAAAAACCATCAGTCACCAAATGCCTGGTGCCACAAGTATGTCTTTAATGCCTGCTTAAATCCCTCCATGGTCGTGCACTCTCATAGCCAACTGGGTAGAGAATTCCAAAAGGTTGGGGCCACATGCATAAATGCTCAGGTCCCTGAAGATTTCAAACACACCTTAGGAATCTCTAGCAACCCCTCATTGGCTGAGTGAAGCAATCGCTTAGGGCGGTTAGGAACCAGGCGCTCTTTCAGGTAGTTTGGGCCAAGTCCATGTAGGGTTTTGAAAGTCAGTAAACTGACTTTAAAGGTGATCCACCACTGTACTGGTAGCCAGTGCAATGTGTGCAGCACTGGCGAAATATGACAGGACCGAGAAGTCCCCTCAAGAGCCGGGCCGCAGCATTCTGCACTAGCTGCAGGCGGCGGATTTCCACCCCAGGAAGCCCTAGGTAAATGGAGTTGCAATAGTCCAAGTGAGAGGTCACAAAAGCATGGACCAGCATAGGCAAATCACCAGACGGAACAAGGTGCTTAATCCTGGAGATATTCCTCAGATGGTAAAGAGAGGACTTGACAGCTAACACCTGCGAATAAAGGGTCAGCCCTTCATCAAAGATTACTCCCAGGTCTCGCACCTGTTCAGAGGTCGGGAGTGGTAACCCCCCCTGAAAAAAGACCAGAGGATGAACCAACCCCTGGCCCCCCTATCCAGCACTCCGGGTCCAAAATCAGCACCTCAGTCTTTTCTGAGTTCAACTTCAACCAGCTCGAATCCATCCAGTCCTGGATTTCTGCGAGGCAGTTGTTAAAGGCCGAGAGAGCTCCATCCTGGTCAGGTGCGAAAGAAAGGTAGAGCTGGGTATCATTGGCATAACAATGAAACCTCAGCCCATACCTTCTCACAATGTCTCCAAGGGGTTGCATGTACACTGCAAACAACATGGGTGACAATACTGAACCCTGAGGAACCCCACTTGACAGAGAAACTGGGTCTGAGGAATAAACTCCGGACACCACTCTCTGAGTTCTTCCGGTGAGAAAAGATGTAAACCACCTGAGAACAGTACTCGACAGTCCGCAGATGAATCTCAGGCAATCAAGTAAGACCCCATGGTCCACAGTGTCAAACACTAATGAGAGATCTAGAAGAACCAAGATGGAATGGTTCTTCCAATCTCTAGCCATCAGGAGATCATTGCGCACCTGAACCAGTGCTATCTCAGTACTACGCCTCTTTCAAAAACTGAATTGGAGGGGTTCATAGATGTCATGGATGGTCCAATGATTCTCCAGCTGTGCAGCCACTACTTTTTCAGTCACCTTCCCCAAAAAGGAGAGGTTAGAGATTGGTCAGTATTTCGCATGGCAGTCAGGGTCCAAAGAAACTTTCTTCAAGAGAGGTGTTACCACCGCCTCCTTCAGGGAGCTAGGAAATTCTTCTGTTTCCAAGGAGCACCAGACTATCCGTGCAAGGACTGGACCGATGGAATCAATACAACCCAAAATCAGGGAACTTGTTCCAGGGTCCAAACTACAGAACATAAGAAGCACACCCCAGACAATCCGCATTACATCCATGAACTCCGGCTGGTCGAAGGTACTCTAGGAATGCTATGGGGCAGTGACCAAGCACTAGTCAAGTGCAACACCTATAGAGTGTGCTGGCTGGAGTATCACCCTGATGTCAGCCACCTTAGTCGGAAAGAATCAAGCAAGCTCATCGCACTCTACCTGCTAAAAGGCTTTTCGGACATGTAAACAGGCTGGGTTGCACAGTCTGTCCACAGTGCGAAAAAGCTGAGCTGGTTGATTCTGAGCAGTTGCAATCTCCTCGGACAGGAACTCTGTCTTCTTATGGGTGATTGCAGATTGATAGATACAATAATGATCCATCAATTTAAGGTGGTCGGCATCAAGGGCAGACTTCCACCAGCAACACTCTAACCTTCGTCCTAGTCACCGTATCTCCCTCGAAGTCCAATTAAACCAAGGGGATTGAGGGCGAAGGGAGAGAGGACTCAACATGACAGGAGCAACGACATCCAAGGCCGCCAAATGGCCATATTATTATGGCCACAACAAGGGCCTATGGGTTGCTGTTTGCCTGTGGAAAGGACAATAGGTCAAGTACCGCCGCCAGGCCTTCAGAACTAATATCACATAAAAGGTGATACCTGACTATCTCCACAGGGGTAGGCCTACAAAGGGGGGGGGGCATTAAAGCTAAATCCCACGGTGTAGTGATCAGACCATCCAACTGGGTCCACCCCCAAATCGGAGGCCTCAATCCCCAGGAGAAAGACTAAGTCAAGAGAGTGACCATGTTTATGGGTAGCAAAGGTAACTGTCTGTGTAAGGCCCAGAGATGACATCAGCTGGAGGAAGTGTTGTTCAAATTGCAAGAATTCGACATCAACCCAGGTGCTGAAGTCACCCAGAACCATCAGTCTGGGCGACTCAAACGCCATGTCAATGATGAAGCCCGCCACTTCCTGAAGGAACCGCGTCTCATCACCGGGTGGACAGTAGATGAGAGCAATCCTACAGCCCACACCTACTTCCACAGTACACTCAAATGACTCAGTCCTCTCAACTGGCACACTCGTGAGATTAAGTTCGGTCTTAAAACAGACTGCACCTGTACTCGATCCACCCATGGTGGATCTCGAGTACCCATTGGAGTTAAGGCTTCCAATATGGAGATAGAATTCTCATCCAGCCAGGTCTTGGTGATGCAAACCAGGTCCACTGTTGCCACAAGATCTGCAATAATAGGAAGGTTAAGCCTTGGGCAGTGTCCAGTATTGCCCCGATATACTGCAGACACTGACAAGAAGTCAAGAATGACTTTGGCAGATTGACCATGATCCCTATGGTATTGAACAGCTGTCTGGTATGTGCTAGGGTCTAAGACAGTTGCTCATTGGACTGAGCTTTGAGTAATCAGTTGTCTAGATAGGGGAAGACATATAGTCCCTCTCTTCTGAGAGCTGCTACCACAACCGCCAAGTATTTGGTAAATACCCATGGTGCAGATGACAAGCCAAAGGACAATACCCTGAACTGATAGTGCTACCCCTGGAACAGGAACCTGAGGTACTTCTTGTGAGGGGGACAAATCTTGATATGCAGGTAAGCAACCTGCATGTCCAGGGTGCATATACAGTTCATTTTTTGAAGAAGAGGCAGCAGACCTTGTAAAGTGACCATTCTGAACTTCTTGCATGGAATGTAGAAGTTCAGATTCCTCAAATCCAGAATGGGCCTCAAATCCCCTGTGGATATGGGGATGAGAAAAAAATGAGAATAGAACCCCCTGTTCCTTTGTTACCAGGGAACTGGTTCTATTGCTCTCTTCTGAAGCAGTGTACATACTTCCTCTAGTAGCACTGGTATGTGATTTGGCAGATAAGTTCAGGGAATAGGTGGAATGGCTGGAGGCAACACCAGAAATTCTAGAGCGTGGTCCTGTCCTATTATCTGCAGGACCCAAGCATCTGCTGTATCTGCTGTCCACTGTTTCACATGGATGGAAAGCGAACCCCTCCCACCACCTCCAGATTTAGTACTGGAGAGTGGGCGTCTAAGAAGGAGTCATGCTGAAGCAGATCCAGCAGCTGCAGCTGCAGCTGCACCTCCATCTCTAAGGGCTTTTGGGTGGGCACCTGTGGAGGAGGTTGGGGTTGGCAAAGCTGACCCTGGTCTGCTTTTGCTTTATCTGGCCTCTGACCTAGGTCTGTTGGTAGCCCAGCAAAAGGGTACCCTCTGCCTACATCTTGGTTGTGTCTGGTAGAGGGAACTGACTGACCTAAGAGTCTTTCTTGAGGCTTGCAGGTCAGAGAGGATGTCCTACACATGTGCCCCAAATAGCTTGTATCCCCTGAAAGGGGCATTCATGATTGACTGTTGGACATCGCTAGCAAATCCTGCCACCCTCAACCAAGAATGCCTTCTTAAGCAGATGACAGCTGCAGCTGCTCTGGCTGAGGCATCAGAAATGTTGTAGGTAGTCCTAACAGGTGTTTACCAATGGTAGTCCCAGTCTGGAGGGTCTTAAACATCTCCTGTTTCTGGATAGCCTCTGGGAGAGACTGGGCTGCAGATGTAGCCTCTTCCAGAGGGTATTCTGGTATTTAACCATATAAGCCTGGCAATTTGCTATTCTTAGGCTCAGTGTGGCAGAGGCAAAGGTTCTCTTTCCCAGGAGGTCCAGTTTCTTCACCTCCTTATCTTGGGGGAGAGAACTGAAGTGCTTAGGCACCTGAGACCTCTCATGGGCTGTTTTTATCATCACTGAATAAGCCTCAGATTGGCCTGTGAAAAAGGGCTTTCCTGAGGGGGCCTGATACAGCTTGTCTGCCTTGTCCTGCTAAACAAACTTCCAGGATACATTTCCTCCCTTATCCACATCTCTCACAGCACTTACTCCCTAAGGAAGACTGACTTCATCCTCCTTGACATTCGTAAGACACACACGAACTTTGGCAAAAGGGCTATTTCCTATGCTCTACCCACCACCTGGAATTGCCTTCAATCCATCCTCAAACTCACCGGTGTTGTCTCGATTAACTTTTATAAAGTCTTGATGGCCAGTAAGCTCAAAGCCACATGTAACTATAATTAAAACTCTCCCTTGGTGCTCTTCTTCCACTTCCTGACTTCTGTCCCTCCTTTACCTCCCTTCTATTCTGTTCCCTTCCTGTCTCCTTTTTCTTGTAAACCCCCACCACCACCACCTAACCCACCCCCTCACTTCTCTCCCCTTCCAGCTTTATCCATACTTTTTGATAATATTTGCCATCCCTATGAATGTCCGCCATCAATCTACTTACCCTATTTCCTTTCCTCACCCCTTCCACCCTTCTACCCTTTTCCTAGTCACTGTTTTTCCCTATGCATTCAGCTTGCCAGTACAAATATATGCTTTTATCATGCCAAGTTGTTATACTGCTTGCATATTCCAGAAATTTTGTATGCTCTTCTGTTCGTGGTATGTATATAATTTGGCAATATTGATCTTTCAATTTGATGTGTGTCTTAATATAAGGTGTTATGTTCTCTGTCCTACTATTGATTATGTATATCCATTATCTGTTGTATATGTCCTTCTGTAAACTGCTGTTATGTGTATAGGACCTCCTTGTGAATGAGCCTACTCAATGGAGTTTTCCTACAATAGACACCAGCCTTTCTGGGCATGACAGGAATCATGCTTGATTTGTGCCAGGCTGCCAGGGTGGCATCCTCGAGTGTAGTCAATAAAGGAGGAATGGCAAGGGGTGAAGGATCTGGTAACTCTAGGAATTCCACCAAATACCTTTTAGTGATGTCTTGCTCCTCAGCATCAAACTCCATTGCAGCCTGTAGTTGCTACCTCGTAGAGATGAAAGAGGGGTCTTAATAGGGAAGAGAGGGTAAGCCGACGATCAACTAGGGTCTATGATATTACATTAGGTAAGGAAAAGGGGCAGACTAGGTGGGTGACATGGTCCTCATCTGCCATCACTGTCTATGTTTCTATGTTTCAGGAGGGGCCCTCAGAGTATATAAGGTGGAGTCCTCACTCCTGGTGGAAACAGTGGAGCCAGATCTCTCAGATGGGCTCCCCATATCTTTCTCCTCCTCCTCCTCTTCTTCCTCTTTGTAAAAGGAGATCAGGATTGTATTTCTGATCCTCATAAATGGGCCCTGAAGGTGACAGAGAAGGAAGAGAGGACATTGATGCCCTGGAGTACATTGGTCACTTCGACCTAGTAAGCATTGGTGCTGGGTTTGGTTTGATAGGCCCTGTTGTCATTGTGCCTGGTGTAGAAGAAGGAGGTATAAGGCTCTGTAGTATCTCTGCAAAGGAGGAGGAGAGCATCATATGCACATCAACAGTGGTCAGTACTGCAAAGGTGCCTTGTGACATCAACGGGGGTGACTGCAGTTGATGGGTCTTCACTGACCATAATAGGCCCAGTGGAACTTGCTGCTGAGATGACATTGTGGTTTCTGAGGTCTGAATGGCAGGAGACATCACTGCTGAAGCAGTCAATAATGCTGCAATGGTCAGTGCCGAGTGAAGCAGTGACTGGAAGCACACCGGCAACCAGGAGCACACTCCTCTCCATCTCTCAGTGTTCATTCTTTCCAGAGGACTTCTCTCGGTCCCTTGATGACTGCGAGCATGAGACATGGGCCACCAATGTGGTGGAGCTCTTCATCTGGAGCTTTCTCTCAATTCTGGCTACCTGCTGTTCCAGGAAGAAAGTGCGCAGGGCTTGTTGATGGCATCACTGGGTAGCTGTATTTAACTTTAGGCAGATCTCGCAGGCCTTAACGTAGTGGGTTTCTCTGAGACAGCACACACAGACATTGTGATGGTTGCCTGAATAAATCTTTCCACTGCACTCACAGTATCAAAAGAGTTTAGCAGGGTCTTTAGATGACATTCACGATGACAGCAATCACTTTTAAATAAAAGTGATAACTACTAGGATGAGAAAAAAATGTTAGATAAAGCAGTCGACTGTAGCGGCAGCATATCTGTGGAGTCTCGTGAGTGTTGTCAACAGCGGGAAAAGAACTGAGGAGGGAGAGGGGCTGCCCACATTTATATACAGAGGATGTCAACATAAGACGTCATCATGGGTGGCTCCTAGTGGACAGTTTGCAAAAAAGTTTCCATGTGGTCCTAGCACCTGGTGGCTATAGTTCCATAGGTGTGGTCTGATGAAAGAGATATCCTCGAAGAAGATCTTTCCTTATCCAGTGAGCACTAATGGCTACATTTGCAGTTTAGCAAATAACTTGAGCGCTAACTGAGTGGGTTATTCTGTAAGAAAACAGCTAGAGTCTTTACTAATTATAGCACTAATGATCTGGGGTGATGTGTGTTCTTTTTATGGCTGTGTGTAGTCTGATGAAGTCAAAAGTTATAAAAGCAAAACATTTACTCCTGCTTAGGGTTACCACCTGTCCTGATTTTCGCAGGACTGTCCTGATTTGGGCAGTTGAGCAGTTTGGGCAGTTGTGTTCTGCTAAAAAAAATGAAAAAGGACTTTGTAGTAGAAAAACTATTTTCTAACTTTCCTCTAAATATGGCAGAAAACTATAATACCTTAAATAAAATACCTGAACCTGATAAGAAACAATATAAACAACTACAACACTTAGTTTTAATTCTGATGATTTGAGAACACAAGTCGTTTGCATTGGTTGAAGTTACATAT